>OZ012668.1:58233746-59433746 GCA_963942505.1 Lordithon lunulatus | reverse complement strand
ACAGGCGTGGTGTAGGCGAGGCGCAGGCGCGACATTGCACAGGCGATTGTGGTGTCCATATGCAGTGAAGGGATGGACATTGCACCTTATGTTTACATAGAGGTGGTGTGAAAAGTTTCGCCTCTTCACCTACCGTGTCTTAGGCGAAGAGGCGAAGACCCGGTGCCGGCTCGGCGAGAGGCACGAGGCAAATGCCCGCGCCTCGTCACCTAAGTGGGCATTGCACCACATGTTTATATAGAGGGGGCTTGAAGCGTCGTGCCTCTCGCAGCGCCGGCACCGCGTCTTCGCCTAAGACATGGTAGGCGAAGAGGCGATAGGCATAACTCTTCCTCGCCGCCTCTATGTAAACATAAGATGCAATGTCCACCCCTTCACTGCATATGGACATCACAATCGCATGTGCGACGTCGCGCCTGCGCCTCGTCTACACCGCGCCTGCGCCCGACGCCGCTTATGTGTGAATTGGGCCTAAGGTGCAATGTTCGCCTTCACTGCATATGGATATCACAATCGCCTGTTCGACATGACGCCTGCACCTCGCCTACACCGCACCTCCGCCCGACGCCGCTTATGTCTGAATTGGGCCTTAGATATGTTATATGTATATGTTACGTATACTATCCATTCATTTGAAGTATATTGGAGGGTTATATTACGTATATTTGATGTATATCATCTATTTATGAATGTAACTTTATATTACGTATATAGAAGACGTACCATATACATCTATCTGGTATGTTAAACCTTATGGGAATATGCCACAGAGTTGGTTTGGTATATCTATTATCAATACATCATAACATATATAATTATGATTGAAATTCCTAACTAATTTATCTTGTCGGGTTGTAGAAATGCCATTAGAAGCTGAGTTACCAAAAGGAGTAATAATACTGCCTGGAAACGAGTCAGTTTTTATTACATGGACCGAAGTTGCTTGCACCGCGAAATATGGTAGACTACTGTACCAAATTAACATCACCAAAAGGGATGGTGGTTTCGTTGGAACTTATTTAAGCGTCCGGAATGAAATCAAGATGACTGGTTTGAAGAGCTATACCAATTATACCGCCTATTTTGTGACTACAAGAGATGAAAAGTATTTAAATGGGAACAAGAACTTGACAGTTACTTCGGTTTACAACTTTACTACGTTACCCGGAGGTACAAATATTTTTTATATATAATTTCTAGCTACTGTTGTGTACACGTACAATGTGTTTCACTTAAAAATACCATTTTTTTCAGTTCATCTACATCGATCTACAAACATTTGAGTCTGTGAGAATGAAAGTGCATCACTTAGGCACAGAAAAAAGGACTTGTAAATGATACTGTGAGTTGGCGTAAGTCACATTTAAGTGATTATAAAAGAAGTTGATTTGAAAAGGAGAAGAGTTTGCGTTTGCTAGTTAACTAAATCGACGTGCGCAGTTACAGACTTGAAATCAATTTATTCATAAATATAAATGTAATTGCGTATGTCGATTTACATAAACAAACTCTTCTTCTTTTCAAATCGTTCTTAAATGTGACTTATGCCACTTTCATTTCAGTCACATTTAAGTGTGATTTGAAAAGGAGAAGAGTTTGTTTATGTAAATCGACGTACGCAGTTACATTTATATTTATGAATAAATTGATTTCAAGTCTGTAACTGCGCACGTCGATTTAGTTAACTAGCAAACGCAAACTCTTCTCCTTTTCAAATCAAACTTAAATGTGACTTACGCCACTTTCATTCTCACAGGATCATTTACAAGTCTTTTTTTCTGTGCCTAAGTGGTGTACTTTCATTCTCACAGACTCAAATGTTATAGTGGCAAATGCCACCAGTAGGGCCGAAAGGGTTCAATTAATATCGTAAAATCAAATACATTTTTAATATAATATCGATGTAGCTGAACTGAAAAATTGTTCAAATATTGGATTGTTAAGGCGTCTACTTTGTGATAATTCATTTTAAAGGATAAATAAAACGATTTTTTACTTTGTTTTTTATCACACTTCAGTTACACTTTGCAACTAGTTTCGGCTAAGCTCGAAAATGGCTAGACCTTAGCCGAAACTAGTTGCAAAGTGTAACTGAAGTGTGATAAAAAACAAAGAAAAAAATCGTTTTAATTATCCTTGAAAAATTGTTATTTTTAAGTGAGACACAATGTACGTGTATATAACAGTAGCTAGAAATTATCTATAAAAAAATATATATTAGTATTATTTTTCTGGCAACAAAATTCAATTTAAAAATCCAGGGCTAATAGGGTTAATATTATAGTGGCACCAAAAGCAGTTAATATGGAAGCGTACGCAGCTGATTCAAACTCAATAGATTTGCGCTATGAGCTACCATTGGAAACAAACGGAATCCCAACGTTCGTACAAGTACAATATTGCCCGCACAGAACTAATTGCAAAATAAACTACACCACCATAAGAAACTGTTATTTATGGGAGAACAAGTACTGCGTGCGACTAGAATATCTTTCTAGTAACATCGAATATCTAATCAACTTGAGTTTGAAGAATAATGAAACTGATAGCTACGGAAAACGGTCGTCTGCTATGAAAAGTACTAGACTACAAGGTAAATAACAATGTTAAATACACTAAGGGTCAGTTGTTCAATAGTCGGTGAAACTAGCTTAACACGAGTTTAACGCTAAACTCAGTTTATAGCGGCATGAATTCAATATATATTTATATTCAATGACTTACCACAAAAGGTAAAAGACAGCAGATATCAATACTATGTCACTTTAAAATGGAAATCACTGCCGAACCGTGCAACATAGAAGATATATATATATATATATATATATATATATATATATGTAGCCTGAATTAAGTACAGTATGCGCAGTGTTTAAATCACATGGACACATAGCGCTTTTTACTGAGTTCAGCTGGGATTAAGTTAGTTTCTCGTCTATTGAACAACTTGCCCTAATACAATATATTTATATGACAAATTTTAGTGCCTGGACCGCCATCGGACTTGCAATATGAAACAGTCGGTTGTAATCTGCATGAAAACTATTGCAATCTCAACATATCGTGGAGACATCCAACCAAACCTATATCCACAATTGATCAATTTGATATCACTCTTACAGAGTACACTCATTCGGACGATTTTAAGATTTTGCAAGATATATACAGAGTGAAAATGTATGAGCCCGTATATTCGCATTTGGTACGTAATTTGATCTTATATTTGATTATCAGAATAATAGAAATGGGTAACAATACAACTCGGGAACGATTTTCTAGCTACTAGTAGTACTAACACTTACATAAAACACACTAACACAGGGCACAAGAACTGAAATATCGATAGCCAGTTCAAAATTGTAGCAAATACAGTAAATACTACTACTTCTACTAGAAATGATGTAACACCAAAAAGGGATAATTTGTACGATCTACATAATTTGAGGCAAAAACCAATTCACTAATGTCCGTATTCACCAACATCCCATAAACCTTATCCCATAAGCTATTGAATGGATAAGCTATTGAATGGATAAGCTATTGAATGGATAAATTGACAACGTCATTGTGACAGAATATGCCAAAAGAAATGTCAAACATCTTGAATAGCGCTTGCGATTGGAGCTGGACACTTTTTGTTTCATTATTCAGTGTTTCCAATAGAGAGAATTTAAAGTAACTACATTCCCTAGATAATGTATTTATTATTGCTATAACAACGAATAGTTTTGGGTTCAATAGCTATTGATAGATTTATGGAACGTCGGTGAATACGGAGGTAATTGTAGTGATATGAACTCTGGCTTACACTATTTTAGCCATTTTGCTTGATTCAGACATTTTTATTGATTAATTACCAGCTTAATGTAGATAAAGTTTTATCAAACATTATACCACTGCTCGACCACCTCATGCCTGACAGACCCCACTACAGTCATCACGGTGTGAACCGTCCGTACACTCAACAGCATGCATTATTGCTATTATGTAATTTATTATGGTGAATGCGCCGGGTACATTTGTATTAACATATCTATCGTGCCTAGAGCATGGTTGTTTCAATTGTAAATATTTCTAACAGCAAAGCAGATATGATTTTTAAATTTTGACCTCATTTTACTAATTAAACTTTTATATTGACGCCGGTTTTCATTTAAACATCTGCTAAATAATATTTTATTTGCCAAATTTTAATGGCACCTTTGGATAGCGATTTGCACCGGCAGTGAATATGTTAACTAGATCATATTTATTTTTGCTAACACAATAAAACGGTAACAGTTAATTGGACTAATTAAAGTTGCCTTTATTAGGTGCGTTACATTACCTACAGCACAACATATGAAATCAAAGTGCAATCCGTAAATATAAAAGGCAAGAGCCGCGGCGTGAACGCAACGGCGAGAACAGACGATTTAGGGGAGCACATCGATCAGTCACCCCAACTTGTGCAGATCACCGCCACAAATCTAACATACGAGATTCCAGATTTCGACAAACGGCTGCACTCGTATTTGATGACGGTCGTCGTGCAGGACAGCAACCGGCATGTGAACGTGAGTGAAGAATTTGACGAGTGGGATCTGTGCCAGAATTTTGGAGATACATGGATATCAAATTTTATAGAGGTATAAAAACGTATAATATGTGATGTTCTAATAGATTTAAAGAAAATAATATATACACAGGTTACCAATGAAGAAATTTACAACATTATTATCGGAAACGGCGAGCAGTCTTTTTGTTCAGAATTTAACCGTACGATTATCAACAAAAAACTATCTCCAAGCGAGACTTATTGTATTAATTTCGTCATTAAAAATAGACATCAACAAACGGAACATTTGGTTATTTATTACGAGAAAGATGTCATCACGGATGGAGTGCAGAGTGCTCTTGTCTTGAAAACCAGAAGTAACATCTTGTTTATCCTATTAGCGGCAACTATCTGCGTTGGCATTGGAATGGCTTTCGTTTGTTTCCGTTATAATAGGTAAGCTCTACAGTTTTGACTATAATAAATACCCCTAATCAAAAAAAAACGTAACACCCTAAGTTATGGGGCTTGCAAAACTCATCAAACTAACTAAATAGTACAACTAATCCCCTAGGAGGAAAGTTAAACGCGGGCACCACATCAATTATAAATGCACACCCATATGGTACTAACCACCATCAACATGCTCATGCCATCAGAATCACCGGGCAGTGCCCTCTAGGGAATAATATTCCATTATAGCACTGCTGTATTCGGAAAGTAATAGTTTTGATGCACATATAAGTGTGAACCCACCTCTATATATATAATATTCCAACAGAGTGCTTGAGATATCAGTACTTTTTTACTTTCTGAATACAGCAGTGCTATATAAAAAAGGTATTATTATCTAGAATTTCGAATTTTGACTTTTCATGATATTAGTCATCAATAGAAAGTGGTTGTTAGTTTTATTTTGTAGGTCTTTCATTTCCAACGAAAAAACATACAAATATTATTATAAAAAGTATACCGTTTTGACGGTAAAGTCGAAGAAGTGAATAAAAATAAAATAAAAATATTGGATTGTTAAGGCGTCTACTTTGTGATAATTCATTTTAAAGGATAAATAAGACGATTTTTTACTATGTTTTTTATCACACTTCAGTTACACTTTGCAACTAGTTTCGGCTAAGCTCTCCGATGACCATCGGAGGAGCTCGAAAATGGCTAGAGCTTAGCCGAAACTAGTTGCAAAGTGTAACTGAAGTGTGATAAAAAACATAGTAAAAAATCGTTTTATTTATTCTTTAAAATAAAAATTGTCCAATCAAGATGAACTTCAGCTTGTTGGATAGACAATTTTGAACCAAATGAAAATCGATTGATACCTTTATATTTCATACCATAATTTATTGAATCATAGAAAGTTATAGATAATAGTGTAATGCATAGTTCAAGTCATTTGAAATAATGGACGGGCATAGTTCGATTGGTAGGGGCCGCCCGCCCACCCCACCTTCGCTCGCATACTTTTTTCAATAGATACAGACGTTTTATAATGTTTAAACTATTCCAAGCAGAGTGTTAGCCTATGGAAAAACTATACGAACAAAGGTGGGGTGGGCGGGTGGCCCCTACCAACCAAACTATGCCCGTCCACTATTTCAAACGGCTTGAACTATGCACTACATTGTTTCTCACATTTTTTTTACAAATCGGACGTAAATTAATAAATGAAACTAATTGAATCATAAAAAATTATAAATAATAGTGTAATGCATAGTTCAAGTCATTTGAAATAGTGGACGGGCATAGTTTGATTGGTAGGGGCCGCCCGCCCACCCCACCTTCGCTCGCATACTTTTTTCAATAGATACAGACGTTTTATATTGTTTAAACTATTCCAAGCAGAGTGTTATCCTATGGAAAAACTATGGGAGCAAAGGTGGGGTGGGCGGGTGTCCCCTACCAACCAAACTATGTCCGTCCACTATTTCAAACGGCTTGAACTATGCACTACATTGTTTCTCACATTTTTTTTTACAAATCGGACGTAAATTAATAAATGAAACTAATTGAATCATAAAAAGTTATAGATAATACTGTAATGCATAGTTCAAGTCATTTGAAATAATGGACGGGCATAGTTCGATTGGTAGGGGCCGCCCGCCCACCCCACCTTTGCTCGCATACTTTTTTCAATGGATACAGACGTTTTATATTGTTTAAACTATTCCAAGCAGAGTGTTATCCTATGGAAAAACTATACGAGCAAAGGTGGGGTGGGCGGGTGGCCCCTACCAACCAAACTATGCCCGTCCACTATTTCAAACGGCTTGAACTATGCACTACATTGTTTCTTACATTTTTTTTTAGAAATCAGACGTAAATTAATAAATGAAACTAATTGATTCATAAAAAGTTATAGATAATAGTGTAATGCATAGTTCAAGTCATTTGAAATAGTGGATGGGCATAGTTTGTTTGGTAATTATTAATTATTTAAAAAAATAGCAAAAGTATACAACGTGGAAAATATTTAAAAAGTTAATAATGTTAATGTTAGTCGTATAGGGGTGTCCTACACCAGAATTTTAGATTCACTTTTATAACCGATTCAAAATGATTTCTGTTTTAGATACAAACAGCACTCAAATCTTCGACACTGCGATGAAAACGACGGTGAACACATTTACATGTCTCTGGAATCATTACACAACACCGTTTCAAATAACACTTATGATAAATTAATACCCGAATAGTATTAAATTTATATTAATTATTTATATTATTATTTTGATGTACTTATTTGATATATGAGAATAATTATTTATTTGTAAATACGTGTGTCCTATATCGAAATAAACGTGATTTGTTTTTATTCGTGCGTGTGCCGGTTGTCATCCGCCGCCCGTACAGCTGGGGGCGGCGCAAAAATCAATACCCATCCACTACGCTCCTGAAATGTCTCCATGAAAATACACGCGCCATGGAGGTTATTGCAACAAACGACTAACAATTATTTAAAGTAAACAAATTAACGTGTGAAGTGGAGGATGCCGAAGAAAATCGAATTCAGCGTGGTGTACGTAACAGGTAAACCCGCGATTACATCATAACGACGCTATTGCGTGATATTGTTTTAATTAATTAATAATAGATGAGGATGCCAAATACAAAGCGAGCGAGCTGAACAGCCACGGGCCGACTGTTAAGGGATGGCAATCGCTGAAGAACTGCGAGTTCCCCCAGGAGGTGACCATACAGCTGGAGAAGCGGTGTTTGCTCAGCAAAATTCAGCTGTTGATGCATCAATATTTAATACGTTAGTGGTTGCAATATCAGACTAATAAATAAACTAGACCGAACTTAGCGGCCTTTGTTATTTATTTATTAGTCCCAGGTTACAATAATTAAAATTATTACTGTTGATTTTAGCATCGAAAGTCGAATTGTTTACCAGCAATGAGGATACTAATACGATTGCGGATGTGGCTAATATTAGTTGGGAGTATTTGGGGTACATCACGCTGTCGGATAACCAGAGTACAGGGTTTAAAAGTAGGGAGCTGAAATCGGCTAATGTGCCCACTACAGTGGCCTCGTTTCTCAAACTCAAATTGGGGAAGAATCATGTGAATACGTACAATATACACAATCAGGTCAGTACATAAATAATTCTATAATCAATCACCTATGACAAGGTTATTTATGGGTAAAAAGCGAATGTATATCTTTAACACGTGTACTGGTAGTTCAATATCTCTAAAGCCCTGGTTTACTAGTAAGCGACCGTTTTTGACGTCATTTACACATCACAGGAGACGTTTTAAGTTTATATAATTGAATATATCACCATAATTCACTGTAATTCATGACTGTTTTCCATTATATTGAGGTATATCGTTCTTTGGGCTACCCTATTTATTAAAATACCTAAGAGGTAAAAGACGGCCGCTTTTATCGACACGGATTCCTAGGAAACCATGACTTAAAGCCCTGGTTTCCTAGGAAGCGGTGTCGATGAAAGAGGCCGTTTTTGACGTCATTTTGACGTAACAAATAAAGTTATACGTATATTTATATAAATATGGTAACCCAGAGAGCGAAATACCTAAATGTAATGGGAAAAGGGCATCAATTACAGTGGATTATGGTGTTATATTCATTTACATACACTGAAAACGTTTCTGTAATATGTAAATGACGTCAAAAGCGGCCACTTTTATCGACACCGCTTCCTAGAAAACCAGTACTTTAAGCCTTGATTTCCTAGGAAACGGTGTCGAGAAAAGCGGCCGTATTTCACGTCATTTTGACGTCACACATTTCTTTTATGTATATTTAAATAAATCTGGTAATCCAGACAGCGGTATACTTCAAAGTATTGAGAAAATGTCATGAATTACACTAGAATCCGGCGAGTTATTCAATTACATGTACTTAAAACGTATCTTGTAATGTGTAAATTACGTCAAAAACGGCCGTATTTATCGGCACCGCTTCCTAGGAAACCAGGACTTTAGGTATTGTAATAAATAAGGTAGCCCAAAGAGCGGTATAGTTCAATATAATGGCGGTGTCGATAAAAGCGGCCGTCTTTTACCTCTAGTCCTGGTTTCATAGCAAGCGGTGTCCATAAAAGCGGCCGTTTTTGACATCATTTTGACATAACAAATAAAATTTGACGTATTGTATTTATATAAATATGGTAACCCATAGAGCGAGCGAAATACCTAAATGTAATGGGAAAAGGCCATGAATTACAGTGGATTATGGTGCTATATTCATTTACATACACTGAAAACTTTTCTGTAATATGTAAATGACGTCAAAAGCGGAAGTAGGAAACCAGGGCTTTAGTGAAGGTGTGATCACGTTTTGAAATAAAAAATTATTTAGTAGACGTTTTAAACAAAAAGCGCCCCTGCCATCTTAAGGCCCAATTCACACATAGGGGGCGAAGAGGCGAAGGCGCGGTGCCGGCGCGGCGAGAGGCACGACGCTTTTACGCCCCCTCTATATAAACATGTGGTGCAATGCCCACTAGATGACGAGGCGCGGGAATTTGCCTTGTACGGCACCGCGTCTTCGCCTCTTTGCCTGCGACAAGGTACCTGCGAGGCTAGAGGCACCTTGACGCAGGCAGAGAGGCACTCTTCCACGCCATCTCTATGTAAACATATGGTGTAATGTCCAACCCTTCACTGCATATGGACATTACAATCGCCTGTGTGACGTCGCGCCGCTTATGTGTGAATTGGGCCTAAGAAACCCTATCTGTTTTTGATATAAATATGTCTACTTTACTGTGGTCACGATGGACGAGGACAAGGTAATAAATTTAAAGTAAAGGTATAAAATCGAACATGAATATAATAATAATATTTGTTGATAGGACTATTTGAAAACAAATTAAATAGTTACGTATAATTCATTATAGGTCAGTTTGATAGCAATCAACATTCTGGGCATGGAAAAGGAGACCCCGCGCAGATCATCGACCAGCGACTGTGATTCATCAACAGATAAATTAGAAGCTATAATCAATGATCCTGAATATTTATCGCCTTACGATGACCTAGCCTTTGAAATGTATGTGGATGTCGATGTGGCTAAAATTATCCGGGAGATGGAGATGAAGAAGCACATCGCAGTTATAAGTAATTGATTTTTTTTAGATATAAGTGTGAATTCACCTCTTAACAATTTATATATCTATATTTCTATCATGTTAGATTTCATCAGCTAGTGAGGATGGATTCACACAATGGCCCTGTCCGTTTGGCTACTACTAGTGACTAGTTGTAACTTATATGTTTACGGTTGAAAACAGTAAATGTGGAAACGCCACTGTAAAACTGAATGTCGTTTCATTAACATGGCGCAGTCGGTAGGATGTTGTTTCATTAATAGTAGTGACACATGCTGACGTCACGATCATACTAATAGTATAGCGTGACGTCAGTATTTGTCAGTACTAGTCACTAGTAGTAACCAAACGGACAGGGTCATTATCTCGAGTGGTTGTATACAAAATAATACAACTTTCCCTCTATAGAGAAAGATAAAAGCCATCTGGCGACACCACATCAATTTACAATGCACACACCCATATGGTAATAACCGTCAACATGCTCATGTCATCAGGATCACCGAGTAGTGCCCTCTATGATATAATACTCTAATAGATTGGCCTTGTGAAGTATGAATCCACCTCTTAGCAATCTACATATCTAGATTTCGATCTTATTAGATCTCGTCAGTGTAGCTCAGCTAGTGAGGATGAATTCACACAATATCTCGAGTGGTTATATCAAAAAATGATACAACTAACCCCCTAAGAGGAAAGTTAAATGCCATCTGGCGGCACCACATCAATTAGCAATGCACACCCATATGGTAATAACCGTGTACATGTTTATGCCATCAGGATCCCTGAGTAGAGCAATTACCATATGGATGTGCATTGTTAATTGATGTGGTGTCGCCAGATGGCGTTTATCTTTCTCTCTAGTGGGAAATTTTTATTATTTTAATTTTGTTATTGTTATCTCATTTTTTTTATGACTGAATAACAATGTTTATATTTTAGATGAACGTTTTGAGTATGCAAGAAAACTGAAGCTCGCAATGGAGCAGTTGCGCGTGGCTGGTGAGAGACTGGGAAAGTACGAACTGGAGAAGCGGCATGCTATCGAATTGGAGGACTACGAACGAGCTAGACACAAAAAGAATCAAATGGACGAATTCAGGACGAACACATACCAGACGCTAAACATCGATATGCTATTAGAAGTGAAAGGGGTAAGTCATATAAACCTATAATTTCTTTTCCTATAATAGTCCTTAGTAGCCAAGAGAGTGGAATTCCTTCCCATTCTTTACAACATCTCTTGCATCTCGCAAGAGATGTTGGAAAGAATGGGAAGGTACCTGGATATGAGAGGGCTAGTGGTGAATGTGGAGAAGACTAAATGGATGATGTTAAGAATAGGGGTAGAAGGGGTAAAGTGGAAGAGCTGAACTGGAAGAGAAGGATGATTGAGAGAGTGAATGTCTTTAAATATTTGCGCTTTTGGTTGTTGGACAGCGGAGGAGGATTTAGGGTGCATGTGGAATGTATGCAGGCGAAAGCGAGAATGGATTGGGGGATAGCGAGAAGGAAATGAGAGAGTTTGTGGGGCGGTATCTCGTAATGGCGTCCAAGATCTGGGATGCGTGTGTAAAACCTATTCTGTTGTATGGAGTGGAAGTGTGGGGATTGCGTGAGTGGGATGTAATAGAGAGACAACAAGGTTTGCTTCTGAAGAGTCTGCTAGGTCTCGAAAGGTCGACACTGAGAGCAGTGCTGTGCAGGAGACGAATCGTATGTGGTGGGAGTCGTGTGTGAGGGTTGTGAAGTTTGAAGAAAAATTGCAGGAATTGGGCGAGGAAAAACTGGTGCGGGAGGTATGGATGAGGTGTAAGAGTAGGACGGAGAGTGGTTGGAGAAAGGATAGTCGAATGATGTATGAAAGAGTGGGTATGTCTGAGGTGTGGGTAGAGGAGAAGCTGAGAGAAATGGGAAGCCTAGGTACTGAGGTAAGAGAGAGATGGAGGGATATTGAGTGCCAAGAAAGGCAGGTTAGAATGACTGAAAGCTCTTACAACCCTGGCTACGTACAGTGGCAAGTGCTTGGGAAACTCCCGAGTTACTTAGCCAGGGGTGAGTGGAGCAGAGAGGACAAAGTATGCATGGCAAGAGCGAGCGAGGTGTGGGTCAGACGAGAGAGGGAGGAAAGTGTGGATTGGTCTGAGGTACACCGCATGTGCGTTGTGTAGTAAGGGAAGCGACACGTGGTGGCACCTTAGCGAAGAATGTGAGGGTGTGTAAGCAGAGTGGATGGGAGACTGCAGAAAGTTGAATGAATGGTTAAGCGAGGATGGGGAAGGCGTGGAAATCTGCAGGAGGCTGACCTGGGAGAGGAAAGTGGCGAGGGCAGAGGGAGTGGTTATATATGATGTTAATTTGTAATTTTTGTGGAGTGTTATGTTTATGTATTTTTGTTGTGATTGATTATGTCGAAGAGCAGTTTTTTGTGAGGGAAATACCAATACATCTATAAAAATTATATAGCCCAGCACAAAACTCTCAACAGAGGCTTTTTATAACAGGTGTGTCCAAAAAACGATGATCTAACGGACGACGTTGATGGCAAACAACCCTTATCTCCAACATCATTGCGGATTCCTGATGGGAAACGATCGGCGTCACCAAACGCGCCTCACATCTATCACGCACCACCCTCACCGCTGCACAAGCACCAGAGCCCGAAAACAGGCTCGCCCAGTAGAGGCAGCCCCACACACAGGTCTTCATTTAGAAGAAGAAACAAATCAGCAGGTTCCATTGTCAAGTCTACATACGAACAGTACGAGGAGAAACCTTTGCCAGCGCTACGACAGTAAGAATTTGACAGTATTTTAATAACAACAATAGCTTTACTTATATTCTCCCTTATAGTTACGGATGCAATACCGTAACCCTGAGATAACGAAACGGGTCAGTTTTGGCGGTATTTAAATACCGATTTTCATCCAAAAATTATTTCAAAGATACATAGAAAAATCAAATTTTTAATAATACACTAATACACGGTAGAAGGACTCGAACATCTATAGACAGTTACAGAATTGTAACAAATACAGTAACTACCACTACTATTTGTTTAAATAAATATGTCAAATTGAATTTTTTAAACTAGGGTAAGACGCTAATTCTTGATTTGTTTATAACTTCATGTGAAAACAGCTACAGGGGCGGCATGGAGCTGACCCGGTGATAAATGATCCCATACAACCCCATTTTTTAAATTTATTTTTAAGGGAGAATAAAGCTAAAATGAATTTGGTGAAGTTGCGATTGAAAATAACTAAAAGTACTCATTAAACCATACATTTAGATAATGATTTTGATCTAGTTCCCAAACCAACGAGTTCCTACGTGAATGCCAAATGGAGGTGGACCACAGAACGCCATCCAAACTGACTGAGCGCGAGAAGAAGCAAGCTGCATTACCTATTTTAGTATTCGGGCATGATATCGTGGAAAAATTCTACTCCAAACACTATTTGGACAAAGAGGACGGATTGAATCGGCTGAAGGAGGAACTGTTGACGTACAATGGCAACAGAATGCACACTGCTAATAAAACTGGGCGTGCGGCTATATTTTTGCTGCACCGTGCGTTGCGGGACAAAGTTTTCTCGGTGTACAATCTCGCCAACGAGGTGATTCGACTGTATTTTGTGCAATACGTTCCTGGAAGGTATGTTAAAATTATATATAGAGTTGTTTTGTTTTCTAAATCAATTGTCTACTATGAAATAGAGTTTCTCCAGCGGAAGTTTCCAGAAGTGTTGATAAGTTGCTACCGGAGCTCCTTACAAAATCTGGAGATACTAGCGCGAGGATTCATCACATGGCGGTGCATACGATTCTAACAATGGCAGATTGCAAAAACGTGAGGTAATTACTTTACACTAATATGTGTGTGAGGCCCAATTCACACATAGGAGGTGAAGAGGCGAAGGCGTAAGCCTTATGTTTACATAGAGGTCGCGCATGCGATTGTGATGTCCATATGCAGTGAAAGGGTGGACATTGCATCATATGTTTACATAAAGGCGGCGTGAAAGAGTGCCTCTCTGCCGCGACAAGGTGCTTCTCGCCTCGCAGGCATCTTGTCTCAGGCAAAGAGGCGAAGACGCGGTGCCGGCGCTGCGAGAGGCACAACGCTTTTACGCCCCTCTATATAAACATGTGGTGCAATGTCCACTTAGGTGGCGAGGCGCGAGCATTTGCCTCGTGCCTCTCGCCGCGCCGGCACCGCGTCTTTGCCTGAGACAAGGTGCCTGCGAGGCGAGAGGCACCTTGTCGCGGCAGAAAGGCACTCTTCCACGCCGCCTCTATGTAAACATATAGTGCAATGTCCACCCTTTCACTGCATATGGACATCACAATCGCCGGTGACACGTCGCGCCTGCACCTCGATTACACCGCGCCTCCGGTTATGTGTGAATTGGGCCTTAAATTCTGACTAAGTTACGTATTTCTACGGTGATTAATATTATGAACAGATTGCTAGGTTTTAAGATATTTATGAGGAAGCAATTAGCAGTTTAATCTCTGCTATTGCATCTTTGACCCTCTATCATATAAAGTCATTCTAATTTTGTTTCTTGTTTACTAGTGGTTTGTTAGATATACCAACTATTTTGCGTAAACTACGTAAAATGGTCTAAACATGTTGTCAAAGGCCGGAATTATATTCGTCTCTACTGTAACGTATTACTTTTTTTATAGAGAACTTCATATAATCCCTGTGCACCTTAGCAGACCAATCATCAGTAGCACGCATCCCCGTTTAGCACTGAGCAGAGCTGAAATGGTGGAACAATTGATTATCAATCAAGGAATATCAACAGATAAGCAAAGGTAGTTTCAAGTTAAATTCTACTAAAGTTAACTCTCAAATTAATTTCCAATCGTCACTTTTCACAACTTTGACACATAATGCGACGTTGCCATATCAGAGGTACATGAGGCTATGTAATTGAATGTTAACAACAATTTATGCAACATCTAACAACATAATCATGGGTTATAATTACCTCGCCTTTATACAACCGAGCCTCAGTATAACAAAACAAAACTAATGTATTCATTATAATTTTAGTGGATTAACATGCCGTACGTTATCAGAATTCGGCTCGAGTGGCCTGCACCATCCAGCTGAAGCGGTGCGCAAAGTAGCCGAGCGCATTCTGGTGCTAGTATATAAAGTAAACCCCCGCTTAGTGCGCAAACAATTGCCACCGGATGACGACATCACTAGACGAAATCTACTTTATAGGCAGCTGTTCCATGAATTTGATAAAATCGATTTGCAGGTAAATTACTTAATACTTGGTCGTCGATTTTCTGTAATAACAAGTACTGACCGACCAAAATAGTTGCCATGGGTAACTGCTTTTTATAAAAGACCGGTGTGAATTTATAGACCCCCAGGCTTCCAATGGTTTGACATAGAATGCTGATGCAGAAATGGAGGGCAGGGATATATTTTTAAATGATAAATTTTTTGGTATAAGTTACTTACGGGTATAATTTCAGAGGAAAAAGGAGATGCTGGAAAGGAACAGACTTATCCAGCAGTGCTCAGCTAGTCCAAACGACTGCACCAGTCCAGAACCTACACCACAAGCCATCAACAAGTGCCAGAGCTCGTCTAACATCGCGGGTGCGTTCAGCTTCGAGCAGAACGGCACCGAGCGACGAAACTATGCTCTCACCAAAAGCATAAGCGGTGGGAACATAGGGTCCAAACTAAACGGGGAGCACAGCGGCAGTGGGATCTCCACACCGAGTAACGGATCTCAAAAGGAAGAAGAGGAAAAGTAATTGTATAACTTTTTCAACTGTCCTTTTATTTAAAAATAACTTACTGCAGGCACTGCATTTTCTGCGGCCTGTCAGAGGCGAGCATTTTTGCGGTGAGCAACTCGATGAACTCGCACTACTGGCGTGCGTGCCCGATGCTGGTGAGGTGCCGGGAGTGCAGCCAGGTCGTTGAGGTCGCCTCACTCACCGACCATCTGCTGATGGAGTGCGAGCACCGAGATGTGTACACGCAGTGCTCGCAGTGCACCGAACCTGTCAAGATGGATGAGTATGAGATACATGGAGCTATATGCACAGGTAGATATCACAAACTATGCACATAACTCTTTCATTATGAAACATTATGAATCATTTGTTCTTTGTATGTCACAAGGTATGGCTGTGATGTTTATTAATTATATTAATTAGTAGACATATATATTTATAGCGGGTTTAGAGGCAGAACCAAATTCATGACTGTATTTATTTATATCGTATATTGTCGTATTTCTTAGTTTTGTGGGGAATAAAGTTTAAAAAAAAAAAAAAACTTCTATCTTTATAGGGCTATTAGCCGTGAGGCTTTTCCGCCGGTCAAGGGAGAAGCTCAGAGGAGTTTAATCACCCGGTATTTACCTTAACTTCACAGAAAACCTCTGAAAAACTGTGAAAGGTGATTCGCGCAATTTCGTTCCCCGCTGGGGATCGAACTCAGGCTCCCCAATGCTCAGTACGAGACGGACGACGCCTCTAACCACTCGGCCACTGAGCTGGGTTGAAGTTTTTATTATTACTTATTATTATTAATTATTATTATATATATATATATATATATATATATATATATAATTAGTCTATTTTGTTTTTGATTACAGATTTAACTGAAGGTTGCAACAGGTGCCCCCTGTGCCATGAAAATTTGGAGGACGAAGAGTTTGTGTGGAAGAACCACTTGATGGGCGAGAAACCGTGCACGAAAAATACGAGAATCAAATCCTTGCCGAAACAGGTGAAAATCAAACTTTAAAATATCAAATTTTTGTAACAATTTTTGCACAAATACACTTTGTCCAGTCACTGCAGAGATAGGGGTGGGAGCCGCGAGGGCAAGACTTATCCTTGAGAGTGTGTGTGAGAAAAATATGAGGTTGATGTAATTAATTTATAGAATTATTAGAATAATATCACACCAAGTACTTTATTTGTTGCCCAAGTAACAGTTTATTGCAAATATAAAGGTAAGTAAATTTAAAATCGTACTGTCAGCATAAAACAACTTTAAAATATAAATCAAACAAGTTAAGTTAAGTTAAGACTTATGCTGGTATAAAATAATAAATATTTATTTTCCAAAATATTGTTTATTGTAACAAAATAACTAGCAAGAATTAAATAGTAAGTAAATATGGTGGGTTTATGCCTTAAAATAATAAATAAGGAGGCAATT
Source organism: Lordithon lunulatus (assembly GCA_963942505.1). Classification (NCBI taxonomy): domain Eukaryota; kingdom Metazoa; phylum Arthropoda; class Insecta; order Coleoptera; family Staphylinidae; genus Lordithon; species Lordithon lunulatus. The sequence continues at coordinate 59,416,394 of OZ012668.1, read as the reverse complement.
TCTGAGGGTTATTTCCTAAAATATTGTTTATTGTGACAAAATAACTACAAAAAACTCAATTTTGTCTGTAATTATTGTGTATAAATAGTTGAATGATTGTTAAGTTGATTCACATAGTACACACACATTCACTATATAAAATGTATGTAATGTTGCTCTAAAAAGAAAAAAAGTTCACCTATGGCATTTAATAGAGAAAATTTTGGCAAACTATTTAGTTATGCATAATGTTGCTCTAAAAAGAAAAAGAGTTCACCTATGGCATCTACTAGAGAAAACTTTGGCAAACAATTTAGTTACGCAATCAATGTCGCAAATTTAAATTAATAATAAACAACTATATATTATTTACATCAGCCTCCCTCACTAATAAACCCAAAATACAAGGTAAAACTAATTCGATTCGTCCATAACTAAAACTAGCATACAATGCTACTAATTAATATTTGATTACTTGTTATATTTTCTATATTGTTTTACATGTCACAGACTAATTCTAGCTGTGTACATTTATTGTATGTTACTGTATTTTTCATACTGATAGAAATTCTGTTTTTGTTACAATTGTTATTGTATCAAATTCGAGGCTCCAAAAATATATGGTAATACTTCATTACATTTATTTACTCATCTAAAGCTTTGTATGTGTTACAAAATATAAAAATGTTAATAAAATAAGCCCTTCAACATATACTGAGTGATTCCATTTTTACACTGCAGAATAATTACACATTTATATAGCGGCAAATTTTATCCGGGATGATATTTAATATGCATAAGGGGGGAATCAAATATTTTATTTATAAAATAGTTTAATTTTTATTTTTGTTATCTTATTATACCGTCCAACAACAACATTTCATCTCACATTCTTATATTTTGTAAGAATAGAAAGCTATGCTTTTATGTCAACTACATAGTAGTAAACATTGTAAACCATTTATAACCCAAACCTATTTTGCTTAAGAACAAATTGTCCGCAACTTTATCTCTTAGTGTCAATTGTTATTTAATAAATATTGAATTTAATCATGTTTCGTTTCTTACTTTTATTATACCTCCTGTATCTTTTTACTAGGTTCAGTTTGAATTGTGTCTTCTTGCTCATTATTTTCTTCTGTTTCATCCTGCTCCTTGTTTTTTGTAGCCCCTTCCTCTTCTTTTGCTTTTTGGAATTTATTTACATCTGGAAATGTATATAAAATCAAACAGGTGTATGTTATTTAAACCTAATCTAGTATATTATTATATACACTACCAGTATATTATATACACTACTAGTATATTATATACACTACCAGTATATTATATACACTATGAGTTGATAGCCAAATAAAGTTTGATTTTAATATTATATATTAAATACAATGCCTATTTCTCAGAATTATAATATAGGTCTTTCCGTGTATATAATAATATACTAGTATTATATACACGGAAAGACCTATGTTATAATTCTGAGAAATAGGCATTGTATTTAATATATAATATTAAAAACAATACCTATTTCTCAGAATTACAACTTGGCATTGTAAAAAGAGCAAACTATAGAAGATACAAAATAATGGTGGACTAAATTCAATCACTTACCATATTTAGATATATCACCACCAAGTAATCTTAACAAGTGCACTGTACTACACTGAGCCATGTACACTCTTAATGACGTAGTACCACGCCAGCCACTTAAATGCAGAACCAACTTGTCATTATCACCATCTTCTGTATATATCAGAACGCAACTTCCCGCATCTGAAATATTAATTAACAATATATTCATTACCAATAAAGAATTTAAATATATTGCCTCATATTTAACCAGCCGAGAATGCCCAATTGTTACATACCTATACTCAACACTTGTTTCTGCAACTCTTCCGACAATGTTTCAATTGGAGGCGACTGTTCAGGCGTATCATTCATCAATAAATTCAACAAATCATCTTTTGGGATGTTTATTTTACGATCGCTACCGATATTATTAAATATACTTTCCAGTCCATCATTTGCAATCCTAAAAAATATAAATTTTAATTCACTAAGTCATTAAGAAACCGTATCATACCTAAATGGGCATTTTTTCATATTCCTATTATCAGACCGTACGAATAGCTTAACGCCTGTATTAATAAACTTAATCGAACCAATATTCTTCACTACTAGATCTGTAACGGCCGGGGACGTGAGATAAATATTCTTCTTTTTGCCCTCACGGCACCGGACCAACAAACATTTAGGATCGAAATCGTCGCTGATGTTATAGAAACTCTTAATAGGCGGCCAGACTTCCTCGTCGTCCTTGAAGAACACGAAAGGATCTTCTCTGAAGCCGTTTCTGCGGCGTTTGCGTTGGTTTTCAGGTAATCGTTCCCATTCCAACTGTTTCTTATCGGGATTTTCAGTATTCTCCACTATATTTGTGTTACCTCTATTCGGTCGCACTTTAGGAGTGAGCGGTTTTGTTTTCTCCAATACGGCCACGAAGAACGCACCGGTGTTTTGCTGATGTGGTAAAATTCGTATACTAAAATTAAATAATAATACGGGTATGATTTTATGAATATTTGTAATTCCATTAATATTCATTAAAAATTATTCATTTTGCATACCATCTAGTCAAATTAAACTTCTCTCTGTCCTCTACTTTCGGTGGAAACATCTGTGGTCTAATTGTAGTCCTCCAATTTTCATCAACCTCCTCCCAATTGTTATAAAACTCCAGATTTCTAGAGCCAACAATCCAATTTTCCATACCTCAAAGAATATTGTTTTCATAATAACAGTGCCGCACAATTTTATTGAATGAAACTCACCAGGTGAATACTTTAAACCAGGCAGTGTTGAGGCAACATCAACCAGCTGCATAGCACCATCAGTTTCAGCAAGAAGTCTATGAATAACAGCCTCATTTTCGATTGGATTTAATGAGCATGTTGAATACACTATTCGCCCACCAACTTTAAGCAATTCACAGCCTCTCCTTACAATACGAGATTGTATTCTAAAATACATCAACTGTATTAAGAAGGTTCATGTCTGTATTCACCAACATCCCATAAACTTTATAGGTCCCATAAGCTATTGAATGGATAAATTGACAACGTCATTGTGACAGAATATGCCAAAACAAATGTCAAACACCTTGAGAAGACACATTTCCTTTAATTTTGCAGTGTTTCCAATAGAGTGAATCTAGAGTAACTACATTCCCTAGATAATGTATTTATTGTTGCTATCACAACGAATATTTATGGGTTCAATAGCTATTGATAGATTTATGGAACGTAGGTGAATACGGGGGTCAGTATATTGATGGGTTGTGTTAAATTTACCCATGCAAATTAATTCCGTTTGCGGGCGTCCATTTCATCCAAATGTCTGGGTTTTTGCGAAGTGTACCATCTCCAGAGCATGGTACGTCACAAAGAATTCGATCAAATTGAACCTAAAGTATATTTAATTGTGTTTTTTTCTATGACAATAGATTTAGTAATTTACAGAGAAATTTCACCGCTGTACAACTGACAATAAACGACCAGATTTATCATATATTAGTTAATGTTAGCTCGAAAATTCACACTCCAACGGGTCTCGAACTCACGTTTGCGACTATAGCGGTCGTCGCGCTACCAACTGCACCACGAAGGATTTGCAGTCGATTTAGAACATCTTGCGCGCTATCGACTACAGTTCTCCGTGGTGATGTTGGTAGCGCGACGGCCGCGATAGACGAAGGCGAAGGTTCGAGTCCCACACGAGTGTGTATGTTGATATGTTTATGTATACTCCGTGTTATAATTTTATTTAGTTATAAACGCGGTTCAAATATATATATTTAATAGTAACAGATATCTTTGATGGCAAATTGTTACCGTTTTGGTGAGGTAGTATCGATTTATCAAGGTTAAAAAGTATCTTACTGTAGTATATCCATAGTCTAAGCTCAGTAGGATACTTTTAACCTTGATAAATAGATACTACCCTACTGAACTTAGAGCATATCCATACTCTAAGCTCAGTAGGGTAGTAGGGTAGTATCGATTTATCAAGGTTAAAAAGTACTCTACTGTAGTATATCCATACTCTAAGCTCAGTAGGATACTCTTAACCTTGATAAATAGATACTACCCTACTAGCCTACTGAGCTTAGAGCATATCCATACTCTAAGCTCAGTAGGGTAGTAGGGTAGTATTGATTTATCAAGATTAAAAAGTACTCTACTGAGCTTAGAGTATATCCATACTCTAAGCTCAGTAGAGTAGTAGGGTAGTATCAATTTATCAAGGTTAAAAAGTACTCTACTGAGCTTAGAGTATGGATATACTCTAAGCTCAGTAGGCTACATTTTACCCTTGATAAATCGATCCTACCTCACCAAGACTTTGAATAAGCGACACCCATTGCCAGTATAATTCATCCAATCACTTCTAGATGACAGTAGTTTCTCACGAAAGTTTGGTTTCTTCGACTATTGATAGTAGACCGTAGTTAAAGAGTTAATTCTCCCAAATATATGAACAGGCAGCTAGTATATTCACCTGTTCAGTTGTGCCATCAGGTAATGTAGCTATTAAATTGGGTAATATTGCACTATCATGGTTAATAACAGCGATACAAGGAGAATTCAACCGTTTTGCTTGATGCACCAACATGTAACACCGTTTGTTATCAACATCGTTCGCCACAACATACCCAGTGGGTATAGGCACATCGTCCGCATGCAACATTTCCAAAAGTTGCGCTGTTTTTGATCCAGGTGCGGCACACATGTCTAATACCTACAAGTATGAAATAAAATTTATTTGCCCATATACCCCCTCATTTGGGACAATAAAGAAAGTCAGGAGCCATGACGATTTGGCTCAGAACCTAGTTCTAGTTCCTTTATGACTCAAGTACAATATAATTCACACTTTAGAAATGAAAAAGAGTGATTGTATCCTTGGTCATTTAAAGTACTAAATGAAGTGCTTTCATTATTTTCCTTCTCTAAATATCTAATAGTCAATTTATTATAATTACTTTGTGATGAGATTGTACGTCAAGAACAAGTGGAGGCAGCATACTGACAGTTTCTTGTCGTGAAATTGTACCATTCTGGGTTTCCGTAATGAGAAAATTGTGCAGTTTGTAAAAGGCTTCCTCACGACGAATGTCCTTTTTAGTCAAGTTCATTTGCCATGCTAACTTTCCAGGGTACCTAAAATAAAAGCTATTTGTTGCAAAAAAAATATTGCATATGGTTGAATCCAAAAGTAGATAACATTGTCACACACAAATGTCAACTGACACATGTTTAATAACAACACAGTTTGAGAGATTTTACAGTACATTCTTGTATGCTGATAAGTCAAATTATGTTGACATGAGATTGTTGAAAAATAAACTTTGATTTGTAATGTAATGACATTAGAATGTGTGAGAGCAAGAACTTTGGTTGATGAAGGTAGAAGTATGCATTATGTCACTAATCTTCTACATATTAGCCATATGATATGATATATTAGAGGCTAGAACAATACTAGTGCCTTTCATTTATCACTCTGGGCTGGTATGGGCTTATTAAGGCACCTTACACGGTCAATAATACTGTCAATACTAGTACTGTCAATATTTTCTTCAATCTTCCTTTTATATTTATCAAGTAATCTATTATCCGGATAAACATCAGTATTGTCTTCATTCCATCATTACTATACCTTACACGATATGTAATACTGGCAATATTTTAGAATAATGAACATTTTAAACAAGTTATCGTACAGTAATACTGTCATTATTCTAAAATATTGACAGTAATATTGACCGTGTAAGGTGCCTTATAGTTTCTTGTTCTATTTGCCGCATCCGATGCGCACAATTCTACCTCGGCCCTTACAACCGGCGGTGCACAACCGCAAGACCTGAGCAATGCAATGACTAACAATGATAAACCATGCTAAACGAAAGCACCTACTGAGATACTGTTCCTCACTCTAGGAGACATGATCAGAGTAGAAAATCGGCGACAAATGCAAAGGATGACAGTTTTCCCATAAGAAATTGGCAAGCAACAAGTATGCTTTGAATTGATTAAACAATAACAACAACAGCCCTCCACCCACCAGTTTGATCAACAACCATTGAGAGTTTGAATTGTGAAAAGAATTGTTTTTACCAGGGTAATGGAAATATTGATGTGTTGTAATTTTCATTCTGCTCCACTAAATCTTTTAAGAATTCTCCTTGTACAATATCAACCATTTTCTTGGCAACTCCTTTGGATCCTGTAATACGGAATGTTGTTGGCAGGTCTGTCTTCATGTATTTTAAAAACTCATCCCATTCTTCCTCTTTACAAATACCCACAGTCTACAACAATATATGGATTTTATGAGTTTATTGTAAATTTTGAATGAGAGATTGGAAATATATAACTAAAGGTCATTTTAGCAAAGACAATTTTTTGACTCAAAAGTTAATCAAGATGCGAAATAATCTAAATTGTCTTGTATCATACATATACATACAAATTATTTGAAATTTTGAATTGGATGGTAGATTGAATGGAAAAATGTAACATGTTCTATTTGTCAAGGACAAATTGTATGGAAGAAGGATATATGAATTCATTTCTTGAACAGCTTTTGAGCTAAGAAATTGTCTTGCCTAAAACGACCTTAAGACTGGATAGTATAAAAGCAGATTAATTTTGTATCTCATGATTTAAACATCACATTTAACAACTTTGTCAGAAGAAGAGAAGATGTCATGTTTAAGCATAGGTAAATGATGTGATTCCAGATTGAAACAGTCCTAATTGAGAAATAAAGTGGTCACCACACTCATTTTTTGGACAACTGTATCCATGATTTGAATGCAACAAAAATTGTATTAAATTGGAATGTGGTGTCAACTTCTTATGATAAGGATGGTTATGAAGAGAAAGTTAATGTCAAAATTGTAAAAAATCAACAAACTGAATAGAATTTAAATTTGTTCTAAAACTTATTTTATTTAGTTAATTATACCATAAACTTATATATTTTAAAGATACCAAAATCATAATTGTGCTTATAGCACAACCACCTACAGAAGAAGAACTACAGACTTAACAATTATTTATGCTACATAAGAGGATTACCTGTAATCATGAGATACAGTTAACTTGCCATTATACAACAAAGCCTAACCCCCATATTCACCAACATTCCATAAATCTATCAATAACTATCAAACCCATAAGTATTCGTTGATATAGCAACAATAAATACATTATCTAGGGAATGTAGTTACTTTAGATTTGCTCTATTGGAAACACTGAATAATTAAACAAAAGGTGTCATCAAAACTTCAATTGCGAGTGCTACTCAAGATGTTTGACATTTGTTTTGGCATATTCTGTCACAATGACATAGTTAATTTATCCATTGAATAGCTTATGGGACCTATAAAGTTTATGCAATGTTGGTGAATATAGGCATTAAAGTAATAGAAAATTATGAATGCAAAGTCAAGACATATTATTTCAAACAAATAAACAAATGTGTGGTTACTAACAATAGAATGGATTAAATGGCAACTAATATTTATAAAAAAATTTTTTGTAAAACAGCACAGACCTTGTAATAACTAATAAACTTCTCATTCTCCTTAACAATGTCCTCATAGGGTTTTCTGTTATCCTCAACTTTCTCTGCGCCATCCTACAACATAAATGTGTTGTAGTTTTTAGGTTATAACGCCGCAAATATTGCCCACCTCCACCTTTGTCTGTTTCGGCTTGTTGCCCTTGCGAAAACCACCCTTCCTTTTGCCCATTTTCAATAAAGCGAGTAGAGACGCCGACCTGTTTAACAATCCCAGTGTTCACAGAGAAGAATCACAATTTCCGCACTAAACAAACACGCGTGTTTAAAAAACAGATGACGTCCAAAACACACAGGAATACCAACACCGAGAATTATATGCTACCAATAATACTCAGAATACCAACAGATAAAATATTGATGATACCACAACCAGGGACACAACATTCCTTATTCTCTCCCTGACTTCAGTTTCTAATAAAGAAAATATAATATACTTTCAGCTTTTTCTCCGGATATTCCAAGACTTTCATACATTGTTCATGTGCCTTTTTTTTAAATTCGAGGCATGTTGGGATATTGTATTCCTTTGATTTTTCCATGGTAGTTCTTATTAATTTTATATGCTCTTGCGTGCTGTATTTCTTCTAAACCTTGCCTGTTTCACTGATTACCAACCGTCCAGTTTGTCTGATGCCCGTATTCACCAACATCCCATAAATTTTATAGGTCCCGTAAGCTATTGAATGGATAAATTGACAATGTCATAGTGACATAATATGCCAAAACAAATGTTGACTGGATAAATTCACAACGTCATTGTGACAGAATATGCCAAAACAAATGTCAAATAGCTTGAGTAGCGCTTGCGATTGGAGCTTTGATGACACCTTTTGTTTCATTATTCAGTGTTTCCAATAGAGAGAAACTAAAGTAACTTCATTTCCTAGAAAATGTATTTATTGTTTGCTATCACAACGAATACTTATGGGTTCAATAGCTATTGATAGATTTATGGAACGTCGGTGAATACGGGGGTGACCTCCGTACTCAACGACGTTCCATAAATTTATCAATAGCTATTGAACCCATAAGTATTCGTTGTTATAACAATATTAAATACAATATCTGGAAAAGGTATACATATATACATTATCTACGGAATGTAGTTACTTTAGATTCTCTCTATTGGAAACACTGAATAATTAAACAATAGATGACATCAAAGCTCCAATCGCAAGCGCTATTCAAGCTATTTGACATTTGTTTTGGCATATTCTATCACAATGACGTTGTTAATTTATCCATTCAATAGCTTATGGGACCTACACCGTTTATGGGATGTTGGTGAATAGGGGCATCAGAGTCTATTCGTGCTGATATTCATTAGTAATTTGTAAGAGAAGGCTTCTATGCCGATAGTTTTGCTCCTGTCTATTTTTGTATGTAAAAGTATCATAGAACTATTATACAACTAACCCCCTAGGAGGAAAGTTAAACGCCATCTGGCGGCACCACATCATGCACACCCATATGGTAATAACCGTCAACATTGCTCATGCCATCAGGATCACCGGGTAATGCCTTCTATAATTGATGCCATGCCGCCAGATGGCGTTTAACTTTCCTCCTAGGGGGTTAGTTGTATAATTTTTGTATATAACCACTCGAGATATTGTGTGAATTCATAGACACACGCTGAATTAAAATGCCTCAAGTGGGGCAACAACCATTCAACCCACACGTGCACAAAACCTAGCACCACTCCCGCAAACTGCGCTAACTGCAGAGGAAGCCATCCAGCCAGCTACAAGGGTTGCCCTAACAACCCCCGAAACTTCCCCAAACTCCCAGTAACAAACGAACACCGCTCATGGGCCAACGCAGTAGGAAGCAGCAGCATACCTACGAACCAACCACAAAACTTCAACAAAAGCAAAGAAAACATGAACACCCCCAAAGACAACACTTCAAATGAAAGACCAACGGATGAATTAGCAACCCTCATAGGCGACCTAATCATCCAATTATTGGCGAAGAAACCTTCCATGGAAGAAAAAAGAAACTTTCTCAATACAAACGACATCATCATCAACAAATACAACGCAAAATGAACACAAGGAAAAAATAAAAAGAAAAATGCATCACACACAGCAATCCAACCATCACCAACTGTACCAACGAATCCGGAAATTACCGATGGAGGAACAAAAGCCTTGAAAACACCCACCAAAGCCAACAACACAAAGAGGACCCAAAAAGCCAATAATCAACAAGAACTCAAACCGCAACAATACAAGATATGAGTAAATAGACCTAACCATCTGATCTCAATAAAAGCCAGATAACAGGTGTGTGATTTCATCCTCACTAGCTGAGCTACACTGATGAGATCCAATAAGATCGAAATCTAGATATGTTGATTGCTAAGAGGTGGATTCACATTATATATATATCATAGAACTGTTGTTCCAACTATCTGGGATGCGTTGTTCATACAAGCATTGACTGAACCTGTCTTTAAGTTTCTCCATTAGCATTCTGCCCCCTTCTTTGAGTATTTCGTGTATTATGCCATCATCTTATGTGTCTTTATTATTCTGGATACTTGCTTCTTCGATTGCGTAATGTACTTAAAAAACAAATAGGGTATAGTTTTTTCAAAGGATACAGACGTTTTATATTGTTTAAACTATTCCAAAAAGAGTGTTATCCTATGGAAAAACTATGCGAACCAAGGTGGGGTGGGCGGGCGGCCCCCACCAACCAAACTATGCCCGTTCACTATTTCAAACGGCTTGAACTATACACTACACTATTTTCTGTTATTTTCTATAATTAAATTAATCTCATTTATTAATTTAAGACTAATTAAAAAAATATATGTAAAAAATAATTGAATGCATAGTTCAAGTCGTTTGAAATAGTGGACGGGCATAGTTTGGTTGGTAGGGGCCGCCCACCCACCCCACCTTCGTTCGTATAGTTTTATCAAAGGATACAGACGTTTTATATTGTTTAAACTATTCCAAAAAGAGTGTTATCCTATGTAAAAACTATGCGAACCAAGGTGGGGTGGGCGGGCGGCCCCCTCCAACCAAACTATGCCCGTTCACTATTTCAAACGGCTTGAACTATACACTACACTATTTTCTGTTATTTTCTATAATTAAATTAATCTCATTTATTAATTTAAGACTTATTAAAAAAATATATGTAAAAAATAATTTAATGCATAGTTCAAGTCGTTTGAAATAGTGGACGGGGATTCTTTGGTTGGTAAGGGCCACCCGCCCACCCCACCTTTGCTCGTATAGTTTTTTCAAAGGATACAGACGTTTTATATTGTTTAAACTATTCCAAAAAGAGTGTTATCCTTTGGAAAAACTATGCGAACCAAGGTGGGGTGGGCGGGTGGCCCCCACCAACCAAACTATGCCCGTTCACTATTTCAAACGGCTTGAACTATACACTACACTATTTTCTGTTATTTTCTATAATTAAATTAATCTCATTTATTAATTTAAGACTAATTAAAAAATATATGTAAAAAATAATTGAATGCATAGTTCAAGTCGTTTGAAATAGTGGATGGAGATTCTTTTTTTTATTTTTTTATATGATTACTCATGTATATGATGAAAAATAAATGTTATTCAAACGGATTCCCTAGTAGTAGGGAATCCGTTTTATTAACACTAGTAGTAACTTCGTTTTAATAACACTAGTAGTAGTGTTACCATTGTAATAATTGATTACAGGTCATTTGGGATGTAATTTCTACACATACCCATTCTTCAGGGGGTTATTTAAAAATGTTAAGTGCTAAAGGAGGTCGCGGGCCAATAAGTTTGAGGACCCGCGACCTCCTTTAGCACTTAACATGTTTAAATAACCCCCTGAAGAATGGGTATGTGTAGAAATTACATCCCGAATTGACCTGTAATCAATTATTTCCGCGACCCCGCAAATATTTTTCGCGACCCTCACATTGCAAATCACTGACTCTAGATAGAAAACCCCTCTAGTCTATAAGGCACCCTACACGATCAATATTACTGTCAATATTTTAGAATAATGACAGTAGTACTGTACGATAATATGTTTAAAATCTGCATTATTCTAAAATGTTTCTAGTACTACTCATCGTGTAAGGTATAGTAATGATGTAATGAAGAGAATACTGATCTTTATCGGGATAATTGATTACTTGATAAATATAAAAGGAGGATTGAAGCAAATATTGACAGTACTAGTATTGACAGTATTATTGACCGTGTAGGGTGCCTTTATGATATAAAGTATATGTCGGCTTAAATCGCCTACACTAGGTTTGTCAACCTTTTGTTTGAATTTATTAAAATATACCGAATATTGAGATCAATCTGATAACATTTTTTATCAAATCGTGCTTGATGGTAACGAATACGGAATTTCAAAATGAATTAGTTTTTGTCTCACATGTACATTGAAATAATAACTGCTTTAGAGGTGCAATTTTCATTGTACATGTGATTAAGCCTGCTCACCACGACAAGGTACTAATTCTTTGAGCAGGGGGAGTGGGATAAAATCATGACTATCTTTCATGGTTCACTCCCACCCCCGCCTATTTAATTACACATTAATTAAATCGGGCTAGTCTCATTTTATACTCCGTGGAGTTCGAACAATAGCTAGATTAGTCTACATGGAAATTTAGAAAAATCTAAGACTATTACGCGGTTTATTGGTACACAAAAATGGAACCTTCCGAAGACCACTCGCACGTTAGGCGAGCAGTACATCGGTACAATACATACAGTAAAATATACAAATACTACTATGATTGGCAGGCAGCTTTATTGTAAATGAAAATATTGCAACTAATATTTAGTTGCAAACTACAAAAACATGTACTTATACATGTTTATATTAGTATAATTGATGATTATTCGGTTACGTGTTGAATTGATTGAAATAATTTCGCACGAGTTTGTAGTTGTAGACGGAACTACATTAGCGAGTCAATATAAATGACTTTCATGGCGCATTGTGTGTATGTGTATGTGTATGTGTATGTGTATGTGTATGTGTATGTGTATGTGTATGTGTATGTGTATGTGTATGTGTATGTGTATGTGTAGTGTGTTGTGGTGTAGAATATATATACAGTTGTAGGCTAAATAGCATTAGCCAATTATTGGAATGTACATCCAATATGTTTATGTCAATATTATAGACTGTTCAATTTCGCATTATTATATTAATTTTTGCGTTTTTAGTGTGGTGTGGTGTGGTGTGGTGTGTGTGAGAGTAGTGTGTGTATTTTATTGGAATGTACATCCAATAAGTTTATATTATTGACAGTCTAGTTCGATTGCGCATTATAATATTGAAGTTATTTTGAAGATCAATACTGAATGAAATAAAATATACATTGTAAAAAGTTTACAATGATTATTTAATATTATATTAAATATCCCGGCGTAAAAATGAAGTGACTAAAGATATAAAGTAGCAAACTATGTCAGTGACAGTAATGCCAACTGACCTATATGAACCGATATCATAAAGTAATTTAATAAACTGGTCAGGAACTCTAATGGTTAACTGGCCATAATATCCCGAAACACCGAAAATTCAATTAGATCCGAAAGCGAGTTAAATTTAAATTAAATGCGACGTTAAGTTAAAAACCCTGAAAACCCGAAAATTTAATATCCGGAACCGCATTAAAGTTATATTACATCTAGCTACGGATGTAATATAACTTTAATGCGGTTAAAGCGCGAGAACCTGAAAACCCGAAAATTATATCCGAAACCGCGTTGAAGTTAAATTAGATCCGAAACCGAGTTGAATTTAAATTACAACCGCATCTAAGTTAAAGAACCTGAAACCCCGAAAATTAAATTCGATCCGAAACCGCGTTGAAGTTAAATTGCATCCGATACCGAGTTAAATTTAAATTACAACCGCAACTACGTTAAAGAACCTGAAACCCCGAAAATTATAGTTCATTTCCTGCCACCAGATGGAGTTTCAGTCGGCTTGAATCGCCAATAGCTATTGAACCCATAAGTATTCGTTGTTAAAGTCACAATAAATACATTATCTAGGTAATGTAGTTACTTTAGATTCTCTCTATTGTAAACACTGAATAATTAAACAAAAGCTGTCATCAAGCATGAAAGTCATTTTAAATAATGGTAGGGGCCACTCGCCCGCCCCACCTTGGCTCGCATAGTTTTTGTAATGGATACAGACGTTTCATATTATTTAAAACGTTTCAAGGAGAGTGTAACCCTATGAAAAAAACTATGCGAACAAAGGTGGGGTGGGCGGGAGGCCCCTACCAACCTAACTATGCCCATCTACTATTCCAAATGACTTGAACTCTGCACTACACTATTATCCGTTATTTTCTATGATTACATTAATGTCATTTATTAATTTAAGACTAATTCAAGAAATATATGTGAAAAATAATGTAATGCATAGTTCAAGTCATTCGGAATAGTGGACGGGCATAGATTGGTTGGTAGGGGCCACCCGCCCACCCCACCTTTGCTCGCATAGTTTTTTCAATGGATATAGATGTTTTATATTGTTTAAACTATTCCAAGAAGAGTGTGATCCTATGGAAAAACTGTGCGGACAAAGGTGGGGTGGGTGGGCCGCCCCTACCAACCAAACTATGCCCGTCCACTATTCCAAATGACTTGAACTCTGCACTTCACTATTATCCGTTACTTTTTATGATTACTTTAATGTCATTTATTAATTTAAGACTAATTCAAGAAATATATGTGAACAATAATGTAATGCATAGTTCAAGTCATTTGGAATAGTGGACGGGCATAGTTTGGTTGGTAGGGGCCGCCCACCCACCCCACCTTTGTCCGCACAGTTTTTCCATAGGATCACACTCTTCTTGGAATAGTTTAAACAATATAAAACATCTATATCCCTTGAAAAAACTATGCGAGCGAAGGTGGGGTGGGCGGGCGGCCCCTACCAACCAAACTATACCCGTTCACTATTTCAAACAACTTGAACTATACACTACATTTTACCCTACTTTTTTAAATTAAGTTTAAATTAATAAATGAAATTGATTCAATTATACAAAGTTATGGATAATAGTGTAGTGTAGAATTCAAGCCATTTGAAATAGTGAATGGGCATACAAATCTAAAATTAAAGATTTCGTTAGTCAAGATGCGAGACAATCTAAATTGTCTCGTATCTGAATTTAAAAAAGGCAATTATGATAAAAATATTGGCAGTGAACTTTAATAAAAAAAATTTAATCATGTAGAAAAAAATAAAAATTATTTATAATTCATTATCCAATAAAATGCTTTAACTGCCAAAATGTTGGTCATCATCAGATTGCAAGGAAGAAAAAAGAAAACAGAAATATCTAAATTGTGCAGAAGATAATCATAAAACTAAAAATTGTTGTAATCTCAGTACCTGCTATACATGTAATGGTTCACATAGAGAAGATAGTATGGGTTGTGAATCATATAGAAATTTCGTAAATGATATTAAAAAAGAAACTAAAAAAAAAATAATGAAAACAATTCAAACGAATTTAAATAGATCAAGAGTGCCCTTATGCTCGTATTCACCAACATCCCATAAACTTTATAGGTCCCGTAAGCTATTGAATGGACACATTGAAAATGTCATTATGATAGAAATGGTCAAAATAAATGTCAACACTTTGAATAGCGCTTGTGATTGGTGCTTTGATGACACATTTTCTTTATTTTTTCAGTGTTTCCAATAGAGCGAATCTAAAGTAACTACATTGCCTAGATAATTTATTTATTGTTGCTATAACAACGAATACTTATGGGTTCAATAGTTATTGATACATTTATAGAACGTTGGTGAATACGAGGGTTAGTCTTTTAGAACAATATAGATTAGAGAAAAATATTGATATTTTAATCTTTTCGAAACCAAATAAAAATTTAGTTAATACTGACTTATAGTACCCTGATTAAAATTTAGATGTTGCAATAAAAATATGTAATTAAATGAAGAAACAAATGCTATGAATTGGGACTAAGAAAACAGATTGATATGGTTATATTTAAAATTTATAAAATTTATAGATGGTTATATTTCTCTAAATATATCGATAAATACTTTTAATATCTTCATTTTAACCATTGAAACCATTATTTCAGAAAATCGTCCCCGAGTATTCTAAAGTGTCATCAATCCTATCCCAATGACAAATGGTACCGACTACCCGGGCCCGGATAATAATTATTATTATCATAGAAAAATACAATGAACTTGAAAGATATTTCACACAAATAATACTCTACTTAAAAACATTGTGCTGTTTGAATTTACTAAAATATACCGAATTGTGAACAACAGATAGAGTAATCCGCATTCATTACTATCAAACAAGATTTGATAGTAATTAATGCGAATTTTTGAAATGAATTAGTTTTGGTTTCACATGTACATTGAAATTAGAAAGTTGATCATTACACGCAATTGAGAGAATTTCGATCACAATCCTAAATGTTGAATGCTTTTACGTCTTACTTTTATGATTTTAAAAATATTTTTTTACGTTATTGTTATCATTATTATTATTGATTATACCAAAACAACTAATCAGTTTTTATAAATATATTTAAAGTATAATGCATTGTATTGGTGTACATTTAGATTTTAAGGATATTTTTTGTAAACGTAATCTTTTTTGCAGTAGAATTTAATTTAAAGTGAATTGATGTAAAACTTTTAAATTATATTACTATGATGTATGAATGAATAAATTAATATTAAGTTGAAAAAATAACATAATTTTTAATTTTTTATTTGGAGCTTAGTCGACTGTTGTCCTCAATACCTCATATATATTGTTTATTTTTTTTTAAATGTATTAATTTATTAAATTGTATTATATTATAAACGGTATTAAACCTATTTGTTTTATATCAAAATTACTTTTGATTCATTACTGTTCAATAATGTTCACTCTCCGGTAGAACTCAAACCCACGTCTCTGGCTAAAGCGTTTGTCGCGCTACCAACTGCACCACAAAGGGTTATATTTATCAACTATAACCCTCCGTAGTGCAGTTGGTACCGCGACAGCCGCCCGATATAGGTAGACGCAGGTTTGACTCTCACCGGAAAGTGAACGTTTTTGAGCGGTAATAAAAATATAACATATCTGCTGATTTTTCAATCAATCACCGCAACATTCTGCAATAACTCATACTATAAGATAATTACTTTTGTAATAATGCATTCGAACGTATATAGAAACACCAAATAAATCTACATAATATAAATAAAAACAATCACAAAATTGAAAATTTCAATGTACATATGATTAAGCCTGCTCACCACGACAAGGTACTAATTCTTCGAGCAGGGGGAGTGGGATAAAATCATGACTATCTCTCATGGTTCACTCCCACCCCCGCCTATTTAATTACACATTAATTAAATCGGGCTAGTTCTATTTTTATACTCCGTGGAGTCGGAACAATAGCTAGACTAGTCTACATGGAAATTTAGAAAAGTCTAAAACAATTGACGCGGTTTATTGTTACACAAGAAATATTAACCTGGAACCTGAAGACCACTTGCACGTTAGGCAAGCAGTAATCAGTAGAATACATACATACAAGTAAATAAACAAATTGGCAGGCAGCTTTATTTGAAAATGAAAATATTGCAACTAATATTTAATTGCAATTACTATAATTGACTAATATTCGGTTGCGCATTATAATATTGAAGTTATTTCGCACGAGTTTGTTGTTGTAGACGGAACAACATTAGCGAGTTTTAAGTCATTATAAATGACTTTCATGGCGCATTGTATTTTGTGTAGTGTAGTGTAGTGTAGTGTAGTGTGGTGTAGTGTATTGTAGAATATACAGTTGTGGGCTAAATATCATTAGCCAGTTATTGGAATGTACACCCAATATGTTTATGTCAATATTATTGACTGTTCAATTGCGCATTATAATATTAAATTTTGTGTGGTGTGGTGTGGTGTGGTGTGGTGTGTGTGAGAGTAGTGTGTTTTATTAAATTTATTAGCCACATATTGGAATGTACATTCAATAAGTCAATATTATTGACTGTCTTATTCGGTTGCGCTTTATAATATTGAAGTTATTTTGAACAAGCTAGCAAATCACTTATTCAAGTAGTGAATGAAATGAAATTTACTTTATAAAAAGTTACAATGATTATTTAATATCATTTTAAATATCCCGGCGTAAAAATTAAGTGACTAAAGCTATAAAATAGCAAACTAAATCAAGATGTCAGGAACAGTAATGTCGACTGAACTATATAAACCGTGCGATATCATAAAGTAATTTAATTAATTGGCCAGGAACTCTAAAAGTTAGCTGGCCACAATAACCTGAAACACCGAAAATTAAATTAGATCGGAAAGCGAGTTAAATTTAAATTTAATCTGCAACTAAGTTAAAGAACCTGAAAACCCGAAAATTAAATTCAATCCGAAACCGACTTTAAGTTAAATTATATCCGAAACCGTGTGAAATTTAAATTGAATCCGCGACTAAATTATAGAACCTGAAAACCCGAAAACTAAATTACATTCCGAAACCGAGTTAAAGTTAAATTACAACCGAATCCGAGTTAAATTTGTATTAAATCCGCAACTAAGTTGAAAAAGCCCGCGTACAGTCAAATCAACTGCCCCGTATAAAACAAGTTAAAGCAAAAATAAAGCTGCCTAACCAATCATCCCAAGAAATACACCATATCTCAAAACCTCTTTGGATAATGAGCTATTAATGCACGACTTGAGGACTAATAAACTACTTCCATGTGTCCAAGGCGACGAGCGACGGAACCTTTAGAAAGAGGGGAACAATTTTCTTTCTAAGGTGTGCGCACGCGATTTCGAATTTACATCTTAAACCCTTTCCCAAACAAAAAGTTAAAAGGATAACAGTTTATTTTAGGTACAGGTAAGAGTGCGCAGCAAAAAACCGAAACCGAAATCGAAATCGAAACCGAAACCGAAACCGAAACCAAAAAAACTCATAAAATTCAAAACCTTTGTTGCGGGGTGTATTCACGTTAGGATATACAACCCCGATTGATGTGTTGCGGGGCAGTATTCACGTTAGGATATACTACCCCGGTTGGATTGATGTCCTGCGTCTTGTCCACCATTCCATCTCCAAACTGCAGTTCCATACCGAATTTAAACAGCAGGCAGCCTAAACAATATATACTCGCGAACTAAATTGCAAACGAAACACGAACCTGAAATGTTTTACTGATTTACTTGATTACTTGGAGGGCATAATTCGGTTTAAAACACGCGCACTTGTTTTGGGGACATTGCAAAACAAAAGAAAAACATATATGTGTGTGTGTGTGGGTGATGTAAAAGTGTAGGTGATGTAAAAGTGTAATGTGTTGTGTTGGTTTGAAGCTAAAAAAAACTGAATTGTTGTTTGTTTCAAAAATTGAACTTAATTAATGTTGATTTGAAATTTAGAAAAGTAAGTTCATTTTTCTTCTTCCTAAATTGAAGTTAATATTAATTTAATTTGAATCTATCAAAAAGTTATTTGTTTTTTTTAAATTGAGTTTAATTAATATTGATTTGATTTGAATATTTAAAAAAAGTTAGTTCATTCGTTTTTCTTGAATTGAACCTAATATATTGATTTGATACTAACAAAAAGTTAATTGTATTTTTTTTAAATTAAATTATTATTGAGTTGATTTGATATTAAAAAAGTAAGTTAATTTGTTTTTCTTAAATTGAACTGAATTAATATTGATTTGATTTGAAATTTTTAAAAAGTAAGTTCATTTGTTTTATTTTTAAATGAATTTAATATTGATTTGATATTAAAAACAACCAATTTCATTTAATTGTTTTTTAAATTGAACTTAATATTTATTTGATACTAAAAAAAGTTAATATATATTTTTTTAATTGAAGTTTCTTATTATTGATTTGATTTTTTTTAAATGAGTTAATTTTAATCTAAAAAAAGTTTGATTTATTAAAATTGAACTTCATTATTGATTTCATTTGATATTAAAAAAAGTTAGTTATTTTTTGTTTATACTGAACTAAACTTGATTTTAAAGTAAGCTCATTTCATCTGAATTATTTAAAATACGCTCGTTTAATTTATAATTCAATTATTTGAAATTTAAATATAACTATGTTTTTAAATAGAAATTATTAAAATTGAATTGATTCTAAAATTAACTATTGTATTAAAACTCATTTGATTTGAATGATATTTGTGATGTAAAAATTTAATTTAAGCTTTAACATTATTGGCAATAAAATTAATGAAATGAAATTTAGCCAATACAATTAAATTGAATGAAAATACGAGCGACCAAAAACTTTTAGTGACATTTTAATTGCATCAATTACCAGTTCTGGTAAGACACTGATCTAAAAAATAAAAAAACAAATTGTTAGTTCAAAATAAAACAAATAATAAATAATATCAATTTACCTTGATGGATGTATATAAGTAAACCATCTTTATCAGACTATCGACCCTTCGAGAATTCTCTTTATGATTAAACTTATTAACTAATTAAGACATGAGTATGGACCATTTTCAATATGCTAACATTAACAGCAGCTGAAAGAAAACCAAAAAATATAACATAAAAAATCGCTAGTCGTGAATCGTGAATAGAAAGTGACAATCAAAAATGATTTATTTATTTAATCCCGTTTATGGTGCAAATACCGGTGTCCAAGACTTATACTTTACCGAAAATAATAATTTAAAGATAAATTAAAATAAATAAATCGCATGGAATAGATAAGAACATATTTCATTACCTTAGAAAAGTCTGCGTTAAAGCTGTGCATCTAATATCAACCACCCCACGTCGCTTATTGACAATAATACTAAAACAAAAAAAAGAAAATTATGAAATACAAAGTCCAGCAATTAAAAATCAAAATCACTCACCATTAATGGTACATGCCATTGCAACAATGGAGCAGATGATACTGTCGTAGGATATATTCATGTATTAAGTTTCGTTAGTTGTTGTGCTTGTATTAAATAAATACAATCGAAGAGTCTGAAAAATTAAATAAAATATTATTAGCTCAATAAAACAATAAAACCTAGTCTAAATTTATCTTATATGTATATATATATATATATATATATATATATATATATATATATAAAGATATAAAATGAGTTGCAACAGAGACATAAAATTAAGTATGATTCAACTAAAACTAATCCCCGTTTTGATTTGTGATGTCTTGAGTACGCGGTTGGCTTCAGGTTAGTGAAAGCTCAAAGAGGAATTATGGTTACCCCTAATCATTACAATCACGTCAGATCTTGGTTTTCTTCAATGATGTTAATCTCTTCTTTTTACTTGCACCAACAAAGCGAGTATGAGAGACTTCTGGCGTTTTGGAATCTTGCGATTCCAAATAACCCGCTCTCAATCTTCCCCACCCCACTAGCTTTCTTCTTAGGTTTCTTCAATGATGTTAATCGCTTCTTTTTACTTGCACCAACAAAGCGAGTATGAGAGACTTCTGGCCTTTCAGAATCTTGCGATTCCGAATAACCCGCTCTCAGTCTACCCCACCCCACTAGCTTTCTTGGCTTCTTTCACTTATAATAGCAAGCTACATCTCTTCGGCTCTTGAATGATGGCAAATCAAAACGGGGGTGCACTGAACCTTGTCGTTTTTTTGCTTCAGGTACAGAAAGCTCAAAGAGGAATTACGGTTACCCCTAATCATTGCAATCGCTCAGATCTTGGTTTTCTTCAATGATGATAATCGCTTCTTTTTACTTGCACCAACAAAGCGGGTATGAGAGACTTCTGGCCTTTCGGAATCTTGCGATTCCAAATAACCCGCTCTCAATCTTCCCCACCCCACTAGCTTTCTTCTTAGGTTTCTTCAATGATGATAATCGCTTCTTTTTACTTGCACCAACAAAACGAGTATGAGAGACTTCTGGCCTTTCAGAATCTTGCGATTCCAAATAACCCGCTCTCAGTCTACCTCACCCCACTAGCTTTCTTGGCTTCTTTCACTTATAATATCAAGCTACATCTCTTCTTTCTTGTCTGATTCAGTGCACACAAATAATATAAAGTAGAAAAATAAATAATAATTTCAAATTATAATATAATAATTTGAAATTATTACTAATTTTGCGTCGTTAAATATAATTAAATTGTCTCACCGATAGTCACGAAATAAATTCCTGTTTTATTAAATGGATGATGTAGTGATCTGAAAAATAAAAATAAATATTGTTAGCTACAAATAACATAAATAATATATAGTATAAATTTACCTATAAACCACTTTTGTATGTGCCTTTCCTCCTCTTTAGGCATAAACTTAAAATTTACCATTAAACGACCGCTTTCAAAATGCTGGCATTAACACTAGCTGCAAGAATAAAAAAAACTCGGTTTTAGTTAATACTGCTAAATAACTGATGTTTTCGTTTTCTATTCAAATCACACGTGGCTACTTTTAGCTAATAAAGTGCTTTAGATATAGCAATTTTCTAATATAAGAGCTATACGTGGCTAAAATAGGCACTTCGTGGATTTACGTTCACATTCGGTTATTAAATAAAAAATAAAATATCTCATTACCTTCGAAAAGCGCGTGTTAAAGCTGTGCATTCTTTAAATGGAACCACCCCACATCGCTTATGGACAGCAACGACTAAAAAAAAACAAAATTATGAAAAACAAAGTCAAACAATTATAAAAATCGAAATCACTCACCATTCGTCATATGTGCCATAGCAACAGTGGAGCAGACAGGTACAATCGCTGACCTAAAATGCTGAAACATACAGAACATAGCGCCCTATTTCGACAAGACAACAAAAACAACAAACGAAAACGAAACGCGGGGCTCTGAAAAAACGGTAAAAACGAATCGAGTGGAAGATGGCGCGTGGAAATCACAATAACCACTGACCTATTTGTACTCCCATTAGTACTAACTCCATTAAAGATGTATTCCTGTTACTTCTGATATTATTAACATTTCTTATTCCTTCAGTGTATATGCATGTTTACGATCATATTTTCCATTCCATATCCACTAATATATATTATCCAATACTCCACGATATTCCTGAACGTCTTGAAAGTCTTGGAGGTCTCGAGGCACACGATAGTAACCGGCACTTTTATTTTAACCCGTTGAATTTACTCCGAATTTTAGTTTAAATGAATCTAAATGAATGATGCCTTTAGTGAGTAGTGACTAGTGACATTCTTCTATAAACGCGAGTAAGAATGATTGTGATTAAAACCTAGCTGATCTTAAAATGCCTCCCAATTATCCTGACTGGCAGTTGTATTAACAGTCGCTTTGGTTTATCGTTCGGGAGCTGTTCTGGGATGACCTAAGCTGGCTTAGAACAACCCGTAATAGCTCTTGAACTATAAACGAAAGCGGCGAACGTTTCCATAGTTGTGAGAATGGAGAATGGTGGTGGTTTTTATTGGTTTGGTGTCGACGCTTTATTGGGACGATGGCATAGGTAAAACCTATGAGTTTTAATTGTTTAACCCCTCTATAACAGACATCACTAGAAAATCCCACTAAAATGGTATATATGATGTCTGTTTAATAAATAAAGACAGCATTGGACTGGAACAGGATAACACAATGCGTCACTAACTTGACTTGCCTAAAACATGACACTATTCAGAAAATAAAGATTAGAATTGAATTAGTGTCAGTTTATAACAATAAGACATCATTGGGTCTGGGGAGAGAAGCCCAACAGGTTGACACAATGAGCTCCTAGTTTGACTTAAATGACCTGCCTAAAACTTGACGCTACTAATGAGAAGATGGTTTTAGCATAAGTTAACTATAAGACAGCATTGGACCTGGGGAGTAAAGCCACACAGGTTAACCCAATGAGTTCCTAGCTTGATTTAAGTGACCTGCCTAAAACTTGACGCTACTAATGAGAGAAAAATAAGGAATAACTCTCCATGATGATTTTAGCGTAAGTTAACTATAAGACAGCATTGGACCTGGGGAGTAAAGCCACACAGGTTAACCCAATGAGTTCCTAGCTTGATTTAAGTGACCTGCCTAAAACTTGACGCTACTAATGAGAGAAAAATAAGGAATAGCTCTCCATGATGGGTTTAGCGTAAGTTTAGTAAAAGACAGCATTGGGCCTGGGAAGCAAAGCCCCCAGGTTAATCCAATGAGCTCCTAGCTTGACTTAAGTGACCTGCCTAAAACTTGACGCTACTAATGAGAGAAAAATAAGGAATAACTATCCATGATGGTTTTAGCGTAAGTTTACTATAAAACAACATTGGACCTGGGGAGTAAAGCCACACAGGTTAACCCAATGAGCTCCTAGCTTGACTTAAGTGACCTGCCTAAAACTTGACGCTACTAATGAGAGTAAAATAAGGAATAACTCTCCATGATGGTTTTAGCGTAAGTTTACTATAAAACAACATTGGACCTGGGGAGTAAAGCCACACAGGTTAACCCAATGAGTTCCTAGCTTGATTTAAGTGACCTGCCTAAAACTTGACGCTACTAATGAGAGAAAAATAACGAAAAACTCTCCATGATGGTTTTAGCGTAAGTTTAGTATCAGACAGCATTGGGCCTGGGAAGCAAAGCCCCCCAGGTTAATCCAATGAGCTCCTAGCTTGACTTAAGTGACCTGCCTAAAACTTGACGCTACTAATGAGAGAAAAATAAGGAATAACTCTCCATGATGGTTTTAGCGTAAGTTTACTATAAGACAGCATTGCCCTGGGGAGTAAAGCCACACAGGTTAATCCAATGAGTTCCTAACTTGATTTAAGTGACCTGCCTAAAACTTGACGCTACTAATGAGAGAAAAATTAGGAATAACTCTCCATGATGGTTTTAGCGTAAGTTTACTATAAGACAGCATTGGACCTGGGGAGTAAAGCCACACAGGTTAACCCAATGAGCTCCTAGCTTGACTTAAGTGACCTGCCTAAAACTTGACGCTACTAATGAGAGAAAAATAAGGAATAACTCTCCATGATGATTTTAGCGTAAGTTAACTATAAGACAGCATTGGACCTGGGGAGTAAAGCCACACAGGTTAACCCAATGAGTTCCTAGCTTGATTTAAGTGACCTGCCTAAAACTTGACGCTACTAATGAGAGAAAAATAAGGAATAGCTCTCCATGATGGGTTTAGCGTAAGTTTAGTAAAAGACAGCATTGGGCCTGGGAAGCAAAGCCCCCAGGTTAATCCAATGAGCTCCTAGCTTGACTTAAGTGACCTGCCTAAAACTTGACGCTACTAATGAGAGAAAAATAAGGAATAACTATCCATGATGGTTTTAGCGTAAGTTTACTATAAAACAACATTGGACCTGGGGAGTAAAGCCACACAGGTTAACCCAATGAGCTCCTAGCTTGACTTAAGTGACCTGCCTAAAACTTGACGCTACTAATGAGAGTAAAATAAGGAATAACTCTCCATGATGGTTTTAGCGTAAGTTTACTATAAAACAACATTGGACCTGGGGAGTAAAGCCACACAGGTTAACCCAATGAGTTCCTAGCTTGATTTAAGTGACCTACCTAAAACCTGACGCTACTAATGAGAGTAAAATAAGGAATAGCTCTCCATGATGGTTTTAGCGTAAGTTTAGTATAAGACAGCATTGGGCCTGGGAAGCAAAGCCCCCCAGGTTAATCCAATGAGCTCCTAACTTGACTTAAGTGACCTGCCTAAAACTTGACGCTACTAATGAGAGAAAAATAAGGAATAACTCTCCATGATGGTTTTAGCGTAAGTTAACTATAAGACAGCATTGAACCTGGGGAATAATGCCACACAGGTTAACCCAATAAGTTCCTAGCTTGATTTAAGTGACCTACCTAAAACTTGACGCTACTAATAAGAGAAAAATAAGGGATAACTCTCCATGATGGTTTTAGCGTAAGTTTAGTATAAGACAACATTGGGCCTGGGAAGCAAAGCCCCCCAGGTTAACCCAATGAGTTCCTAGCTTGATTTAAGTGACCTGCCTAAAACTTGACGCTACTAATGAGAGAAAAAATAACGAAAAACTCTCCATGATGGTTTTAGCGTAAGTTTAGTATAAGACAGCATTGGGCCTGGGAAGCAAAGCCCCCCAGGTTAATCCAATGAGCTCCTAGTTTGACTTAAGTGACCTACCTAAAACTTGACGCTACTAATGAGAGAAAAATAAGGAATAACTCTCCATGATGGTTTTAGCGTAAGTTTACTATAAAACAACATTGGACCTGGGGAGTAAAGCCACACAGGTTAACCCAATGAGTTCCTAGCTTGATTTAATTGACCTGCCTAAAACTTGACGCTACTAATGAGAGAAAAATAACGAAAAACTCTCCATGATGGTTTTAGCGTAAGTTTAGTATAAGACAACATTGGGCCTGGGAAGCAAAGCCCCCCAGGTTAACCCAATGAGTTCCTAGCTTGATTTAAGTGACCTGCCTAAAACTTGACGCTACTAATGAGAGAAAAAATAACGAAAAACTCTCCATGATGGTTTTAGCGTAAGTTTAGTATAAGACAGCATTGGGCCTGGGAAGCAAAGCCCCCCAGGTTAATCCAATGAGCTCCTAGTTTGACTTAAGTGACCTACCTAAAACTTGACGCTACTAATGAGAAAAATAAGGAATAACTCTCCATGATGGTTTTAGCGTATGTTTACTATAAAACAACATTGGACCTGGGGAGTAAAGCCACACAGGTTAACCCAATGAGTTCCTAGCTTGATTTAAGTGACCTGCCTAAAACTTGACGCTACTAATGAGAGAAAAATAACGAAAAACTCTCCATGATGGTTTTAGCGCAAGTTTAGTATCAGACAGCATTGGGCCTGGGAAGCAAAGCCCCCCAGGTTAATCCAATGAGCTCCTAGCTTGACTTAAGTGACCTGCCTAAAACTTGACGCTACTAATGAGAGAAAAATAAGGAATAACTCTCCATGATGGTTTTAGCGTAAGTTTACTATAAGACAACATTGGGCCTGGGGAGTAAAGCCACACAGGGTAATCCAATGAGTTCCTAACTTGATTAAATTGACCTACCTAAAACTTGACGCTACTAATAATAAAGAATTAACAACTCTTCGTGAACGTTAACATTTAATTAGCGACAGTTTATAATAAGACAACATTGGGCCTGGGGAGCAAGCCCCCCAGGTAAATCCAATGAGCTCCTAGCTTGATTAAATTGACCTACCTAAAACATGACGCTATTATAAGAAAACAAATCCTATTTGTCGCGACAAGTTTTTAACAAGTCAATTTAGACACGCTAAGACCTGGGAGGGGGGGGGGGGGGTTTACTCCCCAGACCCAATGTTGTCTTATTATAAACTAATGCTAACTCTATTTTAACCGTTATGGAGTGTTGCATGACGGTTAAAATTGAGTTAACATCTGTTTATAATAAGACAACATTGGAACTGGAGAGTAAAGCTCCCCAGGCAAACACAATGAGCCCCTAGCGTGACTAAATTGATCTGCCTAAAACTTAACGCTACTAATAAGATAAAAATATGAACAACTCTTCATGATGGTTAAAATTGAATTAGCGACTGTTATACTTAGACAACATTGGTCCTGGAGAGCAAGCCCCCCAGGTTAACACAATGAGTTCCTAACTTGACCTGCCTAAAACGTGACAGTATTACAAATATATATATATATATATATATATATATATATATATATATATATTTATATATATTTATATATATATATATATATATATATATATATATATATTTATATATATATATATATATATATATATATATATTTATATATATATATATATATATATATATATATATATATATATATATATTAGTATAATACAACAATAAAATTAATAATATTGATATGGTTAAAATTGAGTTGAACTCTAGTTTATTATACGGCCACATTGGGCCTGGAGAGTCATAGGCCCCCCAGGTTAACACAATGAGCCCCTAGTTTGACTAGAATGACTTGCCTCAAAACTAGTCACTGTTATGAAAAAAAACATGCCTTTGGCGTGATTATTGAAATTGAACTAATGACAGTTTCATAAATTTGTGTCTAAGAGGTGAGGCCTTTCAGGAGTGTGATTCTTGATACCAATCGTTTGGAACGTATTTGTTTAACTGTCTCTTCAAAATCTCGAAAATTCACGGTGTGGATTCGTTCAATTATTGAATTTCGATTTATTAGTGTGATTTAGCGCTGGTAAACCGAAATTCTATAATTTAACGAGCACACAGCATGAATTGTATCTATTTTCTGGAGCGACTAGTTGAACGAATATGTTCGGAAAGAGAGGTGTCAGGAAACGCACCCCAGGATCACAAAGAGTTAGTAGCTTTACTTTTCAAAAACTAATGTCAACCAGTTTTTGAAAAGTAAAGCTATTTTTACCTAATTGACTTTCCTAAAAACTTCTCCAGGTTTATTGAAATTGAATTAGTGTTAAAAAGACTTCCATGGTTTTGGCTTGACATTATTGACTTGTCTAAAACCATGACACTATTATGAAAAATTAAATGTCTAAGAAGTGATTTACTATTTTGACCTGCATTGAGTAGATTTAAAATGGAAAATTCCACTAAATTGACAAAATAAACAGAAACTATCATTGGGTTGGGCAGAATGCCTCCAAATACTGCAATTAGTGACTAATTTGATGAGTCTATCTATAACAGAGATATCAAATTATTATGTATCTTACTATTAATTTGCTATCTCTGTTTAAATTGGATTCTCTGTTAAAATAGAGCAAATCATTGAGTCAGCAAAATTAAAGACTCAAGTATCGGAATAAATCCAGATATTTGAACAATATATGTAAAGTATCTCAGTTGATTAATATGATGAACACAAATTGACTTGAATACTTATTAATATTCAGCATTTCTACCGCATCAGATCTGCCACCAAACTGTATATGTATCCCATAACTATGTATACCAGTAATACTATTATATACTATATATCCACTACTACTACTACTATTCCCCTACAAAGCATACATACTATACACCAAATACATGCAATGGCCATTGACTAACTACTACTACTACTACTAATACACAGTTTGGCTTTAGAAATGTTTGGTTTGTGAATGCACACAAATTGACTATAAAATGTTTCAAAAAACATTTGAAATTAAATATATAAACTATAAATATCATTCAAATATTAGAATTAAACCCAAATGTTATTAATATAACACAATTTCGCAAATTATTATACTTTAATAGTATATTTGTGTAAACGTGATTATAAATCACTAAAACTAGGAATTAGTAAGATATTAGAAAATAATTCAATTTCAATAAACCTGGAGAAGTTTAAAAAATAGATTATAAAGTAGCAGCAAGTCAATAAAAACAATTATAATATAAATATTAGTAATAAATTGTATATTTTAATTGTTTAATCAAATGCCTATCTACCATATTATTAGTGCAAGGCTATATCAGTAATAAAACTATCCCAAACAGGCTAAGGGCCTGTATTACAATTGTCATTTAACTGAAGAATAAGGCTATTTGTGGAATAAGATTAAGATATTGGTGTTAATATCTCACACTTATCACACGAATAGTCTTATACTCCGGTTAAATGTCAATTAGAACCGGCCCTAAGTCATGTCAATGTCTTTCCAATACCTGTTGTCTATTCTGACAGATTGTGTGTATATTGGGGTAATAAAAAAGTTTTTAAATGTAGTAAAATATACTAAATGTGATTAGAAACCACTAAAACAAGGTAACAAATATATATTAGAAATTAAACTCTTCAAAAAATTATTATAAAGAGCTGGCGAATAAAAAAAACAACTAAAACATAAATATCAGTTGTAAAACCATATCAATATCATTAAAAAAGTCTGTTCTATGATTAAAATTAGTTACACTATTAAATATTTGTGATCAAATATTCTCAATCACTTGAGTTAACTAATAATTCTTTCATTTACAATTAGAATTGTTAAAACATAGTTATATAGTGCTGGCAAGTAAACAAAAACAAATATAAATATCAGTAATATAGCTATATCAATGACATATAAAAAGTGTGTTGTACACTTTAAATTAGCTAAGTTATGAAATAATAGTAAATACTATCATAAATGTGATTATAAATCACTAAAACTAACTAATAATTATAAATCAGTAATTATAATCTTCAAAAAATAATTATAACGTTCTGGCGAGTAAATAAAAACAACTAAACAATAAATATCAGTTATAAAACTATATCAACATCATTAAAAAATGTCTGATTTATCATTAAAATTGGCTACGATATGAAATATATCTAATAAAATATCATCAATCACTCAAGGATAGTAATAATTCTATCAATAGCAATTGGAATTGTTAAAAAAATAGCTAGAAGGTGCTGGTAAGTAAATAAAACCACTCAAATATAAAGATCAATAATAAAACCATCTAAATATCATATAAAAACTGTGTGATACACTTAGAAATAGCAAAGTTATCAAATAATGGTAATAAAATGTCAAAATGTGATTGTAAATCACTAACACTAACTAATAATTATATAGAAGCAACTAAACTCCTTAAAAAATAATTATAAAGTCGGAGCGAGTAAATAAAAACAACTAAAACATAAATATCAGTTATAAAACTATATTGACATCAGTAAAAATGTCTGAATTATCATTAAAATTGGCTACGATATGAGATATGTAATAAAATATCATCAAACACTTAAGGTAACTAATAATTCTATCAATAGTAATTGGAATTGTTAAAAAAATAGCTAGAAGGTGCTGGTAAGTAAATAAAACCACTCAAATATAAATATCAATAATAAAACCATCTAAATATATTATAAAAACTGTGTTATACACTTAGAAATAGCTAAGTTATTAAATAATGGTAATAAAATGTCAAAATGTGATTATAAATCACTAACACTAACTAATAATTATATAGAAGCAACTAAACTCCTTAAAAAATAATTATAAAGTCGGAGCGAGTAAATAAAAACAACTTAAACATAAATATCAGTTATAAAACTGTATCGACATCATTAAAAATGTCTGCTTTATCATTAAAATTGACTACGATATGAAATATATCTAATAAAATATCATCAATCACTCAAAGATAGTAATAATTCCATCAATAGCAATTGGAATTGTTAAAAAAATAGCTAGAAGGTGCTGGTAAGTAAATAAAACCACTCAAATATAAAGATCAATAATAAAACCATCTAAATATCATATAAAAACTGTGTGATCCTCTTAGAAATATCTAAGTTATTAAATAATGGTAATAAAATGTCAAAATGTGATTATAAATCACTAACACTAACTAATAATTATCTAGAAGCAACTAAACTCCTTAAAAAATAATTATAAAGATTTAGCGAGTAAATAAAAATAACTAAAACATAAATATCAGTTATAAAACTATATCAATATCATTAAAAATGTCTGATTTATAATTAAAATTGGCTACGATATGAAATATATGTAAGCAAATATCATCAAACACTCAAGTTAACTAATAATTCTATCATTAATAATTGGAATTGTTAAGAAATAGATGTAAAATGCTGACAAGAAAATAATAGAGTAAATAAAAACTAAACTAAACTAAAACATAAATACCAGTTATAAAACGGTATCAACATCATTAAAAATGTCTGATTTATTATTAAAATTGGCTACGATATGAAATATATGTAATAAAATATCATCAAACACTCAAGCTAACTAATAATTCTATCATTAACAATTGGAATTGTTAAGAAATAGATGCAAAATGCTGACAAGAAAATAATAGATAATATAAATAATGAACATAGATAATCATTTAAATAGAAATATCAGAAATAAAACTATATCAATAACATTAACATCAAAATTAGCCAAGTAGTTAAATATTTTTAATAAAATATCCTGAATGTGATTATAAATCACTCAAACTAGCTATTAAATATATATTAGAAATTTATATATTTAGTATTATAAAGTGCTGGAGAGTAAATAATTACTAAAATATTAAAACATTAAACTCAACAAAGTATATAAATAGGAAGAATCTCACAAAAGGACAAGAGCCCTCTAAATGGTGCAGTAAATAAAAACAATTAAAATGAAACTAATCAAAATATGATGGCATATAACGATTGATAGAAGTATAGATTATATATCCATCAAATATGTAACTCAAATTCGGAAGTATATATCGGTAAAATCGGTAAATAACTAAACTAAACTAAAAATAAATATGTCAAAATATAAGTAAACTTATATGTCATAATAAATATAATAATAAAATTTCCTCGATACCCAAGATGGATGGTACAAGAGGATAAAACTCAAGAAAGATAATAAAATAATTATGTTGATAAACCAGAATAATAAGGTGCATAAATTAATAAATAGAATGGTTAAAATAGTAAAACTCACCAATAAATTGTAATTCAATTAAAAACATATATAAACAAATGCAAATCAAGCAAACAAATCCACTAAAGGTTAAATAAAAACAATAACCGCTTGATTGCTGATATAATAAAAACATAGCCATGAATTGAAAACAAATGTCAGATGTTTAGATAAACAACTAACTCAAAACACTAATAAAACACGACCACAACTAAACAAAACTAACTGAATTGAACCCCAAAACCTCTCGGTTTCTATCCACCCGGCACCGAAGTGCCGAGAAAATTGTTTATTGGTTATGGAAAAAAAGGCACTTTATAGTTGTACAATTTATTGCACCCTAACAGTACCGCATTAACAAATGCAGAACCCTTTTTATTCTAATAAACCTCCCATTGACATACCGATACCCGATACAACTGCCGCAAATAAAATAAAATCATCAAAAATAAACTCACCGGCTACAAGCACAAAATAAACAAACACCGATTGACAGTTGCCATGTTGAAAGTCGCGGCTGCGCATTGGCGACTGACGCCGACTGACGCCGACGCCATTACCGTTTCATTACCCATAATTCCAAAACCGTCAAACCGGCCTAAAAACTCGAAAATTCACCCGAGATGCCCTCACCCGGGCATTTTCAGCACCCCAGCAACTAACCGTACCACCGCGAATTGATTCCCCACAACTTTAACAATTTTCACGACGTACATGTGCGGTTTCCCTTTGGGAAGTTTTCGGAAGTTAAAACTGCAACTGAGCCGGGAGCGCCGCGCGGCCATATTTATACAGAATCGAAAGTGGGGAAGTGGGGGGTGCTTGGGAGCGTCCCCACCCTGCCTCCACCCGTCATTTTTTGGGTGCGTTCAGCAAGTTTCAGCAGCTATTGGATGAGTTCAGAGACGTGTTGCAGCTGAACGGCTAAGTTTTAATTTTTAGCACACCATATATTAATAGCTTATCTTGTAGCCGGCGTTTTAAAACCCCGCAAAATCATAGAGCTAGGTCATTTCGGATGATTTTTCGGGGTGAAATTAATTAAAAACAACTTAAAAGTAAGGTTATAAATACACATTTGGGAATAACATGAAAACTATCAAATTTCATGGCTTAAAAACTATCCCTACGTTCCGGGCGGGGCCGAAAACATAGGATAGGACATATTTTGGGCCGGGGGCGGTAGAGCTTGCGAAAAAGTTATTTTTTTCGGCCCGTTTCTGGGTCATGGACGGGTCCCCAAAAATTTTTAAAAGCCAATTTGGGTCGTTTGGGGCCCAACTGGTGTCATATTAAGATACCTTATAGATTTTTAAGATTTTTACAAGTATTTTGGGACCAAATACTAGTATTTTTAATTTAATTTGGGCTTATTAAAATGTACCTGGCCGTTAGGCCAGGTTGGGCTTATTATAGCGAGTTAGGTCTAGATAATTGATGCGTTGAAGCCGCGGGGGGGCCTAGATTCTGATTCTGGCGATAATTTGAGTCTAGAAAGGGTTTTGTGTCTGTAGGGTTTAAATTATCGGCAACTAAAAAACAACCTAGTTTGAAACATTTATATTAATTAAAGAGGTTTTGGGGTTGAATAGTCATTGCTAGAAGTGAGTTTTAAGATTATTTTAATAATATAAGAGGATTGAGTATCATAAAGGCAGTATTTGGTGATGCCTGGCAGATTTTAAGTTTGGGTCGATCAACATGAAATATGTCACTTTTTTGTGAGCAAGTTCTATTGCTAATAGTAATAGTAATATGGGTTTATGTGGGGCAAATTTGTTTAGCTGGATGTAAGCTATAAGAATACATAAAAATACTGGAAGATTGTGTCCTAAAAAGTCACTTTTTCATGATCTTAAAAATACAGCTCGTCTTAGACCGGATGGACAATCACAGACTAGGTTGTTTTGATGCATTTAAGATGGGTTTTGTGGCTTAAAGTGATTGGCTAGATGTAAGCTTGAGAATTATACAAAAATATTGGAAGATTGTTTGTTGCAAAGTCAGCTTTTCATGATAGTTGAAAATACAGCTCGTCTTAGACCGGGTGACAAATGACAGATTAGGCTGTTTTGATGCATATTTGCATAAAATGGGCTCTACACTTGAATGTTGTTAACTAAATGTGGCCTTTAAGATTATAGACAACTACTAGAAGATGTATGTTTAAGATATGGAAACATATTGCCAAATTGTGAGTAAGTTCTCAGTGATCCCTCAAAATATGTGTATCAAACAATATGTTGTATGTCTGCAATTTGTAGTCACATAACATTGAACCTATTTGTACACATTTCATGCAACTTAATCATAAACACACTCTTATAAATAAACTTTAACTAGCTGTAGGCACTTGTAGAAGTTGTCGTTGCAAGTAAAGAGGTGATGTGTGGGATTTCCATGTTGTGTACCTGCAAAATTAGAATGACATATAATAATTGTGTAAATAATGTTTATTATTTCTAACTAATAGTATGAATTAACTTATAACTAACTAATATAAACAATTTATTTCTCACATAAACAGATAATATTCAATTCTAAATGAATTGAATGAAAATAATTAATTAAATAATTAATTTCTATATTAAAAAAATTCGGCTTTTTTTATGAAACGTCGCATATGTTCCTGATTTTTGATTATAAATTACTTATTATTATAACTTTTTGTCAAATTTTTACTAAAAATGGTACTTTACCTGACACTATTAAAAAACTTTTTTTTTCTAATATCAGCGATTTTGATGAAATTTTGTATTGGCCTACCATTTTCAATTTCAAACATATTATTTTAATAAAATTTTGTTATACGATCACTAGAAATATCACTTTACTTGCATTTCTTCAATATTTATATGCATTATAAAACTTTTTTTCAAATATCAGCGATTTTGATAAAATTTTGCATAGGCCCACCATTTTCAATTTCAAACATATTATTTTAATAAAATTTTGTTATACGATCACTAGAAATATCACTTTACCTGAAGCATTTCTTCAATATTTATATCCATTATAATTTTTTTTTTCAAATATCAGCGATTTTGATAAAATTTTGTATTAGCTTACCATTTCCAATTTCAAACATATTATTTTAATAAAATTTTGTTATACGATCACTAGAAATATCACTTTACCTGAAGCATTTCTTCAATATTTATATCCATTATAATTTTTTTTTTCTAATATCAGCGATTTTGATAAAATTTTGTATTAGCTTACCATTTTCAATTTCAAACATATTATTTTAATAAAATTTTGTTATACGATCACTAGAAATATCACTTTACCTGAAGCATTTCTTCAATATTTATATCCATTATAATTTTTTTTTTCAAATATCAGCGATTTTGATAAAATTTTGTATTAGCCGACCATTTTTAATTTCAAACATATTATTTTAATAAAATTTTGTTATACGATCACTAGAAATATCACTTTACCTGAAGCATTTCTTCAATATTTATATCCATTATAATTTTTTTTTTTCAAATATCAGCGATTTTGATAAAATTTTGTATTAGCTTACCATTTTCAATTTCAAACATATTATTTTAATAAAATTTTGTTATACGATCACTAGAAATATCACTTTACTTGCATTTCTTCAATATTTATATGAATTATAAAACTTTTTTTCTAATATCAGCGATTTTGATAAAATTTTGCATAGGCCCACCATTTTCAATTTCAAACATATTATTTTAATAAAATTTTGTTATACGATCGCTAGAAATATCACTTTACCTGAAGCATTTCTTCAATATTTATATCCATTATAATTTTTTTTTTTCAAATATCAGCGATTTTTATAAAATTTTGTATTAGCCTACCATTTTCAATTTCAAACATATTATTTTAATAAAATTTTGTTATACGATCACTAGAAATACCACTTTACCTGAAGCATTTCTTCAATATTTATATCCATTATAATTTTTTTTTTCAAATATCAGCGATTTTGATAAAATTTTGTATTAGCCGACCATTTTTAATTTCAAACATATTATTTTAATAAAATTTTGTTATACGATCACTAGAAATATCACTTTACCTGAAGCATTTCTTCAATATTTATATCCATTATAATTTTTTTTTTCAAATATCAGCGATTTTGATAAAATTTTGTATTAGCCTACCATTTTCAATTTCAAACATATTATTTTAATAAAATTTTGTTATACGATCACTAGAAATATCACTTTACTTGCATTTCTTCAATATTTACATGCATTATAAAACTTTTTTTCTAATATTAGCGATTTTGATAAAATTTTGCATAGGCCCACCATTTTCAATTTCAAACATATTATTTTAATAAAATTTTGTTATACGATCGCTAGAAATATCACTTTACCTGAAGCATTTCTTCAATATTTATATCCATTATAATTTTTTTTTTTCAAATATCAGCGATTTTTATAAAATTTTGTATTAGCTTACCATTTTCAATTTCAAACATATTATTTTAATAAAATTTTGTTATACGATCACTAGAAATATCACTTTACTTGCATTTCTTCAATATTTACATGCATTATAAAACTTTTTTTCTAATATCAGCGATTTTGATAAAATTTTGCATAGGCCCACCATTTTCAATTTCAAACATATTATTTTAATAAAATTTTGTTATACGATCACTAGAAATATCACTTTACTTGCATTTCTTCAATATTTACATGCATTATAAAACGTTTTTTCTAATATCAGCAATTTTGATAAAATTTTGCATAGGCCCACCATTTTCAATTTCAAACATATTATTTTAATAAAATTTTGTTATACGATCACTAGAAATATCACTTTACTTGCATTTCTTCAATATTTACATGCATTATAAAACTTTTTTTCTAATATTAGCGATTTTGATAAAATTTTGCATAGGCCCACCATTTTCAATTTCAAACATATTATTTTAACAAAATTTTCTTATACGATCACTAGAAATATCACTTTACCTGAAGCATTTCTTCAATATTTATATCCATTATAATTTTTTTTTTTCAAATATCAGCGATTTTGATAAAATTTTGTATTAGCTTACCATTTTCAATTTCAAACATATTATTTTAATAAAATTTTGTTATACGATCACTAGAAATATCACTTTACTTGCATTTCTTCAATATTTACATGCATTATAAAACTTTTTTTCTAATATCAGCGATTTTGATAAAATTTTGCATAGGCCCACCATTTTCAATTTCAAACATATTATTTTAATAAAATTTTGTTATACGATCACTAGAAATACAACTTTACCTGAAGCATTTCTTCAATATTTATATCGCATTATAATTTTTTTTTTTTCAAATATCAGCGATTTTGATAAAAATTTTGTATTAGCCTACCATTTTCAATTTCAAACATATTATTTTAATAAAATTTTGTTATACGATCACTAGAAATATCACTTTACTTGCATTTCTTCAATATTTATATGCATTATAAAACTTTTTTCTAATATCAGCGATTTTGATAAAATTTTGCATAGGCCGACCATTTTCAATTTCAAACATATTATTTTAATAAAATTTTGTTATATGATCACTAGAAATATCACTTTACTTGAAGCATTTTTTCAGCAAAGTTGATAAAATTTTATGAAATTTTGCATATGCTCCTAATTTATAATTATGAATTACTTATCTTTATAACATTTTGTAATTTGTGTACGAAAAAACCTACTTTACCTAACATTCTATTTTCTAGTCAGCTAATCAGGTTCAGGTTTATTCTATTTTTCAAGGAAATTTAATCATTTAATGAAAACTATAACAACTTGTCTCATATAT
The DNA here is from genome assembly GCA_963942505.1 of Lordithon lunulatus. Classification (NCBI taxonomy): domain Eukaryota; kingdom Metazoa; phylum Arthropoda; class Insecta; order Coleoptera; family Staphylinidae; genus Lordithon; species Lordithon lunulatus. The sequence goes on along the minus strand of OZ012668.1, from coordinate 59,378,533 downwards.
ACATACAAATGCAACATATTGAAACTAGTTTTTATTAGTTAATTATATAAATACAGGATTAAATCTATTTATATATATATGGTTTTTATTATTTTAAAAATTTTGAATTTTGGCGCGTTCAAGGACTTCCGCTTGAACTCGCACGCGATTGGCTGTGTGTCATTTCCGTTCTGTCAAACAGTCGAATTTTTCGTTGACATGTAGAGTTGCATAAGAAACAACGAATTTTAACAAATTTACTGCTTGGCGTTATGCAGATGAATTATTGTAATAGTGTCGGGTGTGATATTGCGACGAGCCAATGCAACATGCACATATGTTCGTCAGAACGCTAAAATAACGCAGGACAACATGAGAAAATTTCAGGACGATGTGATACAAATGCCGGCTGATATTGCAACAGGTGAAATTATGTTGTGAACGATTTGTTTGTTATAAATTGTAAGCCAATCTATGCTAACTGGTAAGTGAATTCTTATTAGTAGCAGGAATAGTGGTTGTAAAATATTAACTTAGATATTGTTTAAGCCAGTGTTTAATTTTACTCTTGCTGGGGCATGGTAAGAAAATGTTTGCCTGGTTTTTGTTTATGTGTATTGAGTAATAAACTACTAATAATTCATGCCATACATTTTTAGGCCCATATTAAACTATATGCATATTATTATATATTGAATAATTGATGATAACTAACTAGATTTAAGGCTATATGAGTGAAGTCTAGCTTATTATTAAATGAAATTCAGTGGTGGATCTAGAATATATTGTTATAAACTTTTAGTTTAATTATCTACATATTGTCGATTACAGTGTAATATGAAATAACTGAATTTTTTAGTTAGACAACACGCCGATGTAGTATGTATGTTTGGTTACCTATGCACTACATCAACATGAAATGAAATATAAAATAGTTGAAATAAGTTTTTAAAAAAGCTTACCATTATTCATAAATGATGCTGCTATCATGGACTTGTTGATATTTATCAGATGTTGACAGCTTATTGCTGAATCAGCAACCATTTGTTACCTGGATTTGTTGAATTTGTTGAACACTGAATAACAGTAGTAATAGATTGTTAGTAGGACAATAGTATTCATTATTTGTTAAATGTTCAAAAAATTTCATACTGAATAAGAATTTAGAATGTTAGTTCATTTAGATCAGGAATGGCCAACTTTTGTGTACATAAAATCAATTTTTTATCGTAAAAATGTGTCATGTTCAACTTATGGTTCATTAGTGCTATATCTATAAACCGATTAGACTGCTTGATAAATAATCAAGCAGTCTAATCGGTTTCTAAATTAAAACATTGTTAGTGATCAACAAATTTGGCTTCTTGATTGACTTGTTGACCCCTGATTTAGATGATATAATTATTTGTTGAACTTGCAACAAATTTCACACTAAATAATAGTTTAGGATGTTAGTTATATGACAGTATTCATTATTTGTTGAACATTTAGCAAATCTCACACCAAATAAGAGATTAGATTGTTAGTTGGATGATATAATTAATTATTTGATGAATGTTCAACACATTTTAGATTAAATATATATTATCTAATTGCCTTTTACGTTTCGGTGCAGACTAAATAACAATTTTGAATATTTTTTGTTGAACATTCAGCAGAATTACAGTTTTATAATGTTAGTTGGATGATAGGATTTTGTTATTTGTTTTTGTTATACATAAATATATATGGACAATATTCAATTTATTCAATTGTATAAAACCAGACATATATACAATACAAACCCAATTAATAACTAACAGTATTAAGATTATATAACACTGATTAGTGCAGCTAATTTTTATACAATCCAAAATAATTTCGACAGTCACAAATGAAAATAATTTTGAAATATTAGACTAATTTAATACAAATATAAATTTTGTTTGTCCAAAGCTAGCTATATTATTAACTGTATTAGCTATACTAGAAAATCAATATAAACTACTCGACAATTAAAAAGGATATTGTAATTTTATGGATATGTACATTTCGAAAAAGCTAAGTTGCACACTCTTTATATACCATAACAATCTAATATCCTTATTCATTTGTTGACTAGTATATATTGAAACATAATACCTCTATATAATTTCACACCACACTGTCATTGCTTGATTGATAAATCCTGGATGTCCCTGCTGAATATCGGTTATGGATTAGGACCCCCATTTTACCTACAATGGATAGAATTGTGCTTAAATTATCTACGAACTTACCATAATTTTGATGGGGAAGGAATTTGTTTTTACTTATCTGCAATGGCGTACAAAAACAAAACGAACGTGAAGCTAGCTGATGCTAACCAACAATAAGCGCGATAAGTGCTATCTTCATTCATCTAATATGTAAGCAATAATTATGTGATTAATCAATTAATATATATTTGAAGCGTCTTAAGGTACAACTTATGAAGAGAGATTGTTTTTAGTCGCCCACAAGCGTCGAATATCTTACGACGGCCCTGGGATACAGAAAGGGACAGGTCTATGCCTATGACATGTATAGTGGGTTGCTTAACAGCAGTAGTGGTTATACACGATTGTTTTCAGGATTTCATCAATATTATTCAATAACACACCTCGATTTGATTAGGAAACCATATTATCGCATGATATTCCAATATTACACAAATAAAACATAGAATTTTAATTAAGTAGTGACAGAAAAATTACAGTTTTTTACTTTAATAGTTGCTATCTATAAAGTTGGTAACCCTACGTTAATTGACTTTTAGCAAATAGGTGTTTACATTATAAGGGCATAAAATAATCGAAATAATCAACCAACGGCACTATGTCGACTTATTTCGAGAATATGAACATCCCGCCGTGTATTTGGTTCGAGGGCAGCGACAGGCGGAACTCGTTGGCGGCCATAGCTGCAGGATTTTTAGTGAGCAATTGTTTCACTCTAAAACCATCTTTGTTGTTATTGCATTGCTTTGCAGTTTTTTACTGGATGGTGGATTATAATTGATGCTGCGAGTGTGCATCAGGGGACTGTGTTAGCTGGGTATCATGTGTGTGGAGTGTTTGGAACTCTGTCACTGATTATGGTCAATTCTGTATCGAATGCACAGGTAATACATATTCATGGTGAAATTTATGTCATTGTATATTAAAAAGAGGAGCTCCTAGCTGTTTGAAGTTCAATTGAAGCAGTAGTTTGAAGATATGAACTATCTATGATAAGTATAAGCCAGTCTGGTAACAAATTTGCATTTGTCATAAAAAAGTAATGTCTTAGTTTGTACTTTTCAATTTAAACAAAATAGATTAAAATACAATTTATATGTTTTCAATATTGTATGTGACAGGATACATTTATTTTCAGATTATTGAACAGTACAAAAATGTGCAAGTTTGTTATGTTTATGTTTACAGATTCGTGGTGACATGTTTGAGGGTGGCTGCATGGGCTCAAGAGGTTCAAGACTGTGGTTATTCCTAGGGTTTGTAATGGGTTTTGCATCAGTGATTGCCTCCTGTTGGATTTTGTTTGCTAATTTTGTAGCCAAAGGTAACAGTTGTTTCTAAAACAACCAATTGTATTTTAATTGTTTCCTCTTTTACCTGATGAGGTATCGATGTTGTCTCTAAACATATGTTTTATATTTTTAGAAGACATTTTGCAATGGCCTGGCATAGCACTCTTTCTGCAGAATGCCTTTATATTCATCTCATCTCTTATATACAAATTTGGAAGATCTGAAGACTTGTGGGGATAAGGAATATCAACTATTAAATAAGCATAATCAGTATAATTTATAACTAGCTTATGAAATGTAATATATTTTCATATAATTTATATATACTCAAATCATTATTTATTATTTTATAGTTGGTTTATTTTATGACGATTGAAAGTAACATTTTTACCAAAAAAATAAATATCTAGTAATTCATTTTCAGTTAAGGTGTGTTTATGCTTACATAAAATAAGAAATATGACATTCTCACTGATGATTTAGTAGAAATATGGAGTATGTTGGATCATCAAAATAACATTTTAGTGACAACTGGAAAATAACCCTGTAAACACAGCACAGTGGCATTGTTGGTAAATCCCAGTCCATCCCCTACTGAGCATTAAGGAGAGAGAGAATTCAACCCTAAGATTTTTCATGAAACACAGTTTTTCAATTTATTTTTATATATTTTTTTAAGGTGATTAATCTATTTTGTTCTTGGTCCATCTGTAATTCCAGTTGCGAGCACTATAGGGAACCATATGCCAAGAGTGGCTCTGTAAGAGGTCAGAAAGGTTTAAAATAATACTTAATACATACAACATACTTTATTTAAAATCAATCTTATAAAAACAACAACAATTTTATAATTGTTTATGTATCAAAAGTTGCACAAGTGTTGATCTAACAAAATCAGTAGTATATTTAACAATACTATAATCCTCATAACTCTTAATCAGAGTGTCCTTACAGTAAACATACCGATGCACACTAATAGAATCCTTATCAAGCCCTTGTGCTGAAATAACATTATCCTCACGACTATTTTTATAAACTACACGCACAACATTATCATCATCATGCAATGTACGCGTATTTTGTAAAGCTATTGGTTTGTTAGGATTTGAGTAGTCCAGACAGAATTTTTGCACAGCCAAACTCAGTCGATCAGTATCAAATCGTCCAAATATATCAAAAATTGTTTCATGTGATGCAGGCACTATGTATTCGTTTATATTCAAAGTTGTAACAAACTTTGATTGTTCTAAGGCACGTAGGGTACAGTCGTTTTCCACAAAAGTGAATGAGAGGTTATTGTTTATATTCCAGGGATAAAATGTGATTTTAATATTTAGTCTATTTGATAAATTAGTTACAATTTTAATCAATCTATATGGTAAATCATTAGTGTATATTATAAACGAATCCACTCCAACTAATGAATGGAAACTAATAAACTCTATAAAACTACTTTTTGTAAGTTGTACTGTTGGTGCTACACAAACAGTTGTATTAAAAACAACTCCAGCTTTTCTTGTATGCAACTGCAGTTTTTTCATGCTTTTTTTATTGTTTCTTGTATATGAAACAGCAAATGGTGTGTCAGCTTTGTTGCTACCACAGTAATATATGTATGCCTCTGTTGTTCCATGTGTTTCAATTTTAGCATACTTAAATTTGCCTATTACAGCTTCTGGTTTGTCTTCATACCATAAATAACAAGCTTTTGCATGATCAGCTTTCTGAGGGCGTGATACTAAAGTGCTGGCTTCATTTGATTGCTGCCAGAAGCTGGAGTAGTAGTTGAGTTCTGAATCAATGCTCCATATGGGTGTTGGACCCCAATCATGATGATTCACTAGGTTGTTGGATTCGGATAAGTCTGATAAGTTGCAGGGCTGACCAAAGAAGTTGAACACCTCTAGGACATAGTGGAGGCGGTTGTACTCATGCCTGTAGATTAGGAGTAGTGAGAGTGATAGCACTGATATTATTAGAAGGAGTAGTTGGTGGTATTTCCGCATTGTTGTTCGTTTTAGACACAGAGCATTATATTTTTGAGGGTTATGTTCGTGTAAATACCACAGAGAAACACCAGTTATTTTTAGAAATTTATGTGAGTTATGTAGACTATAGTGATGATTTCTTAAAAACTTCGCATAAACATTGACTGAGCGACAGAAAATAGGAATATTTAAAGTAATCCTTCTGTACTAGATATCTAGTTTTTAAAACTGAATGTATATGAACTCATCCAAACGAACTGTCAAATTTAATATTTTTCCTAATGTTGACAACACTGCGCTACAATCGCATTCTTTCTCGATGACATAAATCAGCTGTGACTAACAACAACAAAATCTAATATCATACTGCGATGTTCGTGCGAAAATTGCTCACGGACACTGCGTTCAGACCGGTGGCCAGAACCACGCTGCGCTTGTATGGCGAGGCTGTGTACAAACCGCTGGAAAATGTCAAAGCAGAGCTGCTGATAACTGAACAGTGTGAGAAGAGATTGAAGAAAATTGCTCAGAATCAAGAGGATTTTCTCAGAGTGAGCGTTGAGGGCGGTGGCTGCTCAGGTTTCCAGTACAAATTTGAAATTGATAAGAATCTCACCAATGAGGATAAGTAAGATCAAATTTATATTGGGGGGTGTAGTTATAATATAAATAATTATCACAAAAGTGGTGATTGGGTACAGATATCTTAAAACATACTAGTTCCTAGTGATGGGGGGTATATTCTGTAAGTTCAGACTGGTCTGTTACCCATGGCAACCAACTATTGGTATGCCATAAGCTCTACAAATGCTGCATGAGGTGTCTTGGGCCTTGCTGTGAAAAGGGGACTTTTATGTTCTATGATAGAAAAGAAATTCTAGAATAGAATTTCATTTATAGTTTGATAATTAGGTTGTTGGTTTCTTTTTTCTAGAATTTTTGAGCGTAATGGAGCTAAAGTGGTGATTGATGAAACATCACTGGAGTATGTCAAAGGTGCCACTGTGGACTACACTGAGGAACTCATTAGATCATCTTTTAAAATCACAAAGAACCCTTTAGCAGAGCAAGGATGCTCCTGTGGTGCTTCCTTTGCAGTACGTTTAGACTGAGAGCATATATTATGCCAATGTTATTGTTTTACTTCCTTGTATTGACCGAAAATAACTACAACCTCAACTTATTTGCATATTCACTTGATATAGCTGTGGTGGAGTTTAGAGATATTGTCGAAGTGATTCAGAGATAGCAGGAGGAATTTTAGTAAATTTGTACATATTTTAGTAATAAATTATTGTTTTATTGTTACATAATTAGTTGAAGTCATCATCACCCAGCCTGTTTGATCTACTGTTGAACACCCTCCTCTATAAGGCACCTTACACGATCAATATTACTGTCAATATTTTAGAATAATGACAGTATTACTGTATGATAATATGTTTAAAATGTTCATTATTCTAAAATATTGCCAGTATTACTCATTGTGTAAGGTATAATAATGATGTAATGAGGAGAATACTGATCTTTATCCGGATAATTGATTACTTGATAAATATAAAGGGAGGATTGAAGCAAATATTGACACTACTAGGATTGACAGTATTATTGACCGTGTAAGGTGCCTTTATGATATTCTTTTGTATTGTATTGGATTCACTGTTTTTCCTTAAGCCTTTTTTTGCCGTTGCTCTGTCAGTTTAGTAGTACTACTAAATCCAATACAAAGTCGTACTTACTGTATGTGACCAAATATACAGAAATTACAATTTTCAGTTGTATGATTTAGACTTTTGTTACAGGTTACTGTGCTGTCAAATTTGGACTTTCATTAAATTTAAAAAAATCTATCTTTATAGGGCTATTGTATACGTAAGTCTTTTCTGGCAGGGAATTCATTTACGTAAAAGTAATAATTAGAAATACCATAATACATATTTATTTAAGTGTTAAGCTGCGGCATATTAAAATTGAAGTTTTATTTAATTTTTAAATTGACATCTGTTGTCACGGTGACAGTTGTCTATGGTTGGATTATATTTTATTATAGTATATTTTCTTTGGTTGACAGTCCATCATTTATCTAGGCAGCCCGTTACATAAATTACACAATGCAAACATTGTGTGTACGAACTTTTTGTGATTTTAGTAGAATCGATTATATTATGTAAAATTTACATAAAATTTAAATGCGATATTGTTAATGCGCGTTTAATTGTTGTATTATTGCTCTTCTATTTCATTTTGCATTATTTTTAATGTAAACAAACTACTATACTAACAATTTTGGTTGTAGACTGTTGCTGTATGAACGCAACCAAAACCAAGGTGACGCGAAGGCAGCGGCGAGCTGTCAGAAATGACCACCTTTCGCCCGCAACGTCACGTTAGTTGTATTGAGGTTGACGTATCGTGCGGGTAGTGTTGTTTCCTCTGCGATTTACTTTCATTATCTATGACTCTCAACAAATAAGCGCGGCGCGTTAATTAGCGGACGTGCTCCTCGGTGCGGCGGTGATATGTGGTGAATTGCGTGCGCGTGTGTGTTGGTTTTGTGTGAGTGTGCTGCAGCCCCTGCCGCCCGCGCTCTCGACAACAACAAAAAACAGTTGTTGGGCTGAAAAACAAAAACAATCGACCACCGCGATGGGCAACTGTTTCAGTAGCCAGAACGATCGCGACGACCGGGATACGCGGCTGGGGGTGAACCAGACGGTGGAGATCCCGGTGCTGCAGCCCAATCCGCTGCCCGCCCCCTCGCCCGAGCTTAACTTGCGGCCGCCCCTGGTGAACTCGTCCGAGCCCGATGTGCCCAACTCGAAAATATTTGTGGCGCTTTATGATTACGATGCGAGGACTGATGAGGATTTGAGTTTCCGCAAAGGGGAGCATTTGGAGATTTTGAATGACACACAGGGGGATTGGTGGCTGGCGAGGAGCAAACGGTCAAGGCAGGAGGGGTACATTCCTTCGAATTACGTCGCCAAGTTGAAGAGTATCGAGGCAGAACCGTAAGTTTTATTGTTTGTTTATTTTTATTTTGAAGGGTTTCAACCCAACAAGGTTTGGAACCTGTTGCGCGCGTGCGCAGGTGTATTGTTGTTAACACAAATTATGAAATACTATATTTTGGATACTTGGGTTTGAGAGTGTCGATATAAGATACAAATATTTATAATTTTCCATACACAAATGTACCCTACTAGTGCTGTTTTTGTTTATCATTTGGGATTTTTTTCTAAGCCAGCTAAAACAAGCTCAGAACAGCTCCCAAATGATAAATGCAAGTGGCTAACCGACATTCCATAAAGGCACCTTACACGATCAATATTACTGTTAATATTTTAGAATAATGACAGTATTGCTTTACGATCACATGTTTAAATTGTTCATTATTCTAAAATGTTGCCAGTATTATATAAGTATTTGTTGTTATAGCAACAATAAATACATTATCTAGGGAATGTAGTTACTTTAGATTCTCTCTATTGGAAACACTGAATAATTAAACAAAAGGTGTCAACAAAGCTCCAATCGCAAGCGCTACTCAAAGTGTTTGACGTTTGTTTTGGCATATTATGTCACAAGGACATTGTCAATTTATTCATTCAATAGCTTATGGGACCTATAAAGGCACCATATATGATCAATAATACTGTTCCTGTACTCTCAGTATTTGCTTGAATCCTCCTTCAATATTTATCAAGTAATCAATTATCTGGATAAACATTAGTATTCTCATCATTTCATCATAACTATACCATACATGATCAGTAATACTGTTAATATTTTAGAATAATGAAAATTTTAAACATTTTATCATACAGTAATACTGTCATTATTCTAAAATATTGACAGTATTATTGACCATGAAAGGTGCCTTATAAAGTTTATAGGATGTTGGTGAATACAGGCATTAGTATAATAGACAGTCCTAACTACAGGGCCTTTTGGGGGCACAATTTGGTCATTTATTCAATAACCCAGGGTCATGAAAAATGAAACACATCTCCATAAACAAAAACCTTATCATAATAAAATCTCAATCCAATACCTTATACCTTAGTTCTTTCAATAATTATGAGGGGTTGACTACTAAATTGAAAAATAAAATGTTTTTGGCATGTTCATTATGGTTTTTATAACAAATGTACACCTTATTCAGTCTTGCAATGACCCAAACACTCGTAAATGGAATTATGAACCATATTCCTATTGATATTGGTGATATCTCTTATATTTCATAAATGCCATATCAGTTATACCTATAACTAACATAATTATAACTAACAACATTATATCTATAACTAACATTTATGAAATATATGAGAGTCCTTGAATTGTAATCTGGATGCATTTTAACTACTTGAAACTGCAGATATTACTGCATAAGGCCACTAGTTTTTAATTATTTAACTTAAACCAATTTCATAATTGGTTTGAATTTTATGAATTTTCAAAATGATGTATTAAACTCAAACGATGGCAAACAGCTTAACTATATGACTATAATAGTCATTAGTAAATTATGAGTAAGTCGCTTTATTTAACAAGTAATTTACACGGTAATCAGCCAAACAGTGATAAAACATTTTTTCCGGGTTATTCAGTAATTTTTCTAGCTTACGATAACAACGGTCCGATTAGCGATTATCAGTCGTTCTGATAAGCGTTTCCAGGAAAAGAATATTGTTAATATTTGTTGTGATGTGAAATAGCTGTAACAGTATGTGGTGCAGAATAAATTTCTAAAGCAATTACGATGTGTTACGAAAACCAACCAATTAGCCGCGTTATAAAATTATCGCGGGCACGAATTGAAACATCTGGAAGTGCAATTGTTGTTTCCTCATTTATTTGTATGGCTAACATTGTATCTGTACCTCAGAAGTATAGAACACTATATAATTTTTTTTACCAAGATAACATTATTACACATTCATATTAATTATAATAATCTTTATTATACAAGTCTGACCTTTGAAAAATACAATAATAATAATAATGTTAATATGTATATTTAGTTGTAGATACAGAATAGTATCTTTCTATTTGTCTCACTGTTTCTTATGGTATATTATAATATACAATATTATAATTTAAAATGTGTACGAGCATTTTTTTGCAAAAATCGTACATATAGGTTTTATCGAATTTATTTCATACTTAGGCAATTATTATTGCGGATTCTGAAAGGGATTATTTTTCTGCGATCATACGAAATTATGATATACAGGGTGTTTAGGTATTTCGAGGGCAATCTCCACTTAAGAGTGGTGCTAGAGTTGAGTTAATTTAGCAAGAATTCGGTTTTTTATTTGTAAATTCGTCTTGGTTTAGTAACTAGAGGACTATTAAGCTGGCCAATGAGAATGTGGTTTATCACCCTATAGGTCACAAAAGGAAATTTTCTAGAAAAATCATTTTATATGTTAGAGTGAAAAAGCAAAACACAAAAAACATGAATAAAATTTATTAATGTAATTGCTATAAATTTAATACCTAACACTGTATATTAATAATGAATGAACATAAAGTAATATCGACTTTAAAACCTAAAACTCTTCTCAGAGGAATTATTTTCATACAAATTTTCTCAATTATAATATTGCTGACGCAATTACGCTAACAACTACGACTCTTACACGACGATTATTAATTGTAGTCGGGCCTACACGCTCAGTATAGTGCGGGGGAGACGTCTTTCTTCGCCGGCCAAGTCGCATGCGAGTGGGCAAAGCGACACAGAGACATTTTTTTCTACGTACAGTTATAAATATTATTGCGTTTGCATTCGTAATGGGCGCATTCCGGGGCGCTGACAATTACAAAGGAGCATTAACTAAACGCTCGCTGATTTTTAATAATAAACGTTACGTTACGTCGACTACTGAATAATTACATGTACGTTTGTACTTTCGAACGCGCATATTTGCCGCGGATATTAGAATAGTATTGTTATTTATTTATTCAGGGTTATGCAGTAGCTTGTTGGTTCTATTTTTTTTGTAATGCAAAGTAAAACTGTGTTTCTTAGTTCGTGAAGGAGAAATATGCTGAGATTTGTTGCCAAGTGGCATAAAATGTATGCAAATTAATAAAAACACTTTGTAAAAAGTGTCCCAAAATTAACGCAAGATTTGAATGAAATAGAATACACAATTTTTAGTCTTTAGATTATTATTTGATATTCTATTCTAAAAAAGACCTTTATTGGCATTTCCCTCACTGCTCTTCCACATCACCAACCAGAACAAAAATATACAAAAATAAAAATACAAATAGAAATAAAACTAACACTCCGCAAACAATTACAAATTAACCTCATCTATAACAACTTCCTTTGCCTTCGCCACTTTCCTCTCCCACGTCAGCCTCCTGCAGATTTTCACGCCTTCCCCATCCTCGCTTAAACTTTCATTCAGCTTTCTGTCAGTCTCCCACCCACTCTGCTTTCACACCCTCGCATTTTTCGCTAAGGTGCCATCACGTGGCGTTTCCCTTACAACAATCGGCAACAATCATGGCAAATTCCGCACGGTCTTGTGACGCTCTGAACAATGAGTGGAAGTCCAGACCAGTCCAGTCCCTTATGTTTTTTAATCAGGAGCATTTCCTTCGTGCTGGACCACGGCGACCCTCTATCTTGCCCTTCATTATTAATTTTAGAAGGCTATATTTTGTACTTCTGAAGATATGTCCTAGGTACGCTGTCGCATGGACAAAGACGCAGGGCTATAGGCTACTGTGAAGAAACGTATTCTTCACAGTAGCCTATAGCTCTGTGTCTTTGTCCATGCGTCTAAGAACCTCATTATTCGTGATATGCTCCGTCCAATATATTCTTTGCATTCTTCGAAGGATCCACATCTCAAACGCTTCTATTCTGTACATAGTATTGATCTTCAACGTCCTCAACACCATACAACAGTACCGAATGAATGTAGCACTTAACGAACCGGTATCTTAGTTTCAGGTTTAGGCTTCTCTCGCAAAATACTTTTCTCATCTTAAGGAACATTGTTATGGCTATTTCGATGCGTGTTATTATTTCCAGATCTGGATCCAGGTCTTCGGTGATCCAGCTGTCCAAGTATTTAAATTTAGCGACCTGCTCTAGTTGCTTATTGTATACTTGCAACTTGGCTTGGATATCTGGTGTTCTACTGATAACCATTGTTTTCGTTTTGGCCGTGTTTAATTTTATCACCTTCTGCTATTATTTGGTTCATCAAATGCTGTAGGCCAGCTGCGCTGTCTGCAATTATAGCCGTATCGTCCGCGTACCTGATGTTGTTATATAATAATTCACCATTGATCTTGATTCCATCTGTAGAGCTTTCTAAGGCTTTCAGGAATATTTGCTCCGAGTAGACATTGAACAACAATGGTGATAATACAGAGCCCTGACGTACTCCACGTTTAATAGGAATATCACTGGTCGTATCGTCCTCGAGTCTTACTGCAGCAGTCTGGTGTTCATACAATTTTTTTATGAAAGAAATATTTTTTGGTCGAGGCCTTTGGTCATCAGAATGTTAATTAGGACGTCGTGTTTTAAACAGTCAAATGCCTTTACATAATCAATAAAACAGATGTACACGTCCTTCCTTTGGTCTCTACATTTTTGCATGAGAACTGACAGCCCAAACAACGCTTCTCTTGTTCCCAGTCCATCTCTAAAACCGAACTGTTCCTCGCTTAGGTCTTCTTCGCATTTCTTACGGTATTATATTTATGTAGGATTTTTAGGAATACTTTTAATACTTAGCTCATCAAGCTTATCAGTCGGAATTGTTTTTGGTAGGGCAATGAAAACTGATTTTAACTCTCATACAGCAAGACTGGTTAAAATCAGTCTTGCGGTATGAGAGACGGTCTTGGAATAATAAATTGCAAATATATGCATCCCAAAATAATACGTGTATATTTTTACACACAAAATAAAACTATTCAAACACTCATGCAACTGCAGACATAAAACGATCTGGCAAGAAAGTAGCAAATAGAAAATAAAATTCATATCCGGTCGAACAAAGAGATCATCTTCTAAATATAAATATACATGTGCTGTACGTCCGCGCGCGGTTTCTCTAGAAACGTGCGAAATTCAATTAAGCATATCCTCGCCGCGCTCGGGTCTAATTAACTGCAACAGGGAAGTTGCCCAATTGTTTGTTTTATTCTGCGCGATGAATTATTAATGCGGCTTTATTATATTATAAAAGTTGGGACGCGTCTCGTTTCCACATTTCGCCAAGGCTGCTTGCTGTTTCATTGCCAACCGCTTGAGAATTCGATCGGCTAACAAAACAAAAATGAAAGGAGAATAATGAATGCACTGTGATTTGTGGGAGGATTTGTGATGTTTGAAACTGGGAAAATATACATAGAAGTACTAGAAACCGGTGGAACATATAAGTGGCTATCACTCTGAGCTATGCCCGTCCACTATTTCAAACGACTTGAACTATGCACCACACCGTTATCCGTTATTTTCTTTTTTTAGTCTTAAATTAATAAATGACATTAATTTAATCATAGAAAATAATGGATAACAGTGTAGTGTATAGTTCAAGTCATTTGAAATAGTGGACGGGCATAGTTTGGTTGGTAGGGGCCACCCGCCCACCCCACCTTCGTTCGCATAGTTTTTTCCATAGGATAACGCTCTTCTTGGAATAGTTTAAGCAATATGAAACATTTGTATCCATTGAAAAAAACTATGCGAGCGAAGGAGGGGTGGGCGGGTGGCCCCTACCATAACTAATTTTTTTTATCCATAACTTTCTATGATTCAATTAATTTCGTTTATTAATTTTGACTTAATTTAAAAAATATCTATTGGAAACAATGTAGTGTAGAGTTCAAGTCATTTGAGATAGTGAATGTGCATAGTTTGGTTAGTAGGGGACACTCGCCCACCCCAACTTTGTTCGCATAGTTTTTTTCATTGGATACAGATGTTTTACAATGTTTAAAAAATTCGAGCAAGAGTGTTATCCCATGGAAATATAATGCACATCAAGATTAAATTGGTTATACCATTCCAAAAATAGTGTTATCCTATGAAAAGACTATGCGAACAAAGGTGGGGTGGGCGGGTGGCCCCTACCAACCAAACTATGCCCGTCCACTATTTCAAACGACTTGAACTATGCAGTACATTGTTTTTCACAATTCTTTTATTAATCAGACGTAAATTAATAAATGAAATTAATTGAAATTATAGAAAGTAATGGATAACAATGTAGTGTAGAGTTCAAGTCATTTGAAATAGTGGACGGGCATAGTTTGGTTGGTAGGGGCCACCCGCCCACCCCACCTTCGCTCGTATAGTTTTTTCATTGGATATAGATGTTTTATATTGTTTGAACTATTCCAAGAAGAGTATGTTATCCTATGAAAAAACTATGCGAACAAAGGTGAGGTGGGCGGGCGCTCACTACCAATCAAACTATGCCCGTCCACTATTTCAAATGACTTGAACGTAGTGGTACAAATTTATATTAAGAAATATACTATTTCTATAAATTATATTATGTAATTATGACTTGAACTATACACTACATTGTTTCTCACATATTTTTACGAAATAGGCGTAAATTAACAAATTAAATTAAGTGAATAATTAAAAGTAACGGATAACAGTGTAGTGTAGAGTTCAAGTCATTTAAAATAGTGAATGGGCATAGTTTGGTTGGTGGGGACCAACCGCCCACCCCACCTTTGCTCGCATAGTTTTTTTCATTGGATACAGACGTTTTACAATATTTAAACAATTCGAGCAAGTGTTATACCATGGAAATATAATCCGCAGTAAGATTAAATTAGGTAAACTACTCGCAAAAGTGTGTTATCCTATGAAAAAAACTATGCAAGCAAAGGTGGGGTGGGCGGGTGATCCCTACCAACCAAACTATGCACATTCACTATCCCAAGTGACTTGAATTCTACACTATATTGTTTCCGTTAGATATTTTAAATTAAGTCAAAATTAATAAATGAAATGACTTGAATCATAAGAAGTTATGGATAAATAGTGTAGTGAAGAGTTCAAGCCATTTGAAATAGTCGATGGGCATAGTTTGGCGAGATTTGGAATGATTGTCAGAAATGAAAACAAGCAAAACAATTGATCCAAACCAAGTCTCTGATTGGTTGATGCACTGACGGAGAGTAAGAATATTGGCGATTCAAGCCGGCTGATGCTCCATCTGGTGGCAGGAAATGAACTACATTTAGTAGGGAATTTGTTTGTAACATTTGTTTTTTCATCTTATATATGACTATGGAGCCAAGGTTATACTATTGATACCTTAAAAGTACATTAACAATCGCGTATTATTGTAGAAGTGACTGAAATCACATGATTTTAATGCATTCAGCTGATCAAACAATAACAAAGATCAGGTGTTTACCTACTACTTTGAAGAAAACCGTTACCGTAAAATGAGGTTACTTTGCACCATTTTTCAGGTTTTTTGTCTTTAATTGAACAGAAATATTTTTTGAAGTGCGTTAAAAATATGGGACTTGTTGCATTTTGTTCTTTAGTGTTATTAGTTGCTATTTAATATAAAATATATGTAATGTGAGTAATTTATTATGCAATATTTATTATATAAATTTGGTGCAAAGTTACCCCTTTGAATAGGATACTTTGCACCATCACATCATTTTGATCGAAACTCCGTTGTATATAGGAAAGATGCGAAGTTAAAAACATAAATCAATAGAGCACACAAAATTTATTCATGGAACTGATTGTTTCTTCAAAAAACACAAACGACACATTGCAAATTAATTATTTACAGCCAACCCAACTTTTCCATTTCTGAAATTCGATACAATCCTCTTCTATTTACCATGGTAGAGGGGTTTATGTTGTCAAATACATGCTCCCTATCATAGTATGAAACATCTGGATGTTCAGGCAATTTTCACGACTTGATAGATTTAACCATAGAAGAAATTACAACTCCAATGATATTATTTTACCAGAAAACAATTCCCCTTCGTATTTGAAAATCATGTATTCTCCTACAACTCTCTTTGCGGCAATTATGCCAAGAGCATCTGCTAGAGATTTCGTACCTTCCATCATTGCAGCTTTTTCTTCCTTTTCCATTTCTTTTACCATTTGCTGTATGTTTGAAAATTGGGATATTCTTCATCTGAAGAGTCCTACAATACTGGATCATCAGTGTCATCATCCCGCTGGATTCGCTTTGTCTTTTCTGATATATCCTATTGCCTTTCTTCTGTCTTTTATATATTTTGTGAATTAAAAAAAAATATTTCACTAGTTTTAACACAGTTTGACGTTGGTGCAAAGTCTCCCCATATTGTGGTGCAAAGTTACCCCACGTGTTAAAAATGTTAACAAGTACTTACCAGATGATTTTAAATATAAACTAATTATCAAAATATATAGCCAAAGATGTGTAACTGGTACTAAAATGGTGACTTATCTGATAGTATTACACACGAATCGGTGGAACACGCAATTTTTCAACACTAAACAAAACTGCAACAGATTGGTGTCATAAACAAGTCCCGTAAAGTTAGGTTTTGATGTAAAAATCTCCTAATCACTCTCTCACAAGATTTACAGATGACACTTCCATCTTGTGATTAACATGTTGCGCAGTTAAATTCGAAACTACACATATGGCTCCACGATGAATCTTTTTCGGACGTTGGTGCAAAGTTACCCCACGCGGTGCAAAGTAACCTCGTTTTACGGTAACGTTTGAATCGCGAAAAAATCTGTAAAGCCCGTATGACATTATCTAGTTTCCTATATCGTTTTATATATAAGAATTGATTTATTTAACTGTATAACTATTTCTAAACGGAAAATTAACATTGTGTATTACGGTGCTGTTATTGTTAAGGGAATTTATTATTATTTCACCGCTATATAATTTTCTACATGTATGTATGACACTATGTAGTTTGTGTCTGCATCGAAAACGATATAAGAAACTAGATAATGTCATACGGGCTTTACAAAGTGAATCATGAACTTCATCCTGCTCTCGCATATTTCATGCACTCTACAATATATTTATTGACTGGACTAATATAGCTTATACAATTTATTATATATATATATATATATATTTATATATATATATATATATATATTTATATATATATATATATATATATATATATTTATATATATATATATTTATATATATATATATATATATATATATATATATATATATAATAAATTGTATAAGCTATATTAGTAATAACCGAGATAGTTAAATTAGAGAGACCTCGCGCCGGACATTCCGCTTTTCAAATCTGTTCTTTCCAGTGATTATTTCGTTAATGTTTCTATTGCCACTCAGACAATCTCATCAGCAATCACAAATTAATCTTCTCACGCTGTGCAATTAGAAACGTGGTTGTGTTTGAGGCGAGGGAGCGGCGCGCAAGAAAGCGGGCAGCCTTCGGTTTCTAAACCCGTCTTCCGTGAAACTTGAGGGGGAAAATTCGAGCCGAAAATTATTATGCGATGTGCGGTAACACTCGGATATTTTCCATGTTCCGCGCGCGCGTAATTTCGCGTGCATACTTGAAAGTGTATGTAAAATTCGCTTGAGATATTGATCTGAATGTGTTATCATCATAATTATTATAGGAGTTGCTTTATGAGTCATTTTATTAACTACTTTCGATTGCGTAAAAGTAAAGCGAGCGCGTTTATTGATTGATTTGTTGCATAATTTTCGCGTTGAGTGATATTTATAATTGATACCTAATTATAACTAGTGACTAATTACTTTGACTTTTTAGTCAATGTTATCATATCAATGGGGATTGTAATTTATTCTAAAATTATATGTACTGGCGACATGTTAATGAATAACAATCGAACTTATTATACGATTTGTAGAAAACTTTTTTTTATCAAAAGGCGCTCGGCTTGTGATGACGATATTTATTTTATTCCTGGTTCTGCTGTTCCTGCGATATCTGAACATCGATATTGCAGGAACAGCTATTCCTCCATCACTTTAGTGGTCCCGAGAGGTCTCTTTGTGTACATCTCTTACTGCCTTTACCAGATGGGCAGAAAACTTCTTTAATAAAGGACCGAGATGATACAATTATATATACAAGTTGCATATGAGGGTATGAGAATGAAAGCAGAAGTTTTTGGGTTTGGTATTGATGTAAATTGACGTGCACAGTTACAGAGTTGAAATCAATTTATTCATAAATACAATACAATTATATATACAAATTGCATATGAGGGTATGAGAATGAAAGGAAAAGTTTTTGGGTTTAGTATTGATGTAAATCGACGTGAACAGTTACAGACTTGAAATCAATTTATTCATAAATACAAATTTAACTGCGTATGTGGATTTACATAAATACCAAACGCAAAATCTTCTCCTTTGCAAAAAATAAAATATATGTGAATGTGAATATATGTAATTCGTGTGGTGCCCTCACCAAATATTTTGTAAATCAGGACCTAAATTTATATAATATACCCTCAAAATAGCTTCATCGTAAATTATACAACTAATCCCCTAGGAGGTATGTTAAATGCCATCTGGCGGCACCACATCAATTAGCAATGCACATTCATATTGTAATAACCGTCAACATGCTCATGCCATCAGGATCACTGGGTAGTGGAATAATATTCCAAGAGAGTGCTTGAGATACCAGCACAAGGCCAATCGTATAAAACATATATACGTGTGATTCCACCACTTAGCAATCTACATATCTAGATTTCGATCTTATTAGATCTCATCAGTGTAGCTCAGCTAGTGAGGATGAATTCATACAATATCTCGAGTGGTTATATACAAAAATGATACAACTAGCCCCCTGGGAGGAAAGTTAAACGCCATCTGGCGGCACCACATCAATTTGCATTG
Organism: Lordithon lunulatus; assembly: GCA_963942505.1. Lineage (NCBI taxonomy): Eukaryota > Metazoa > Arthropoda > Insecta > Coleoptera > Staphylinidae > Lordithon > Lordithon lunulatus. The sequence goes on along the minus strand of OZ012668.1, from coordinate 59,359,117 downwards.
CACACCCATATGATAAATAAATATTTAAAAATTTCTATCACATATAAAATACCCAATGAATTTGTGTAGCTTGTGATGAATTTAGAAACGAATCACGTCTAATTCTCAATGGCTGTATGTATTTTGTAATTTATAGAAACACAAGATTATCACACAAGCTGTCAATAAATCGCGACACGCGCTCCCGGTGCGGCGTCGCGCTTCCTTTGTCAATAACACAATTATCAGGCATTGCATAACGCAAATTGCTTCGGTTAATTACAGTTTGAAAAGCCGGAGATTGCAAACGCGACATTACAACAGACGGATGATTAAAAAATTAAAGTCAAATATCGTACTGTTGAGAAGAAAATTAAAATATTTATAGATAAACGTGCAAACGTACATTCAATTTTTTTTCTACTTCTGGGTAATTTTTGCAGAAACTAAAAATCAGATTAGGTCTATCAGATAATGAGAATTACAACTATGTAATAACTAATAACTTTTCGTCTAAAATTGCATTCTTAAATTTGTATTATTGAAATTACAACGCGGTTAGAGAGGCATATGACGATATTGTTAATATATTTTTTTTGTAAATTTGACTGTTAACATGCAATAAGTGATTGAAGGTTTGAAATAACTCTCAAAATAATGTTTTATAATTATTTATACATATATTAATAATTTATATATATATATATATATATATATATATATATATATAAATATATATATAAATATATATAAATATATATAGTTATATTAGTGAAATTCTCAAATATTGGTGGTTTCCTGTGAGCATCGGACCTCCTCGATGTAGTTTTTGAGCGTACTATTGTATAAAGTAGTGTTTTTCAAACATTTTGGTCCGCACTTATATATATATATATATATATATATATATATATATATATATATATATAATATATCAATAAGCTAAAAAAAACCGTGTGCGTAATTTCGTACTAATTATTTGCAAAATTTACTTTTTTGTGCGCCATTCTTGGTACGCCATTTTGAATTTTTAAAATTGGACATCGGATTTGTGTTCCAATGACCCTCAAAACCCCTCGTATAAGTTCTTTCGAACCAAATTATTTCAAAAATTTTCTTTTTTGTCCGCTATTTTATGTGCGCTATTTTGAATTTGTGCTTTGAAATAGTTAAGCGCGGACCAAAATGTTTGAAAAACACTACTTTATACAATAGTACGCTCAAAAACTACATCGAGGAGGTCCGATGCTCACAGGAAACCACCAATATTTGAGAATTTCACTAATATGACTTGCAAAAACAAACAAACGCTCAGAAACTTGCCGTAGTTATCGCAGCACACTTGATCCCATCTTTCACATCTAAATCAATTTTAATTCGTAAATATTAAAAAAATCACTGATATCATGGTTTACTACCGATAATAATTAAATTTGTATTTTCATGTTTTAATGGTTGTTTATTCTATTGAAAACCGTTTATTTTCATATAACAAGCCCTCCGGAAGCCCCATACATCCGCAAACATATGTATTTTTAAACATTCATGTTTATTGTTTGCACTAACCAACCGTAATTTTAGTATTTGTTGATTTTGGCTGTCACGGCATTATGCAATATTTATTTTCCCCTCGGCGTGTATTTGGAGCAAATAGCGCGTGTTTGAGCGGTGACTCCATCCCGAATGCCTACCCAATGATTAAATAAGAGCAAAGTAAATTTATCGTCGCGTACGCGCGTTATTCGAGTTGAATGGGATTGTTTTAGAACGGCCAACAGGTGCGCTTTTCTTGGCATTTAAATACCCGCAATGCATGCACTGAGAGAAAGAGAGACTAAGGCTCAGCGGGAGTTTGTGTGCTATTTTCGTAAAACTATACTCATTGCAAGTAGTGCGAATATAAATCTATTCGCAATGTGTACTTTGTAATAGTGTGCTCAAAAACTAAACTAGTAAAAAATATACTAATAGCATCAAATAATCGTGTACAAATTTATATTTTTATCGGTATGAAATCAAATTTCCATCCATACAATGGTAAATTTTTATATCCATCTAATGGCGAGTCTCACTAAATTATTTGCGACCGTCTAAAGCCCGTATGACATTATCTAGTTTCCTATATCGTTTTATATATTAAGGTCGTTTTAGACAAGACAATCTCAAAAGTTGTTCAAGAAATTAATTCATATATCCTCATTCCTTACAATTTCTCCTTGACAAATAGAAGGCGTTATACTTTTGCATTCGATCTACCATCTAATTCAATATTTCAAATAATGTTCTGTATGATACGAGACAATTTAGATTGTCTCGCATTTTGACTCAAAATTTAGTCAAGATGCGAGACAATCTAAATTATCTTGTATCGTACCGCAAATTATTTGAAATATTGAATTGGATGGTAGATCGAATGGAAAATTATAACGCGTTCTATTTTTCAAGTATAAATTGTATGGGAGGAAGATATATACATTCATTTCTTGAACAACTTTTTAGCTAAGAAATTGTCTTGTCTAAAACCACCTTAAGTAAGATCAACATATGTTTGGTGCAACACAATACAAATTTAAGACATGCTTATATATAAGACGCGTTTATATAAGACGAGTTTATTTAAGACGAGTTTATATAAGACGAGCTCTAAGATTCGAGATTAGAGAAACTGGGCGTAAGTATTCTTTTAATTCTGTTTTATATCCAGAGGATTTTTTTTTTTGGTGTTTCCCCTCATTATTATTGTATGTTGTCATTTCCGTGTGCACAATGTGAAACCGCCGATAATCGCCAAGCGATGCGATTGCAGCAAAACGACATACAAAAGTTTAAACTTTCATAACTGCTGCGACGGGATTGTCTGTTTTATCTGCAGTATCCGCCGCAGACTTTCCTATTTGGCAACTTTCTTGCTATTAATTTGTTGCCGTATGCCGATGTGCAGTTGAATATTTTTATTTTGTGCGCGCTTATTCGCGCGCGCGGGGTTTTAATATAGGCAACTCATTTTACTCATGCTTCGCGGGTTGACTTATGATAGGCGCGCGATTTCCCCGTGAATTTAAATAATTGTCAAGAAAATTAGTTTTATTTGCAGGGGGGGCATGATAGCAGTTTTTAGGCAATGAACTTGAAACACTAGACGTAAGGGGAACTCGAATGAAACTGTATACACTGCACAAACGAATAATTCAGTTTAATATTGCGGCTTATGGAAGATATATGGGATTTTTTTAAACAAATTATATAAATATTATTATATTATAAATACGCACGAATTGAGCATTTTCTTGTCAAGCATCAGGTCGAGAGATCTATGCTGATCATAAAGGACCTTACATGGTCAATAATACTGTCAATATTTTAGAATAATGACAGTATTACCAGTATAACTGTATGATAAATTGTTTAAAATTTCTATTATCCTAAAATATTGACAGTATTACAGATCTTGTAAGGTATAGTAATGAAGGGATGATGAGAATACTAATGTTTATCCGAATTATTGATTACTTGATAAATATTGTAGGAGGATTCAAGCAAATACCGACAGTACTAGGAACGACAGTATTTACTTCAATCCTCCTTTTATATTTATTTAAGTAATCAATTATCTGGACAAACATTAGTATTCTCATCATTCCATCACTACTATACCTATTACGATAAGTAATACTGTCAATATTTTAGAATAAAGAACATTTTAAACATTTACATGTATTATTGATGAAAATTTCGTCCGCAATAGGGTTTGAACTCTCGTTCTTCAATGCTCAGTACGAGACAAACGACGCCTCTAACCGCCAGGCCACTAAGCTGGGTTTTTGTCCATATAAAGCTGCAAAATATTAAAATGTTAATGATCGAAATTTTATAATATGACCACAAGTTGCGGTTGATTGTATCATGAGAATAATAACTGTCAATAATAATAGTTTATTATCAGGGAAAACCAATTAAACATATACATTTTACATATTTATATACTTTTTATAGTGGTATTATATATTAAACAAATGGATAATGCATACACGCATATAGCACATAGATTGACGGACTGTTAAGGAAGGATATGATGTGGATGACGGGTAGTCCAAAAGGGGAATACTGGAAACCAAGGGCCAGGAGAAATAATTAAAGCCAAGATCTTGTGTGGTTCCGGTGTATTATGCCAACGTTTCGCTAGCCATTGCCAGCATCATCAGGGCCTAGAAGCAAGGAGACTTGGTAAATGTTAGAGCTTCATTGTATGTCCCAGATGACTGTAGTACAAGACATATGTAGATTAGAAATGAATAAAACTTATGTAACTTTATGTACATGTAAGTTTTATTCATTTCTAATCTATGGCTATACTTATTTCTCCTGGCCCTTGGTTTCCAGTATTCCCCTTTATATAATATAGTAATGAGCGATTGGGAATATACTTTTAAGGTATAAATAGTATCTATAGCTATATAGTCATGTATATGATAAAAAAAACAAATATTATATATATATATATATATATATATATATATATATATATATATACATGACTATATAGCTAAGATACTATTTATACCTTAAAAGTATATTCCCAATCGCTCATTACTATAGAAGTGATATGATTTTAATGTAATCAGATCATCAAATAACAAAGATCAGCTGCTACTGCCTACTAAAACCGTTAATATTTGAATCGCGAATACTGTAGTGTCTATAATTGCCCGAGTTGAGGAATATAAACGTTGTTGAGTAATAGGCGAACACACTATTCAACTACTAATTTCGGTTAATCTTTCGAGTTATGCTGTCGCCCGCTTTTATGTAACCTGTTATGGGACACTGGTGCGTGATAGTTGTGTGAATCGTTTTAAATTGGCCGGTCGTTAAATGCATTCTTAATATTTTGTAGAAAACAGTCGAGATCGTCGTAATTTGGAACGTTTTACGGTCAATGTGAAATAAGAGATAAACTCATATTTTTTTTATATTCTTGACTAGGCTAGTTTCTCTCGATATGCATATCTAACTTAGCTTATAAGATATGAGAAAATCAAAACTCAAAGAGATAGTATTTTCGATTATTCGTTATAATTTTTGTATTTCAAATGAAACCGAAAAACTAAAAACACATTTTCATGGCCACTTTTCATACTCTTTAATATTCTAAAAGAAAAATATGCATATCTTACTTAGCTTATAAGATATGAAAAAATCAAAACTCAAAAAGATAGCATTTTCGATTATTCGTTATAATTTTTGTATTTCAAATGAAACTGAAAAACTAAAAACACATTTTCATGGCTACTTTTCATACTCTTTAATATTCTAAAAGAAAAATATACATATCTTACTTAGCTTATAAGATATGAGAAAATCAAAACTCAAAAAGATAGCATTTTCGATTATTCGTTATAATTTTTGTATTTCAAATGAAACCGAAAAACTAAAAACACATTTTCATGGCCACTTTTCATATACCTTAATAATCTAAAAGAAAAATATGCATATCTTACTTTGCTTATAAGATATGAGAAAATCAAAAATCAAAAAGATAGCATTTTCGATTATTCGTTATAATTTTTGTATTTCAAATGAAACCGAAAAACTAAAAACACTTTTTCATGGCCACTTTTCATACTCTTTAATATTCTAAAAGAAAAATATGCATATCTTACTTAGCTTATAAGATATGAAAAAATCAAAACTCAAAAAGATAGCATTTTCGATTATTCGTTATAATTTTTGTATTTCAAATGAAACTGAAAAACTAAAAGCATATTTTCATGGCCACTTTTTATACTCTTTAATATTCTAAAAGAAAAATATGCATATCTTACTTAGCTTATAAGATATGAGAAAATCAAAACTCAAAAAGATAGCATTTTCGATTATTCGTTATAATTTTTGTATTTTAAATGAAACTAAAAAACTAAAAACATTTTTTCATGGCCACTTTTCATAGTCTTTAATATTCTGAAAGAAAAATATGCATATCTTACTTAGCTTATAAGATATGAGAAAATCAAAACTCAAAAAGATAGCATTTTCGATTATTCGTTATAATTTTTGTATTTCAAATGAAACTGAAAAACTAAAAACACATTTTCATGGCCACTTTTCATATATTTTAATAATCTAAAAGAAAAATATGCATATCTTACTTAGCATATAAGATATGAGAAAATCAAAAGTCAAAAAGATAGCATTTTCGATTATTGGTTATAATTTTTGTATTTCAAATGAAACCGAAAAACTAAAAACACTTTTTCATGGCCACTTTTCATAGTCTTTAATATTCTAAAAGAAAAATATGCATATCTAACTTAGCTTATAAGATATGAGAAAATCAAAACTCAAAAAGATAGCATTTTCGATTATTCGTTATAATTTTTGTATTTCAAATGAAACCGAAAAACTAAAAACACTTTTTCATGGCCACTTTTCATAGTCTTTAATATTCTAAAAGAAAAATATGCATATCTTACTTAGCTTATAAGATATGAGAAAATCAAAACTCAAAAAGATAGCATTTTCGATTATTCGTTATAATTTTTGTATTTTAAATGAAACTAAAAAACTAAAAACACTTTTTCATGGCCACTTTTCATACTCTTTAATATTCTAAAAGAAAAATATGCATATCTTACTTAGCTTATAAGATATGAGAAAATCAAAACTCAAAAAGATAGCATTTTCGATTATTCGTTACAATTTTTGTATTTTAAATGAAACTGAAAAACTAAAAACACATTTTCATGGCCACTTTTCATACTCTTTAATAATCTAAAAGAAAAATATGCATATCTTACTTAGCTTATAAGATATGAGAAAATCAAAACTCAAAAAGATAGCATTTTCGATTATTGGTTATAATTTTTGTATTTCAAATGAAACCGAAAAACTAAAAACACTTTTTCATGGCCACTTTTCATAGTCTTTAATATTCTAAAAGAAAAATATGCATATCTTACTTAGCTTATAAGATATGAGAAAATCAAAACTCAAAAAGATAGCATTTTCGATTATTCGTTATAATTTTTGTATTTCAAATGAAACCGAAAAACTAAAAACACTTTTTCATGGCCACTTTTCATAGTCTTTAATATTCTAAAAGAAAAATATGCATATCTTACTTAGCTTATAAGATATGAGAAAATCAAAACTCAAAAAGATAGCATTTTCGATTATTCGTTATAATTTTTGTATTTCAAATGAAACCGAAAAACTAAAAACACTTTTTCATGGCCACTTTTCATACTCTTACATATTCTAAAAGAAAAATATGCATATCTTACTTAGCTTATAAGATATGAGAAAATTAAAACTCAAAAAGATAGCATTTTCGATTATTGATTATAATTTTTGTATTTCAAATGAAACTGAAAAACTAAAAACACATTTTCATGGCCACTTTTCATACTCTTTAATATTCTAAAAGAAAAATATGCATATCTTACTTAGCTTATAAGATATGAGAAAATCAAAACTCAAAAAGATAGCATTTTCGATTATTCGTTATAATTTTTGTATTTCAAATGAAACCGAAAAACTAAAAACACTTTTTCATGGCCACATTTCATACTCTTTAATATTCTAAAAGAAAAATATGCATATCTTACTTAGCTTATAAGATATGAGAAAATCAAAACTCAAAAAGATAGCATTTTCGATTATTCGTTATAATTTTTGTATTTCAAATGTAACTGAAAAACTAAAAACACTTTTTCATGGCTACTTTTCATACTCTTTAATATTCTAAAAGAAAAATATGCATATATTACTTAGCTTATAAGATATAAGAAAATCAAAACTCAAAAAGATAGCATTTTCGATTATTCGTTATAATTTTTGTATTTCAAATGAAACCGAAAAACTAAAAATACTTTTTCATGGCCACTTTTCATACTCTTTAATATTCTAAAAGAAAAATATGCATATCTTACTTAGCTTATAAGATATGAGAAAATCAAAACTCAAAAAGATAGCATTTTCGATTATTCGTTATAATTTTTGTATTTCAAATGAAACCGAAAAACTAAAAACACATTTTCATGGCCACTTTTCATATACTTTAATAATCTAAAAGAAAAATATGCATATCTAACTTAGCTTATAAGATAGGAGAAAATCAAAACTCAAAAAGATAGCATTTTCGATTATTCGTTATAATATTTGTATTTTAAATGAAACCGAAAAACTAAAAACACATTTTCATGGCCACTTTTCATACTCTTTAATATTCTAAAAGAAAAATATGCATATCTTACTTAGCTTATAAGATATGAGAAAATCAAAACTCAAAAAGATAGCATTTTAGATTATTGATTATAATTTTTGTATTTCAAATGAAACCGAAAAACTAAAAACACTTTTTCATGGCTACTTTTAAAACTCCTTAATATTCTAAAAGAAAAATATGCATATCTTACTTAGCTTATAAGATATGAGAAAATCAAAACTCAAAAAGATAGCATTTTCGATTATTCGTTATAATTTTTGTATTTCAAATGTAACTGAAAAACTAAAAACACTTTTTCATGGCTACTTTTCATACTCTTTAATATTCTAAAAGAAAAATATGCATATATTACTTAGCTTATAAGATATAAGAAAATCAAAACTCAAAAAGATAGCATTTTCGATTATTCGTTATAATTTTTGTATTTCAAATGAAACCGAAAAACTAAAAATACTTTTTCATGGCCACTTTTCATACTCTTTAATATTCTAAAAGAAAAATATGCATATCTTACTTAGCTTATAAGATATGAGAAAATCAAAACTCAAAAAGATAGCATTTTCGATTATTCGTTATAATTTTTGTATTTCAAATGAAACCGAAAAACTAAAAACACATTTTCATGGCCACTTTTCATATACTTTAATAATCTAAAAGAAAAATATGCATATCTAACTTAGCTTATAAGATAGGAGAAAATCAAAACTCAAAAAGATAGCATTTTCGATTATTCGTTATAATATTTGTATTTTAAATGAAACCGAAAAACTAAAAACACATTTTCATGGCCACTTTTCATACTCTTTAATATTCTAAAAGAAAAATATGCATATCTTACTTAGCTTATAAGATATGAGAAAATCAAAACTCAAAAAGATAGCATTTTAGATTATTGATTATAATTTTTGTATTTCAAATGAAACCGAAAAACTAAAAACACATTTTCATGGCCACTTTTCATACTCTTTAATATTCTAAAAGAAAAATATGCATATCTTACTTAGCTTATAAGATATGAGAAAATGAAAACTCAAAAAGATAGCATTTTCGATTATTCGTTATAATTTTTGTATTTCAAATGAAACTGAAAAACTAAAAACACATTTTCATGGCCACTTTTCATACTCTTTAATATTCTAAAAGAAAAATATACATATCTTAGCTTATAAGATATGAGAAAATCAAAACTCAAAAAGATAGCATTTTCGATTATTCGTTATAATATTTGTATTTTAAATGAAACCGAAAAACTAAAAACACATTTTCATGGCCACTTTTCATACTCTTTAATATTCTAAAAGAAAAATATGCATATCTTACTTAGCTTATAAGATATGAGAAAATGAAAACTCAAAAAGATAGCATTTTCGATTATTCGTTATAATTTTTGTATTTCAAATGAAACTGAAAAACTAAAAACACATTTTCATGGCCACTTTTCATACTCTTTAATATTCTAAAAGAAAAATATGCATATCTTACTTAGCTTATAAGATATGAGAAAATGAAAACTCAAAAAGATAGCATTTTCGATTATTCGTTATAATTTTTGTATTTCAAATGAAACTGAAAAACTAAAAACACATTTTCATGGCCACTTTTCATACTCTTTAATATTCTAAAAGAAAAATATGCATATCTTACTTAGCTTATAAGATATGAGAAAATCAAAACTCAAAAAGATAGCATTTTCGATTATTCGTTATAATTTTTGTATTTAAAATGAAACCGATAAACTAAAAACACTTTTTTTTGTCCATCGGCCATTTTCTCTACTCATTCTATGCCCAGTCCACGACCATTTTTTGTTTCTCTCTCTCTCTCTCTCTCTATATATATATATATATATATATATATATATATATATATATATATATATATATATATATATATATATATATATATATATATATATATATATATATATATATATATATATATATATATAAATGATATGGATTTGAAAAAAGTTGCTTAATGTAACAATTTATGACAATGTAAAATGAAAAGTCTCTATCCCAACGTATTATTCTTTCTATTTTTTTTAATTATTAACTTTTACGCTCATATCTCGAGAATCCGATTTTAGAGGCTTTTTATATAGAGCTTCTAAAATTAGTCTACAAATATTTAAGATGAAATTAGTCTACAAATGCTTAAGATAAAATTTATGTACATTAGATCTACTGGTCTTATATACACAAAAGTTGGCCAACCACTGCTGGATAGTATTGAAGTACTTGTAGTAGTAGTATACAAGTACTAGTATAAGTACTAAATATAAGAGTGGTATTCCAAAAAGAATGACGTGCACATTAAAGCCTTTGTAATTATTACCATGTTGCATTCTTGTACCTTTTATTTATGAATAATTCGACTGTAGATTTACACAGCAAATATTTTACACGTTTATTATTTTTTTTGTTCGCCATACAAAAGAGTTGCTCGGCTGCAAGCGGGCGGGCGTATGCTCTCCATCATCTTTTTGCATTCCCAGCCAAATTCGCGAGTTTGTTCACCGCAAAACGAACACGGGGGCCGTCAGAGTCATAACTCATGCATCACAGATACAACACGTGAATAAGGATCTCAACTCAAAACCGCTACTCAATCATCAAGTAATTTAATATAAAAATGACTCATATAATTAGTATGATCAATCACTTGAGAGCGACCAATTTTTATTGGGGAACGCGTAGTTTCTATATTTATTATAAACTAGATGAGATATCATAACATTCAATAGGGATAATATTTAATTACAAAAAATATACATAATAATCATGGAAACAAAATTAATATAGGTAATCAATTGAATGGATTAACACAGATTGGAATGGACAGGATGAGAATACTTCAACGAGCTGTGGAGAAGTCTATGGCATTTACCAAAAGAGATAGAAAGAGAACAATTTATGTATAAGAAACAAAACCTTACATAGAAAACTATGGAGCATTAGAGGTTCTGAATATATTAGTTTCTATTTCCTCTGCAAGATCCTGTGTAGCAGGAGTAATTTTGAGGAATCCTTTGTAGCAGGAGTAATTTTGAGGAATCCTTTGTTTTATAGATATATATATATATATATATATATATATATATATATATATATATATATCTATAAAACAAAGGATTCCTCGAAATTACTCCTGCTACAAAGGATTCCTCAAAATTACTCCTGCTACACAGGATCTTGCAGAGGAAATAGAAACTAATATATTCAGAACCTCTAATGTTCCATAGTTTTCTATGTAAAGTATAGTTGCTAGCACTCGAAAATTTAAGTTTTGTAGCGTACAAAATTAACGTCAGTTTTCACCATGTCTGGTTAAACTTGAATGGACAATTCATGTGCTGATGGCATATAGAGCCAGTTATTCAATTCTTGGCTAAACTAGTTTAAACCGTAATTGTTGCACAAATGCAATAGTTTTTCTATACTTTGTATGATAAAGTACATAAAACGAATACTTCCACGAACCGTCCGCAGCGGAAGGCCGGACGTGCGAAAATCACTGCTAATTAAATTGCCGCTTCCGCGTAAGTCAATTTTCGGCGTGGCCGTCGACGTGCTCAGGTTCGCCAAGCGAAATTACATCAAAATCTATGCGCGCCCAAGAACTGCGAATCGTTTTTATAAATCGCTTCCTCGAATTTGTTTTCGAACAAAATAAATAGTCCTTCAATATTTTATTTTGATTCAAACAGCAGGAAATATTTATCGTCTGGATCAGTAATTTTTAACCTTTTTTTAAGTCATATGTATTATGTATAAGACTTACCAAACTATGCTGGTTCACTAATAATAATCATTATATTTATTAAAACTGAGTAGTATTTCGAAACAATTTATGGTTTTATACCATTATATCTATCGGTATACAAAATACAATAGATAATATTAATTATAACAGTAGTAAAGGCTGGAGTGTAAAGGGCTGTTGACCCGAGGTCTTTCTGCCACTGATTAGATCTCGTTCACTATTATAGTTCTTTGATGTTCTTCTATAACTTCTGTATTATCAATATAGTTTCACATATCGCACTGTGAGATGACACTTCCAAAATGAATATTCATGAATTTTTATTTTCATGACTCTTTTGTATATTTTAACGCTCCTTTAATTATTTTTTTGCGTTTAGAATAAACCAAATTATTATTTAAAAAATAAACAGACCATATATAAGTGTGAATCCACCTCTTAGCAATCTAAATATCTAGATTTCGATCTTATTAGATCTCATCAGTGTAGCTAAGCTAGTGAGGATGAATTCACACAATATCTCGAGTGGTTATATACAAAAATGATACAACTAACCCCCTAGGAGGAAAGTTAAACGCCATCTGGCGGCACCATATCAATTAGCAATGCACACCCATATGGTAATGGATGTGGTGCTGCCAGATGGCGTTTATCTTTTCTCCTAGGGGGTTAGTTGTATCATTTTTGTATATAACCACTCGAGATATTGTGTGAATTCATCCTCTCTAGCTGAGCTACTACTACTAGTTGTATCATTTTTTAAACTAACCAAAGGTCGTTGAATTTTCTTTAAAAACACCGACACAGACGAATTTACAAGTAAGAATTTTACTTCTTTTTTTATTATATAAAGAGCGATCGGTTACAATTGCTTCAGCCATCGGAGGAGCTCGAGAATGGCTAGAGCTTAGCCGAAATTAGTTGCAAAGTGTAACTGAAGTGTGATAAAAAACAAAGTAAAAAATCGTTTTATTTATCCTTTAGTAAGAATTCAATAGTTCTCAACAAAAACGTCTAAAACACAAACATCACACAATATATAAGACACGCGACGCTACGTGGCATCCTTTACTTATCTATAGAGCTGATTAGTAGCAATTATTCTAAAAATAGTCGATTTAGTACAAACTTCTAGTTACTCTAATTCTAAGTTAACTAATTTTAGAATAATTAGTACTAATTATCTCTATTATAAACCGAAATAGACGAACCAACACATTACTATACACACAACTTTCATGTTTATTTTATAATTTATATTTGCATTAAATTTTAGTTATTATTCCTTATAAATCCGCCGATAGAACAGTTACCATCACGTCCAGAGAGCCATTTTTTGCCTGGAAATTCCTGCTATAAATAGCCGTGTTACAGATTACGCGGATGGCGACGGCCCGTCCATGTAATTTCGCTCTGCGAGCCGGAAAAATCCGCGCAACCGGGCATTAGCGAGAGAGCCGCCGCGCCGCAATTACCCGTCGGAATCCGCGAGCGAGCTCATTTTTCGCCCGCCGCCCCTCGCTGCGGTGGCTGGCGCCGCGCTCTCTTAATCCGGCGCGCGCCCCGGCTGCTCTTTAAATTCCACACACACATACAAAACATGCACGGAGATCGTAAATGAAAGCCACAGCGTGCAGATTTTACGTCCGCGATGACCCAATAGTGGCCACTCGCCCGCGACGGATATTATTCATAAATTATAAAATAAAACACGTAACATGAGAAAATAACAAACAACAAGCCGAAACTAGAAATTTTTAATAATATTGCCTCAGACGACTTTTCGACAAGTTTGATTGTGATTGAAATGAGCTGCCCTGAGGATATATACAAATGAATATTTAATTATAAGTACATATATATCCGACATTTTTAAATAATTAAAAAATACATTTAATTATAAGTACATGTAATTTTTAAATCATTTAAAAAAATCGGTTGCCATAAGTGATATTTTATTTAGCAAAATACATTTAATTATAAGTACATGTAATTTTTAAATTACATTTTATTCCTCTCTATTTTTACTTCTAATTATAATAACCAAAGGTACTACACATCGTTTTTCTCGGTACTCTGTCGAACGCTTTTGCCAGGTCTATAAATGCTATGAATAATTTACTGTCATGGCCCATTGTTTTCTCCATTAGTTTTCTTAGTGTAAATATATGTTCCTGCGTTGAGTAGCCCTTCCTGAAGCCACTTTGTGCATTTTCCATCGTTGTTTCTGTTTGTTGTCTTAGTTTTCTTTCTAGTATAACCTCATACATTTTAGCAGTTGTGCATATTATTGATATTCCCCTGTAATTATTGCAGTTTTTATTGTCTCCTTTTTTGTATACTGGGAATATTACTGCTTTCTCGCAGTCATTTGGAATTTTTCCACTTTTCCATATAGCGTTTAGAAGCTGTTTTAACAAATTCACACCTTCCTCGCCCATATTTTTGAGTTGTTCAGCTTTTATGTTAACATGACCTGCTGCTTTACCATTTCTTAATTTTATTAGTGCTTCTTTTACTTCTGCTTCTGTTATATTTTCTGGTTTTTCGTTCAGAATATTTTCCACATGTGCGTTCTCATTTCCTTCGTTTGTGCTTATCGTCGTGTTCTCCTGCAAAAGCTCTTCGAAGTGCTCTTTCCATCTTTTCATTATATCCTGATCTTGTTTTATTATTGTTCCCTGTTTATCCTTTAGTTGTCTTAGTGTTATTTGTACTTTCTCATTCTTACTTTTCTTTAGTGTTCTATAAAACAACTTTTTATTTTCGTTAAAGCTGTATTCTAGTAAATAAATAAAACGAATTTTTCTTTGTTTTTTATCACTTGTTTATTACTGTTTGCGAATATTTTCGGCTACGCTCTAGCCATTATCAAGCTAATCCGATGATAAAAACCAAAGAAAAATTCGTTTTATTTATTTATTATAATGAATTATCACAAAGTAGATGCCGATTCAATTCAATATCTGTATTCTAGTGTTTTCCCAAAATCTTCCCATGTACTTTCCCTTGATTCTTTGATTATTTGTTTCGTTGCTTTTCTCTGTATTTTATACGCTTCGTAATCTTCTTCTTTATAGGAGATGATGTACTTTATCCAACATTTATCAATAATAAATTTCTTGCATCTGAATGTTTTCTCAAATATTAACACAAAACAGACCGAATCGACCATACACGTTCAACTGCGGGAGTGCATAAATTCGGGCCGCCCCGCTGTGGTATAATTCAATTTTACGAATCGGGTTTCTCGTGTTCACGAAAATAAAACCTATAAATTGCAACGAAATGCTGCTTTATTGCAATGCATGCTGGTATTCAAGCCATTAAAATAAAAAACTTATATACTGAAAGTGCTATCATCTTTTGAATGATGAAAATGATTGTTGTAATTACAAAATGTCTCTTCTTCTATCGTAGTTATGTTATTCCATCATTACTGTACCTTATACGATGATCAGTAATACTGTCAATATTTTAGAATAATGAAATTTTTAAACGTTTCGTACAGTAATACTGCGATTATTCTAAAATATTGACAGTGTGACACTAGACTCTCCCTGGAATGGTTTCAACAATATAAAACGTCTGTATCTAATGAAAAAAAACTATGCAAGCAAAGGTGGGGAGGGCGGGTGCCCCCTACCAACCTGATTATGCCCGTCCACTATTTCAAACGATTTGAACTATGCACTACACTGTTATCCCTTATTTTCTATGATTAAATTAATGCCAGTTATTAATTTAAGACTAAAAAAGAAATATATATGAAAAATAATGTAATGCATAGTTCAAGTCGTTTGAAATAGTGAACGGGTATAGTTTGGTTGGTGGGGGCCACCCGCCCACCCCACCTTTGTTCGCATAGTTTTTTCCATAGGATAACGCTCTTCTTGGAATGGTCTGAACAATATGAAACATTTTTATCCATTGAAAAAACTATGCGAGCGAAGGTGGGGTGGGCGGGTGGCCCCTACCAACCAAACTATACCCATTCACTATTTCAAACGACTTGAACTATGCACTACACTATTATCCGTTATTTTCTATAATTAAATTAATGTCATTTATTAATTTAAGACTAAAAAAGAAATATATATGAAAAATAATGTAATGCATAGTTCAAGTCGTTTGAAATAGTGAACGGGTATAGTTTGGTTGGTGGGGGACACCCGCCCACCCCACCTTTGTTCGCACAGTTTTTTCCATAGGATAACGCTCTTCTTGGAATGGTCTGAACAATATGAAACATTTTTATCCATTGAAAAAACTATGCGAACAAAGGTGGGGTGGGCGGGTGGCCCCCACCAACCAAACTATACCCGTTCACTATTTCAAACGACTTGAACTATGCACTACACTATTATCCGTTATTTTCTATGATTAAATTAATGTCATTTATTAATTTAAGACTAAAAAAGAAATATATTTGAAAAATAATGTAATGCATAGTTCAAGTCGTTTGAAATAGTGGACGGGTATAGTTTGGTTGGTAGGGGACACCCGCCCACCCCACCTTTGTTCGCATAGTTTTTTCCATAGGATAACGCTCTTCTTGGAATGGTCTGAACAATATGAAACATTTTTATCCATTGAAAAAACTATGCGAGCGAAGGTGGGGTGGGCGGGTGGCCCCTACCAACCAAACTATACCCATTCACTATTTCAAACGACTTGAACTATGCACTACACTATTATCCGTTATTTTCTATAATTAAATTAATGTCATTTATTAATTTAAGACTAAAAAAGAAATATATATGAAAAATAATGTAATGCATAGTTCAAGTCGTTTGAAATAGTGAACGGGTATAGTTTGGTTGGTGGGGGCCACCCGACCACCCCACCTTTGTTCGCATAGTTTTTTCCATAGGATAACGCTCTTCTTGGAATGGTCTGAACAATATGAAACATTTTTATCCATTGAAAAAACTATGCGAGCGAAGGTGGGGTGGGCGGGTGGCCCCTACCAACCAAACTATACCCATTCACTATTTCAAACGACTTGAACTATGCACTACACTATTATCCGTTATTTTCTATAATTAAATTAATGTCATTTATTAATTTAAGACTAAAAAAGAAATATATATGAAAAATAATGTAATGCATAGTTCAAGTCGTTTGAAATAGTGAACGGGTATAGTTTGGTTGGTGGGGGACACCCGCCCACCCCACCTTTGTTCGCACAGTTTTTTCCATAGGATAACGCTCTTCTTGGAATGGTCTGAACAATATGAAACATTTTTATCCATTGAAAAAACTATGCGAACAAAGGTGGGGTGGGCGGGTGGCCCCCACCAACCAAACTATACCCGTTCACTATTTCAAACGACTTGAACTATGCACTACACTATTATCCGTTATTTTCTATGATTAAATTAATGTCATTTATTAATTTAAGACTAAAAAAGAAATATATTTGAAAAATAATGTAATGCATAGTTCAAGTCGTTTGAAATAGTGGACGGGTATAGTTTGGTTGGTAGGGGCCACCCGCCCACCCCACCTTTGTTCGCATAGTTTTTTCCATAGGATAACGCTCTTCTTGGAATGGTCTGAACAATATGAAACATTTTTATCCATTGAAAAAACTATGCGAGCGAAGGTGGGGTGGGCGGGTGGCCCCTACCAACCAAACTATACCCATTCACTATTTCAAACGACTTGAACTATGCACTACACTATTATCCGTTATTTTCTATAATTAAATTAATGTCATTTATTAATTTAAGACTAAAAAAGAAATATATATGAAAAATAATGTAATGCATAGTTCAAGTCGTTTGAAATAGTGAACGGGTATAGTTTGGTTGGTGGGGGCCACCCGACCACCCCACCTTTGTTCGCATAGTTTTTTCCATAGGATAACGCTCTTCTTGGAATGGTCTGAACAATATGATACATTTTTATCCATTGGAAAAACTATGCGAGCGAAGGTGGGGTGGGTGGCTGGCCCCTACCAACCAAACTATACCCGTTCACTATTTCAAACGACTTGAACTATGCACTACACTATTATCCGTTATTTTCTATAATTAAATTAATGTCATTTATTAATTTAAGACTAAAAAAGAAATATATGTGAAAAATAATGTAATGCATAGTTCAAGTCGTTTGAAATAGTGGACGGGTATAGTTTGGTTGGTAGGGGCCACCCGCCCACCCCACCTTTGTTCGCATAGTTTTTTCCATAGGATAACGCTCTTCTTGGAATGGTCTGAACAATATGAAACATTTTTATCCATTGAAAAAACTATGCGAGCGAAGGTGGGGTGGGCGGGTGGCCCCTACCAACCAAACTATACCCATTCACTATTTCAAACGACTTGAACTATGCACTACACTATTATCCGTTATTTTCTATAATTAAATTAATGTCATTTATTAATTTAAGACTAAAAAAGAAATATATATGAAAAATAATGTAATGCATAGTTCAAGTCGTTTGAAATAGTGAACGGGTATAGTTTGGTTGGTGGGGGACACCCGCCCACCCCACCTTTGTTCGCACAGTTTTTTCCATAGGATAACGCTCTTCTTGGAATGGTCTGAACAATATGAAACATTTTTATCCATTGAAAAAACTATGCGAACAAAGGTGGGGTGGGCGGGTGGCCCCCACCAACCAAACTATACCCGTTCACTATTTCAAACGACTTGAACTATGCACTACACTATTATCCGTTATTTTCTATGATTAAATTAATGTCATTTATTAATTTAAGACTAAAAAAGAAATATATTTGAAAAATAATGTAATGCATAGTTCAAGTCGTTTGAAATAGTGGACGGGTATAGTTTGGTTGGTAGGGGCCACCCGCCCACCCCACCTTTGTTCGCATAGTTTTTTCCATAGGATAACGCTCTTCTTGGAATGGTCTGAACAATATGAAACATTTTTATCCATTGAAAAAACTATGCGAGCGAAGGTGGGGTGGGCGGGTGGCCCCTACCAACCAAACTATACCCATTCACTATTTCAAACGACTTGAACTATGCACTACACTATTATCCGTTATTTTCTATAATTAAATTAATGTCATTTATTAATTTAAGACTAAAAAAGAAATATATATGAAAAATAATGTAATGCATAGTTCAAGTCGTTTGAAATAGTGAACGGGTATAGTTTGGTTGGTGGGGGCCACCCGACCACCCCACCTTTGTTCGCATAGTTTTTTCCATAGGATAACGCTCTTCTTGGAATGGTCTGAACAATATGAAACATTTTTATCCATTGAAAAAACTATGCGAGCGAAGGTGGGGTGGGCGGGTGGCCCCTACCAACCAAACTATACCCATTCACTATTTCAAACGACTTGAACTATGCACTACACTATTATCCGTTATTTTCTATAATTAAATTAATGTCATTTATTAATTTAAGACTAAAAAAGAAATATATTTGAAAAATAATGTAATGCATAGTTCAAGTCGTTTGAAATAGTGGACGGGTATAGTTTGGTTGGTAGGGGCCACCCGCCCACCCCACCTTTGTTCGCATAGTTTTTTCCATAGGATAACGCTCTTCTTGGAATGGTCTGAACAATATGAAACATTTTTATCCATTGAAAAAACTATGCGAGCGAAGGTGGGGTGGGCGGGTGGCCCCTACCAACCAAACTATACCCATTCACTATTTCAAACGACTTGAACTATGCACTACACTATTATCCGTTATTTTCTATAATTAAATTAATGTCATTTATTAATTTAAGACTAAAAAAGAAATATATATGAAAAATAATGTAATGCATAGTTCAAGTCGTTTGAAATAGTGAACGGGTATAGTTTGGTTGGTGGGGGACACCCGCCCACCCCACCTTTGTTCGCACAGTTTTTTCCATAGGATAACGCTCTTCTTGGAATGGTCTGAACAATATGAAACATTTTTATCCATTGAAAAAACTATGCGAACAAAGGTGGGGTGGGCGGGTGGCCCCCACCAACCAAACTATACCCGTTCACTATTTCAAACGACTTGAACTATGCACTACACTATTATCCGTTATTTTCTATGATTAAATTAATGTCATTTATTAATTTAAGACTAAAAAAGAAATATATTTGAAAAATAATGTAATGCATAGTTCAAGTCGTTTGAAATAGTGGACGGGTAT
This sequence comes from Lordithon lunulatus, assembly GCA_963942505.1. Taxonomy (NCBI): domain Eukaryota; kingdom Metazoa; phylum Arthropoda; class Insecta; order Coleoptera; family Staphylinidae; genus Lordithon; species Lordithon lunulatus. The sequence continues at coordinate 59,339,026 of OZ012668.1, read as the reverse complement.
AGTTTGGTTGGTAGGGGCCACCCGCCCACCCCACCTTTGTTCGCATAGTTTTTTCCATAGGATAACGCTCTTCTTGGAATGGTCTGAACAATATGAAACATTTTTATCCATTGAAAAAACTATGCGAGCGAAGGTGGGGTGGGCGGGTGGCCCCTACCAACCAAACTATACCCATTCACTATTTCAAACGACTTGAACTATGCACTACACTATTATCCGTTATTTTCTATAATTAAATTAATGTCATTTATTAATTTAAGACTAAAAAAGAAATATATATGAAAAATAATGTAATGCATAGTTCAAGTCGTTTGAAATAGTGAACGGGTATAGTTTGGTTGGTGGGGGCCACCCGACCACCCCACCTTTGTTCGCATAGTTTTTTCCATAGGATAACGCTCTTCTTGGAATGGTCTGAACAATATGATACATTTTTATCCATTGGAAAAACTATGCGAGCGAAGGTGGGGTGGGTGGCTGGCCCCTACCAACCAAACTATACCCGTTCACTATTTCAAACGACTTGAACTATGCACTACACTATTATCCGTTATTTTCTATAATTAAATTAATGTCATTTATTAATTTAAGACTAAAAAAGAAATATATATGAAAAATAATGTAATGCATAGTTCAAGTCGTTTGAAATAGTGGACGGGTATAGTTTGGTTGGTAGGGGCCACCCGCCCACCCCACCTTTGTTCGCATAGTTTTTTCCATAGGATAACGCTCTTCTTGGAATGGTCTGAACAATATGAAACATTTTTATCCATTGAAAAAACTATGCGAGCGAAGGTGGGGTGGGCGGGTGGCCCCTACCAACCAAACTATACCCATTCACTATTTCAAACGACTTGAACTATGCACTACACTATTATCCGTTATTTTCTATAATTAAATTAATGTCATTTATTAATTTAAGACTAAAAAAGAAATATATATGAAAAATAATGTAATGCATAGTTCAAGTCGTTTGAAATAGTGAACGGGTATAGTTTGGTTGGTGGGGGACACCCGCCCACCCCACCTTTGTTCGCACAGTTTTTTCCATAGGATAACGCTCTTCTTGGAATGGTCTGAACAATATGAAACATTTTTATCCATTGAAAAAACTATGCGAACAAAGGTGGGGTGGGCGGGTGGCCCCCACCAACCAAACTATACCCGTTCACTATTTCAAACGACTTGAACTATGCACTACACTATTATCCGTTATTTTCTATGATTAAATTAATGTCATTTATTAATTTAAGACTAAAAAAGAAATATATTTGAAAAATAATGTAATGCATAGTTCAAGTCGTTTGAAATAGTGGACGGGTATAGTTTGGTTGGTAGGGGCCACCCGCCCACCCCACCTTTGTTCGCATAGTTTTTTCCATAGGATAACGCTCTTCTTGGAATGGTCTGAACAATATGAAACATTTTTATCCATTGAAAAAACTATGCGAGCGAAGGTGGGGTGGGCGGGTGGCCCCTACCAACCAAACTATACCCATTCACTATTTCAAACGACTTGAACTATGCACTACACTATTATCCGTTATTTTCTATAATTAAATTAATGTCATTTATTAATTTAAGACTAAAAAAGAAATATATATGAAAAATAATGTAATGCATAGTTCAAGTCGTTTGAAATAGTGAACGGGTATAGTTTGGTTGGTGGGGGCCACCCGACCACCCCACCTTTGTTCGCATAGTTTTTTCCATAGGATAACGCTCTTCTTGGAATGGTCTGAACAATATGATACATTTTTATCCATTGGAAAAACTATGCGAGCGAAGGTGGGGTGGGTGGCTGGCCCCTACCAACCAAACTATACCCGTTCACTATTTCAAACGACTTGAACTATGCACTACACTATTATCCGTTATTTTCTATAATTAAATTAATGTCATTTATTAATTTAAGACTAAAAAAGAAATATATATGAAAAATAATGTAATGCATAGTTCAAGTCGTTTGAAATAGTGGACGGGTATAGTTTGGTTGGTAGGGGCCACCCGCCCACCCCACCTTTGTTCGCATAGTTTTTTCCATAGGATAACGCTCTTCTTGGAATGGTCTGAACAATATGAAACATTTTTATCCATTGAAAAAACTATGCGAGCGAAGGTGGGGTGGGCGGGTGGCCCCTACCAACCAAACTATACCCATTCACTATTTCAAACGACTTGAACTATGCACTACACTATTATCCGTTATTTTCTATAATTAAATTAATGTCATTTATTAATTTAAGACTAAAAAAGAAATATATATGAAAAATAATGTAATGCATAGTTCAAGTCGTTTGAAATAGTGAACGGGTATAGTTTGGTTGGTGGGGGACACCCGCCCACCCCACCTTTGTTCGCACAGTTTTTTCCATAGGATAACGCTCTTCTTGGAATGGTCTGAACAATATGAAACATTTTTATCCATTGAAAAAACTATGCGAACAAAGGTGGGGTGGGCGGGTGGCCCCCACCAACCAAACTATACCCGTTCACTATTTCAAACGACTTGAACTATGCACTACACTATTATCCGTTATTTTCTATGATTAAATTAATGTCATTTATTAATTTAAGACTAAAAAAGAAATATATTTGAAAAATAATGTAATGCATAGTTCAAGTCGTTTGAAATAGTGGACGGGTATAGTTTGGTTGGTAGGGGCCACCCGCCCACCCCACCTTTGTTCGCATAGTTTTTTCCATAGGATAACGCTCTTCTTGGAATGGTCTGAACAATATGAAACATTTTTATCCATTGAAAAAACTATGCGAGCGAAGGTGGGGTGGGCGGGTGGCCCCTACCAACCAAACTATACCCATTCACTATTTCAAACGACTTGAACTATGCACTACACTATTATCCGTTATTTTCTATAATTAAATTAATGTCATTTATTAATTTAAGACTAAAAAAGAAATATATATGAAAAATAATGTAATGCATAGTTCAAGTCGTTTGAAATAGTGAACGGGTATAGTTTGGTTGGTGGGGGCCACCCGACCACCCCACCTTTGTTCGCATAGTTTTTTCCATAGGATAACGCTCTTCTTGGAATGGTCTGAACAATATGATACATTTTTATCCATTGGAAAAACTATGCGAGCGAAGGTGGGGTGGGTGGCTGGCCCCTACCAACCAAACTATACCCGTTCACTATTTCAAACGACTTGAACTATGCACTACACTATTATCCGTTATTTTCTATAATTAAATTAATGTCATTTATTAATTTAAGACTAAAAAAGAAATATATATGAAAAATAATGTAATGCATAGTTCAAGTCGTTTGAAATAGTGGACGGGTATAGTTTGGTTGGTAGGGGCCACCCGCCCACCCCACCTTTGTTCGCATAGTTTTTTCCATAGGATAACGCTCTTCTTGGAATGGTCTGAACAATATGAAACATTTTTATCCATTGAAAAAACTATGCGAGCGAAGGTGGGGTGGGCGGGTGGCCCCTACCAACCAAACTATACCCATTCACTATTTCAAACGACTTGAACTATGCACTACACTATTATCCGTTATTTTCTATAATTAAATTAATGTCATTTATTAATTTAAGACTAAAAAAGAAATATATATGAAAAATAATGTAATGCATAGTTCAAGTCGTTTGAAATAGTGAACGGGTATAGTTTGGTTGGTGGGGGCCACCCGACCACCCCACCTTTGTTCGCATAGTTTTTTCCATAGGATAACGCTCTTCTTGGAATGGTCTGAACAATATGATACATTTTTATCCATTGGAAAAACTATGCGAGCGAAGGTGGGGTGGGTGGCTGGCCCCTACCAACCAAACTATACCCGTTCACTATTTCAAACGACTTGAACTATGCACTACACTATTATCCGTTATTTTCTATAATTAAATTAATGTCATTTATTAATTTAAGACTAAAAAAGAAATATATATGAAAAATAATGTAATGCATAGTTCAAGTCGTTTGAAATAGTGGACGGGTATAGTTTGGTTGGTAGGGGCCACCCGCCCACCCCACCTTTGTTCGCATAGTTTTTTCCATAGGATAACGCTCTTCTTGGAATGGTCTGAACAATATGAAACATTTTTATCCATTGAAAAAACTATGCGAGCGAAGGTGGGGTGGGCGGGTGGCCCCTACCAACCAAACTATACCCATTCACTATTTCAAACGACTTGAACTATGCACTACACTATTATCCGTTATTTTCTATAATTAAATTAATGTCATTTATTAATTTAAGACTAAAAAAGAAATATATATGAAAAATAATGTAATGCATAGTTCAAGTCGTTTGAAATAGTGAACGGGTATAGTTTGGTTGGTGGGGGCCACCCGACCACCCCACCTTTGTTCGCATAGTTTTTTCCATAGGATAACGCTCTTCTTGGAATGGTCTGAACAATATGAAACATTTTTATCCATTGAAAAAACTATGCGAGCGAAGGTGGGGTGGGCGGGTGGCCCCTACCAACCAAACTATACCCATTCACTATTTCAAACGACTTGAACTATGCACTACACTATTATCCGTTATTTTCTATAATTAAATTAATGTCATTTATTAATTTAAGACTAAAAAAGAAATATATATGAAAAATAATGTAATGCATAGTTCAAGTCGTTTGAAATAGTGAACGGGTATAGTTTGGTTGGTGGGGGCCACCCGACCACCCCACCTTTGTTCGCATAGTTTTTTCCATAGGATAACGCTCTTCTTGGAATGGTCTGAACAATATGAAACATTTTTATCCATTGAAAAAACTATGCGAGCGAAGGTGGGGTGGGCGGGTGGCCCCTACCAACCAAACTATACCCATTCACTATTTCAAACGACTTGAACTATGCACTACACTATTATCCGTTATTTTCTATAATTAAATTAATGTCATTTATTAATTTAAGACTAAAAAAGAAATATATATGAAAAATAATGTAATGCATAGTTCAAGTCGTTTGAAATAGTGAACGGGTATAGTTTGGTTGGTGGGGGCCACCCGACCACCCCACCTTTGTTCGCATAGTTTTTTCCATAGGATAACGCTCTTCTTGGAATGGTCTGAACAATATGAAACATTTTTATCCATTGAAAAAACTATGCGAGCGAAGGTGGGGTGGGCGGGTGGCCCCTACCAACCAAACTATACCCGTTCACTATTTCAAACGACTTGAACTATGCACTACACTGTTATCCGTTATTTTCTATGATTAAATTAATGTCATTTATTAATTTAAGACTAAAAAAGAAATATATGTGAAAAATAATGTAATGCATAGTTCAAGTCGTTTGAAATAGTGGACGGGTATAGTTTGGTTGGTAGGGGCCACCCGCCCACCCCACCTTTGTTCGCATAGTTTTTTCCATAGGATAACGCTCTTCTTGGAATGGTCTGAACAATATGAAACATTTTTATCCATTGAAAAAACTATGCGAGCGAAGGTGGGGTGGGCGGGTGGCCCCTACCAACCAAACTATACCCATTCACTATTTCAAACGACTTGAACTATGCACTACACTATTATCCGTTATTTTCTATAATTAAATTAATGTCATTTATTAATTTAAGACTAAAAAAGAAATATATATGAAAAATAATGTAATGCATAGTTCAAGTCGTTTGAAATAGTGAACGGGTATAGTTTGGTTGGTGGGGGACACCCGCCCACCCCACCTTTGTTCGCACAGTTTTTTCCATAGGATAACGCTCTTCTTGGAATGGTCTGAACAATATGAAACATTTTTATCCATTGAAAAAACTATGCGAACAAAGGTGGGGTGGGCGGGTGGCCCCCACCAACCAAACTATACCCGTTCACTATTTCAAACGACTTGAACTATGCACTACACTATTATCCGTTATTTTCTATGATTAAATTAATGTCATTTATTAATTTAAGACTAAAAAAGAAATATATTTGAAAAATAATGTAATGCATAGTTCAAGTCGTTTGAAATAGTGGACGGGTATAGTTTGGTTGGTAGGGGCCACCCGCCCACCCCACCTTTGTTCGCATAGTTTTTTCCATAGGATAACGCTCTTCTTGGAATGGTCTGAACAATATGATACATTTTTATCCATTGGAAAAACTATGCGAGCGAAGGTGGGGTGGGTGGCTGGCCCCTACCAACCAAACTATACCCGTTCACTATTTCAAACGACTTGAACTATGCACTACACTATTATCCGTTATTTTCTATAATTAAATTAATGTCATTTATTAATTTAAGACTAAAAAAGAAATATATGTGAAAAATAATGTAATGCATAGTTCAAGTCGTTTGAAATAGTGGACGGGTATAGTTTGGTTGGTAGGGGCCACCCGCCCACCCCACCTTTGTTCGCATAGTTTTTTCCATAGGATAACGCTCTTCTTGGAATGGTCTGAACAATATGAAACATTTTTATCCATTGAAAAAACTATGCGAGCGAAGGTGGGGTGGGCGGGTGGCCCCTACCAACCAAACTATACCCATTCACTATTTCAAACGACTTGAACTATGCACTACACTATTATCCGTTATTTTCTATAATTAAATTAATGTCATTTATTAATTTAAGACTAAAAAAGAAATATATATGAAAAATAATGTAATGCATAGTTCAAGTCGTTTGAAATAGTGAACGGGTATAGTTTGGTTGGTGGGGGACACCCGCCCACCCCACCTTTGTTCGCACAGTTTTTTCCATAGGATAACGCTCTTCTTGGAATGGTCTGAACAATATGAAACATTTTTATCCATTGAAAAAACTATGCGAACAAAGGTGGGGTGGGCGGGTGGCCCCCACCAACCAAACTATACCCGTTCACTATTTCAAACGACTTGAACTATGCACTACACTATTATCCGTTATTTTCTATGATTAAATTAATGTCATTTATTAATTTAAGACTAAAAAAGAAATATATTTGAAAAATAATGTAATGCATAGTTCAAGTCGTTTGAAATAGTGGACGGGTATAGTTTGGTTGGTAGGGGCCACCCGCCCACCCCACCTTTGTTCGCATAGTTTTTTCCATAGGATAACGCTCTTCTTGGAATGGTCTGAACAATATGAAACATTTTTATCCATTGAAAAAACTATGCGAGCGAAGGTGGGGTGGGCGGGTGGCCCCTACCAACCAAACTATACCCATTCACTATTTCAAACGACTTGAACTATGCACTACACTATTATCCGTTATTTTCTATAATTAAATTAATGTCATTTATTAATTTAAGACTAAAAAAGAAATATATATGAAAAATAATGTAATGCATAGTTCAAGTCGTTTGAAATAGTGAACGGGTATAGTTTGGTTGGTGGGGGCCACCCGACCACCCCACCTTTGTTCGCATAGTTTTTTCCATAGGATAACGCTCTTCTTGGAATGGTCTGAACAATATGAAACATTTTTATCCATTGAAAAAACTATGCGAGCGAAGGTGGGGTGGGCGGGTGGCCCCTACCAACCAAACTATACCCATTCACTATTTCAAACGACTTGAACTATGCACTACACTATTATCCGTTATTTTCTATAATTAAATTAATGTCATTTATTAATTTAAGACTAAAAAAGAAATATATATGAAAAATAATGTAATGCATAGTTCAAGTCGTTTGAAATAGTGAACGGGTATAGTTTGGTTGGTGGGGGCCACCCGACCACCCCACCTTTGTTCGCATAGTTTTTTCCATAGGATAACGCTCTTCTTGGAATGGTCTGAACAATATGAAACATTTTTATCCATTGAAAAAACTATGCGAGCGAAGGTGGGGTGGGCGGGTGGCCCCTACCAACCAAACTATACCCATTCACTATTTCAAACGACTTGAACTATGCACTACACTATTATCCGTTATTTTCTATAATTAAATTAATGTCATTTATTAATTTAAGACTAAAAAAGAAATATATATGAAAAATAATGTAATGCATAGTTCAAGTCGTTTGAAATAGTGAACGGGTATAGTTTGGTTGGTGGGGGCCACCCGACCACCCCACCTTTGTTCGCATAGTTTTTTCCATAGGATAACGCTCTTCTTGGAATGGTCTGAACAATATGAAACATTTTTATCCATTGAAAAAACTATGCGAGCGAAGGTGGGGTGGGCGGGTGGCCCCTACCAACCAAACTATACCCGTTCACTATTTCAAACGACTTGAACTATGCACTACACTGTTATCCGTTATTTTCTATGATTAAATTAATGTCATTTATTAATTTAAGACTAAAAAAGAAATATATGTGAAAAATAATGTAATGCATAGTTCAAGTCGTTTGAAATAGTGGACGGGTATAGTTTGGTTGGTAGGGGCCACCCGCCCACCCCACCTTTGTTCGCATAGTTTTTTCCATAGGATAACGCTCTTCTTGGAATGGTCTGAACAATATGAAACATTTTTATCCATTGAAAAAACTATGCGAGCGAAGGTGGGGTGGGCGGGTGGCCCCTACCAACCAAACTATACCCATTCACTATTTCAAACGACTTGAACTATGCACTACACTATTATCCGTTATTTTCTATAATTAAATTAATGTCATTTATTAATTTAAGACTAAAAAAGAAATATATATGAAAAATAATGTAATGCATAGTTCAAGTCGTTTGAAATAGTGAACGGGTATAGTTTGGTTGGTGGGGGACACCCGCCCACCCCACCTTTGTTCGCACAGTTTTTTCCATAGGATAACGCTCTTCTTGGAATGGTCTGAACAATATGAAACATTTTTATCCATTGAAAAAACTATGCGAACAAAGGTGGGGTGGGCGGGTGGCCCCCACCAACCAAACTATACCCGTTCACTATTTCAAACGACTTGAACTATGCACTACACTATTATCCGTTATTTTCTATGATTAAATTAATGTCATTTATTAATTTAAGACTAAAAAAGAAATATATTTGAAAAATAATGTAATGCATAGTTCAAGTCGTTTGAAATAGTGGACGGGTATAGTTTGGTTGGTAGGGGCCACCCGCCCACCCCACCTTTGTTCGCATAGTTTTTTCCATAGGATAACGCTCTTCTTGGAATGGTCTGAACAATATGAAACATTTTTATCCATTGAAAAAACTATGCGAGCGAAGGTGGGGTGGGCGGGTGGCCCCTACCAACCAAACTATACCCGTTCACTATTTCAAACGACTTGAACTATGCACTACACTGTTATCCGTTATTTTCTATGATTAAATTAATGCCATTTATTAATTTAAGACTAAAAAAGAAATATATGTGAAAAATAATGTAATGACTTAATTTAAAAAATATCTATAGGAAACAATATAGTGTAGAGTTCAAGTCATTTGAGATAGTGAATGTGCATAGTGTGATTGGTAGGGACCACCCGCCCACCCCGCCTTTGCTCGCATAGTTTTTTTCATTGGATACAGACGTTTTACAATGTTTAAACAATTCGAGCAAGAGTGTTATACCATGGAAATATAATGCGCAGTAAGCTTAAATTGGTTAAACTACTCGAAAAAGTGTGTTATCCTATGAATAAAACTATGCAAGCAACGGTGGGGTGGGCCTAAGTGTCTGTAGCTATGCTACCCTCCAGCCAACATCCTGAACTAGTTTTACTACTAAAACCAAGAAACGGAAATTTATAACCCGCTAAATTGATTCTAGTTGGCTTATCTCGAATGACACAAAATCAAAATTACTAGTGACTTATAACAGAGAGACTTGAACCCACGTCCCCGGTTTTCGACGTCGTGAATTTTCATACAGATATCCGTGAAAAATTGTATTCACTTATAAACTATTGTATATTTATAATTTCCTTTTTATCAACATTGTCATTGTTATGGGCAGAAAAGTATCTGGTCGCGCCTGTTACTCGCCAAGGCCGCGGGTCGTTCACTCGACGACCTTTCAAGTACGGCCCCAGACTCGTTGCTGCTGCTGCAACGGCCGCCGTGGGGCGCCTTAATTGCTATTTAACGGGGCCCACCGGAAGCCGCGATTTACACACACACACACACTAGCGAACACAAATTTTCAGAGAGATTCCGGGTTAACGAATTCCTGCCGGGCCCACTTTCTCCGGCGCCGTATTTTTTTTTGCGCGCGCGCGCGACCACGGTGGCGGCGGCTTCCCGAATTCACGCCGCTTTCTCGCGTGAAATCGCGACGGCGCCACGAAAATGATAAATAAAAAGGCTGCTGCTAAATTAGCCTCCCGCGACTGAGTACCGTTTCTCCTCTCCGAGGAGCATCGCCACGATCCGGTTTTAAAGAACGCGATTATTGCGAAATTTACTAAAAATATGTATGTAAGTATGTATGTAAGTATGTATGTAAGTATGTATGTAAGTATGTATGTAAGTATGTATGTAAGTATGTATGTAAGTATGTATGGAAGTATGTATGGAAGTATGTATGTAAGTATGTATGTATGTAAGTATGTATGTAAGTAAGTATGTATGGAAGTATGTATGTAAGTATGTATGTAAGTATGTATGTAAGTATGTATGTAAGTATGTATGTAAGTATGTATGTAAGTATGTATGTAAGTATGTATGTATGTAAGTATGTATGTAAGTATGTATGTAAGTATGTATGTAAGTATGTATGTAAGTATATATGTAAGTATGTATGTAAGTATGTATGTAACACCTACACACGATGGGTCTGGTGAATAGCCCGTTATGTAGAGGGTGCAATGAAGAACTAGAAACAGCAGAGTATGTAATATTCCTCTGCCCACCTCTAGTAAACAATAGGCATCTAATACTAGGGGAGTGCTGGCCTAGTATGGCCAGCATTGGCGACTCCTCACCTGCCAGAGTTCTGCATTTGTACGCAGAATTTGCCTTAAAGGGAGGTTTCACAATGGGCCGATTTTGAGGTCTAAGTGTCTGTATATAATATACAAATTTATACCAGAAGAATATCAAAGAAGAAATATAAATAATTGATTAATTCAAAGTTATGATAAAATTCGCATGATTATTTATGTATCAGATATAAAGTGTGTGTTCTTGTGAACGCTCGGAAATCCCATTCGGTGATACTCACGTCCCGTGAACGCAAACTGGAACGCAGACCGACCGTGATTCACGCGATGCGCTAAACGCCAAGACAAACCGAAATATTCATGGAAATTGCAAACACGCGCAAATTCAATTACGCAAATCAAACACAACACAGTCGCGTATATTTCTACAAAGTCCACTTTTATTGGGTCCATTACATTATACGCACAGTTAACACGTTTTAAAATAGCGCGCTTCCGCCATTGTGTCTTTTTAAGAGATGTTTACAAATATGGTTATAGCTATTGAAATATCTAACGTACTATAATAATCTATATAATCTTCTTGCAGGAATTATATGATTCATTTGGTTGATTAAATTGTTGCTAGAATAGTCACTAATTATATGCGAGTGATTTTCAATTTCTTCAAGCTTTTTGAAGCAAATAGCAATGCAAATATTCAAATTTCTAGCTTGGTATCTATACCATGATCAAATCCTCAGACAAATCACCATCATTACAATCACCTGTCATCTTCATTGTTGATTACTAACATTATCTTATATTTCTTGCTTGAATCCGTATAATATTGACTTAAAAAAAGGTTGGTCTTGTTATTTTTCTGTCCTCATTATATCTCACTTTTCACATAATTAAACAGGTAGGATTTTCTCATCTTCCAAACAATGGTAACTTTTCACTTTTTACATAATTTTGATCTTTGAATGCAAAAACACTTAACCATACTTCGCTTCTTGTTTCAGTCTTCCTTGGAAATGTTACCTCTAACATAAACATATATTTACACTTACACAAAAGTGTAAATATATGTTTATTTTAGTGGTAAAATTTCCAAGGAAGATCTGACTTGAAACAAGAAGTGAAGTATGGTTAAGTGTTTTTGCATTCAAAGATCAAAATTATGTGAAAAGTGAAAAGTGAAAAGTGAAAAGTTACCATTATCTGGAAGATGAGAAAATCCTACCTGTTTTTTTTCTTCTAGTAGTAGTCTTATTGTGTTTTCAATCATGATCCTTGAATGTTGCACACTATTCTTTATGTTTCTTTCTTGTTTTTTTACCTCCTCGAGCTAACATCATCATAATAAACTTCTTTTATATTTATGGATCTTTAATGGTCGCAATTTCCTTCAGGCCTTCACCATTTCACCACAATAATCATATTATTAACCAGATGTAATAATTAATTAGGCTATCAAGGTCAGTACTAGTCAGTACTAAGAAGGAGTTGACTACACAAACACTTAATTAATTCTTCTATTATCCATATTCCCGGTCTACCTTCACGCTATTTTCATACAACATTGCAAACAATTAGCAACACTTGCTTTTCTTCTTTTTGGCTTTCCTCTTCGCAGCCGCCACCTCCTCAGGGGACAACTCCACAAAATTCCCGCATGTATGCGAAAATCGCAACATGACATTACTACGATCCATCACAGCGAATGTTTGATCGATTTGGTAGTCATGATACTGTCCTGGTTGGGGCCGCATCTTCTCGAACCAATCGGTCCTCGGCTCGGGGGTGGTAGCCGGTATTTTGCACACACCGCCCGCATGAAATTGCTCTAGAAAATGCGGGTATACGACTTCCGAGGGCTTCTTAGTTTGATGACCCGCCATTGTTATATGTGGTGTATGGACTCTTTTTTAAAGGAACTGTTATAAGTCACTAGTAATTTAGATTTTGTGTCATTCGAGATAAGCCAACTAGAATCAATTTAGCGGGTTATATATATATATATATATATATATATATATATATATATATATATATATATATATATATATATATATCGGTTTCCTTTGTTGTAATGGTAGTAATAATTACTATATCATATGTATTGTTAGATGGGGCAGCGTAGCGCAGTGGTAAGGCATCGGACTGCTGCGCTGAAGATCGTGAGTTCAAATCTCACAAAGCGAAATACTTTTCAGCTTGCACGCGCCCCCCCCCCCCCCCCCCACTCCCCAACCCGCTTTGCCAGCGTGGGGTTTCATGGCTAAACACCTTTCTCTGGTCCGGAGTAGATGATACTCTTATCTAAAACGTACTCCAGTGGTTCGGAATCCACGCTAAAATGTAGGTCCACCTGTAGAGCCAGTTGCCAGCACTACAGGCAGAGAATGAGACCCATACGCCAGGAGTGGCGTGAAAGTGGTTGAAAAAGAAGAAGATGTATTGTTAGGCCCAATTCACACATAGGCACGGTGTAGGCGAGGTGCAGATGTGACGTCGCACAGGCGATTGTGATGTCCATATGCAGTGAATGCACCATATGTTTACATAGAGATGGCGTGGAAGAGAGCCTCTCTGCCTGCGACAAGGTGCCTCTCTGCCGGCGACAAGGTGCCTCTCTGCCTGCGACAAGGTGCCTCTCTGCCTGCGACAAGGTGTCTCTCTGCCGGCGACAAGGTGCCTCTCTGCCTGCCACAAGGTGCCTCTCTGCCGGCGACAAGGTGCCTCTCTGCCTGTGACAAGGTGCCTGTCTGCCTGCGACAAGGTGCCTCTCTGCCGGCGACAAGGTGCCTCTCTGCCTGCGACAAGGTGCCTCTCTGCCGGCGACAAGGTGCCTCTCTGCCTGCGACAAGGTGCCTCTCTGCCGGCGACAAGGTGCCTCTCTGCCTGCGACAAAGTGTCTCTCTGCCCCCGACAAGGTGCTTCTCTGCCTGCGACAAGGTGCCACTCTGCCTGCGACAAGGTGCCTCTCGCTTCGCAGGTACCTTGTCGCAGGCAAAGAGGCGTATAGACTTTGCACCATATGTTTATATAGAGGTGGCGTGAAAGTGTCGTGCCTCTCGCCGCGCCAACACCGCGCCTTCGCCTCTTCCCCTCCTATGTGTGAATTGGGCCTTGAGCCAAAACATACTAATATGGTTCTTGGTGCATGTGTCTCGATGCTCGATACCCTAGAAAACTGTTCTTGGTTCCCGTATACTCGATTAGAAGTCGAATGTTCTCAAGAACCATTCTTGATTTTCAAAGGATCTAGATTCTCCCTGTACACTAGTCTTTACGCACGTTCTGTTTAATTTGTTTGTGGTAAATAACATGTCATTCATTACTAAAGGCGCTTTCGTTTAGCACGGTTTAGCATTGCTAGTCGCCCCTGTGGCGTGCAGTATCGATCAGGTATTGCCGTCGTGCGCCGCCGGTTGTAAGGGCCGAGGTAGAATTATTCGCATCAGGAGTGGCAAATAGAACAAGAAACAGCCCGTACCAGCCCAGAGTGATAAACGAAAGGCACTTAAGTATTTAACGCCATCAGCAATTGTATGTTAATATGATAGAGGATAATCGCTGGTATAAAAAATAATTCTATCAAACAATTCATTCCTCATTTATGTTAAATTTGATTTCACAAGAAAAACACTTAAATAACGACAATATTATCTATTTAAAGCCACCAATTAAGCAAACAAAGGCCACAAAACAATTCTCCCACGTGGAGAAAGCATGCCGGTTTTTTGATAATTTCGGGAGGGAAATAATTGCCCAATTTTGTTTAGCGACCTACAAAACATAACGCAACAACAATTAATTCCTCGTCGCCGGTTTTTCGCTAATTTGCGGAACCCCGCGGCTGGGAAAGGGGCGCCAGCGTCGCCGCGCCGTAGCAGTAGCGCGTGCCACTTCTCCACGGATTTGTTTGTTTTACGGGCGCAATTACCGCTAATTGTCGGGCGGCGTTCTGTGATCGGCCGGCGCCGCCAAATGACTTAATAACATGCACTTACGGATGCAAATGCACCAGTAGAAAGGACGGACACGACTGAGCCACACAGCGAAAAAGTTAGATGAACCAAACAAACACATTTGCAAAAGATGAAAGGAATTTACTTGTTTTAACTTGGGGATGTTTAAAATATGAGGAAGTAAAGCGGACCATACACGTTCCGGTATACCGGAGAGGTAAACCGGACGGTTTTCATCTCCGGTTTGCCTGCACAGTCCCTGGAGCCAGCCATACGCGCTGCGGTATACCGGAGAGGTACGCCTACACAGGTAAACCGGAGCGTGTGTGGACAAGTTTCGGTAAACCAGCATAGGCGTGACCTGTACGGGCGACCGGAGAAGAATTAAAATTCGATTCTTTCTACCCGAAGACGAGTGCTTCATCGGCTTTACCGCCAAAACAGTGCAATTTTTATAAGAATATTTTTTCGGAATTTTCTTTGGAATTAAAATACCTACAAAATGAGGCCTAACACGACTTTTTAGCATGAAATAAATGTTTCCAAATTTAATTTTTTTATTTCAAATTTTATTTCCTGTAATTTTTCCTGTTTAACTTGAAATAATCTCGACATTATTCCCGAAACTACTATATACTATATTTTTATTACAAAACGGCAAATATGTAGCCCAGTACTGTTTACCCTACTGTGTGTGTTCAAGGCAGTGTGCAGATATACCGGAGAGGAAACCCGACAGGTTTATCTCTCCGGTTTACCGGAACGTGTATGGCCAGCTGATTCTTCTCCGGTCGCCTGTACAGGTCACTAAGCCTGTGTAGTTTTACTTAACTTGTCCACACACACGCTCCGGTTTACCTGTACAGCTCTTTGCGCAGGTAAACCTCTCCGGTATACCGGAACGTGTATGGCCCGCTTAAGACACGATAAAAAAATCAACAATCAAATATATTACATAAAACGAATACAGTTCCAACAATAACAATTCTAACATTTATTCTTGTTGCGCGTGTGATCTCGCCACTCGCGCGACAGCCACATTTTAAACGGCGTCACCGCCTCCATTTTGGGCGGCAGGTACGCGAAGAAAACGTCCCTGAAACTTTTCGTGGGGAACTGGTAGCTTAAGGTAGTTGCGAAAAACTCCCTCGCGTATTCCATTGAAGTGCATGCCAGCGCGCCGTAGTAGTGGCTCGAAATGGCGCCACCCTAAAAGATGAAAAATTCATAAATTACTATGTATACCAAAGTCCTAACCATTTCTATCTACAAATCTAGAATTCGGTCCCAACCATTTTTATCTACAGATCTAGAATTCGGTGCAAACCATATCTATCTACAGATCTAGAATTTGGTCCACTTAGACCTCATCAATATAGCTCAGATATGATCTCAAGTGAGTTATAATCTCAACTGAAGTAAATAATTAAACAGCTACTCTACCCCTGTTCTTATCGTCGGGTTGAACCTCCAATTGTGCTTCCCTGGGGTGTCCTTCAGGAAACTGTCGTTGGGTAACTGCGGCGTGCGTCTGCACAGGTCTACGTGCCTCCAATTGCAGCGTCCCCTTATCATCATGTCAACTGCAAAAACAACGTGATTAGTTATCACTATTAAATAATCTAGTTGATGGTACTACATTTGTCTTGTAGCGTATAGTACCCTCCGCAGCGCATCACCATCCACAGTTTGAAATGGGGTAATCGGTAGACATCAGGTAACATTGCTAACGGGTAGCCGTCTTTTGCTAGAGAAGCCAAAACTCTCTAGAATATAGAGATGTAGTAAAGTATTATATTTGTGTGTTGCCCGTAGTCACCAACATGCCATAAACTTTATAGGTCCCATAAGGGTGACCCCCGTTATTCACCGACGTTCCATTAATCTATCAATAGCTATTGAACCCACAAGTATTCGTTGTTATAGCAACAATAAATACATTATCTAGGGAATGTAGTTACTTTAGATTCTCTCTATTGGAAACACTGAATAATTAAACAAAAGATGTCATCAAAGCTCCAATCACAAGTACTATCAAATTGTTGAGTGGTGCCAACGCAAAGTGGATTAAGAAAATACTTATATAATACCAAGAAACAAAGAAATATGCCAATAGAAGATACAAATTAGAATTGGTGAACGGAATATTGTATGAAAGAATATCGAAAGTTTGGTATGTTGGTCAAGTTCGGCTATGTGCTCGACCAAAATGCATCACAGAATGAAAATCTACCACGAGTAGGTCGAGAGGAAAACTCCATCTACAGGTAGCTTAGAAGAGTATCTAAGGCCCAATTCACACATAAGCGGCGTCGGGCGGAGGCGAGGTGCAGGCGCGACGTCGCACAGGCGATTGTGATGCCCATATGCAGTGAAGGGGTGGACATTGCACCATATGTTTACATAGATGCGGCGTGGAAGAGTTTCGCCTCTTCACCTACCGTGTCTTAGGTAAAGAACCGAAGACGCTGTGCCGGCGCGACTAGGGGCACGAGGAAAATGCCCGCGCCTCGTCACCTAAGTGGGCATTGCACCACATGTTTATATAGAGGGGCTTGAAGCGTCGTGCCTATCGTAGCGCCGACACCGTGCCTTCGCCTCTTCGCCTAAGGCACGGTAGGCGAGAGGCATAACTCTTCCACGTCGCGGTGTAGGCGAGGCACAGGCGCGACGTCGCACAGACGATTGTGATGTCCATATCCAGTGAAGGGGTGCCATGCCCCACAATATGTTTACATAGAGGCGGCGTGGAAGAGTGCCTCTCTGCCAGCGACAAGGTGCCCTCGGCTCACAGGTACCTTGTCTCAGGCAAAGAGGCAAAGACGCGGTGCCGGCGCGGCGAGAGGCACAAGGCAAATTCCCGAGCCGCGTCACCTAAGTGGTCATTGCACCACATGAAAGCGTCGTGCCTCTAGCCGCGCCACGTCTTGGCCTCTTTGCCTGCGACAAGGTGCCTGCGAGGCGAGAGGTACCTTGTCGCAGGCAGAGAGGCACTCTTCCACGCCGCCTCTATGTAAAGATATGGTACAATGTCTATGTCCTATGTGTGAATTGGGTCTCAGAGTAACGGTAGTACGGAATTGGAGATGAGCTGTCGAAAATAGCAGTGAATAGAATAAAATCATAAAAGAGGCCAAAACCCACAAAGGGTTGTAGAATCGAACGAAGAAGCAAAAGACATAAAAAATTGTTTGCAATCGTATTAAAATTTGTTCTTTTAAACATATTACTCGTGCTCATATATACCCTTAAAACACTCACCTTTATCAGTTTCACCTGCGTTCCCTCATCGCACGGAATTTTATCCAAAATAATATACCGTTTTGATTCCTCACTTTGTATATCCGGCAAATCTTCACATTCTTGAGACTTACACATACAACACTGGCAAGAAGTTGAGTCGTCACTCTCGCAACATGTTGGCGGTGTTTCCGATTCACATGTAGAGCCCTGTATGCAGCTGCATGGTGAGCTACTCGTTGTAGTTGGCTGCGAACTGAATGACGAGTCGTCCATACAACTCATCAGTCGTTTTTCGCAACACGGTGGTGGTTTTGTTAAACCACCATCTTGTGGTGGTTTTATTAAACCACCACCTTGTGCTGGTTTTGTTAAACCACCTTGTGGTGGTTTCACACAACACGCTGGTGGCTTTACAGAAGTCGGTGGTGGTTCTACACAACTCTGTGATGGTTTAACACAACTCGGTGATGGTTTAACACAACTCGGTGATGGTTTAACACAACTCGGTGGTGGTTTAACACAACTCTGCGGTGGTTCTACACAACTCACTAGTGGTTTTACACAACACCCCGAGCATATTGCTGGTTTAGTCGGTGGTTTAGCACACCCTGGACAACTTGGATCTGTATCAGTTCCTGATGATTCCGAAGAGGAACTTGAAGGAAATGTACAACGAGCGTCACGTGTGTTAGCACGGCAGTCCGGTCGATTACAACACAACGGTTGCTCGTGGCTCGGAATCGGCTGCAACACTAATTCCGGTAGCTTCCAATCTGATTCGATACAAATCGGCGGTTTAATGCAGCTACAAACCTCACTGTCCACAATAACCTCATCCCAATCGTCATTCGGTTGAAATTCTGCATAATCAGCAGACATCTCTTTGAAATAATTTTCTGAGTCGAACTCGATTTTCTTCAAAAACTCCTCGTATAAAGACATGCAATAATCGTGCTGTTTTTCGAACGCATCAAACATTTCCTGGCATGCACACTCTGGTGATGGCATTATACCGGAGACTATAAAAACATTACCATCGGGTCTCGCTTGTACGCCTCCTAGAACTAAAGGTTTGCACGTTGGGGGTACGGTGGCCCGCATTTCCATTTCATGTTCTTGTTGTTTCTGGGTTTCATCAAAATGTGCACACGGGCATTCCGTTTGCGGTTCAGTGCCTGATATTATATAACCAATTTTACCATCGGGTGCTACAAATGTACCGCCGATTATATACTTGGTTTTCTGTTTGACGATTTCTAGTTGTGTTTTGAGCAGCTCCATTTTTTTCTCGTACCGGTCCCAACGTTTCTTGTAGCGTTCCATGCAGTTGCAACGCGCCTTGCTTAGGATGCCGCCGATTATTTTGGTGCTATTTTCGTCATCGCGGATGTTGGTTATTATCATAGTCTGCTTGTGTGCTGCTTTGTATCGATCCTGTACGCACAAGTCGCACTGGCATAATCTTTGTTCGTTTTCGGCTATTTTCTGCATTATTTTCTGCCTGCACGTACACTCGGGTGTTGTAGATTCTTCTGATTCTAATGTTTCTGGTGGTTGGCAAGTGCAGGTGTCGGTAGATGATTTGGTTTTAGGTGGTAATATGGTGGTGCAAGGTGGTTTGTTGTTATTGGTTTGAGCAGGCAACTTGCAACAAGGTGGTGTAGGTTTCGGATAGCTTGGACGTTCCAATGTGCAACAAGGTGGTGTAGGTTTTGGAGGGCATGGCGGTTGCGACATACAACATGATGTTGTGGGTTTCGGACAGCTTGTACGTTCTGACGTGCAACATGAGGTAGGATTTTGATAGCTTGGACGTTCCAGCGTGCAACAATCCGGGTTTTCAGACTTACTTGGGACTGTTGGGTTAGGAGTTGTTTCCTCCTGCATTTGTAGGAATCGGTTTAGGCATGGGATAAAAAATGATGCTTTGTGCAGAGCTGGAACTTTGGAACATTTTGAGATCGAGCTGTAGGCGCGTTGGGCTACTATCCAGTCCCGGATTATGTCGTCTTCCATCCATGTCAGTACTATTAACACATAATAAGAACTAGCATGAATTCACCCAAAGAGTTGGGAGATCAAACAACGATCCTACTTACTATCAAACTTCTTATCTTGTTCAGGAACCACATTGGGATCGGTATTAAATTTTTCTGGTATTATTTCGGCCCTGCTTCCTCGCTGCCCTTCCATGCAGTTTTTATTGTCGGTTAAATCTTCGTCTTCCATATCCAACATTATTTTGTTCGCTTTCTGGAAAAAGTTGACAATTTCAATCAAAGACTGGACACTTCCTGCATGGTGTTTCATCTTCTTTCAAATTTGAACATCGCAGGTTTGTGATTGTCAAGTATAACTTAAAGCAACTTAGTTCATAATTTTCAAAAAGATGGTAAAATGTATATTCATTCTTCTGATATTCATAACTAAAGATTTCTAGATTTCGAGTGCGAGATTCAGGCAAATTGATATACAATCGTTCTAAATTCTACAAAGAAGAAGTTGGGACACTTCTAACAGATTTTGTTTACAATAAAAATTGGTCTTGTTTTGTAAAATATCTCAACCTAGTCGGTTGTACTGAGCGTTGTGGAGGGCAGGTTCAAAGTCCTTTGCGGGTGAATTTTACGCGAATAACCTTTCATAGTTTTCAGAGAGTTTCTATCAAGTTAATACCGTGTGATTAAACTAATCTAAATTTGGAAAAACAGTACAACTTACCCTCTTAGAGGGAAGTTAAACGCCATCTGGCGGCACCACATCAATTAGCAATGCACACCCATATGGTAATAACCGTCAAAATGCTCATGTCATCAGGATCACCGGGTAGTGCCCTCTAGAGACGAGATCTAATAAGATCGAAATCTAGATATGTAGATTGCTAAGAGGTGGGTTCACACTTATATATGTTTTAATCTAAATTTCTTCAATTGCTTGCGGAAAAGCCTTTCGGTAGTTTTCTTAACAAAGAAAAGACTTACCAGTTCTGGTAAATACCAAAAGTACGTGTTTGTAGGATATTCCCTATCAGGTTTTCCATACAGGTGACTCTTGTCGGGCGGTTTAACAACTGGCAAGGGATGCTGATAAGGTGACTTGCATTTAGGCAGATGTTTACAGCAACACTTTCTGCGAATCCGTTTTGGTTTAGGTGGGGGTGATGGTATTCTGATGTGCATCTCACGTAGAGTATCGGCCATTGTGAGGTGCACAACCGCTGAGAGAATCATGCGATCATTTATAGAGTAACTTGAACCTGTCGAGAATCAAATGATGTTAACGTTATCAGTAATCTTCCTAAGACTTAAGGTATATATACATTTCCTATAGCATGAACTTATGAAATTATAGTAGTATTCAGGTAAAATCTAAACATTGATAAATAAAGAATGGTAGGTGGCGCATACAGCGGTTATCTCCCTAATATATAGGACAATAACTACTAAATTATCACATAATATGTATAAACCATGAACAATCTACCCAAATATTCGTTACTGTGAAAACGATATTCATTAATTGTGCAACATAAAAATCATACTTGAATACTTACGACTAGGATTTGTGTATTGATACAGTATCAGCAAGAATTCTATTGGACACGAGCAGCACTCCCGTAAGGCTCTTTGAATTAGGCATGGATTTGCTCGAGGCACCAAGCCGAACCTAGCCAAGTTTTCGCGAGTATTATCGATGCTGTTGGTCTTCAAATCCAAACTAATACAGTGCGCTAGGTCTTCTGCCAGATGTCGCTGGCTGTTTGAAAGCTCTTGATACCAATCGGGGCCTATAAATTTCAAAATTCTTTTGTGGCCTTGCTGCAGCTTAGTTTTCGCCTTTCTTCTAACCTATAACCACCAGAAATATGAGAAAAGTATATCATTCTTCTTTGGTTTCTGTATACTGGCGTTGATTGAAGTATTTATACTTCAATCAACGATACTGGTAGTTATGTTTCTTATTTCATTGTTTGTGGTTGGTTACAGCCTTTCTAAGTTTGTTCGTTGTTTTAGTTTCTTTTGAAATTTAGTGTATTGTTTTGGTGGTTGATTTTTATTTTATTTGCTAAGGTTGCTCCTATGTTTGAAAAGTAATTATAAATTAATGAATCAATAATCATTTGCAATGTCTGCGTGCGAAATAGGTACCACTTTCGTAGGTGGTCATAGGCCAATAATATTATATATTAATCACTAATATTATATATTATATCAGTAATATTTTATTATTTTAATACAAAGATACATGATCACTTTCGACCCTTCCAGGTCATTCCCAAGCGTATGTATAATGATACACCAAAGAGTAAGGGTAGCAATAATACCTTTGATGCATGTGTGTTTGAGAATGAAGTGGCGTAAGTCATATATATATATATATATATATATATATATATATATATATATATATATATATATATATATATATATATTGTTTTGAAAAGGAGAAGAATTTGAGTTTGGTATTTATCTAAATCGACAAGTCTGTAACAGCGTACTATCTGAAATTACCTCCAAATACCGTTCTCGATTAATTAACTGCGTCCTATCCTGCTGCTTCTGTATGACCAACGCCCACAACTCCTCCAATAAAACACTGAGTGGCCCGCGGCCGTGCTCTGGCCGTTGTACCGGGAACAATGGTGGCGTCCATGGCGGCTCATCCCCTTCCGGAAAGGTATCAAAATCCCCAAAAGTATCCGTAAAGCGCATCTTCACCGGCCCCTTGTCCATCACCGCGAATGTCTGATGCAGCTCGAATTTGCGCACCATCCGATTGGTGGGCCGCATCCTCACCATCGGATCGACATACTTGAACGGGGTGGTTTGCGGGATGTCGCAGATTTTCTCCGCGTGCATCGTGTCGAAGAAGTTGGCGGGCGGGGGCGGTTTCGGTTTCGGGGTCACGGGCTTTTTGTAAGGCATGATTGTTGGTTTTTTGGGGGATCCAACGCAATAATTTAACGAAACGGTAATTTTGACATTGTGATTTTGACAATTTGTAAACAAATTGGTGGATAATGAGAAAACAAATGTTGGTGAAATTAACTTGGTGTTTGATGATAATATCATTGCCAACTGCATCAATGACAGCTTCGCTCTCATATGAGATTATAATTATTATATGTAATATCGTAATCACTATAAAATCTCCCAGATTTTTTTAGTTTTTAGTTTTTTTCTTGAGTGGATATATGTCGATCTGAGCACAGCTGGGCGCCGTATATACAGCATGGGGGTAGCTCTGATACCAGCCAGATGCAACCCACGGCCATATAGGACCTACAGGCGATGTTCTTGAGTCGATATATGGTGTAAATTAACAAGTGAAATTAATAGAATAATAGAAAATAACGGATAACAGTATAGTGCAGAGTTCAAGCCATTTGAAACAGTGGACGGGTATAATTTGGTTGGTAGGGATCACCCGCCCACCCCACCTTCGCTCGCATAGTTTCTTCAATGGATATAGATGTTGTGTGTGATATTGTTTAAACTATTCCAAGAAGAGCGTCATCCTATGGAAAAACTATGCCAACAAAGGTGGGGTGGGCGGGCGGCCCCTACCAACCTAACTATACCCGTCCACTATTTCATACGATTAAACTATGCACTACATTATTTTTCACATATATTTTTTTAATTAGTCTTAAATTAATAAATGATTTTAATTTAATAATATAAAATAACGGGTGATAGTGTAATGCAGAGTTCAAGTCATTTGAAATAGTGGACAGGCATAGTTTGGTTGGTAGGGAACGCCCACCCACCCCACCTTTGTTCGTATAGTTTTTTCGTAGGATAACACTCTTCTTGGAATAGTTTAAACAATTTGAAACGTCTGTATCCATTGAAGAAACGATTCGAGCGAAGGTGGGGTGGGCGGGTGGTCCCTACCAACCAAACTATGCCTGTCCACTATTTCAAATGACTTGAACTATGCACTACATTGTTTTTTCACATATTTTTACGAAATAGGTATAAACTAACAAATGAAACTAATTGAAAAATAGAAAGTAACGGATAACAGTGTAGTGCAGAGTTCAAGCCATTAGAAACAGTGGACGGGCATAGTTTGGTTGGTAGGGGCCACCCGCCCACCCCACCTTCGCTCGTATAATTTCTTCAATGGATACAGACGTTTTAAATTGTTTAAACTATTCCAAGAAGAGTGTTATCCTACGAAAGAACTATACGAACAAAGGTGGGGTGGGTGGGCGTCCCCTACCAACCAAACTATGCCCGTCCACTATTTCAAATGGCTTGAACTCTGCACTACACTATCATTCGTTATTTTCTATGATTAAATTAATGTTATTTATTAATTTAAGTCTAATTTAAAAAATATATGTGAAAAATAATGTAATGCATAGTTCAAGTCGTTTGAAATAGTGGACGGGTATAGTCAGCTTGGTAGGGACCGCCCGCCCACCCCACCTTCGCTCGCATAGTTTCTTCAATGGATACAGACGTTTTAAATTGTTTAAACTATTCCAAGAAGAGCGTTATCCTATGGAAAAACTATGCCAAAAAAGGTGGGGTGGGCGGGCGGCCCCTACCAACCTGACTATACCCGTCCACTATTTCAAACGACTTGAACTATGCACTACATTATTTTTCACATATATTTTTTTAATTAGTCTTAAATTAATAAATGACATTAATTTTATAATATAAAATAACGGATGATAGTGTAATGCAGAGTTCAAGTCATTTGGAATAGTGGCCGGGCATAGTTTGGTTGGTAGGGGCCGCCCACCCACCCCACCTCTGTTCGTATAGTTTTTTCGTAGGATAACACTCTTCTTGAAATAGTTTAAACAATTTAAAACGTCTGTATCCATTGAAGAAACGATTCGAGCGTAGGTGGGGTGGGCGGGTGGTCCCTACCAACCAAACTATGCCTGTCCACTATTTCAAATGACTTGAACTATGCACTACATTGTTTTTTCACATATTTTTACGAAATAGGTGTAAACTAACAAATGAAATTAATTGAAAAATAGAAAGTAACGGATAACAGTGTAGTGCAGAGTTCAAGCCATTAGAAACAGTGGACGGGCATAGTTTGGTTGGTAGGGACCACCCGCCCACCCCACCTTTGTTCGCATAGTTTTTTCATTGGATAACTCTTCTTGGAATAGTTTAAACAATTTAAAACGTCTGTATCCATTGAAGAAACTATTCGAGCGTAGGTGGGGTGGGTGGGTGGTCCCTACCAACCAATCTATGCCTTTCCACTATTTCAAATAACTTGAACTCTGCATTACACTATCATCCGTTATTTTATATTATAAAATTAATATCATTTATTAATTTAAGACTAATTAAAAAAATATATGTGAAAAATAATGTAATGTATAGTTCAAGTCGTTTGAAATAGTGGACGGGCATAGTTTGGTTGGTAGGGTACACCCGCCCACCCCACCTTCGCCCGCATACTTTTTCCACTTAACACAAACGTTTTATATTGTTTAAACCATGGAAGAGTTTTATCCTATGGAAAAATTATGCGAGCAAAGGTGGGGTGCGCGGGCGGCCCCTACCAACCAAACTATGCCCGTCCACTATTTCAAGCAACTTGAACTATGCACTACATTATTTTTCACATATATTTTTTTAATTAGTCTTAAATTAATAAATGACATTAATTTAATCATGGAAAGTAACGCATAACAGTATAGTGCAGAGTTCAAGCCATTTGAAACAATGGACGGGCATAGTTTGGTTGGTTGGGACCGCCCACCCACCCCACCTTTGTTGCCATAGTTTTTCCATAGAATAGTGCTCTTCTTGGAATAGTTTAAACAATATAAAACTATGCCCGTCCACTATTACAAATGACTTGAACTCTACATTACACTGTTATTCGTTATATTTAATTATTCCATTAATTTCATTTGTTAATTTACGTCTATTTCGTAAAAATATGTGAGAAACAATGTAGTGTATAGTTCAAGTCATTTGAAATAGTGGACGGGCATAGTTTGGTTGGTAGGGACCGCCCGCCCACCCCACCTTTGTTCGTATAGTTTTTTCGTAGTATATATATGCCTTTTGCAGAAAGAAACCAACGTACAAAATATGTTTATTTATCTTACCTCTATACTCAAAGTAAATAATTTATTTATTATATACTTATTACTTAACGACATTTAAAATATATAGCTATAAAGTTCTAGATATCAAAAATTAACCTTGGACAAATAGATATTTTTTTAATTTATATAAATCTTTGTTTAAATCTTTATATAATAAATATTATTTCCAATAATAACAACCAAAACAGCAATACAACGAACTACCTAACGAAGTTAAATCACTGGCATACGTTACGTTTAAATTAAAACTTAAAAATCTACTGCTGAACAACAAAATCAAAATGCAATAGTAGAAGAAAAACAAATAGCTTGGTTACAGACACAGAGAATAACAACAAAAACCCTCAATACCCACAGTTCGAGGAGGAATCAAAATCACAAACCTCGTGGCGAGGACTGAGGGAAGAAACTACCATTCATATTTTTTTTTGTAGATATACAATTAATTTTAATTGTACTTTCTATATAATTATGATTATGTTGTTGTGTTCTGTATATAAATCTGTTTTCTTAACAAAAAACTAGTTGTTTTAAAAATTAAACAAGTGGTAAAAAACATAGTAGTTTTATTCATCTCCTTTATTGAAAATGAATTACCACGTAGTAGACGCCAAAACTATTCAATTTCTGTATTACTTCCTTTCTACAGAAAGACGTCCATTTATCTAATATATTTTTATGTATGTTATGCACATTTTTACTCCTGATTTTAATAATACTAATACTTGTTTTCTTTTTTCTTTCAGGTAAGTTACAATTCTTCCAATATAAATAATTTTTTATAAACTCAACCTTCGGTAAGTATTATTTTTTATTCAAGTCGATTTATTCATAATCAATCGCAATTTACTCGCGTTGCGTTTATTGCTCATTACTATTTAGTTCTGTGTGCGATTGCAAATTAAACTTATTGGCGTTACGAAATCTTCGGCCGGAATGTGGGACGTGGAAAAACCCCTCGGCAATTAGTTCTTGGCAAATGGGTGCAGCGCGCTCGGGTTATTGAATCAATTTGCGTCACTGCCTGCCATTTTGAGTCCGCGAATTTTTGATTGAAACTGTCATAAAATTATTGTATATATTCTGTTTTTTTTTGCATAAAATATTAGTAATAATTGATGAGGCGGCGTGAGCAAGGACGCGACCCTTGCTGATTGATGCAAGGACGATTTTTGTTTGTGGAGGTGATTAGGTTTTAAATAAACATGCGACATTTATTGCGAATAAATATTGTAATGTAATTTTAAAGGTGGAAATTTTTTGTATATATTTAATGAACTTATTTGAACCCTAATAATTAAATTAATACGATGGAAAAGATTGAAAGTGGATTTTGATATTACTATAAAATGTCGCAATATGAATAAATTTGAACCGGGTAGTTGAATATAACGAACTACGAGGGTTGCTATTTATGTATTGAGAATTGGCAACACTGGTGTTGCTAGATGAGATTCGACTGCCCAGTATTACCAAAACTCAATATATAAACAGCAACCCTCGTATTGTTGTTTATATATTGAGATTTGGCAATACTGGGCAGTCGAATATCATTTAGCAACACCATTGCTGCCAATTCTTAATACATAAATAGCAACCCTCGTAGTTCGTTATATTTAACTACCCGGTATACATTTGGTTTTGGTTTATTTGGTTTATTATTCGTTCGGTGACCATTTACTAGATGGTTGAGGGACCATCCAGGAAATGGTCACCGAATAACTATCCAGGAAATGGTCACCGAACAACCATCCAGAAAATGGTCACCGAACAACCATCCAGGAAATGGTCACCGAACAACCAAAAACTGATTTATTATTATATTTTTTTTAAACATTTACAAAAAGAAAAGAAAAATAAAAACATTTTGGATTTCTCTCCTCATTCGGTGACAGGAAATGGTCACCGAATGAGCAGAGAAATCCAAAATGTTTTTATTTTTCTTCAAGTTTTTTTTGTAAATGTTTCAAAATCATTTCTTGGTTGTTCAGTGACCATTTCCTGGATGGTTGTTCGGTGACCATTTCCTGAATGGTTGTTTGGTGACCATTTCCTGGATGCTTATTCGGTGACCATTTCCTGGATGGTCCCTCAACCATCTAGGAAATGGTCACCGAACGAATAATAAATCATTTCTTGGTTGTTCAGTGACCATTTCCTGGATGGTTGTTCGGTGACCATTTCCTGGATGGTTGTTCGGTGACCATTTCCTGCATGGTTGTGGTCCCTCAACCATCTAGGAAATGGTCACCGAACGAAGGGAGAAATCCAAAATGTTTTAAATTTTATTGTAAGTTTTTTTTTGTATAATAATATAAAAAAGATCAATAGTCTAATAAAGATGGTTATATATATAATAAATTATAATACTAAATCATTTCGTAAAAAAACAAAATCAAATGTATACCGGGTCGTTAAAGTACGAACTACGAGAGTTGAGTTGTGTTTTTTTTTGTATATGTTTAAAAAAAATAATAATAGTAAATCATTTCTTCAGAAAGTTAAGAAAACAATTGAGGTACCCATATAAAATTATAATAACGGATATACTTATAGAAGTTCTATGCTATCTCAACACTAGTATCTGTAAAGATTTAATTTTATTAATATACATTTTGCATGATACTACTTTTCTAGTTAATTTGAATAGCAAGGATATTCGAATCCTATTTATGAATGAATAAACTCGTATTGATTATTTCTGAGAATTTTTTATCATCCGTGCTTTATGCAACAACAAGCGTTTATTTGTTTAATCGAATAGCCCGATTGTTTTGCATGATTAAGTATGATGTAATTAGTCCGTACCAGGTGCTAATACCTGGAAATTGATTACAGTTGAATTAAAATTATAGTTGAAATAAAAAATACCATGAATTCTTTTTGCAATCATGTAGATGTTCTGGGAAAAAATTATGAATTGAAATTGGTTAATGAAAATTCTTTGAATATTCTTTTATTGTAAGCATGAACGGCTCCCAATAATTTCCCTTGTCTTATATTTTATTTCTTATACAATCAGCTTAGCCCACACATACAATATAATAAGACACGTCAGAAATAACTAATGAAACGTGCTGTTTTTACAAGTACAGGTTTACGACTATAATTTAATTCAATTGCACCTATTAACGTAATTTCAATTGAAAACAGCAGTAACTGTTTAAATTTTTCCGCAATAACGGAAACCATTCGTATTATAGCAACAACAAAAAACTTCCATGCAAACAAAAATCGGAAAAATAAGGTTCAATTATAATTTTTAAATCGATGTTATTCAAACTTTTGTGTTTAAAATTATTTATAATTTTCTACAAACAATGGCGATACTGAAACAGGTTTACAAATAGTTTCGAATTTGTCGCCCAAACAAAAACAGTTATAATCAAAATTTTCCAATTTCATTACGGTATCTGTTTTGGTAGTCTAATAACAAAATGGGTGTTTATAAAATAAATTTTCAATCCGTTTTGTTTTGTTTTGTTTTGGTAGCCCTGTATAGCATGATGGCACTTGTGAGAATATTGGCACAAACATATGACACTCATCATTTTATCTTGCCATCTCATCTGGCAGGTGTCATCATTATATACGGGACTATCAAAAATAAACAAAAAACAAAATGGGAGATTATAAAATAAATGTTTAATCCGTTTTGTTTGGTTTTATTTTGGTAGCCCTGTATAACATGATGGCACTTGTGAGAATATTGGCACAAACATATGACACTCATCATTTTATCTTGCCATCTTATTTGCCAGGTGTCATCATTATATACAGGGCTGCCAAAAACAAACAAAAAACACAAAGGGTGATTATTAAATAAATTTTTAATCTGTTTTGTTTTGGTAGCCCTATATAAAATGATGGCACTTGTGAGAATGTTGTCACAAACATATGACACTCATCATTTTATCTTGCCATCTCATCTGGCAGGTATCATCATTATATACAGGGCTATCAAAACCAAACAAAAAACAAAATGGGTGATTATAAAATACATTTTTAATCCGTTTTGTTTTGTTTTGGCAGCCCTATATAACATGATGGCACTTGTGAGAATATTGGCACAAACATATGACACTCATCATTTTATCTTACCATCTCATCTGGCAGGTATCATCATGATATACAGGGCTACCAAAAACAAACAGAAAACAAAATGGCTGATTATAAAATAAATTTTTAATCTGTTTTGTTTTTTTTGTTTTGGTAGCCCTGTATAACATGATGGCACTTGTGAGAATATTGGCACAAACATATGACACTTATCATTTTATCTTGCCATCTCATCTGGCAGCTGTCATCATTATATACAGGACTACCAAAAACAAACAAAAAACAAAATGGGTGTTTATAAAATATATTTTTAATCCGTTTTGTTTTGTTTTGTTTTGTTTTGTTTTGGTAGCCCTGTATAACATGAAGGCACTTGTGAGAATATTGGCACAAACATATGACACTCATTATTTTATCTTGCCACCTCATCTGGCAGGTGTCATATACAGGACTACCAAAAGCAAACAAAAAACAAAATGGGTGTTTATAAAATATATTTTTAATCCGTTCTGTTTTGTTTTGTTTTGGTAGACCTGTATAGCATGATGGCACTTGTGAGAATATTGACACAAACATATGACACTCATCATTTTATCTTGCCACCTCATCTGTCAGGTGTCATCATGATATACAGGGCTACCAAAAGCAAACAAAAAACAAAATGGGTGTTTATAAAATATATTTTTAATCCGTTTTGTTTTGTTTTGTTTTGTTTTGTTTTGTTTTGTTTTGGCAGCCCTGTATAACATGATGGCACTTGTGAGAATATTGACACAAACATATGACACTCATCATTTTATCTTGCCACCTCACCTGGCAGGTGTCACCATGATATACAGGACTACCAAAAGCAAACAAAAAACAAAATGGGTGTTTATAAAATATATTTTTAATCCGTTTTGTTTTGTTTTGTTTTGGCAGCCCTGTATAACATGATGGCACTTGTGAGAATATTGACACAAACATATGACACTCCTCATTTTATCTTGCCACCTCACCTGGCAGGTGTCATCATGATATACAGGACTACCAAAAGCAAACAAAAAACAAAATGGGTGTTTATAAAATATATTTTTAATCCGTTCTGTTTTGTTTTGTTTTGGTAGACCTGTATAGCATGATGGCACTTGTGAGAATATTGGCACAAACATATGACACTCATCATTTTATCTTGCCACCTCATCTGTCAGGTGTCATCATGATATACAGGACTACCAAAAGCAAACAAAAAACAAAATGGGTGTTTATAAAATATATTTTTAATCCGTTTTGTTTTGTTTTGTTTTGTTTTGGCAGCCCTGTATAACATGATGGCACTTGTGAGAATATTGACACAAACATATGACACTCATCATTTTATCTTGCCACCTCACCTGGCAGGTGTCATCATGATATACAGGACTACCAAAAGCAAACAAAAAACAAAATGGGTGTTTATAAAATATATTTTTAATCCGTTCTGTTTTGTTTTGTTTTGGCAGCCCTGTATAACATGATGGCACTTGTGAGAATATTGACACAAACATATGACACTCATCATTTTATCTTGCCACCTCACCTGGCAGGTGTCATCATGATATACAGGACTACCAAAAGCAAACAAAAAACAAAATGGGTGTTTATAAAATATATTTTTAATCCGTTTTGTTTTGTTTTGTTTTGTTTTGGCAGCCCTGTATAACATGATGGCACTTGTGAGAATATTGACACAAACATATGACACTCATCATTTTATCTTGCCACCTCACCTGGCAGGTGTCATCATGATATACAGGACTACCAAAAGCAAACAAAAAACAAAATGGGTGTTTATAAAATATATTTTTAATCCGTTTTGTTTTGTTTTGTTTTGTTTTGGCAGCCCTGTATAACATGATGGCACTTGTGAGAATATTGACACAAACATATGACACTCATCATTTTATCTTGCCACCTCACCTGGCAGGTGTCATCATGATATACAGGACTACCAAAAGCAAACAAAAAACAAAATGGGTGTTTATAAAATATATTTTTAATCCGTTCTGTTTTGTTTTGTTTTGGCAGCCCTGTATAACATGATGGCACTTGTGAGAATATTGACACAAACATATGACACTCATCATTTTATCTTGCCACCTCACCTGGCAGGTGTCATCATGATATACAGGACTACCAAAAGCAAACAAAAAACAAAATGGGTGTTTATAAAATATATTTTTAATCCGTTCTGTTTTGTTTTGTTTTGGCAGCCCTGTATAACATGATGGCACTTGTGAGAATATTGACACAAACATATGACACTCATCATTTTATCTTGCCACCTCACCTGGCAGGTGTCATCATGATATACAGGACTACCAAAAGCAAACAAAAAACAAAATGGGTGTTTATAAAATATATTTTTAATCCGTTTTGTTTTGTTTTGTTTTGGCAGCCCTGTATAACATGATGGCACTTGTGAGAATATTGACACAAACATATGACACTCATCATTTTATCTTGCCACCTCACCTGGCAGGTGTCATCATGATATACAGAACTACCAAAAGCAAACAAAAAACAAAATGGGTGTTTATAAAATATATTTTTAATCCGTTTTGTTTTGTTTTGTTTTGGCAGCCCTGTATAACATGATGGCACTTGTGAGAATATTGACACAAACATATGACACTCATCATTTTATCTTGCCACCTCACCTGGCAGGTGTCATCATGATATACAGGACTACCAAAAGCAAACAAAAAACAAAATGGGTGTTTATAAAATATATTTTTAATCCGTTTTGTTTTGTTTTGTTTTGGCAGCCCTGTATAACATGATGGCACTTGTGAGAATATTGACACAAACATATGACACTCATCATTTTATCTTGCCACCTCACCTGGCAGGTGTCATCATGATATACAGGACTACCAAAAGCAAACAAAAAACAAAATGGGTGTTTATAAAATATATTTTTAATCCGTTTTGTTTTGTTTTGTTTTGGCAGCCCTGTATAACATGATGGCACTTGTGAGAATATTGACACAAACATATGACACTCATCATTTTATCTTGCCACCTCACCTGGCAGGTGTCATCATGATATACAGGACTACCAAAAGCAACCAAAAAACAAAATGGGTGATTATAAAATAAATTTTTAATCTGTTTTGTTTTGTTTTGTTTTGTTTTGGTAGCCCTGTATACCATGATGGCACTTGTGAGAATATTGGCACAAACATATCATTTTATTTTGTCATCATTATGTACAGGGCTACTAAAAACAAACAAAAAAACAAAAAGGCTGATTATAAAATAAATTTTTAATCCGTTTTGTTTTGGTACCCCTGTTTAACATGATGGCACTAGTGAGAATATTGGCACAAACATATGAGACTCATAATTTTATCTTGCCATCTCATCTAGCAGGTGTCATCATGAAATACAGGGCTATTAAAAACAAGCAAAAAACAAAATGGGTGATTATAAAATAAATTTTTAATCTGTTTTGTTTTGTTTTGTTTTGGTACACCTGTCTACCATGATGGCACTAGTGAGAACA
Organism: Lordithon lunulatus; assembly: GCA_963942505.1. Classification (NCBI taxonomy): domain Eukaryota; kingdom Metazoa; phylum Arthropoda; class Insecta; order Coleoptera; family Staphylinidae; genus Lordithon; species Lordithon lunulatus. The sequence continues at coordinate 59,305,416 of OZ012668.1, read as the reverse complement.
TTTGCACACACATATGAGACTCATCATTTTTTCTTGCCATCTCATCTGGCAGGTGTCATCATGAAATACAGGGCTACCAAAATCCAGCAAAAAACAAAATGGGTGATTATAAAATAAATTTTTAATTTGTTTTGTTTTGGTAGCCCTGTATAACATGCTGGCATATTGGCACAATCTCTTATTTGTGGAATAAATATTTAAAATTTCATTATTATTTTTTAATTTTTTTTGAATAATTCCTATGATAAAAAAGATTGAATTTATATTTTCAAAAAAAAATCATGCAGAAAGGGGCGAACAAATATTATTTATGTAAATTTTTAATTTTTTTAGCTTATTGACATGCTTTTAATTATTTATATAATTGTTATGTCATGTAACAATTGAGTGTGTGCATGTTAACAATTCAATTATCATTCCTGGCGGCCATACAAATTAAAGTTACGAGGCCCATCACTAAAAAAAAATGTTCACATGTAATTATTTTATGTCATCTAATCACAGCACTAATTATCTCGTTGTATTTAATTCGATGATTGATTTATAAACGCGTTACTCCAGATGTTCAAAATTCATCAGCTACTGTTTTAAAATGCAAAGGCACATTACTCATTATGGAAAACCAGTTCTATGAATCACCGGCATCTCGTCGTCCACGCAATGATAGCCACCACCACACGAAATCCGAGTTTGTTGATTGACAAACAATACTAAAAATTATATTATATCACTGGTGTTAAAGGGCTAATTTTTACGAAAATAAGGTTTTTATGTCGTTTTAACCAAAAAATGTTGCTCTTATCATTAGTACAAACGTTTTGTAAACTTTACATTTTCCTGATTTTCCCAAACACCAGTGATTCGTTTTTGATATTCCACTATAACATAACAAACATTTATTTATTTATTTCGGGTACATAATAGGTATGGGATAGACATACCCCAACCCTAGGACAATGTACCACAAACATAAGTTTTATTTTATTTTGTAGTATGTTTATATGTTTTGAGTAATAAACTATATACAAGAAATAAAAAAAGAATACATATATTTATGTATTCTTTTATTATTTCTTGTATATAGTTTATTACTCAAAACATATAAACATACTACAAAATCAAATAAAACTTATGTTATTTATTTATTAACTAGTTAAAAAACTACTAGCAATTGTAGACTTAAAAATAATTTAGTTGTTTTCTGCTCTCTGGGAGAGATAAATAATAATAATAATAATAATAATAATGTTTTATTGACGGAAAACTTCATTTAAAAATCAATTACAAATAAATTTTAAAACTAAAAATAAAACTGTGATTTTATAAGAAACCCAAATATATACATATACATAGTGCTTAAACTATGCATAAATTAATGTCATTTATTAATTTAAAAATAATAAAAAAATATATGTTAAAAATAATGTAATGCATAGTTCAAGTCGTTTGAAATAGTGGACGGGCATAGTTTGGTTGGTAGGGGCCACCCGCCCACCCCACCTTTGCTCGCATAGTTTTTCCATAGGATGACACTCTTCTTGGAATAGTTTAAACAATATAAAACATCTATATCCATTGAAAAAACTATGCGAACGAAGGTGGGGTGGGCGGGGGGCCCCCACCAATCAAACTATGCCCGTCCACTATTTTAAACGACTTGAACTATGCATTACATTATTTTTCACATATATCTTTTTAATTAGTCTTAATTTAATAAATGACATTAATTTAATCATAGAAAATAACAGATAATTGTGTAGTGCATAGTTCAAGTCGTTTGAAATAGTGGACAGGCATAGTTTGGTTGGTAACAAACATAATAAAAAAATAATTAAAAATACATATTATGCAGGAAAATTATAAAATACATATAATGCAGAAAAAAAGATATAAATAAAGAAAGAAAATAGTTAAGAAAAAATTCAATAAATTTATATTGAAGAAGATATATATATATATATATATATATATATATATATATATATATATATATATATATATATTTATTGTAACATACATACATACATACATACATACATACAAGATATACATACATACATGTACAAGAGGCCATGGTCTTTCAGCCTAAATTTATATTGAAATATTGCATATTGGTGCACTTGACTGCGTTTATATTATTAAATAGCAAATCTTACTATAACACTATAATTCTACCCATATTAGCAATTACATAATTAATTCTGTAATGTTATACATCGAACTGGGTGTTTGATTATTTCTTAATTATCGTCGTGACATAATGATATATTCCGGGTTGCGTTCGCGCCGAATTTCTCTCGTTGCCCCGGTAAAACGCTGCTCGCATGCGGAATCGCGGCCGCGGCACGGCGTGTTCGCGCACAAAACCCGGCCAATTAACACGTTATTTAATTAAGACAGTGAAATTGTGTAAACAGCGTCTCGACAAGAGATGCGATAAGGACGTCGGTTCGTGACTGGCGACGAAAGTTTAATTTCTCTTTCTCCCCCTGTGGTTGCACTTGTCGCGTTCCGCAATTATTGCAAACGACTCGACTAACTAGAGACGGATTGGAAAATTATATATTTTATATACATTGTCGATTTTTTCTAAAAAATTAAAATTTAAAAAAATACAGCCAGACAATATGTGTGAATTGAACAATTTCTATTTCTGAAAGATGATTGTGAATGTCTGGCTGTTGTTGTTTGTTGTTTTGTGAATGTCTATATTGTTGATACCATAACGAAAAACCTAAATAGGTGCTTTTTTAAACAATATACCAGGGTTGTAAAGAAAGTAATGGCAACATGGATAGAAATAAATTGATATTGTTTTCCTTTTTTTTTATTATATAAAGAGCGATCGGTTACAATTTCTTCAGTCATCGGAGGAGCTCGAAAATGGCTAGAGCTTAGCCGAAACTAGTTACCAACCAAACTATTCCCGTCCACTATTTCAAATGACTTGAACTCTGCATTATACTGATATCCGTTACTTTCTAATAAACAATTAGTTTCAATAGTTAATTTACGCCTAATTCGCAAGAACATTTGAGAAACAATGTAGTGCATAGTTCAAGTCGTTTGAAATAGTGGACGGGAATAGTCAGGTTGGTAAGGCCCTCCCGCCCACCCCACCTACGCTTGCATAGTTTTTTCAATGGATACCGACGTTTTATATTATTTAAACTATTCCAGGAGAGTGTTACCCATTGATAAAACTATGCCAGCGAAGGTGGGGTGGGTGGGTGGTCCCCACCAACCAAACTATGCCCGTCCACTATTTCAAATGACTTGAACTCTGCACTTATACTGATATCCGTTACTTTCTAATAAACAATTAGTTTCAATAGTTAATTTACGCCTAATTCGTAAGAACATTTGAGAAACAATGTAGTGCATAGTTCAAGTCGTTTGAAATAGTGGACGGGAATAGTCAGGTTGGTAAGGCCCTCCCGCCCACCCCACCTACGCTTGCATAGTTTTTTCAATGGATACCGACGTTTTATATTATTTAAACTATTCCAGGAGAGTGTTACCCATTGATAAAACTATGCCAGCGAAGGTGGGGTGGGTGGGTGGTCCCCACCAACCAAACTATGCCCGTCCACTATTTCAAATGACTTGAACTCTGCACTATACTGATATCCGTTACTTTCTAATAAACAATTAGTTTCATTTGTTAATTTACGCCTAATTCGTAAGAAAATTTTAGAAACAATGTAATGCATAGTTCAAGTCGTTTGAAATAGTGAACGGGAATAGTCAGATTGGTAGGGAACCACCCGCCCTCCCCCCCCCCCCCCCCCCCCCCCCCTACGCTCGCATAGTTTTTTCAATGGATGCCGACGTCTTATATTATTTAAACTATTCCAGGAGAGTGTTATCCATTGAAAAAACTGTGCAAGCGAAGGTGGGGTGGGTGGGTGGTTCCTACCAACCAAACTATGCCCGTCCACTATTTCAAATGACTTGAACTCTCCAATTATACTGATATCCGTTACTTTCTAATAAACAATTAGTTTCATTTGTTAATTTACGCCTAATTCGTAAGAAAATTTGAGAAACAATGTAATGCATAGTTCAAGTCGTTTGAAATAGTTAACGGGAATAGTCAGGTTGGTAGTAAATGTAATGCATTTTTATTTGTAAGTTAGATATAAATTGATTTCTATCTATATTGCTACTACTTTTTTTACAATCCTCGTATATAGTACTATCTCACAAGATGAATACTATACAAAAATAAAATATCAATAACCAGTAATAACAATAATAATAATTGTTTATTATTCTTATCACTTTAAGAAGTTTACACAAGTTAATACAATATAAGAATAAAGATACAAAATACACATTTACACACACACAAAAATAAGTGAAAAAAAGTTATTAAAATTAAATAAATTTAATTTTTTAAATTTTTTAAATTATATTAATAAATATAAATTAATAAATATTAATAATTTTTTTAATTTGTGAGTTTTATGTCCTGGCCAATACAATTTACGTACTCATCAGAAGAATAATATGCTTTAGCAATCAAGATTTTTTTCACAGCAAGTTTGAACAGTTTTTTGTTTAACATTTTTAAACTGTTATGCATTATAGAATCTAGAACAGTGATATCTTGTGCTATTTTCTTAAGATCGTTTTAGACAAGACAATTTCTTAGCTCAAAAGTTGTTCAAGAAATGAATTCATATATCCTCCTCCCATACAATTTGTCCTTGATAAATCGAACGCGTTATATTTTTCCATTCAATCTACCATCCAATTCAATATTTCAAATAATTTTCTGTATGATACGAGACAATTTAGATTGTCTCGCATCTTGACTAAAGTTCGTTTTAGACAAGAAAATTTCTTGACTCAACATCTAAATTGTCTCGTATCATACAGCAAATTATCTGAAATATTAAATTGGATGGTAGATGGAATGTAAAAATATAACGCGTTTTATTTGTCAAGGACAAATTGTATGGGAGGAGGATATATGAATTAATTTCTTGAACAACTTTTGAGCTAAGAAATTGTCTTGTCTAAAACGACCTTTATACAATATACTGAATTTACTTAGCCATCTAGTAAATTCTGTATATTGTTGTAGCAGGCTATATATAATAATGAATCATATTGAATATTGTAGATGTGGATATAATATTTATTTATTCTAAAAAACTTCCATGGAGGTCATAATTTTCGGCACACGCGAAATTATTGCTACATCCGGATGACAATTGATCACCTTCCAGCATTATTATGCAACAGCTGGCGACTATTAAAAAAACAACAATCGGTCTGAATCGCAATGATCGCGGGTAGCGGAAGAGGTCCTTGCCGGCCACTCTTCAATATGCTCGCCGGGCGTTTGGTTCGGTTGCGTTGCAGCCAGGTTCACGGAAAAAGAAACGCAACCTGACCGCCGAAAATGACCTCCGCGTCCCGGGCATTTTCATTTTACGGCCCCATAAATTAATCGCTAACGGGATTCTTTTTATAGCACTTTTTTATGTTTTCCTTCGTCGCGTCATGCCTAGGTCAGCGGTTTGTGCAACATTAAACTAATCAATTAGTTACTAATTTATTTAGTTCATTAACTCTATGTGAAGCTATGGTCCATCTACTTCCAGGAAACATGATTTTTTTTACAATCTGTTAGGAGCACTAAATAATAATTAAACGAAAGGTGCCATCAAAACTCCAATCACAAGCCCTATTTAAGGTGTTTGACATTTATTTAATAAGCTATTTAATAGACAAATTAAAAAGGTCATTTTGACAGGAATTGCCAAAACAAATGTCAAACACCTTAAATAGGGTTTGTGATTAGAGCATTGATGGCACCTTTTGTTTAATTATTATTCATTGGTCCCAATAAAGAGAATAAAAAGTAACTAGTTACTAGTTGCTTTAGATTCTCTTTATTGGGAACACTGAGTAACAATTAAACAAAAGGTGCCAACAAAGCTGCAATCACAAGCCCTATTTAAGGTGTTTGACATTTGTTTAATAAAATACTGAATAGACAAAAATTAAAAACGTCATTTTGACAGAAATTGCCAAAACAAATGTCAAACACCTTAGATATGGCGTGTGATTAGAGCTTTGATGGCACCTATTGTTAAATTATTGTTCAATGTTCCCAATAAAGATAATCTAAATTATCTAGTTTCTAGTTACTTTAGATTATCTCCATTGGGACCACTGAGTAATAATTAAACAAAAGATGCCATCAAGCCTCTAATCACAAGCCCTATTTAAGGTGTTTGACATTTGTTTAATAAGCTATTGAATAGACAAATTAAAAACGTCATTTTGACAGAAATTGTCAAAACAAATGTCAAACACCTTAAATAGGGCTTGTGATTAGAGCCTTGATGGCACCTTTTGTTTAATTATTATTCAGTGGTTCCAATAAAGAGAATATAAAGTCACTAGTTACTAGTTGCTTTAGATTCTCTCTATTGGGAACACTGAATAACAATTAAACAAAAGGTGCCATCAAAGCTCCAATCACAAGCCGTATTTAAGGTGTTTGACATTTGTTTAATAAAATATTGAATAGACAAAAATTAAAAACGTCATTTTCACCGAAATTGCCAAAACAAATGTCAAACACCTTAAATATGGCTTGTGATTAGAGCCTTGATTGCACCTTTTGTTTAATTATTATTCAATGTTCCCAAAAAAAATAATCTAAAGTAACTAGTTACTTTAAATTATTTCTATGGACTATACAGTCCACTCTTGACACACTGACACATGAAATGTAAAGTGTACCGTGTGAAGAAAAAAAAACTATCCCATTCATTTCGGCAAATTTATTTCATCACGATTCGAATTTTGTATGGCATTCAATGCGTTTCAGAGATTATTTGTATTTTAATGATGCGTACGGTTTTTCGGCTATAATTCATCTCTCTTAGCGCACATTGAGTCACATTGCACAATCAATGGTTGTCGCCTCAATTTCCCTAACGATAAAAAACGATTCCTTAACGAATCATTAATCATCTGCGGAAAGCCATAATTTCTCTTTTATTTAATTGAATAAGCAATGAAATATAGGCGCTTAGTATTCTCCCACAACTCCATTCATTAGCCCCTCGCGGATATATCATTTAAAAATTGTGCCAATAAATTTTAATTTGGTCGTGTATTATATAACTTGCGAGGCGCTTCGTAGATATATTTTAAGCAATATGTTGATATGAGCTATAATATTTCTAGATCTCTCAGTTCAATCAATATGAATAGCTATAGCTAGAGTCTACACTGTTTAAATAATAATAATAAATTCTTTATTATATTATTAAGTGTATTGAAGTTGAAGGCCATAATTTTGGGCATTTACTTTAATTGAAAGTAGAAAAATAAATTTGACAAGAAAGATATAAATTAAATATTGTCGATTACAGAAAATATATCATGATTAAAAAAATGTTTCATACTAATTCGTCGTACTTTTACCCATAGAATCCGAATTCGTAATAAAAATATTGGGGTTTCCATTTATAATTTTAAAGTGACTCCCTCTCCCCGTTCCCAGTTCCTGGGGGTAGGGAACGAATTTTAAAGTTAATGATTAAATGTTGATTACTGACATTTTGTGCGTATTTTTGAAGATTTTCGAATTTTAGTATAATATCGGATGAGTTTTTGTAACAACCCACCCGATACTATACCCTAAACCTGAAATAGTAACCATACTTATATACTTATTTATATATATATATATATATATATAAATATAAATAAGTATATAAGTATGGTTACTATTTCAGGTTTAGGGTATAGTATCGGGTGGGTTGTTACAAAAACTCATCCGATATTATACTAAAATTCGAAAATCTTCAAAAATACGCACAAAATGTCAGTAATCAACATTTAATCATTAGTTTTAAAATCATCGAAAGTATCAAAACAGACGCAATACAATCGACAAATATGGCAATACTACGAATATTCTTAAATTCATGTTTGTGCTATTTTTTTTTTCGTTTTGTTTCGTGACATTGCTCAAATTTCATGGAATCTCGCGCAAATTATAATATCGCAGTATTTACACAACACAGCCTTGCCTTGCCTGTGTTTCTCTAAAATAGTCTTCTGCTCATTATTCCACGAAGCCGTATTAATTAACGCGTTGGCACGCGAGTGCGGCCCGAGGCGTATTTGGTGAAAACCCATCGTTCTCGTTATCGTGCTTACGTTTGGGATGTGTGCACTCTTAGAACAGTTATCCTGTGAGATATACTAATGAATTAACGCGTTCAAACTAAATAGTTCCGAAACAAATAATATCATCATATATTTCTGATGAATTTATTTTCGAATCTTAAAAGGCATAGGATTATCAACTGCTAAAAACCTATATATACAATTTAAAAATATAATAACTAAATGCCTATTAGATCATTCTAAGCATACATATTTCAGATTGTTGTGCACAGTAGCATCCCACATTTGTAAGTAAACTCGTTTCGTTTGCGAAATAGGAGCGCGTGGTTGCAAATTTGGCGATCGGTGATGCAATTTGCAAATTCCAATCGCTCAGATTTTTTTTTGTGTATATGTACTGCTATCGGCCACATTGTGCAAGGGACACTTTGCGCAATGCCAGCGGGGCGCCTTCGACGTCTTCCTTAATTAATTTTTGGACCGCAGCCTTTTTCAATCTCGCCAGCCATGGATTGATTCCACGATGAATTGCAAAAGTACGATATTGTGAAAGTGCACGTAATTATATTTCTCAAGATCTAACTGCTTGACGAGTGATCAACAAATTAAGAAGAACTAATATGGAAACGACTTTTTAAGTTAAAATTATTGTGACATAATTTTGGTTGATAGTAAATTTATACAATATTCCGAATTTCATCTTAACTCTTAATTAAGCGCGATGTGTTTTATACCATCAGTGGTCGGTAGCACGGGGTATTTTGTACCCTATCCACTTTTGTCATGTTAAAAACTTTTTTCTATTTAATTTTCTTATCATTTTGTTATATTTAATTTCTAATTTGTAATTTTATTAATTTGCTTATCTTTGTTTGTAAATGTTGGTAACACAACCCCCTAAAATTGTTAGCGATAACAGCGCCCCAAAAGTTTTCTTGGTAACCACTGTGTGGTCATCTCGCTCTCTTTACCATTAACCACCATCGTCATCACATCATATCAACAACAAAATAATAGTTTGTAAGACAAATAGAAGCAAATAAGTTTTGTAGAATTCTAAAATGATCTCAGTCTTCCTTGATTCTGCATCCTGGTCATGCATGGTTGATTTCCATTTTCCAACAATATTCAGAGAAATCATAGTTAAAGTTTGGTAAAATTCTAAAATGATTAATCTCTTCCTGGTCATCTATAGTTGATAAAAGCTTAAAGGTCGTTTTAGACAAGACAATTTCTTGACTCAAAAGTTAGTCAAGATGCGACACAATCTAAACTGTCTCGTATCATACAGCAAATTATTTGAAATATTGAATTGGATGATAGATCAAATGGAAAAATATAACGCGTTCTATTTGTCAAGGACAAATTGTATGGAAGGAGGATATATGAATTCATTTCTTGTACAACTTTTGAGCTAAGAAATTGTCCCCGCATGCCAGTCTATCAGGGTTACGAACTGATGCCACAAGATATCCTGATGGGGTACGTTATACCCTAGTGGGCCTAATGTAAGGGTTAACCATTTTTGGGCATTCAAATAAAATTGCATCATTTAAGAAAATAAATTACAAATTAGGGACGGTTGTTCAATAGTCGATTAACTAGCATCGATGCAAATTCTGGGAACTAATTTGCAGTAAAGTAAAATAAAAGAAATTATTTATATATATATATATATATATATATATATATATATATATATATATTTGCTTCTCAAATAAACTTCCTGCCTTCTTACTTCTCATGCAATAAACCTGCTCGTTTTGCTGCCCATTTTATATCCATCAAACAGTATAAATTAGAGTCTAAATATAGATTCCAGACTATTAAAATAGATTGCGGACGTAGCCGTCGTCGCCGTCGTCGTCGTCGCTATTTCTTCCGTGTTGTTGAGCCGGCGACGATGTTGCGGGGAAAAAAATGAGCCGCGCAATGGACTAGATTGCGCGTTACGCACACACACACACACACACAAACGTCGATAAGTCGCGCTGTAAACGGCAGTTTACGAGCAGCGCCGTTTTTGTGTCAGATTCATCATAACCCATTATCGGTGAGATAGTGTTATGGCGTTTCTTGTGCTGGCCGAGCCAGGAAAAACGCGCGCGTGGTTTATCACGTGCAATTAAATTGGAATTCTTCGTGTGTTCTGCGACGTTGATGGTTATTTTTAGTTTGACCTCAGTTTGCGGAACAGTTTTTTTTTCATCTTCTCTTCAATTTATGTAATTAAGTGTTATTTAGTAATTATTTCTCGGACTGAACATGATTTAAACAATCGCATACTTGATCCAACCACCAATATCACTAAGGATATTCTTCTAATCGTTCAAAATTCTATTTATGAGCGCTTCAGTCATTGCAAGACTGAAGAAGGCCGACAATTTAAATATTTATGATAGTAATTTACATTATTAGTACAAGTTTCCCGAATGAACGAATGAGTTTACAGCACGAGCCGAAGGCGAGTGCTGTATTAAGAGATATATTATCGCACGAACAATGTATCTTATTTTTTCTACAAATAAATAGTTAATATTAATGTTTGTACTCATGTCCTAAGACAAGTCTATTCCCGAATTGATTTGAGTGCGGGAAATACTAGTTCCCGCACTAGTGTGGGAAATACTAGTTCCCGCACTAGTGTGGGAAATACTAGTTCCCGCACTAGTGTGGAAAGTAGCTAGTGTTGCCAACTTAAAATTCGAACCAATATAAATGTGTATTTATAAATATGAGAATGCATGCAAGGACAACATACGCCTCTTGTACTTCAAATAGCTTTAAAAATTAACGAAATGATACTGCATAAATACGATTTTGAAGAAAATTTAGACTTTAAAATATAATGTAATTGGTAGTGTGACATAATCTATTTGTCACAACCATTTAAAAAAACTTTAAATAAATATTTAGTATTTATTCGTACAAAAAATAAGATACATTATTCGTGCTCATTATTATTCTGTACTCATGTCCTAATGCACGTTATTTCCCGCATTGATTTGGGTGCGGGAAATACTACTTCCCACACTAGTGCGGGAAGTAGCCAGTGTTGCCAACTTAAAATTCGGTACCAACGTAAATGTGAATTTATAAATATGAGAATGCATCCAAATACATGTTCCCATTTGGTAGTCAACCCCTCATAATTTTTGAAAAAATTAAGATATCAGGTTTTGGTTTCTAGGGATTTGTTTCATTTTTTCATTGCCCTAAAATAAGGTGAAAGTGGAAGTTTGTATGACTTTTTAGTGATTATTAATTTTTTTCTTCTTTACTCGTTAAAAACTTATACCTCCATCCAGAGACTTTTGGGAAGTCCTCTTAAATAACTTCTACATTTTTGTTACACCCACAAACCATGTTTAAAATAATCCTGCAAACTTCCATAATAAATTCAGATTAAATACCATATAGTTGACGTAGTTTTTTTTTGTGTACGTAATGAAGATTTATCGTCATTTCATTTCCAAACAATCGCGCATGAAATTGCCGATGCTGCTACGTCGCCGATGGTCGGTCGCGCATCTAGCTTATGAGAATGTAGACATCCTGTTTGAAAAAGCTCTTTTACGAGCCAGTAATTGCATAAAGTCCTAATAAAAACCTGTCCTTTCAAGGAAATGGCCGGCCGATGTTTTGTCCGGCCTGTGCACGCCGGTCCATTACTCATTCATCGTAACATATATTTATAAACGCACACACAACACATACACACGCACATACGTATAGATTGATAAAGAAGAGGTCAATAGTTTTTTATATATATATATATATATATATATATATATATATATAAATATAAATATATATATAGGATGTCAATATGATGAACTATAAAATGATGCAGTTTCAAAAGAAAAAAAACTAATAATTCAAGGCAGCAAAACACAAATTAGAAATAATAATGTGTTGCTTGAAATGTGCTTTGAAAATGATGGTTTTCGTAGCTGCATAATGTTCTAGCTTTTCATATTGATATCTTTATATACTTCATTGTTTTAAATTTGTTATTTATGTTGGAATCTCTTTAAGGTACCTAACACAGTTGAAATACTGTGTATACTAAAATATTGACTGATCGTGTAGGTATTGAACTTGCCCCCTATATGCGACAAGTTCTTTTGATTTGATTTTTAATTTTTCATTTTTCATTTTTCATTTTTCATTTTTCATTTTTCATTTTTCATTTTTCATTTTTCATTTTTCATTTTTCATTTTTCATTTTTCATTTTTCATTTTTCATTTTTCATTTTTCATTTTTCATTTTTCATTTTTCATTTTTCATTTTTCATTTTTCATTTTTCATTTTTCATTTTTCATTTTTCATTTTTCATTTTTCATTTTTCATTTTTCATTTTTCATTTTTCATTTTTCATTTTTCATTTTTCATTTTTCATTTTTCATTTTTCATTTTTCATTTTTGATTTTTGATTTTTGATTTTTGATTTTTGATTTTTGATTTTTGATTTTTGGTTTTTGGTTTTCGGTTTTTGGTTTTTGGTTTTTGATTTTTTGTTTTTATTTTTAAATTTAATTTTTTTTTTTCAAATTATAGACAGAGCAGATTATAAACAGATCATAGTAGACAGATGACAGATAATACACAGATGACAGACGACAGATTATAAACAGGTAATAGACAGATGATAGTTGACAGATTATAGATAGATGACAGATTATAGTTAAATGACAGAATATAGCCAGATTATAGTAGACAGATGACATATTATAGACAGATGACAGATTATAAACAGATGACATATGACAGATTATAGACAAATCATAGACAGATGAAAGATTATAGACATACTATAGACAGATAACTGATTATAGATGGATAACAAATGACATACTATAGCAGACAGATGACAGATTCTACACAGATTATAGACAGGTAATAGACAGATGACAGTTGACAGTGTATAGACAGGTGACAGATTATACAGATGATAAATTTTAGTTAGATAATAGATGACAGATTATAGACAGCTTATAGATAGATAGCAAATGACAGATTATAGACAGATGACAAATGACAGATTATAGTAGATAGATGACAGATTCTAGACAGATTATAGACAGATGAAAGTTGACCGTTTATAGACAGGTGACAGATTATAGACAGATCATAAATTTTAGTTAGATAATAGATGACAGATTATAGACAGGTTATAGATGACAGATTATAGATGACAGATTATAGACAGCTTATAGGTAGATGGCAAATGACAGATAATAGACAGATGACCTATTATAGACAGATTATAGCAAACAGATGACAGTTGACAGTTTATAAACAGGTGACAGATTATAGACAGATGATAAATTTTAGTTAGATAATAGATGACAGATTATAGACAGATTATAGATAGATGGCAAATGACAGATTAGAGACAGATGACCGATTAAAGACAGATTATAGCAGACAGATGACAAATGACAGGTAATAGACAGATGACAGCTGACAGTTTATAGACAGGTGACAGATTATAGTCAGATGATAAATTTTAGTTAGATAATAGATGACAGATTATAGACAGTTTATAGATAGATGGCAAATGACAGATTAGAGACAGATGACTGATTATAGACAGATTATAGCAGACAGATGACAAATGACAGATTATAGTAGACAGATGACAGATTCTATACAGATTATAGACAGGTAATAGACAGATGACAGTTGACAGTTTATAAACAGGTGACAGATTATAGACAGATGATAAATTTTACTTAGATAATAGATGACAGATTATAGACAGATGACCGATTATAGACAGATTATAGCAGACAGATGACAAATGACAGATTATAGTAGACAGATGACAGATTCTAGACAGATTATACACAGGTAATAGCCAGATGACAGCTGACAGTTTATAGACAGGTGACAGATTATAGACAGATGATAAATTTTAGTTAGATAATAGATGACAGATTATAGACAGATTATAGATAGATGGCAAATGACAGATTAGAGACAGATGACCGATTAAAGACAGATTATAGCAGACAGATGACAAATGACAGGTAATAGACAGATGACAGCTGACAGTTTATAGACAGGTGACAGATTATAGTCAGATGATAAATTTTAGTTAGATAATAGATGACAGATTATAGACAGTTTATAGATAGATGGCAAATGACAGATTAGAGACAGATGACTGATTATAGACAGATTATAGCAGACAGATGACAAATGACAGATTATAGTAGACAGATGACAGATTCTATACAGATTATAGACAGGTAATAGACAGATGACAGTTGACAGTTTATAAACAGGTGACAGATTATAGACAGATGATAAATTTTACTTAGATAATAGATGACAGATTATAGACAGATGACCGATTATAGACAGATTATAGCAGACAGATGACAAATGACAGATTATAGTAGACAGATGACAGATTCTAGACAGATTATACACAGGTAATAGCCAGATGACAGCTGACAGTTTATAGACAGGTGACAGATTATAGACAGATGATAAATTTTAGTTAGATAATAGATGACAGATTATAGACAGATTATAGATAGATGGCAAATGACAGATTATAGATAAATGGCAAATGACAGATTATAGACTAATGACCTATTATAGACAGTCTATAGCAGACAGATGACAAATGACAGATTATAGTAGAGAGATGACAGATTCTATACAGATTATAGACAGGTAATAGACAGATGACAGTTGACAGTTTATAAACACGTGACAGATTATAGAGAGATGATAAATTTTACTTAGATAATAGATGACAGATTATAGACAGATTCTAGATAGATGGCAAATGACAGATTATAGACAGATGACCGATTATAGACAGATTATAGCAGACAGATGACAAATGACAGATTATAGTAGACAGATGACAGATTATAGACAGGTAATAGACAGATGACAGCTGACAGTTTATAGACAGGTGACATATTATAGACAGATGATAAATTTTAGTTAGATAATAGATGACAGATTATAGACAGATTATAGACAGATTATAGACAGCTTATAGACAGATTATAGCAAACAGATGACAAATGACAGATTATAGTAGACAGATGACAGATTCTAGACAGATTATAGACAGGTAATAGACAGATGACAGTTGACAGTTTATAAACAGGTGACAGATTATAGACAGATGATAAATTTTACTTAGATAATAGATGACAGATTATAGTCAGATTTTAGATAGATGACAAATGACAGATTATAGACAGATGATCGATTATAGACAGATTATAGCAGACAGATGACAAATGACAGATTATAGTAGACAGATGACAGATGACAGATTCTAGACAGATTATAGACAGGTAATAGACAGATAATAAATTTTGTTAGATAATAGATGACAGATTATAGACAGATTATAGACAGCTTATAGACAGATTATAGATAGATGGCAATTGACAGATTATAGATAGATGGCAAATGACAGCTTATAGACAGATTATAGCAAACAGATGACAAATGACAGATTATAGTAGACAGATGACAGATTCTAGACAGATGACAGTTGACAGTTTATAAACAGGTGACAGATTATAGACAGATGATAAATTTTAGTTAGATAATAGATGACAGATTATAGACAGATAATAGACAGATGACAGCTGACAGTTTATAGACAGGTGACAGATTATAGACAAATGATAAATTTTAGTTAGATAATAAATGACAGATTATAGACAGATAATAGACAGATGACAGCTGACAGTTTATAGACAGGTGACAGATTATAGACAGATGATAAATTTTAGTTAGATAATAGATGACAGATTATAGAGAGATTATAGACAGATTATAGACAGCTTATAGACAGATTATAGCAAACAGATGACAAATGACAGATTATAGTAGACAGATGACAGATTCTAGACAGATTATAGACAGGTAATAGACAGATGACAGTTGACAGTTTATAAACAGGTGACAGATTATAGACAGATGATAAATTTTACTTAGATAATAGATGACAGATTATAGTGAGATTTTAGATAGATGACAAATGACAGATTATAGACAGATGATCGATTATAGACAGATTATAGCAGACAGATGACAAATGACAGATTATAGTAGACAGATGACAGATGACAGATAATAGACAGATGACAGCTGACAGTTTATAGACAGCTGACAGATTATAGACAGATGATAAATTTTGTTAGATAATAGATGACAGATTATAGACAGCTTATAGACAGATTATAGATAGATGGCAATTGACAGATTATAGATAGATGGCAAATGACAGATTATAGACAGATTATAGCAAACAGATGACAAATGACAGATTATAGTAGACAGATGACAGATTCTAGACAGATGACAGTTGACAGTTTATAGACAGGTGACAGATTATAGACAGATGATAAATTTTAGTTAGATAATAGATTATAGACAGATAATAGACAGATGACAGCTGACAGTTTATAGACAGGTGACAGATTATAGACAGATGATAAATTTTAGTTAGATAATAGATGACAGATTATAGACAGATAATAGACAGATGACAGCTGGCAGTTTATAGACAGGTGACAGATTATAGACAGATGATAAATTTTAGTTAGATAATAGATAACAGACTATAGACAGATTATAGGTAGATGGAAAATGACCGATTATAGACACATTATAGCAGAGAGATGACAGATTATAGACAGGTTATAGACAAATTACAGATTATAGATAGATGACAGATGACAGAATATTGACAATTTATTTAGCTCTATATGTCAAGTATATAGATTTAATAAATAACAATAAACAAAAATTTATTAAAAATATTAGAATGAAAGTGGTGTAAGTCACAATTCTTGATGAATGTAGCATTTTAGTTTATTTGCCTCAATTAAAACTAACGACTTATAATATGTGGTATCTGTAATTTTTTTGCGTTTTGATACAAACATTTTGAAACTCATTTCAAGTATAACAAATGACAATTCTAGTCGATTTGCATAAGCAACATTGTACCAGCCACCGCCCGTGTGTGCATTCGTTCAACAGGTAAACCTCTGCCCGCCCCACCATCGTGTGGTCGATCGCTTACTGTAATCGCCCAGGACCTCGACTGCGACGGGCTCTCGTTCAGTCCGCGAACAAAGTCTCCTCGTGCACCTCGCGCCCGCTTGCCCACCCGGACACTTTCTACTCGTAACACACCGACAATAAGTTTCGTTGTTACCATAATCCCAGAAGTGCAGTGTGTTAGTTCTAAAATACGGATAATAGTTCATGCCCATCTCACGTGCAGGTACAGGGGAGATTAATACACAATATTTTCTGGGTCGGCCGGTCGCGGAGGCCTCCTCCTCCTCGATTCGGCGCGACCGCGGATGGCACCCCGGCGACCACACAAAAAAAAATTATGTAGGCTATCGTGTCAATTAAGAAAAAAATAATGTCCGGTCCGGTGGCTGGACTCCCGTGTGTGTGTGTGTAGTAGTAGTAGAAAGTAAGAAATGCGTTATGAAACGCGACCTTGCCAAATATTTCGAGATGAGATGAGAAATTTGTGGTGACTAAACCAGTGAATGAAAGAAAAAGTGGTGTTAATCAAAATATTTTAGTGGCAGGTTTGTCAGATAAATAATATATAATAATAATTATAGCCCAACAGATAATCCTAGTTACAATGCATTTCATGTATGTTAGTTAAATAAATTAAAAATAGCAAAACTTAATATATAATAATAATAATAATAATTATTATTATTATTATAATAATAATAATGGTTCTTTATTATCATTACAAAAATTCAAAAAAAGTGGTGTTAATCAAAATAATTAAATTAAGAATAGCAAAACTTAATATATAATAGCAATAATAATAATGATTCTTTATTATCATTATATAAATTCAAAAAATGTGGTGTGAATCAAAACATTATATTGCGAGGTTTGTCACATAAATAATATTACAATAATAATAATAATAATAGCCCAACAGGTAATGTGTGAATAAAAACATTTTAGTGGGAGGTTTGTCAGATAAATAATATAATAATAATAATAATAATAATAATAATAATAATAATAGCTCAACAGGTAATTCTAGTTACAATGCATTTCATACATGTTAGTTAAATAAATTAAAAATAGCAAAACTCAATATATAATAATAATAATGATAATAATAATGGTTCTTTATTATCATTATAAAAATTCAAAAAAAGTGGTGTTAATCAAAATAAATAAATTAAGAATAGCAAAACTTAATATATAATAGTAATAATAATAATTATTCTTTATTATCATTATATAAATTCAAAAAAAGTGGTGTGAATCAAAACATTTTAATAGGAGGTTTGTCAGATAAATAATATAATAATAATAATAATAGCCCAACAGGTAATTCTAGTTACAATGCATTTCGTACATGTTAGTTAAATAAATTAAAAATAGCAAAACTCAATAAATAATAATAATAATGACTCTTTATTATCATTATATAAATTCAAGTGGTGTGAATTAAAACATTTTAGTAGGAGGTTTGTAAGATAAATAAAATAATAATAGTAATAATAGCCCAACAGGTAATTCCAGTTACAATGCATTTCGTACATATTAGTTAAATAAATTAAAAATAGCAAAACTTAATATATAATAATAATAATAATAATGGTTTTTTATTATCATTATATAAATTCAAACTGAAATTATTATAAATTTGAAAATATGAAATGTAATCATTTCTCATTCCTGTCACGTTTAATTTCTCCGAATACATTTATGAATCGTTTGCAAGTCTGCTGCGCACACATTAATTGCCAATCAAATGCCAGTTTTGGGCCGTGTTGAATCAGAAAAATCATATTGCACGTCCTGTAAACAATTGCACGTGATGAATAAGGCATGGTAATTGCTTGCCCGGTGGGCTAGTGAGTGAGTCAGCTAGGTAAAAATAAAATTTGTATATCAAACATTCGTACATTATAAAAATATCTAATGTAAATTATATTCACTCGTCGTTAATTATTATTATAACTAAGTTATTAGTTAGTAGTATTAGTCAATTTATCTTGAGACAGTCAATTATTATGGAAATCAAAAGGAATATGAAAAAATGTTTTTTGCACTCATGTCCTAAGACAGTCATTTCCCGCATTGATTTGGGTGCGGGAAATACTACTTCCCGCACTAGTTGCTCACTTGGGAAACGTGCCTTCCTGCACTAATAATGTAAATTACTATTATATAACCCAGCTCAGTGGCCGAGTGGTTAGAGGCGTTTTCCGTCTCGTACCTAGCATTGGAAAGCCTGAGTTCGATCCCCAACGGGGAGCCAATTTTTGCGAATCGTCTTTCACAGTTTTTCAGAGGATTTCTCTGAAGTTAAGGTAAATACCGGGTGATTAAACTCCTCCGAGCTTCTCCCTTGACCGGCGGAAAAGTCTCACGCCTGATAGCCCTATAGAGATAGAATTTTTTTGTTTTACACTGTACTAGATTCGTCAAGAAACTTGAACAAGATTCCAAGTATGTGCTACGATGGTTGCTATTTATGTATTGAGAATTGGCAACACTGTTGCTAGCTAAGAAAAAGTGACCGGTTCCCGGATTCGGTTGCAAATAGGGAAACATTTTTTATATTTCATACCGTGAACTTGTTACTTTTTTTTAACTAGCACCAGTGCCAATTCTCAATACATAAATATCAACCCTCGTACCACCGGAATCCTTGAAACTGGAATCTTGTTCAAGTTTCTTGACGAATCTAGTACAGTGTATTCACGCTTTACTGAGGGAAATATATAGTCATTATATAAAGATATTTACTTAAAAGTAAAAGAAGTCTACAGCGTCACGCATGGCGAAAGATGAAAAAAACTGTTGTGTGCGATTTTATGTTTTGCAAGCGGTAGTAATTAAGTAATTTTTAATTATGTCATTTCATACTGTTAAAAAATAAATACTGAGTTTAATTAGTGTTGACACATTTTCGAAACACTTGATATATAAAGGTGAACTAAATTGTAAGTACATATTATTAAAAAAAAAAAAACTTCTATTTTTATAGGGCTATCAGCCGTGAGACTTTTCCGCCGGCCAAGAGAGATGCTCAAAGGAGTTTAATTACTCGGTATTTACCTTAACTTCACAGAAAACTGTGAAATGTGATCCGCGAAAATTTGCCCCGATGTGGGATTCGAACTTTCTCTCCTTAATCCCGCCTCGTACTGAGACTGTGAAATGTGATTCGCGAAAAATTCGCCCCGATATGGGATTCGAACTCTGTCTCCTTAATCCCGCCTCGTACTGAGTACGAGATGGACAACGCCTCTAAGCACTGAACTGGGTGCCCAATAGTATTTTTCTAGAATCTAATTTATGGTAATTTAAGAAGAGCTCTCACATTGAATCATTATTTCAAGGAAATGTAATTTAAAAAAAAACTTTCTAGGGCTATCATCCATGTGGCTTTTCCGCGTTCCAAGGGAGAAAGTCAGAGGAGTTTATTCATCTGGTATTTACCTTAACTTCACAGAAAACTGTGAAATGTGATTCGCGAAAATTCGCCCCGATATGGGATTTGAACTCTGTCTCCTTCATCCCGTCTCGTACTGAGCACGTAATGGACAACGCCTCTAACCACTAAATTGGGTTCCTAATAATATTTTCCTAGAATCTGATTTATGGTAATTTAAGAAGAGCTCTCACATTGAAGCATTTTGTTAAGGAAATGTAATTTAAAAAAAAATCTTTATATGGCTATCAGCCGTGTGGCTTTTCTGCCGGCCAAGGGAGAAGCTCAGAGGAGTTTAATCATTCGGTATTTACTTTAACTTTACAGAAAACCTCTAAAAAACTGTGAAAGGTGATTCGTGAAAATTCGCTACCCTCTGGGGATTGAACTCAAGCTCCCCAATGCTCAGTACGAGACGGACGACGCCTCTAACCACTCGGCCACTGAGCTACAGGGTACATATTCTTATTTTATGAGCATAAATAATATTTTTACTGATTCGTTTTGTCTAATTTATTATTTTATGTTGGTGTATAAAATAAAATAATAAATTAGACAAAATGAATCAGTGAAAATATTATTTATGCTCATAAAACAAGAATATGTACTTACAATTTAGTTCTTAGTATTTATTTTGTCATAACCCTGCTTAGTGATCTAGTTGTCAACGTATTGAGCATTGGGCAGCGTTGAGTTCAAACCTCATGGCGACGAATTTTCGTGATTCACCTTTCATAGTTTTTCAGAGGGTTTCTTTGAAGTTAAGGTAAATACCGGGCGTTTAAACTCATCTGGACATCTGGACATTTGGCAGTCTCCTTCCTTCCATTTTTGTATGTAGCATTTGTTTGGAGGTCATACTCTTCAACTTGCTTTGCTTCACATGACTAAGTCATCTAATTCTCATGGCTTTAATATGTCCAACTTTTGTCTGTCCGTTGTCCCATCCTGTTCTTATAGATCCATTACTTATCAGAACCCTTCTCTCTATTCGCATCAGCTTTTGTTCTTAGTTTTATATGTGTAGGTTTTCTTTGAAGTTAAGGTAAATACCGGGTGTTTAAACTCATATACGCTTCTCCTGGCAGTCTGCTTCCTTCCATTTGTATGTAGCATTTGTTTGGAGGTCTTACTGTTCTTCCTTTGCTGTACATGACCAATCTATCTAATTCTCATGGCTTTAATATGTCCTACTTTTGTCTGTCCGTTGTCCCATCGTGTTATTATAGGTCTATTAGTTCTCAGTACCCTTCTCTCTATTCGCAGCAGCTTTCGTTCTTAGTATTGTGTGTGTAGTTTTTCTTTAAAGTTAAGGTAAATACCAGGCATTTAAACTCATTTGGACTTCTCTTGGCGGTCTCCTTCCATCGACTTTTGTATGTAACATTTGTTTGGAGGTCCTACTGTTGTTCCTTTGCTGCACATGACCAAGTCATCTAATTCTCATGGCTGTAATATGTTCTACTTTTGTCTGTCCGCCATAAAATAAATCATTGCACCTAGTATTTAGCGAAGGAACTCTTATGTTTAATAATGACAAATCTAGTGCTGGATGATAATTATCCTCATTCAATAGAGGACAGCTATCACGTACAACATTGATGTTATTCATATTATCAATAACTAAATCAAGACATGCACCAAAGTGATTTAACACATCTTTAAATTCAGTAATTATTGAAACTTAAAAAGTTGAATGTTTAGCATATAATCAAATAATGTATATATAATGAGATAAACATTAAATATTGTTAAATATATATACATATGTTTAGTATATGTATATATTTAACATTTTACATCATACTTTAACATCAATGTATAAAGTAAATATGTAAAGTGTTTTTAATTAAAATTTTATACGACATTACTGCATAATTAAAATCTAAATGTTTATCTAGCCCAAAATAAGAATAAGACATTCGCAACATAATTATCCATTCCTCCCATAATATTAATTACAAATATTTCAATGGAAAGTAGCCGCTTTGTTTGTTTGCTGACCGAGCGCTCGCGCACGCCTCGCAGGCATCGCATTTCATTTTAATCATACCCACATTTTTTCTTTCTTCTCTGTTTTTTTTGTTGTGAGTTGTAAATCTTGCATTAGCCCATCGTTACGGTTTCCGTTATGAATTCGCTCGATTAATTTCCAAACGACTGGCGCCCAACAACTGGCGCACACCATTTTCGCTTCTGTTCATTTCTTCGCATTCTGACGCGCGGTGTTTTATTTCGTGCGGCATCGCAAAGCGCGGTAATTTAATTTATGGTCTTTTTGCGGTTTTATAGTGCCGCGACTAATTAACCGCGCCGCGTTTCACGTACCCAGGATTCGGACTGTGCACGAGAAAAGCTTTCGCTTGTGTATGCGTGTGTGTGTGTGAAACGTAACAAACGTAATCTGAGATGAATATTTATATAATAAAGGATAAATAAAACGATTTTTTATTTTGTTTTTTACCACACTTCAGTTACACTTTGCAACTAATTTCGGCTAAGCTTTAGCCTTAACAATCCAATATTTATATAATAAGTTAGTTAGGGAGAAAATGTTTGTATCTTTTAAAGACTACACAATAGTTGTATGGTTCTGGATAGTTGGCTGGAGGGTAGCATAGCTACAGACACTTAGGCCTCAAAATTGCGAAACCTTCCTTTAAGGCTACTCACTCGTCCCACCAGTCAATTTTGCGTGCGAGCTGCAAAACTGGCGGGTGAGGAGTTGCCAATGCTGACCATACTAGGCCAGCACTCCTCTAGTATTAGATGCTTAGTGTTTACTAGAACTGGGCAGAGGCATATTACATGCTCTGCTGTTTCTTGTACTGATTATTGGGGTGCTTGATTTCGATTCCCAGTGGGGAGTGAATTTTCGCGAATCACCGTCATACTAGGCCATAGTTGTATGGTAATTAAACTGTTCTGAAAAATAATATTTTTGTAAATGAATTGTTTTTAAATATATATGTTGGTTTAGAAGAAGACAATCACAACTTAAAAAAAAATCGATTTCTAGTTTTATCATTGTTCTAACGTGAAATATTTTATATTTCTTTGTCGCAAGTTCTCATGTGCATATTATGCAGAGCTTTGAAAGAGCAAATATTTTTTATTTGTCCCACTCTTTTCTTGGTCTACCTCTTCTTTTATAAGTTGCATATAAAAAGAGTTAATAAAAGGTCAATTTTTCACGATGATTTCATTTTGAAAAACAATATTTGTAATAGCAATTTAACATTTTACAGCATTTACTTTTAGTTTTTCTGATATCATAAGATTATGATTGTTATTATAAGGTTTAATTTAATTATATGATTACATTCAAATTGAAACTAACATAATTGTATATCAAACAGATAATATTAATTTATTATTTGGTATATAATATATCAAACAGATAATATTAATTTGTTATTTGGTATATAAATGAGAAATACTACGAAAAGATATAAATTACAACCGTCACACACATTTAAAATTCCCAAACATAACATAACAAACTCATTCGCATATTAATAAACCTCGAAATCGTGTCTTTATGATGGAATTAATTGGTTATTAGTCAAGTACCGTTTCCGATAGAGATAATCCATGTAGACTACAGACTACCAAATCGACTTATGATTGACTTTTAAATGCGGCCGCATCTTCACCACCGCCGTTCTCCATCGCATTGCATTACTTGCGTGCGTCTACCATAAAAAGTAATAATTGCAAAACACCGTTAGCCGGGCGAGACTATGTTACATCCTTTATACGGAATTCTATATTTATAGCAAATGCGCTCCAAATTACTCGCTCTAAAGGTGCATCCATCAAACGTTTGCTGACGCACATTCAAACTCAACTATGTTGCGTTTAATTCAAGTAAAAACATTTATTATTATTATTATAATTATAGCATTGAACAACTAGGTGAATCATTAACAATAATTATAGTTTAAAGTTAAATATGCGAATTAGCGCATTTGTTAGACTTAAACTATGGTCTGTTTGGCTGCTACTAGTGACTAGTAGTGACACATGCTGACGTTACGTTGTGGTTTTAGTATGAGCGTAACGTCAGCATGTGCGACTACTAGTCAGAAGTAGTAACCAAACGGACAAGACCAATATCCTGTAAGACTTTCAAAAGAAAAACAAATCGCTGGGATGCCATCCGTACAATCCACCCAATCTCTATCTCCCATACTAAGTTCGAGTTTTTCTAAAATTGTAGCCTCTTGAAGTTGGTGGTTTTAATGCGGAGTTCCGCGGTAAGATGGTGTCATCAGGCGTGGTCTGGTGCTGCAAGGGCGACCAGTGGATCCCGCTGCAGCTGAGCTCGATCCGGCTGCACGGGGTGCTGACACAAGCCCACTGGGCGGCGGTGTCCGAGTTCCTGCAGAACGTCGCCAACAAGGAGCTGGTGCTGCAGGACAATGGGTTCAAGGAGCTCACCGAGCAGCAGCGCGAGCTGCTCATGGCGCAGATCAACCCGGTCGATCTCGAGAATCGCCTCAACAACAATCTCATTCTCAACGAAAATGTGATACGGTTGACGGACGCGAAGGACGCGTGCAGTAGTGCCGAGGCGAAGGCGAAACAGTGGCAGAATTTGGTGATTCAGGAGAATGGACTCATACAAATTTTGAACGGTGCTGGTGAGTTGGAGCAAGGGTGTTTGGATCAGATCGCGGAGTCGTCGCAGGAGGTGGTGACGCTGAAGTTTTCGGAGGAGGAGGGTGGTGTGAATAGTAGCGGCACGGATGTATTTATTGAGGATAATTTATTGAATAGTAATTTAGAGACTGAAACTAATTTAGCTGATAGTAGTCCAAATAAGACTGTTAGGAAATACTCAACGCAAAGTGATGAACTGGTGATAAAATTGCTCAAAAAGTATTGCAAGTATAGTAGGGATGCCCTCGACGGGGATATTCTTAATGCCATTGAAGCGAGTAGTACAAATGTTGAGGAGGTGAAATCGCGTACGCGTAAGCTTAGTTTTTATCCAATCGACGAGAAGCTTTATGAGAATTGTAATGATTTCCGGTTGGATGATCATGATGATCGTAATGAGCACGTGTTGAGGTGGCTTAAGCAACAGAATCGGCGGTTTGTGGATCCTGCCCGGAGTAGGCGTTGTAGTCTGCCGAATTTCACCTCGACACGCGCTAGTGCCATCCCGGAGTCGTCGCCTACGGACAGTCGCAAGTCGAGTATTACCAGCAAGTCGGATGGGAAGTCCAGTGGGATTTTCTCGTCGTCCAGTAGAAAATCGTCGTTGTCCAATGTGAATAGTCGTAAAAGTAGTGTTACATCGAACTCGAGTTGTTCGGAAAGTGATGAGAGTGGTCCCGCGCACTGGCAGCAGCATTTGTTGAGGAAGAACTCTGGTTTGGAAAAGAGGCTGTTGAAGCAGAGGGAGGCTTGGGCTAGGAATACTAGGAAGCTCAGTTCGGGCTCTGATGTTGTCTACGGGCACCTCTATGTACAAGCGTAAGTAATAGATGATATAAACCGTAATAATAATAATAATAGAAAAATTAAACCGTGCAGATTATGTTTATAATGGGTTTGAAAGCTGCGGACACGACGGCGCCTCGCCAGCGCGAGCTCGCTCTCTTCGGTTTTATTTTGCCCGCAATCGCACCATTCGCTCGTTTTATTTATAGATTTAAGCGCCGGGTCTTTCATATGTTTTATATTTTACATTAGTATATCAGGGAGGTTTATTGTAATGACACACGCCGGTGTTTGTAAAACATGGGAGCGCGCGCTAGCGTATTGTTTGCAAATTACGAGGACGAGTAGGAAGCGACGACCTGATAATTTCATCACATGACGAATTAATCATGATTTTAAAGAATTAGACTCGGTTGTATAAATTAGATTACTCTCGAGTTAATTTTCAATCCGTGATTCTAATTTATTTATTTATTTCCCAACAGGACAAGCCCAAAAAAGGGAAATTTTTCATTAATGATACAAATAAGAACTAAGACTTAGGACAAAAATGTCACTTTTGACAAATTTAACACAAAATGCGACGTTGACATATATAAACAATTATCTATGAGGCGATAAAAAAGAAAGTTAAAAATAATATAAGCAACAGCTATTAATATAATCACGGTCTATGATCAACTAGCCTTTATACAACTAAGGGCCCGTTCTACAATTGACATTTAACCGGAGAATAAGGCTATTCGTGGAATAAGTTTGAGATGTTAATGCCAACATGTCAAATTTATTCCAAGAATAGCCTTATTCTTCAGTTAATTGTCAATTGTAGAACCGGCCCTAAGCCGTATATATTCTAGTTTAAGTTTGTATAAAGCAAATAACTCTCGAGTTAATTTCCAATCCGTATTTCAAACGTCACTTGTGACAACTTTGACACATAATGCGAGGTTGCCATATATAAACAATGGCACATGAGGTTATGAAAAAGAAAGTTGCTAAAATGCCAAAGAAAAATCGAAAACAAAATGATTATAAAATATAATAACCGGTGGGCATGTACTCCCGGAAAAAGTGAAAAAGAAAAAATGAAAGTTTTTCTGAAAAAATCCAGTTTGTGCTCATTGGATAGATAATCGCTTACAAATACAGCTTAAATTATAATTGCCCTAAATTTACCGACAAAGCTGCAAAAAGAACAAATGCAAAATGTCAAAAAATGTGTGTCAAGTTTATAAAACTTATCTCTGTTGCGTCAAAGCAGGGATCGTTCCAGAAGAGGCCTGGCACTCGCACTAATGTTAATTGATTGGAAATATAAGTCTCTATGGCGAGAAAACTGCTTTTGTTTCAAATTGAACCGAAAAAGCTACAGAGCTTGGCAAATTTTTGAAACGTGGAAAAATTTATTTCATGATATAAAGTTGAGCTTGATCTTATTGTGCAGGTCTTTTAATTCCAAAGAAAATTCCGAACAAATATTGTTATAAAAAGTGTACCGTTGTGGCGGTAATCCCGATAAAGTGAAGAAACATTTAAAAAATATTGTCCAATCAAATTCTAATTTAGTTTGTTTTATAGACAAGTTTCAACCAAATCAAAAATCTAGATACAATTTTTCGCTAAAACAAAAGATAAACCCGTCACATGATAAATTATAAAAGTGTTAAAAATCTGGAAAATTCTAAAACTTGCGTCAAAGCAAGGGTCGTCCTAGAAGTGTCCTGATACTGAAACTAATGTCATTTTATTTGAAACATAGTCTAGAAGGCGGGAACAATTTTGAGATTGTTTCAAATTGATACGGATCAGCTATAGTGTAGTGTATAGTTCAAGTTATTTGAAATAGTAGACGGGTATAGTTTGATTGGTGGGGGACGCCCGCCCACCCCACCTTTGCTCGCATAGTGTTTTCAATGGATACAAATGTTATATATTGTTGAAACTATTCCGAGAAGAGTATTATCCTATGGAACAACTATGCGAGCACAGGTGGGGTGGGCGGGCGGCCCCTACCAACCAAACTATGCCCGTCCACTGTTTCAAACGACTTGAACTATGCATGACATTATTTTTCACATATATTTTTTTAATTAGTCTTAAATTAATAAATAACAATAATTTAATCATAAAAAATAACGGATAATAGTTTAGTGCATAGTTCAAGCCATTTGAAATAGTGGACGGGTATAGTTTGCTTGGTGGGGGCCGCCCACCCGCCCCACCTTTGCTCCCATAGTTTTTTCAATTGATACAAATGTTTTATATTGCTGAAACTATTCCAAGAAGAGTATTATCCTATGGAACAAATATGCGAACAAAGGTGGGGTGGGCGGGCGACCCCCACCAACCAAACTATGCCCGTCCACTATTTCAAACGACTTGAACTATGCATTACATTATTTTTCACATATATTTTTTTAATTAGTCTTAAATTAATAAATGACATTAATTTAATCATAAAAAAATAACGGATAATAGTGTAATGCATAGTTCAAGTCATTTGAAATAGTGGACGGGCATAGTTTGGTTGGTGGGGGCCGCCCGCCCACCCCACCTTTGTTCGCATATTTGTTCCATAGGATAATACTCTTCTTGGAATAGTTTCAGCAATATAAAACATTTGTATCCATTGAAAAAAGTATGCGAGGAAAGGTGGGGTGGGTGGGCGGCCCCCACCAAGCAAACTATACCCATCCACTATTTCAAATGGCTTGAACTATGCACTACACTATTATCCGTTATTTTTTATGATTAAATTATTGTCATTTATTAATTTAAGACTAATTAAAAAAATATATGTAAAAAATAATGTCATGCATAGTTCAAGTCGTTTGAAATAGTGGACGGGCATAGTTTGGTTGGTGGGGGCCGCCCACCCACCCCACCTTTGCTCGCATAGTTTTTTTAATTTATACAAATATTTTATATTGCTGAAACTATTCCAAGAAGAGTATTATTCTATGGAACAAATATGCGATCATAGGTGAGGTGGGCGGGTGGCCCCTACCAATCGAACTATGCCCGTCCACTATTTCAAACGACTTGAACTATGCATGACATTATTTTTGATAAACAATTTTGAACCAAATAAAAAATGTTAGTCCAATTTTTCCCTAAAACAAAAGATAAAACCGTCACATGATAAATTATAAGAGTGATAAAAATCTGTAAAAAATCTAAAACTATCTTCCCTTGCGCCAAAGCAAGGGTCGTCCAAGAAATGTCGTGATACTGAAAGTAATGTCATTTTATTTGAAATATAGTCTAGATGGCGGGTACAATTTTGAGATTGTTTCAAATTGATACGGATCCGCTATATGGCATAGTCATTTTTTGAAACTTGGAAAATTTTGTTTCATGATAAAAAGGTGTTCTTGATCTCATTTGGTAGGTCTTTAAATTCCAAAGAAAATTCCGAAAAAATATTGTTATAAAAAGTGTACCGTTGTGATGGTAAAGCCGAAGAAGTGGAGAAAAATAAAATAAAAATTGTCCAATTTAAATCAACTTTAGCCTGTTGGATAAATAATTTTCAGCCAAATAAAAAATGTTAATACAATTCTTCCCTAAAACAAAAGATAAAACCGTCACGTGATAAATTATAAAAGTGATAAAAATCGGTAAAAATTCGAAAACTCCTTTGCGTCAATACACGTGTCGTACTAGAAGTGTCTTGATACTAAAACTAATGTAATTTTATTTGAAATATAGTCTAGAAGGCGGGAACAATTTTGAGATTATTTCAAATTGATACGGATAAGATATAGGGCTTGGCAATCTTATAAAACTTGTAAAATTTTGTTTCATGATAGAAAGTTGTGCTTGATCTCATTTTGTTGGTTTTTTAATTCCAAAGAATATTCCGAAAAAATATTGTTATAAAAAGTGTACCGTTGTGGTGGTAAAGCCGAAGAAGTGGAGAAAAATAACATAAAAAATTTCCAATTAAAATCAACTTTAGCCTGTTCGATAGATAATTTTTAAAATGTTAATACAATTCTTCCCTAAAACAAAAGATAAAACCGTCACATGGTAAATTATAAAAGTGATAAAAATCAGTAACATTTCCGAAACTATCCTCCTTTGCGTCAAAGCAAGGGTCGTCCTAGAAGTGTCCTAATACTGAAACTAATGTCACTTTGTTTCAAATATGGTCAAGAAGGCGGGAACAATTTTGATATTGTTTCAAATTGATACGGATAAGCTATAGGACTTGACAATTTTTTGAACTTGGAAAATTTTGTTTCATGATAAAACGGTGTGCTTGATGTCATTTGGTAGGTCTTTTAATTCCAAAGAAAATTCCCAAAAAATATTGTTATTAAAAGTGTACCGTGTGGCGGTAAAGCTGAAGAAGTGGAGAAAAATAAAATAAAATGTGTCCAATCAAAATCTACTCTAGCCTGTTGGATACACAATTTTCAACCAAATAAAAAATGTTAGTACAATTTTTTCCTAAAACAAAAGATAAAACCGTCACATAATAAATTATAAAAGTGATAAAAATCGGTAATATTACTAAAACTATCCTACGTTGCATCAAAGCAGGGGTCGTCCTATTAGCGACCTGACACTCAAACTAATGTCATTTGATTTGAAATATAGTCTAGATGGCGGGGAAAATGTTGACATTGTTTCGAATAGAACCGGAAAATCTGGAGGGCTTGGCAAAATTTTGAAATTTTGTAATTTTTATTTCATGATAGAAAGTTGTGCTTGATCTCATTTTGTAGGTAATTGAATTCCAAAGATAATTCCGAAAAAATATTGTTACAAAAAGTGTTCTCTTGTGGCGGTAAATGCGAAGAAGTGAAGAAAAATTAAATAAGAATTGTCCAATCAAAATTAATTTTAGCCTGTTGGATAGACAATAACTTTATTTTTATTTATTCATTTATTTTATATCATCATTAAATTATACAACAATAACACATCAGTACATCTAAATAAGCATTAAATTATGGATGTAAAATGTAAAAAAAAAGAAAATTCTTCCAGCTCAGACATTTTATTTTAACGCAGAATAATATGTATATGCAGAGCTACATATAGTATGTCTGTATGTCTATGAACAAAATTCTGGGTAAACGGCCCAACGAATCGCGACCAAAGAGAGAAGAAAGCGAGCTGGGTTGAAAATTTTAGCACAAAAATTAATCGAAAATGATCGCATGTTAAATGTAGTCATGAAAATAAAAATATGAGAAATGGTGAAAAACCATAAAAAAAAAACTGGAAAAAGTGCAAACGAGTCGAACAGAATTTTTGATTTAATATTAATTCATTCATTTGGAGAGTCATGTCACCAGATATTTTTATTCTTGATTACAAATACTGTAGTTGTTGTGATTCAGTTTTATTATCGTGTTATTGCTACTGCAAAATATATCTGTATATTCGTTAGGAACGATATATTAGATAAAGCGTATAAATTACACATTTTGTATGTAAATTAACGACACGCTCATGTTTCCGAGGAAGTCGTGTCCACTATATATTTTCAAATAACAAATACGCTATCATTAATATTACATCACCATCAATTCAACAAAACATGAGTATTGAATGGACGCTCAGCTAGATGTTGACACAATTAATCAATCTATTGGAATTTACTCATTATGTTTTATGACTGTAACAGATCGTATTAAGAAGACTCAAGCATACAATTTTAATAATAGTAATAATAATAGTCATAATAATAGTAATAATAATAGTCATAATAATAGTTATAATAATAGTAATAATAATAGTAATAATAATTGTAATAATAATTGTAATAATAATAGTAATAATAATAGTGGTCGGGGCCTTAGGCTCTAGGAAAAAAGGAGCAGATAGGTATCTAGACCTCATACCTGGTAACCCCCGACCGGAGCAAATACAAAAAATTGCACTGCTAGGCACCGCACATATACTACGAAAAGTCATTGGACAGACATCCTAAGCTTTTAGGTAGAAAGCCGGATCTGTCTGTGTCGACCGAGCCTAATCCCAAAAAGAACTAAGGGATAGGTGAATGTTTCCTTTCTTTGAGGAAGTGTATATAAATCAATAATAATAGTAATAATAATAATGCTTTATTGACGAAAACTCATTTCAAAATCAATTACTAACAAATTTTAAAAATAAAACTAAAAATGTGATTTTATAATCCAGGAGTGGCGTAAAAGTGGTCGAAAACGTAACGTAACGTTATATGAATAAAAATATAAATTTAAAATAATAACATAAAATTAAAAAATTTAAAATTTTTCTTTAAAACAATTATACTTTTCTCTACATTTCTAAGTTAATGTACAAACACACGTATTTAACTAAACATCGCGAGTCATCGACCAAAATTGTCTTCTCGATCGACCGGTCGACCGCGATCGATTTATTGGCCACCCCTAGTGTGTATATATAGTGTTTGATTATCACTTATTTATATCCCAATTTTCCGAACATTTTTTGCCAGTTCTTAAGAGTGTGTGAGAGGTAGATCTTAAATAGAGTTCATAACAGTGTGTGAGAGGTAGATTTTAAATAGAGTTCATAACTGTGTATGAGAGGTAGTTCTTAAATAGAGTTCATAAGTGTGTGTGAGAGGTAGATCTTAAATAGGGACGAGGAGAGGCAACACCTCTGTTTCAACTTTTTTGAGACTAGAAATGAGTCTTTTTCCTATTTTAATTCCTAAGGTGTAGTCTTTGTACATCTGTTTTACCACTTGTTATATAAATTGGGCTCTGTATCCAGTATTTCCCGAAGTTGTTGGTACGTACTGTTAGTACTATATGCTTTGGTTAAGTCTACAGAAGATGGATTTTGTTGTATCTTACTTTCTTTTTATTTCACGAACATTTGAGTCATTAGAAAAATATTATCGTCCGAACATTTCATATTTACTTGTAAAGGATAAATAAAACGATTTCTTACTTTATTTTAAGGCGTATACTTTGTGATAATTCATTTTAAAGGATAAATAACACAATTTTTTACTTTGTTTTTTATCACACTTCAGTTACACTTTGCAACTAGTTTCGGGTAAGCTCTAGCCATTTTCGAGCTCGAAAATGGTTAGAGCGTAACCGAAACTAGTTGCAAAATGTAACTGAAGTGTGTAAAAAACAAAGTGAAAAATCGTGTTATTTATTCTTTAAAATTAATTATCAATTAGACTCGTTAACAATCCAATATTTGTTATTAATTTTATTTGTGTTTTTATAATACAGTTGCCGTCATATTTTGCACATTCTGATTTTACGTCCGCGCTAATCATAATTTCTCCTATTGCCATTTATTACTGCCACAGCCATAAACAAAATAATTACACCGGAAACCGCAAGAGTGCCGTTTGGTCGGTCCAAACTCCACATCGCTGCTTGAAAATTATCAATTTGTATAATTAATAGTCATTACACCAGCGCTACATATAGCGTCATAATTTATGCATTTTGTTTTGTTTACGTAAGAGGAGGTATTATTAAATATCATTAAAATCATTATTAACTAAAATATTGTTTTTTTTGTGTGGCTTGAAGTGGGGAATCTTCAAATACACCCAGTCAATAAGACTAAATCTAGATCTAATAAGATCGAAATCTAGATATATAGATTGCTAAGAGGTGGATTTTCACTTATAGTTAGTTTTTGCTCTTTTCGAGCTTTCGAGTGATAAAATATCCATTGTATTAAATGTTGCAAACATTGTTTTTTTAATGACCCATTTCCCCGGATCAGGCACATCAGTTGTTTGACTAAGGTCATCGTTTCAGGTGCAAACACGCGATTATCTCCCTCGGAGAGCGAGAGAAAACGCAAACCGGTAATTGTTACGCTCGACGGTGTTTGTTAACCAAACAAAAGTGCACTCCTCGAAGTCAATCCAGTGATTTATTTAAAAACCACGAACGAACCTTGCAAGTTTCTTTCAATAATATTTAACGTAGATAATGAGATATATAAGGGGGCGTTTATTAATTACGTGCGGCGTTTAGGGGGAGGAAGGTCACATCGGGCCCAATTGATATAACAAGTGGTAAAACAGATGTACAAGCACTATACGTTAGGAATTAAAATAGGAAAAAGACTCATTTCTAGTCTCAAAAAAGTTGAAACAGAGATGTTGCCTCTCCCCGGACCTATTTAAAAGATCTACCTCTCATACATACTTAACAACTGTTAAAAAATGTTCGGATATTGAGATATTAATAAGTGATAATCAAACATTATATATATACACTAGTTACGGCCCTATGCATGGATAATAGGGGGAGGGGGGTTGGTATTGGTGCTGGTCTACTTTTTTCGGACAGCTTATCCAAAAAGTTGTTGAAAGCAGTACTGTTTTTTTTTTAATATAATGAATTTAAGTTCACTCCTGTTTTTTCTATTCAGGTTTTCACTGTTACATTAAGATAATTAGTAGGTAGGTATAAACAACTTAAAAAAAGAAACAAAAAAGATTGTATACAAAATGTCATACAATTTTGAAATTTTGGTTATACCTAATTCTTTGTAAATAAAATTACCATTTTTTTTAGATTTTGGATTTTTTTGAATTTTATTGTACGTTGCTTTCTTTTTATTTCACGAACATTTGAGTATAAGGAAGCTCAGTAATGAGGTTACAAAAAAAATATTATCTATGCACGATCGTCCGAAATTTTGTTTATGCCTAGATCTTTGAAAACAAAATTACCATATTTTTTTATATTTTGGATTTTTTTGGATTTTGTTGTACGATGCTTTCTTTTTATTTCACGTACATTTGAGTATAAGGAAACTCAGTAATGAGGTTAGAAAAATATTATCTATGCACGATCGTCCGAAATTTTGTTTATGCCTAGATCTTTGAAAATAAAATTACCATATTTTTTTAGATTTTGGATTTTTTTTTGGATTTTGTTGTACTATGCTTTCTTTTTATTTCACGAACATTTGAGTATAAGGAAGCTCAGTAATGAGGTTAGAAAAATATTATCTATGTACGATCATTCGAAATTTTGTTTATGCCTAGATCTTTGAAAATAAAATTACCATATTTTTTAGATTTTGGATTTGTTTGGATTTTGTTGTACGTTGCTTTTTTTTTATTTCACGAACATTTGAGTATAAAGGAGCTCAGTAATGAGGTTAGAAAAATATTATCTATGCACGATCGTCCGAAATTTTGTTTATACCTAGATCTTTGAAAACAAAATTACCATATTTTTTTAGATTTTGGATTTTTTTGGATTTTGTTGTACGATGCTTTCTTTTTATTTCACGAACATTTGAGTATAAGGAAGCTCAGTAATGAGGTTAGAAAAATATTATCTATGTACGATCGTCCGAAATTTTGTTTATGCCTAGATCTTTGAAAATAAAATTATCATATTTTTTTAGATTTTGGATTCTTTTGGATTTTGTTGTACGATGCTTTCTTTTTATTTGACGTACATTTGAGTATAAGGAAGCTCAGTAATGAGTTTCGAAAAATATTATCTATGCACGATCGTCCGAAATTCGGTTTATGCCTAGATCTTTGAAAATAAAATTACCATATTTGTTTAGATTTTGGATTTTTTTGGATTGTACGTTGCTTTCTTTTTATTTCACGAACATTTGAGTATAAGGAAGCTCAGTAATGAGTTTCGAAAAATATTATCTATGCACGATCGTCCGAAATTCGGTTTATGCCTAGATCTTTGAAAATAAAATTACCATATTTGTTTAGATTTTGGATTTTTTTGGATTGTACGTTGCTTTCTTTTTATTTCACGAACATTTGAGTATAAGGAAGCTCAGTAATGAGTTTCGAAAAATATTATCTATGCACGATCGTCCGAAATTCGGTTTATGCCTAGATCTTTGAAAATAAAATTACCATATTTGTTTAGATTTTGGATTTTTTTGGATTGTACGTTGCTTTCTTTTTATTTCACGAACATTTGAGTATAGGGAAGCTCAGTAATGAGGTTAGAAAAATATTATCTATTCACGATCGTCCGAAATTCGGTTTATACCTAGATCTTTGAAAACAAAATTACCATATTTTTTTATATTTTGGATTTTTTTGGATTTTTTTGTATGTTGCTTTCTTTTTATTTCACGAACATTTGAGTATAAGGCAGCTCAGTAATGAGGTTAGAAAAATATTATCTATGTACGATCGTCCGAAATTCTGTTTATACCTAGATCTTTGAAAACAAAATTACCATATTTTTTTAGATTTTGGATTTTTTTTGGATTTTGTTGTACGATGCTTTCTTTTTACTTCACGTACATTTGAGTATAAGGAAGCTCAGTAATGAGGTTAGAAAAATATTATCTATGCACGATCGTCCGAAATTTTGTTTATACCTAGATCTTTGAAAATAAAATTACTATATTTTTTTTAGATTTTTTAAATTATTATATTAATCTAGTTTTACACTAGATGTCTTTAATATGTTCTGAATTATAATTATGGGATACTTCTTTAGTAGAAACTAATAACTCACAAACCGTCGCAGCACGGTTTGTATCTGTTCCTCATTTCGTCAGTTACCTTCCAGTTGTATTTTTTAGGTCATTAAAATAACGACGTCGTTATCGTTAATTCGAGATGCAAATAGCGCCACAAGGCTGCGATACGTGCACCGATTGGCATTATTAATTGGTGTTTCATTGACGAATTAGTGCATAGCTAATTAAAAGAAGCGACCTTTGGTGAAAATTAGCAAATGCAAAGACAGATGAGTAGAGAATCTAAAAATGGAAATAGTGCTGATTACAAAAGTATTTCAGAAAACTACTACTGTCCTATGAATATCTTTTATGCTTTCTATCGTAAGGTGTAGACGCAACTATGAATTTTCTTACCGACTGTTAAATGTTAAACTAATTTTACTTCAATTGTACAGCAGAAACTTTAATTTTAAATTATTTTCTTAATTTATTTGCTAACATGATACAACTAACCCCCTAGGAGGAAAGTTAAACGCCATCTGGCGGCACCACATCAGTTAGAAATGCACATACATATGGTAATAACCGTCAACATACTCATGCCATCAGGATCACTGGGCATTGAAAAAAATACCTATAGTTCAACATAACTGATTCATAAAATAAATGTCTTAGACTTTTTATAGATCCGAGTTAACTCGGGTGAGCACAAGAGGTTTTTTTTCATGTTTTTTCCCCTAAAAAAAATTTACCGAATTTTTGCGAAATAAATGGAATACCGAAGCAGTTAAAGACTTCTTCTAACTATTATCATTATATTATCAAATCTGTGTCAACGTAAAATCTATAAAACTGTAACAATTCACCAAGAAATTTAAATTAAAAAAAAATATCTGTATATGTATGTCAACCTTTTAATACGAAATCTGTCGTCCGGGTGATTTTCTCGACCGTGAATTTGCATTTCTTCGCCATATACGTAACCCAAGTAACGGTAGCACCGGCGTTGGTGCGGCCACATTTTATTCGTGTTCGGGTGCCGCTGCTGCTGCTGCGTGCCGGACAAAAAGAAATAATAACGCAAAAGGCGAGGCGGCGAGCGTGTTAAAAAATTCATAATAATAAACACCGGGGCTCGCGTTGCGCAACTAATTGCCGTGTGGAAAGGATTGTCCCGTTCATTGCGCCATCGGCGACGTTTGTAATTAACACCACTAATTATATAAAAAATATTTGTCGGGAAAAATATATGCACTACTAATTGAATAAAGGAGATTTTTAAATGAAAGTACGAGTGGCTTGTTTGAAAGTATGACTAGATAATTATCGAATGTAATTAATTGTACAGGAACGTTTTTTGTTGTTGTTGTTGGATATTTTGTATTTTATTTTATATGTTTGATATATTTTTAGTTATTAATGTTACTTGTTATGATATAATAATAATAATGTTTATTGCACAACAAATGATTCTACTAAACAATATCCTCTAAGTAGAGTCATCTGTTGGGCAATAAACGTTATTATTATTATTATTATTATTATTAGTATCACTATGTTCTATAAAAATAATGTTGCATTTCAATTTGACTAGATGGTTCTGGATAGTTCTGGATAGTTGGCTGGAGGGTAGCATAGCTACAGACACTTAGGCCTCTAACGCCAGAGTGTTGCAGCTTGCGCGCAAAATTGACTGGTGGGACGAGTGAGCAGCCGTAAAGGGAGGTTTCACAATGGACCCACCATTGTGAAACCTCCCTTTACGGCTGCTCACTCGTCCCACCAGTCAATTTTGCGTGCAAGCTGCAAAACTCTGGCGGGTGAGGAGCTGCCAATGCTGACCATACTAGGCTAGCACTCCCCTAGTATTTGATGCCTAATGTTTACTAGAGCTGGACAGAGACATATTACATGCTCTGTTGTTTCTAGTTCTTCATTGCACCCTCTACATAACGGGCTGTTTACCAGACCCATCGTTTGTAGGTGTTTGTTTAGCCGGCAGTGACTAAATGGTAGAAACTCGAATGTTTTTTTATCTGGAAACTGGTGGAGTCAAATATTTGGGATCCTATCCCGTAAAATTATGCCGAGCATTGCTCTCTCCATAGTTCTCTACGCTACTTGTAGCTTGTTGGTAGTTTTCCTCGTTAATTGTGAGAGTTTCTGCTCTATAAGTGAAAACTTAGAGCATACATAACTTTTGATCTTCATTCAAGTTTTCACTGTAACATGAAGAAAATTAGTAGGTAGGTATAAACAACTTAAAAAATAAACAAAAAAGTTTGTACACAAAATTTCATACTATTTTGAAATTACTTTTGATCTTCATAGGTATTATTATGGGTATAATTTTAATCGACATTGCGATAATCTCTTATCATACTAGTCCTGATTGTATACTCTGCCACCTCATACATTCCTGCATGAAGACTCACAATGCCCCTCTCAACACAAATCCGTCTCTTATTTATTATAATTACAAAACCAGTTGAGGGGAATCAGATGCTCCGATGCGCGTATCAGGTTTATAAATAGCCACCGCATATTACACCTGCCCGAGGGGCCCGAAGAAGTAAAAATAAAGCACGCGAGGCGAAGGGTAAACCGAGTTCAAGTTCAGAGCGTAAACACACAACACCACAAACGCGGCGCAAAAAACGCACGTTTGAATGGCAGAAAAGGAGAAGAGCAAGAAGACAACCGGCGGCGGTGAGGCTAGGATTTAATGATATTCAGCGCGTTTGCGGTTGGTTTGTTGACCGGGCATATGAATTGTGCATGTGTATGTATGTATGTATGTGTGTGAGCTGGCGGCCTTGCAAAGCCGAGGACGGCGTCGCTTCTTCCTCAAGCCCGTATTCCTGGTGCCGCAGTTTTTTGTGCGTTTAATATATGGCCCAGTTTTTAAGTGGAGCGTGTAATTCATTTATTTTCGGCCCAGTTCTTTTGTTCAGATCGAATTGTATGAATTTGCCAAAAATTGTGCAGGATCAGGATACTGGTTGGGAGGTGGAGCTGACACAGATTTTTTGTTTTGGACG
This sequence comes from Lordithon lunulatus, assembly GCA_963942505.1. Classification (NCBI taxonomy): domain Eukaryota; kingdom Metazoa; phylum Arthropoda; class Insecta; order Coleoptera; family Staphylinidae; genus Lordithon; species Lordithon lunulatus. Next base: position 59,265,848 of record OZ012668.1, on the reverse strand, counting down.
ATTAAGTGGGAAGGATATCAGAATTGCAAGATTTTTTTTATTGTGTTATTAGTTTTGAAACTAGTTCATGGTTATATGTTTATCTTATTGTCATCTAGACACTTCTTGATATTTTACCTTCATTAATAAACACGTCAAATCAAATAAGATCACCCGCTCATCGGTGTTTATTTTATAACGCACTCAGAGTAGATGTAATTTTTGTGGTTAAAAAAAACACAAGTAAAAGTCGTTTTAGATAAGACAATTTGTTAGCTCAAAAGTTGTTCAAGAAATAAATTTATATATCTACTTAACCCTTCCGGCCCGCTGTACGCCGCAGGGAAAGGGTTAAGTAGATTTTTTGTTTATTTAAAAAAAATCAGCTGTGAGGCTCTTCCGCTTGTCAAGGGAGAAGCTCAGAGGAGTTTAATCACCCAGTATTTACTTTAACTTCGCAGAAAACCTCTGAAAAACTATGATTCGCGAAAATTCGCCCCCCCATGGGGCCGAATCCCGAAAAAGTGGCAAATATTACTAAACCTTCTTGTAGAAGACCAATTTTTATTCCTCGGGGGTTTTCGAGGTTGCTGATTACGAATCTGATGTCCCAAGGACCAAAAAAAAAGTAAATTTTACAAATAATTAATTCCAAATTATTTTCAAAGGCGTTTTTGAGGTCCCTGATTATAAATCCGATTTTCAATATTCAAAATAACGGACCTAAAATGGCGGACAAAAATTAAATTTTGTATTTCTAAAATCTCACCTGTTCAATGGCCATTCCATCTATCTCGATAACAAAATTGGGTTTTGTTGTTGTATTTTAACAGTATATACAATCAATAAGAAATGTATACGTAACTGTTAATATAAATCTGAAACTAAAACACGATTTACCCATTTAAAAACCTCATATTTCACGTAATCGTATTCCTTCCGTATTTTCAATTTGGAAAAGCTATCAACTTCACTTTCGCTCACGCATATATATATATATATATATATATATATATATATATATATATATATGTGTGTGGTGTGTAAAAAAGGACCTTATGTAAGCGTTGGCGTTCGAATGATGATACCGAGGAGCGGTCCTGCTTGCTGCCTGCCATTAGCATAGTGACCGGTTTTGTGGCGAGCTACAACGGATGTGCATTTATATAATTATCGGCCTTAAACTGATCGTCCTCTCCTCAGCTTATCTATCGCTCGACAGCCCCAATTAAACAGCAATTACTAATCTATTTTTATTAACGTCGCTATCTTATCCGCGCGCGCTTAATCGGCATCCGTTCGCGGGATGCGGCAGTTCGAAGGCGCGAATAAATGCCGCCTCCTTCTCCTCTATGTTGTGGCGGGACGACGCGGCCGACTGGGGTGGCTACTACCACGAGTTTGATCTCCTAAGAAGAAGGTAAACAATAGTAGAACAATATAAGTTGATAGTAAGCGAAAACGGGAATACATACAGGAATAGAACACTAAAAAACAAACTTAAAGTTGTTATACGAGTAACTCCATCTGTTACTTCGGTATCCCTTATTATGTTGTTTGGGACCCTGTCTCTAAAAGAAAAGAGCACAGGAATAGAAAACTCTGATGCATTCGTGCAGGGTGCATCGGGGTACTTTTTTAGAATTGAAATAAAAAATGGTAAACATTCTAAACTTCTAGTTTTGTTCATGTCTTCAGGCTTCCTGAAGACATGAGCATGTTGACGGTTATTACCATATGGGTGTGCATTGCTAATTGATGTGGTGCCGCCAGATGGCGTTTAACTTCCCTCTTCGAGGGTAAGTTGTACTATTCTAGTTTTGTATTTTCTCATGTAGTAGTATAATGAAAATTTCAATCTTACAAAGTGTACGAGGGTTGCTATTTATGTCTAGAGAGTGAATAACATAAACAATAATTGGTGTGTCGAATCAATAAATATATTGTAGAATGCATGAAATATACGAGAGTTTTTGACTTGAGGACTTCGTTAGGAGTAGTTAGTAGGTAAACATACTAAAAGTCCCCACCTCTGGGAGATGAGCATAAGATGGGAGGGGGGGAGAAGATCCCATTTTTGGGATTTTCGATTATATCTTGAAAACGGTGTGTCTTTGGCAATTTTTCTGAGAAACGATCGTGAGAGGCACTAGAAGAAAATGTTTGACAAAAAGTGAAGTAATTTTTTTGTTTCGATTTTCTTATATAATTTCTCATATAACGTATATCTGGAAAATCGTTGGAAGTTCGACAAATATGTATAGAAACAATTTTATAGGAAAGTTAATTAGTTTTATTTTTATTTAAAACACTACCAGAAAATGTTTGACAAAACGTGAAGTAATTTTTTCTTGAAAATGATCGATTTTCGTATATAACGTATATCTCGAAAACCGCTGGAAGTTCGTCAGATATGTATAGCAACAATTTTATAGGAAATTTACTTAGCTTTAATTTTTATTTAGAACATATTTTTCTAGAGTTCACCGTTTTGGAGAAATTATCAAAAAGAAACCAAAAATGGGATCTTCAAGTCTATCAGCTTAAAACAGTTTATAAAAGCTCAGTACAAGCTTGTATTGAGCTTTTATAAACAATATATAACGTATATATCGAAAACCGCTGGAAGTTCGACAGATATGTATAGCAACAATTTTATAGGAAATTTACTTAGCTTTAATTTTTATTTAGAACATATTTTTCGAGAGTTCACCGTTTTCGAGATATTATCAAATAAAACCAAAAATGGGATCTTCAAGTCTATCAGCTTAAAACAGTTTATAAAAGCTCAGTACAAGCTTGTATTGAGCTTTTATAAACAATATATAACGTATATCTCGAAAACCGCTCGAAGTTCGACAGATATGTATAGCAACAATTTAATAGGAAATTTAATAAGCTTTAATTTTTATTTAGAACATATTTTTCTAGAATTCACCGTTTTCGAGATATTATCAAAAAAAAAAAAAAAAAAATGGGATCTTCAAGTCTTTTCAGCTTAAAAGTTTATAAAATCTCAGTACAAGCTTGTATTGAGCTTTTATAAACTGTTTTAAGCTGATATCATCTTGCTTAGTTGGGGTTGCTCAAATCGTTGTTTTCCTCTACTCTAAAATATTGTCTTGGAATTATGATACCAATTGAATTTGATTTTGTTGCATTTCATTCGATTATTACTTATGTTTATAATATCTTTGCAAAAAAATGTTTGCTTAATAAATACAGAATGTTTTACAATAAATTTTTTATAAAAATTCTAAAACACACGAGTTTTAGAAATTTAATAATAAAATTTTATTATTAAAATTCTAACATACGATAAATTGAGGTTAATTAGAAGTCTGTCTAGTTGGTGACAAAGCAATGATAATTAGAAAATTTGAATATAATACAAATGTGAAGTCCCACCATGTTTCTATATTAGTGCAGGAACTGTGGGCAGGTTTTTATATAAGAATTACGTGTTAAATCTTAAAAGATGTGGGGGTATATGCGTATGTTTTTTATATCTCATGAAATTACAATACAAAATATATACGTGACATTGTATGAGAATTATATAATTTTGTATAGTGGTGTGTAAGGATGGAAGGTCCACCGCTGTTACCAAATTTGATGTGTAGATCACAGGGGTTTCGCTGGCACCACCTCAGAATTGAGGAAAACTCGTACAAGTTTTAAAATGTGTGTTGTATTATGGTTAACAATTATTTGAAGTGAGAGCTAGCTTGTTGATGTTGGCTGGTTCTTATGTCTTCGGGGAGTCGATGAGGAATGAGTGTTATAAAAAAAAACTCCTCTTCATTTATCTTGGTCTCATGTTGTTAGTTTAGTTGTCTATCTGTTTTTACTTTCCGAATACATTACTGATGTAAAGGAAGGTATTGTTTTACCGAAAACGTCTTCACGTTTTCTAACTAAGATTGTGGAAATATACGATAATTTTCCGGGGAAGAAAACTACACTAGAAGGAATGTATTATTGTCGTGAACAATTTAGAAGAACAAAATTTCAATTTTCTTCACGTTTTATGCCTAAAATAGTGAAAATAAACCCGATTTTTGCGATGTCTGTATGTATGTATGTATATGCATTTTTCACCAATGCCAGCAACTAGGTGGGAAAACTACTATAAAAACTGTGTATGTGTGTGGATATGAATTTGTCTGTTGTACAAATCGGCTGGGAAAGCGAGTTGGGGTGATCCCATTGAAAATTTGAGTAAAATAGGTCCAGAAAGAGAGAAACAAATTGATAAAACTGTTACCTAAAAAAGTAACTGTTCCGCCACTTGGCCTGCAGACGGGCCCCCAAACATGCGCGCAAAAAAAAAACGATTTAGTGTAACATGAGTTGAATTAATAGTTTAATTTAAATTTTATATGTAGTTAAAAATTTAATTACGCACAAACGAATGAAAATTAAAAATTACAATGAATTAAAAAGACAAATATTTTCAAATATTGTCAAATATTGTTAAATATTTTTAAATATTTTGACAAATATTGTGAAATATTGTCAAATATTGGCATGTCTAAATGTCGAAAATGTAAGAAATGTCAACTATTTTCAAATGTTAGCAATTATTGTCAAATATTGCCAAAAATTGCCATATATTGTCGAATACTGTTATATATTTTCAAATATTGTCAAATATTGTTAAATATTTTCAAATATTTGGCAAATATTGTGAAATGTTGTTAAATATGTTCAAATATTGACAAACATTGGCAAATGTCAAAATGTCGAAAATGTCAACTATTTTCAAATGTTTGCAATTAATGTCAAATATTGCCATATGTTAAAATGTCGAAAATATCGAAAATGTCAAAAATTCAAAATATCAATGTAATTCGGAAAGTTGTGTGGTGGCCATACTAGATATTAATTTTATCATAATTTTCCATTCATACAATTTTCTCATTGAGTTTTTGTATATTCTTAATCATTGCCATATTTTCCTCTTTCATCTCTTGTTTTCGATTTTGTTTTTGTTCGTCCATTTATTTGTTTAAAAGCTTTCATTATTTTTTAATTTTTGTATCATCAGTTCTTGCATTATTTTTTTATCAGTTCTTTGATCATTTTTGTATCATCACTTCTTGCATCATTTTTGCATCATTTCTGTATCATCAGTTTTTGCATCATTTTTGTATCATCATTTCCTGCATCATTTTTGTATCATCAGTTCTTGCATCATTTTTGTATCACTAGTTTTTGCATGATTTTTGTATCATTAGATCTTGCATAATTTTTGTATCATCAGTTCTTGCATTCTTTTTTATCATCATTCTTGCATCATTTTTTTATCGTTAGATCTTGCATCATTTTTGTATCATCAGTTCTTGCATTCTTTTTTATCATCATTCTTGCATTCATTTTTGTATCACTAGTTCTTGCATCATTTTTGTATCTTCAGTTCTTGCATTCTTTTTGTATTACCAGTTCTTGCATTAATTTTTATCATCAATTCTTGCATCAGTTTTGTATCATAAGTTCTTGATCATTTTTGTATCATCAGTTCTTGCATCATTTTTGTATCATGAGTTCTTGCATCATTTTTGTATCTTCAGTTCATTTATTATTTTTGTATCTTCAGTTTTTCTATCATTTTTTATCATCAGTTCTTGCATCATTTTTGTATCACTAGTTCTTGCATCATGTTTGTATCATCACTTCTTGCATCATTTTTGTATTATCAGTTCTTGCATTAATTTTTGTATCATAAGTTCTTGCATCATTTTTGTATCATCAGTTCCTGCATCATTTTTGTATCATCAGTTCCTGCATCATTTTTGTATCATAAGTTCTTGCATCATTTTTGTATCATCACTTCTTGCATCATTTTTGTATTATCAGTTCTTGCATTAATTTTTGTATCATAAGTTCTTGCATCATTTTTGTATCATCAGTTCCTGCATCATTTTTGTATCTTCAGTTCTTGCATTATTTTTGTATCTTCAGTTTTTCTATAATTTTTTATCATCAGTTCTTGCATCATTTTTGTATCACTAGTTTTTGCATGGTTTTTGTATCATTAGATCTTGCATCATTTTTGTATCATCAGTTCTTGCATTCTTTTTTATCATCATTCTTGCATCATTTTTTTATCGTTAGATCTTGGATCATTTTTGTATCATCAGTTCTTGCCTTATTTTTTATCATCATTCTTGCATTCATTTTTGTATCACTAGTTCTTGCATCATTTTTGTATCTTCAGTTCTTGCATTATTTTTGTATTACCAGTTCTTGCATTAATTTTTATCATCAATTCTTGCATCATTTTTGTATCATAAGTTCTTGCATCATTTTTGTATCATCAGTTCTTGCATCATTTTTGTATCATGAGTTCTTGCATCATTTTTGTATCACTAGTTCTTGCATCATGTTTGTATCATCACTTCTTGCATCATTTTTGTATTATCAGTTCTTGCATTAATTTTTGTATCATAAGTTCTTGCATCATTTTTGTATCTTCAGTTATTGCATTATTTTTGTATTATCAGTTCTTGCATTAATTTGTATCATCAATTCTTGCATCATTTTTGTATCATAAGTTCTTGCATCATTTTTGTATTTTCAGTTCTTGCATTATTTTTGTATCATCAGTTCTTGCATTAATTTTTATCATCAGTTCTTGTATAATTTTTATACATTAGATCTTGCATCATTTTTGTATCATCAGTTCTTGCATCATTTTTGTCATTAGATCTTGCATCATTTTTATATCATCAATTCGTGCATCATTTTTGTATCATCAGTGCTTGCATCATTTTATTTATCATCAGTTTTTGCATTTTGCAGTTCCGCCAATTTTGTTTTTATCACCAATTCTTGCATATTCCTGAATCATCAGTTCTTGCATAATTTTTATTATTGTCTCTTCTGTGCCCACTCCTTTTTATCCATCTGCTTTGCTTTCCTAGCTGATTTCTTTGTTAATATTTTCCTCTTTGCAATTTAATTATCTATGGCAGCGCCCAGATAGCGGTAATCGAATTGCAACCGGTGACGCATCCCAGGAATAAAGTTTATTGTTGATAAGAACCGATGCTGTTGATAGATATCAAATTGTTGAAATTTGTTGTGATTTTTTAATGTTTGTATAAATCAGTGCGATTGTGTTCGTATATGTATACAATTTCAAGGATACTTGACGCTCATGAATTGAACCAATTCGTCGAATGATTAATGCAATGGAAAAATTTTTTTTTTTAATTTTCGTACTCAAGTGTACGTTGCCAAATTTAAACTACCCATGCCAACATCCTTATGCCATTTGTGTAGTTTAATGATTTTCTTTATTGAAATCTAAGTATGTTGCCATCTGTAAAATGATTAGCCATGAATAAAGCGTTTAAAAATTGTTTCCGCTTTAAATTCAGTTAACTCATTTAAAGTTAATTTTATTCCCTAATTTTAACTACCTTCGCTCAGATATTGTTGTGGTTTTGTTGGTTGTTGTGTCTACTATCTGGTAATTCAGTGATTCCCCACCAGCACACTATCAATATTATTTAATATTTTTATATAAAAAAAAAAACGTGCACACTATCAATATTATTTAACATGTTTATATATTAAAAAAATGTGCACACACCCCTAAACGGCATTTGGTTCTCCCTCGCCCAGACCCAGACAGATCAATTTATTTCCTTCCAGTTAGCAGCAGAGGACCGATTCACGTACCGCTTAAAAATTAAATCAATATAATATAAAAAGAGTCTATCTTTATAAGGATATCAGCCGGTCAAGGGAGAAGCTCCGAGGAGTTTAATCACCCGGTATTTACCTTAACTTCACAGAAAACCTCTGAAAAACTCTGAAAGGTGATTCGCGAAAATTCGCTCCTGGTTGGGGATCGAGCTCAAGCTCCCCAATGCTCAGTATGAGATGGACGACGTCTCTAACCACTCGTGTTACGTGATGTAATAGGCTAACGACCCGCGGTCTTTCTGCCCGGGATTTAATAATTCTATGAGTAATTATTTTCTATTTAGTCTGTGTCATTTCTTCTGTTGTGCAATCGTCGGATTACCTCAAAGAGTGTATTAGAAGGATGTTTAAATTTAGGGGTGAAGTTTGGGTTTCGAAGAATGCAATATCTGCTGAGGATATTGTAGTTGAATGTGTTCACAGCAAATTTTTCCATCAGGAACTGTATTCTGTCTGCAATGTGAGTGATGTCCGTTATGGAGTATAGAAGTTCGTTTGGTGGATTGTGGAGGGGGTTATTGGGATATAATATATTATGTCAATAATGTCGAAAATTTCAAAAATGTCTATGTATTTCGGAACCAGCTATGTATGGTATGCATTCGCAAAACTTGTCGGCACAAGAGTGTCGCGGCACCGTGGTTGAGGATCACTGTGGTAATTAATGGTCAATCAAAAAGATGAATCAATGCCTAAAGCTTAGGCGAAAGTAGTTGTTTTAAACAATAAATAACGTTGTAAAAACATAGTAGCTTGATTAATCTCCTTCATTACACCTGCTTAGTCACCCTATATACTAAATATCAAATATATGAAGAGGATTTTTTATTTACTGTAAAATTCTTACATACTCAAAGATTTTAATGTGTAATAAAAATTGTTTAATTATATGCACTCAGAACTGTTGCAAAAATCTACTTATTTTCGGGTTTCTAACCATCCTGCCCCCTTAAGTACAATCATTACATTGTGTTTTTTTTAAGTTTCATTTTCATTACACTTTCAAATCAGTTACCTGCCCGCGTTCTTATCGTCGGTTTCCAATTAATCGCAAAGTTCACAACTAATCGCCTCGAATTTGTATGCAGTCCAGCCCGATGCGAACAATAATTAGATTCCAGTGAATATTTATAGAGCCGGCGCGTGCGTTGACGGTGCTAAAAGGTCTCTTTTAATTAGTCACCGTTGTTGTACATTTTCATTGCGATAGATAAACAAAGGACGCGCACGACCTCAACAGCGAACCAACAATGACTTTTCTATGCACTATGTACATGTCCTTACATAGTAATTAATTGTTCCATATTCACGGTACTCATTAATTTAAAGGAACAAAAAAATTATGGCGGTAGTCGTTTTAATTATAGAGACACATTTAAAAATTTTGAAATTAATGATGTGCTGTTATTTTTATGATATTATTTTAATGATTACGTTTTTAATAAAGAAGATGAATAAAACTACTATGTTTTTTATCACTTGTTTAATTGTTAGCTAGAGCTTAGGCGAATAAAAATAAATACTAAACTAATACCAAACAAACAAATACATGACCATCAGACTAGAAGAAAATCACATTTTAGAACGGAAAAATACACAAAAACAAAATATTCACAGACATTAATAACAACCGCCATAAAACAATACAATGAACTAAATGAGTATATTAAAACACTTAAATTAATTCCCTTCAAACTCAAAATAAAAAAACCTACTAATACACAACAACCTTAAATAAAATAGAAGACAGGGAACAAACCACAGATACCTCGATACCGTTAGCCCAAGATGAGAAATCACCCATAAATCCCGCGGCGAGGACAGAGGAAAAAAAAACATCAAATCATAGCCAAACAACTTCACATGTTTTGTATTTTATATTTTTATATTTATATAGAATATGTAACTTTGTTGTTTAAATAAATGCAAATTTATAATCTTAAAAACTAGTTGTTTTAAACAATTAAAAAACATAGTAGTTTTATTCATCTTCTTTATTATGAAAATATTTATGAGTTACCATGTATTAGACGCCAAAACCATTCAATATCTGATTACGTTTTTATTATAACTAGTTTCCAATTCAAAAAATACTGGATACGACTTTCCGAATTAATTACATAATTAATATTAAATCAAAATTTAAGATATTTCGGTTTCGATTCATGTTTGAATGATTTTTTTTTCACGTTTTCATATTTTCTCATACACATACACACAGAGATTTTAGAACAGCTCCCGAACTAAAGCGGCTTAGGTATTATTTGCGCGTAAATTTTAAATACAATGTTCACATTGAATACCTAAAAATTAGAAAACGAGACAATCATCTACATTATGTATACCTTAAAGGCACCTTACACGGTCAATAATACTGTCAGTCCTAGTACTGTCATTTGCTTTAATCCTCCTTTTATATTTATCAAGTAATCAATTATCCGGATATACATCAGTATTCTATTGATTCCATCATTGCTATACCTTACAGGATAAATAATACTGTTCATATTTTAGAGTAATGAATATTTATTATTTATATTATTGTACAATAATACTGTCATTATTCTAAAATATTGACAGTATTATTGATCGTGTAAAGGTCGTTTTAGACAAGACAATTTCTTGACTCAAAAGTTATTATTATATATTTATAAGAAATTGTCTTGTCTAAAACGAACTTTACACGATCAATAATACTGTCAATATTTTAGAATAATGACAGTATTATTGTACAATAATATCTTTAAAATATTCATTACCCTAAAATATTAACAGTATTATTTATCCTGTAAGGTATAGCAATGATGGAATCAAAATGCGAGATAATTTAAATTATCTCGTATCATACAGCAAATTATTTGAAATATAGAATTGGATGGTAGATTGAATGAAAAAATATAACACGTTCTATTTGTCAAGAACAAATTGTATGGGAGGAGGATATATGAATTCATTTCTTGAACAACTTTTGAGCTAAGAAATTGTCTTGTCTAAAACGACCTTAAGGTGCCTTTTAAAGTGACTTGAAATCTCTAATTAATATATTTTATAAATTGTTTCTAATAACTACTAACGTGTCAGTACAATGTTAAATTACAAAACGTTTCAATCTTTTCCTTGGCGCGAATATATTTTTCGTGTTACAAAATAACCCCCGGCGCGGTGTCGCCACACGCGTCCTTGCATGTCCCTCAATTGTGCCACACGAAATGTTTCTCCTCCTTCGCGGAACTGAATACTGATTCTTACCTGCAGCCTTCGAAACGAATCGCTTAGCGAGATGCAATTTTCCAAGTAACAAAAAATAGCCAAGCTTTCATTGCGTAACCTTTTATTTTCCTCGTGTGCGCGCCCGCAAGGAAGAAAGTCCCCGATAAATAATTGATGTGGCGCCGCTGATAATAAATTCAGCCAACGTTTGTGTGTGTGTTTGTGTTGCAACCGTTTTCACGACTACAGCGTGTCCCTCTGTTTCGTGTTGCAGATGGTACTTCCGCAAGATCAAGAGAATAGAAGCCGAGAAGAAACTGCTGCTGCCGGAGAACGAGCACGGCGCTTTCTTAATCCGCGACTCGGAAAGCAGGCACAACGACTACTCCTTATCAGGTAATTGGCGATTTTTTTTTTATTGTGCACGCAGACCGGAAACAATTAGGATTCGGTTGTGTTTGTAAGGGTACAAGGATATCCATTGTGGAGTCGAGTGAAATTCCTTGTAGACACTTTCATATTTGCAACTCCCAAGTATTTAATGTTGTGAATGTAAGAAATATTATTATGCTTGAATTATTAGATTTCAGGAATTTTTCGAAAGAGTTCTAAATATAAAATCTAACAAAAGATCCTCCTCAGTATTTTCTGCTTGAATTATCAGATTTGAAGAATTTTTGGATGTAATTTTTTTATTCTGTTTTGACTTGCCACGAACATTTATGTTTTTTTTATAATAAATCTTTTTGTTTGATTATCATATTTCAGTAATTTTTGGATGTAATTTTGTATTCTGCTTGGGCTTGCCACGAACATTTCTGTTTTTTGCAATAAATCTCTTTGTTTGATTATCAGATTTCAGGAATTTTTCGATGTTATTTTTTATTGTTTTGACTGCCACGAACATTTATGTTTTTTATAATAAATCTTTTTGTCATTACATTTTCTTTACAACATTCAATTCTACAGAAGGTGTACAATTGAATACTGTAAAGAAAATTTAATTATAAAAAGATTATTTATAAAAAAACATAAATGTTTGTGACAAGCCAAAACAGAATAAAAAATGGCATCCAAAATTCCTGAAATCTGATAATCAAACAAAGAGATTTATTATAAAAAACAATTCGTGGCAAGCCAAAGCAGAATAAAAAATTACATCCAAAAATTCCTGAAATCTGATAATCAAACAAAAAGATTTATTATAAAAAACAAATGTTCGTGGCAAGTCAAAACAGAGTAAAAAATTACATCAAAAAATTCTTCAAATCTGATAATTCAAGCAGAGAATACTGAGGATCTTTTATAGCCAAAGCGAGTTCAGATTTTATGTTTAGAACTCTTTCGATACCCCTCCCTGAATTTGACCGCCCCTGCTCTTTGGTTCCCAATAATCACTTCTTTCTAACTGACTTTCGCTGAAAAACTATTATAATATTATAAATGTAAAGATGTAATTTCTATTTATTTTCAGTCAGGGATGGTGATACAGTAAAACACTACAGGATAAGACAATTGGACGAGGGCGGGTTCTTCATCGCCCGCAGGACGACATTCCGCACGCTCCAGGAGCTCGTCGAACATTACAGCAAGGATGCCGACGGTCTCTGCGTCAATCTGTGCAAGCCGTGTGTTCAGGTAGGAAACTAATGTTCAAACAACTATCTACTATCATAATTTTTGGCTTATTTGTCTATTATAATATTTATTTTCTTGATTCTTAAACTAACACGCGTTTGTTTCGTTTTCTGTTGTGCAGAATCCTTTACTTTCAGAGGTATGTCTGTTAGATGCTTTTTGTTTAGTTTGCTATGGTGTTAATCCTAGATTTTTAATGTTATACGGAAATATTACATCATCTACATTTGGTTATAACAAATAAATATTATTTAAATATTGGATTGTTAAGGCGTCTACTTTGTGATAATTCATTTTAAAGGATAAATAAAACGATTTTTTACTTTGTTTTTTATCACACTTCAGTTACACTTTGCAACTAGTTTCGGCTAAGTTCTAGCCATTTTCGAGCTCCTCCGATGACTAAAGCAATTGTAACCGATCGCTCTTTATATAATAAAAAAAAGAAGGAAAACTAACAATTACACAGAAACATCTTAACTAAAATATATATAAAAAGGGGCTGGGGTGGGTTTTCTAAAAAATGTGGAATTCCCTGACCGTCCCAAATATTATTTACTATTAAACATTGTAATGAATGCGAATTCTAAAGTATCCTACGAATTTAATTTGAAAAATTTTCACGCGGATTGAATAACATAGTGTTATTCTTATCATATATAAATGTATATGGCATAGTTTTTATTAAAACCTCAATACAATTTCACAGTTCACGCAATAAGAAAAATATAAATATGATGCCGCCCTTAAGTTCTATTTAAACGAATCAAATGCCTTCTACCGTAAGGTATAGGCATCACCCTTAAATACTAAATATTGTTTAAAATACCAAACGTTTCTTTCTTTCTGCACTTTCTAAAAAAATAGTCTAGCACAATTAATTTCAATAGTCTAGCTGTATTTTTTGTCTGTTTGTATGATTGAAATTTGTCTTGTTATTACATGCGGTTTGTGTCGTTGTGGAATTGCAGGTTGAAAAGCCTCAACCGGAAGGCCTGTCGCACCGAACGCGCGATCAATGGGAGATCGATCGATCATCACTCAAGTTCATCAGGAAGCTCGGGCATGGGCAGTTTGGTGAGGTGTGGGAGGGGCAGTGGAATAACACGACGCCGGTCGCCATAAAGACACTCAAAACGGGCACTATGGACCCCAAAGATTTCCTCGCGGAGGCACAAATTATGAAGAAGCTGCGGCATCCGAAGCTGATACAGCTGTATGCTGTGTGTACTATGGAGGAACCTATTTATATTATTACTGAGTTGATGAAGAATGGGTCGCTGTTGGAGTTCCTGCAGGGGAAAGGGAAGGGGTTGAAACTGCCGCAGTTGATTGATATGGCGGCGCAGATTGCGGCTGGAATGGCGTATTTGGAATCGCAGAATTATATTCACAGGGATTTGGCGGCAAGGAATGTGCTGGTGAATGATAGTAATGTTGTGAAGATTGCTGATTTCGGGTTGGCTAGGCTTATTAAGGTGAGTTACTATATTTTTTTTAAATCAATATAGTTAGTATCCTATACCTGTTTAGTGTTATTAACAGTGGAGACTCATTAACAACGCCGTAGCAAGACTACGAACTGAATTAGGCACAAAATTAGGGTATCATGGATTATTGAAGAAGAAGAAGAAGAAGATATTGAATGGTTTTGGCGTCTACTACGTGGTAATTCATTTTCAATAAAGGAGATCCTTTATTGAAGAAGAAGATATATTTATTGTAACATACATACATACATACATACAAGATATACATACATGTACAAGAGGCCATCGACCGTGGTCTTTCAGCTATTGGATTATTGAAACAACGTTAAAATCAAAATATACAGGACTGTTTTAAAATTGTATAGCACTATTTTACGTTTGTATTCCCTAGTACTGGCTACAGCCAGACAATGATAGAGTTATTTGTATTTGCATTAGGACGACTGTTGATGATTGTTGTAGCTAACGATCCTATTCATTAACTCTTCTTGCGTGCCAATAGACGTGGAATAAGCTATAGATTTCATCTAGCCCCACAGAAAATGGTGTTAGACCGGAAGATCGTGGAAACCACGTAGCACGTAAAATAAATAATTTGGGATATATTTTTAGATTAACTTTTTTGTTTATTTTGTGCTATAGAGTACATCCTTAAAATAGTGTTATGCAATTTTGACACAGCCTGTATACACAATAATAGGAGCCAAAATCGGTTCTGGTCCAAAGACTTTGCTACGGCTCTGCTCGCTACCTGAAAAGTAGATTAAATTCTACCAAATTAAGTTTTATTTTATTTTAAATTCTCCTAGTGCCAAAATTCTTATTATTAAACCTAATTGACTTAAAGTTGATACAGCAATATTTTTTTAAAGCATAAAATTAGCCTGCTATAAATATAGTTAATCTTCAACAACCAAATGAGTGCACTGTTAATATACAAAATTATTTCCTTTTCAGATATCCTAGTTTATAAGATAACTAGTTTTATCAATCCTTTTAATCCCAACCTTCTTTTTCCTTTTAGATCTCCCAGTAATTGAAACCTGATCTATAATGTTTTTGAAAGGTGAAAAAGGTAAAATCGTTGCTTCAACCTGTATAATTTTGATACAATTCATTTTTTAATATTCAAGTCATCCTGTTTGTTTTACAAATTTTAATATCATTTATTTATTAATGCCATCAGGAGGATGAATATGAAGCGAGAGTTGGAGCAAGGTTCCCCATTAAATGGACAGCGCCTGAAGCGGCCAACTACAGTAAATTCTCCATTAAATCGGACGTTTGGTCGTTCGGAATCCTGCTCACCGAATTGGTGACTTATGGTCGTATACCATATCCTGGTAAGTGCAACCAAATTGAATACACATAGGTTCAGTTGTATGAAGCAGTCAACTCTATATTAATATCATT
Source organism: Lordithon lunulatus (assembly GCA_963942505.1). Lineage (NCBI taxonomy): Eukaryota > Metazoa > Arthropoda > Insecta > Coleoptera > Staphylinidae > Lordithon > Lordithon lunulatus. The sequence goes on along the minus strand of OZ012668.1, from coordinate 59,250,402 downwards.
TTATTGGAATTATAGTCGAAATTGCTAGACCTATAGGGCTTGGCAAATTTGTTGAAACTTGTAAAATTTTATTTCTTGATAGAAAATCGAGTTTAGCCTCATTTTGTAGATACTTTAATTCCAAAGATAAAAACTGAATCATATTGCAATAAAAAAATATACCGTTGTGGCGGTAAAGACGAAGAAAATTAAAATCCAATCATTCAACTTTAGGATAGACAATTTTCAATCAAATAAACGATCGAATGACTCAGTGTTATAGTTTAAATTGCATGATGGCGACTAAATAAGTTATAGAACATTTAATTGTTTTTGTAGGTATGACCAACGCTGAAGTGCTGCACCAAGTGGAGCACGGCTACCGCATGCCCGCACCCCCCAACTGCCCCTCGCCCCTCTACGACATCATGTTGGAGTGCTGGCACCGCGACCCGATGAAGAGGCCCACATTCGAAACGCTGCAATGGAAACTGGAGGACTTCTTCACCATGGACGGCTCGGAGTACAAGGAAGCGTCCGCGTACTGAGGTCACGCCCACCTGCCCGCTGACTGGCTCAGGAACGCTGTTGACGTGCACTACCACTAAGTCTCGTGTCAGCAGGACGGGTGGCGCTACACACATACATACACTCACATACCCCCTCCCGAGAAATCGCGACAATTATTGCTTATTATTATTATTATTTTTTAAACGAACCCTATTCTTTTTTTGTACATAAAACTACTATATGTACATAGTTCGAACGTATGATTTTATTTACGCGCGCCGAGACTGAAATAGTTTGCCTCTCTTCACACCCACACACACACACACACGCAGAGAAGGAAAAGCCGGTTTTCTTTTTATAATCACGACGACAAAAATATGTTCCGAATGTTTTCCAACTTTTTAAATGATGCCTGTAGAATGAATCGACTAGCATCATAAAAAGAAATGCTATACATTCCGTACTCTTCCTATCTATAGCCATTTCGTTACGACTTCAAGCGTAATTTTTTAATAGCTATTTGCATGAAAATATCCCGAATTTATCTACAATGGGATATTTTTAATTCAGTGAGTAATTTTGTATGGATGTTAAGGTGACGTAATTTAGAATTTTTCATTCACAATAAGACCTGGTTTCCTGGAAGAGCGGTCGCTTAATACCCAGGGCTTAAAGTCTTGGTTTCCTAGGAAGCGGAGCAGATAAAAGCGGCCGTTCTTGACGTCATTTTGGCATCACAAAAACAGTTGTTCATGTATTTAGATAAATGATAGCCCAGAAAGCGGTATACGTTAATGTAATGGGATACAATCATGAATTATAGTGAATTATGATTAGTTATTCACTTATATGTGTATATATATATATATATATATATATATATATATATATATATATATATATATATATATATAAGTAAAACGTTCCCTTTGATATGTACATGACGTCAAAAGCGCCCCATTTTCTCAACACAGTCCTTTTAGGGAACCAGGGTTTAAACGCGGTAGTGGTAAGTAATATTTTGCATGTCTATAAAACTTTAGACGTTCAGAATTGGGCAGTAAACCGTTGGTTTCTTAGAAAGCGGTGTCGACAAAAGCGGCCGTATTTCAAGTTCATTTAGACGTCACATTTTTCTTTTACGTATATTTAAAAAATCCGGCCATCCAGAGAGCGGTATACTTAAAAAAATTGGGAAAATGTCATGAATTACACTGGAATCTGGTGAGTTATTCAATTACATGTACTTCAAACGTATCATGTAATGTGTAAATTGACGTGAAAAACGGGCGTTTTTATCGACACCTATAACTTCATGAAATTTTCTCAATACTTTGAAGTATACCGCTCTTTATTTAAATATACGTAAAAGAAATGTGTGACGTCAAAATGACGTGAAATACGGCCGCTTTGGCGACACCGCTTCCTAGGAAAACAAGGCTTTAAGCTCTGGTTTCCTAGGAAGCGGCGCGAATAAAAACGGCCGTTTTAACATCATTTTGACGTTACTTATAAAATTGTACACGTATTTAAATAAATATTGTAACCCAGATACCGATATACCTAAATGTAATGGAAGAAGGCTATGAATTACATCGGATTATGGTGCTTTATTCATTTACATATACGTAAAACATTTCGTGTAACGTATAAATGACGTCAAAAACGTCCGCTATCATTATCGACACTGCTTCTTATATAAATCAAGGCTTAATAGTGTAGGATATTTAAATTAGAGGTATGTTCTGTCACAGTTTTACCGCGCTGATGTAAACGCCTGAATTTAAAAATTCAGGCGTTTACATCACGGTAAAACTGTAACAGAACATACCTCTAATTTAATTATCCTACACTATTACATGTTTACGTTACCACTATTACGCTTATTGTGAATGGCCCTTTAGAACGACGATGTTGTGAATTTTTATACGGTTACGTGCCAAAAAAGAAAACGCACAAATGAATAGCTTTATTATAGTAAATTAAATTTATATGTAATACAGTTTTTTTGATTGTTTTGAAATGTTGGAAAACATTGTGAAGATACAACACACAAATCTCCCTTCCCCACTAAAACTATTTAAATAAAAAAAAAATTCCATTTCAAAAGGGCGACACGCACAACTAGTTAGTAATAACGCTGCCATATTGATCTAAATTCGTATTATTTATATATACATACATTTATATAATATATTTCAAAAGAAGAAACAAAAAAAAAGACTCATAATATTTGTCTTGTTAAAAAAAACATACAATTTTAGGGGATTATTACTGTACTAAGTTATTATGTTTGTCTTCTTCTCTTGCATTCACACATTCCTTTTGTTTGCGACGGCACAAACCTGTTTTGCGCCCCTCCCCCCCTTAAATGTTCGACTGTACTCCCGCAATCCTTCGCTTCCGTTTTTTTTGGATATTTGTTATATACGAGAGTTAGAGAAAAAAAAAGAAGTTTAAATGAATGGCATTGTTTATATGTTAAAAGAAACCCACATTACGAAATATTTTTTGTATTATACACTTAGTTATATAATAATAAATTTAATAAAAATATTGTTTTTATTCGGAATTTCTTGTGATGGTAAGTTGTCTATGTTAGACTAATTTTAGTGATTATGTACCCCTTTATTTTTTGTTTGTTGGTTATATATTGTTACAGTAATCGTTACTGTATTTGCTACAATGCTGTAACTGGCTATCCATCTTCGGGACCCCTGATATATACTAACACGACAGTTATATCAGGGATCAATAAACTGCGACTCGCGAGCCACATGTGGTTGGTTTTTGGATACATATGTGCTCTTCAGAATTACAATTCACTGGTATTTGGGCAAAAGGGCATAAGTCATCATTTTTTACGAAAATACAAACGCAGCCAACTCCCTCACCCTGAAGAAATGAAGTACAACATGCAATGTAGTTGTACTTCATTTCTTCAGTGTGAGGGAGTTGGAGAATCTCATTTTTCAACAGGATAACGCATGCCCTTATACGACAATAGTTACACAACAATATTTGAAGCAGCTAACATTGTTGTTTTCCCATGCAGCCAGCACACACATTCTTTGTATTCTGTCTGTAGAGATGAACAACGGTTTGAGTATCCTTACTTTGATCAGGACATCAGATTAAAAATTGAATTTATTTGTTTAGAATCAGGTCTATCCGCTTAAAAAAACAGTATAGAACAAGAATTAACAGGTCTATTGCTCAAAATGAGAGTGCTTGTTACTCAAATTTATTTATTTATGTCTATTGATGGCCCACCGATATTTACATCGCTTCAAATGATGATTGTAACCCATTACAACGAAACATGATCAAAATCGGCCGTCGATTTAATGATTTTTTGAGGGTTTTAAGGATTGAAAACCGCATGTTAGTACATTTTTTGGTTTTAAATATTCACCGAAAATTTAATTTACAAATTTTTTATTTAATTTTCTCAGAAATACATCTGTTTTACATATTTTGGTAAAACTTGGTCAAAATCGGCCGACGTTTTAATGACTTTTTAGGAGGTTTTAGTGATTGAAACTCGCTATGTTAGTACATTTATTGTGTTTAAAAATTCACCAAAAATTGAATTTACAAAAAAATTTATTTAATGTTCTCAGAAATATTACATGCATGTGTTTTATATATTTTGGCAAAACTTTGTCAAAATTCGCCGACGTTTTAATGACTTTTTGAGGGTTTTGGTGATTGAAAATCGCTATGTTAGTACATTTATTGCGTTTACAAATTCAGCAAAAATTGAATTTTCAAAATTTTTATTTGATTTTCTCATAAATATTACATGCATGTGTTTTACATATTTTGGTAAAACATGGTCAACATCGGCTAAGGTTTTAATGACTTTTTGAGGTTTTTAATGATTGAAAATTGCTATGTTAGTACATTTATTGCGTTTAAAAATTCACCAAAAATTGAATTTAGAAAATGCTCATTTCATTTTCTCAGAAAAATTACTTGCATGTGTTTTACATATCTTTTTTGAAACTTGGCCAAAATCGAACAATGTTTTAATAACTTTTTGAGGGTTTTAAGGATTGAACACCGCTATGTTAGTACATTTAAGCGTTAAAAAATTCACCAAAAATTGAATTTACAAAAGTTTCATTTGATTTTCTCAGAAATATTACATGCATCTGTTTTACATATTTTGGTAAAACTTGGTCAAAATCGGCCGACGTTTTAATGACTTTTTGAGGGTTTTAGTGATTGAAAATCGCTATGTTAGTACATTTATTGTGTTTAAAAATTCACCAAAAATTGAATTTACAAAAAAATTTATTTAATTTTCTCAGAAATATTACATGCATGTATTTAATATATTTTGGCAAAACTTTGTCAAAATTCGCCGACGTTTTAATGACTTTTTGAGTGTTTTAGTGATTGAAAATCGCTATGTTAGTACATTTATTGCGTTTAAAAATTCACCAAAAATTGAATTTTCAAAATTTTCATTTGATTTTCTCATCAATATTACATGCATATATTTTACATATTTTGGTAAAATATGGTCAAAATCGGCTAAGGTTTTAATGACTTTTTGAGGTTTTTAATGATTGAAAATTGCTATGTTAGTACATTTATTGCGTTTAAAAATTCTCCAAAAATTGAATTTAGAAAATGCTCATTTTATTTTCTCAGAAATATTACTTGCATGTGTTTTACATATCTTTTTTGAAACTTGGCCAAAATCGACCAATGGTTTAATAACTTTTTGAGTGTTTTAAGGATTGAAAACCGCTATGTTAGTACATTTATTGCGTTAAAAAATGCACCAAAAATTGAATTTACAAAATTTTCATTTGATTTTCTCAGAAATATTACATGCATCTGTTTTACATATTTTGGTAAAACTTGGTCAAGATCAGCCGACGTTTTAATGACTTTTTGAGGGTTTTAGTGATTCAAACTCACTATGTTAGTACATTTATTGTGTTTAAAAATTCACCAAAAATTGAATTTACAAAAAAATGTATTTAATTTTCTCAGAAATATTACATGCATGTGTTTCATATATTTTGGCAAAACTTTGTCAAAATTCGCCAACGTTTTAATGACTTTTTGAGGGTTTTAGTGATTGAAAATTGCTATGTTAGTACATTTATTGCGTTTAAAAATTCACCAAAAATTGAATTTTCAAAATTTTTATTTGATTTTCTCATAAATATTACATGCATGTGTTTTACATATTTTGGTAAAACATGGTCAAAATCGGCTAAGGTTTTAATGACTTTTTTTAAGGTTTTTAATGATTGAAAATTGCTATGTTAGTACATTTATTGCGTTTAAAAATTCACCAAAAATTGAATTTAGAAAATGCTCATTTCATTTTCTCAGAAATATTACTTGCCATGTGTTTTACATATCTTTTTTGAAACTTGGCCAAAATCGACCAATGTTTTAATAACTTTTTGAGGGTTTTAGTGATTGAAAATCGCTATGTTAGTACATTTATTGTGTTTAAAAATTCACCAAAAATTGAATTTACAAAAAATTTATTTAATTTTCTCAGAAATATTACATGCATCTATTTTACATATTTTGGTAAAACTTGGTCCAAATCGGCCGACGTTTTAATGACTTTTTGAGGGTTTTAGTGAGTGAAACTCGCCATGTTAGTACATTTATTGTGTTTAAAAATTCACCAAAAATTGAATTTACAAAAAATTTATTTAATTTTCTCAGAAATATTACATGCATCTATTTTACATATTTTGGTAAAACTTGGTCAAAATCGGCCGACGTTTTAATGACTTTTTGAGGGTTTTAGTGAGTGAAACTAGCTATGTTAGTACATTTATTGTGTTTAAAAATTCACCAAAAATTGAATTTACAAAAAAATTATTTAATTTTCTCAGAAATATTACATGCGTGTGTTTTATATATTTTGACAAAATTTTGTCAAAATTCGCTGACGTTTTAATAACTTTTTGAGGGTTTTATTGATTTAAAATCGCTATGTTAGTACATTTATTGCGTTTAAAAATTCACCAAAAATTGAATTTTCAAAATGTTCGTTTGATTTTCTCATAAATATTACATGCATGTGTTTTACATATTTTGGTAAAACATGGTCAAAATCGGCTAAGGTTTTAATGACTTTTTGAGGTTTTTAATGATTGAAAATTGCTATGTTAGTACATTTATTGCGTTTAAAAATTCACCAAAAATTGAATTTAAAAAATGCTCATTTAATTTTCTCAGAAATATTAGTTGCATGTGTTTTACATATCTTTTTTGAAACTTGGCCAAAATCGACCAATGTTTTAATAACTTTTTGAGGGTTTTAATGATTGAAAATCGCTATGTTAGTACATTTATTGCGTTAAGAAATTCACCAAAAATTGAATTTACAAAATTTTCATTTGTTTTTCTCAGAAATATTACATGCATCTGTTTTACATATTTTGGTAAAACTTGGTCAAAATCGGCCGACGTTTTAATGACTTTTTGAGGGTTTTAGTGATTGAAACTCGCTATGTTAGTACATTTATTGTGTTTAAAAATTCACCAAAAATTTAACTTACAAAAAAATTTATTTAATTTTCTCAGAAATATTACATGCATGTGTTTTATATATTTTGGCAAAACTTTGTCAAGATTCGCCGACGTTTTAATGACTTTTTGAGGGTTTTAGTGATTGAAAATCGCTATGTTAGTACATTTATTGCGTTTAAAAATTCACCAAAAATTGAATTTTCAAAATTTTCATTTGATTTTCTCATCAATATTACATGCATGTGTTTTACATATTTTGGTAAAACATGGTCAAAATCGGCTAAGGTTTTAATGACTTTTTGAGGTTTTTAATGATTGAGAATTGCTATGTTAGTACATTTATTGCGTTTAAAAATTCACCAAAAATTGACTTTTCAAAATTTTCATTTGATTTTCTCATCAATATTACATGCATGTGTTTTACATATTTTGGTAAAACATGGTCAAAATCGGCTAAGGTTTTAATGACTTTTTGAGGTTTTTAATGATTGAGAATTGCTATGTTAGTACATTTATTGCGTTTAAAAATTCCCCAAAAATTGAATTTTCAAAATTTTCATTTGATTTTCTCATCAATATTACATGAATGTGTTTTACATATTTTGGTAAAACATGGTCAAAATCGGCTAAGGGTTTAATGACTTTTTGAGGTTTTTAATGATTGAGAATTGCTATGTTAGTACATTTATTGCGTTTAAAAATTCACCAAAAATTGAATTTTCAAAATTTTTATTTGATTTTCTCATAAATATTACATGCATGTGTTTTACATATTTTGGTAAAACATGGTCGAAATCGGCTAAGGTTTTAATGACTTTTTGAGGTTTTTAATGATTGAAAATTGCTATGTTAGTACATTTATTGCGTTTAAAAATTCTCCAAAAATTGAATTTAGAAAATGCTAATTTCGTTTTCTCAGAAATATTACTTGCATGTGTTTTAGATATCTTTTTTGAAACTTGGCCAAAATCAACCAATGTTTTAATAACTTTTTGAGGGTTTTAATGATTGAAAATCGCTATGTTAGTACATTTATTGCGTTAAAAAATTCACCAAAAATTGAATTTACAAAATTTTCATTTGTTTTTCTCAGAAATATTACATGCATGTGTTTTACATATTTTGGTAAAACTTGGTCAAAATCGGCAGAGGTTTTAATGACTTTTTGAGGGTTTTAGTGATTGAAACTCGCTATGTTAGTACATTTATTGTGTTTAAAAATTCTCCAAAAATTGAATTTACAAAAAAATTATTTAATTTTCTCAGAAATATTACATGCGTGTGTTTTATATATTTTGGCAAAACTTTGTCAAAATTCGCTGACGTTTTAATAACTTTTTGAGGGTTTTATTGATTGAAAATCGCTATGTTAGTACATTTATTGTCTTTAAAAATTCACCAAAAATTAAATTTACTAAATATTTATTTAATTTTCTCAGAAATATTACATGCATGTATTTTACATATTTTGGTAAAACTTTGCTAGAAACCAGCCCACGCTTCAAGGACTTTTTGAGGATTTTAAGTATTGAACGCCGCAATCTTAGCACATTTATTGTGTTTAAAAAATCACGAAAAATTGAATTTAGAAAATGCTCATTTCATTTTCTCAGAAATATTACTTGCATGTGTTTTACATATCTTTTTTGAAACTTGGCCAAAATCGACCAATCGCTATGTTAGTACATTTATTCTGTTTAAAAATTCACCAAAAATTGCATTTACAAAATTTTCATTTGATTTTCTCAGAAATTTTACATGCATGTGTTTTACATATTTTTTTGAAACTTGGTCAAAATCGGCCAATGTTTTAATGACTTTTTGAGGGTTTTAAGGATTTTAAGGATTGAAAACCGCAATGTTGGTATATTTATTGCATTTAAATTTATATATATATATATATATATATATATATATATATATATATATATAAATTTATTTATAAACCCTCAGGGGTTCACATCTTGTGAATACGGGAATCGGCAATCCCGAGGGACCCTAGCTGGATCTCCCTCCTTCTTCAACTAGTCTTGGAACAGATCCCTCTCTTTAATCCTTTCAACTCTCCACTCTTTTGACTAACTCTTGTTTTATTTTCTGACCTTCTATTTTTCACATCGCATTCCTTCTTCCCGGAAAATAATGGCAACAGATTTAACATTAGTTTTCCCAGGATTAAACTCAATATACAAATCTTCAGAGATAAAATCGGGAGTTCACAGTAAACTGCAACAGGAAAAGCCCCATAGCTAGGGAACGGTATAAGCGAAGAAATGAAAGAAAAAATCTAATAAAATAATAATAATAATAAGCTTTATTGTCCTACGGAAAGAAAGAAAACCAATTACAGGACAACAACAATAATATGCAAAATGTATAAATATATATAGGTATAAATATAAATATTAAAAAATAAATTAATTAAAAAATATAACAAATAATATATATATATATATATATATATATATATATATATATATATATAAGATAATTAGTGACTTAGTGATTAGAAGCGCCGTCTGGTTCTGGATAGTTGGCTGGAGGGTAGCAAAGCTAGACACTTAGGCCTCAGCGCTTGTACTGACCATTTGGGATTTCCATTTCGAATACAATGGGGTTTGAACTCTTGCTCAAACCCCATTATATGCGAAATTTCGCGAATCATCTTTCACAGTTTTGCAGAGGATTTCTGTAAATACCGGTTGATTAAACTTCTTCTTTTACTAGCAGAAATTCCTGGGGTTGATAGCTATAAAAATGGAAGTTATTTATAATTATTCCATGGCGTAGTTTTATCTAGAAGCTGGAAACAATTCTCTCCATAAGGAAAGTATAGGCCAAATCCTAGTCTTAACGCTACGATACCATTACCACGCTTATTGTGAGTGACCCTTTATTAATTACTAATTCAAATCGTTTGAAAAAGCTGATTATAACGTTTTTCTGCAATTACAATAATGCAGTTTATATTGCAAACGTCCACAAATTACATACAATTGTATGTATCCAGTTATAAAATGTCTTTAACAGAGTCTCGGTATATTACATAAACTTGTACACTTCCTGCTTCTCCACTTCAGCGTTTGCTGGTGAAATGCCTATTGTTTTAATTATGAATAACTACACGCATCAACCGAGCTATTTAATTAAATTGCGATGCAAATAGAAAGCGAAATACGAAACGCAATATTATTGTAATTAGCGAAAGAACGCACCGGACTATTTTCGGTTGTCGGTTTTCGGTTTCCCTTTTCCTTCGCCTATTAGATTAGATAACGGAGGCGCCGGGGCGTTGTTGTTGTTGTTGTTGTTGTTGCTGAAATGTCGGTGGCGTGAATAATTGCCTTGGCGATTGTTCGCGGGCCGGCGGATTTCCTCCCTAAACACTTTAAGCAAGTTCCGTCAAATGTGTTAACTCTATAATTGGCGACGAGAGAATTTACATTAAAAAAGGAGTATGAGGTGAATTTTGTATAGTTAGAAATTTTAAATAACTAAAATTTTGTATCAATTTACGCTCAAAAATTCACACTCCACACACAATATTAATTAGTGATGATGTGATCTAAAATATCCGAATTTCGTGTATATTTTTTATTTTATACCCATTGTTTTTAATAACTTGCGCAGATTCTTCTGATATATTGTCTTTTTTTAGTATATCAATGCTGAACTCGCCCATAATTATGCTATTGCTTCCATATTTTTCCAAAATATCTATAATTTACAATGTGGTATTATTTGGTATATGCGGTGGGCGATATATTAATATTACTGTCACAGTATTATTAAAAAAAAACTTCTATCTTTATAAGGTTATCAGCCGTGAAGCTTTTCCACCGGTCAAGGAAGTAGCTCAGAGGAGTTTAATCACCCGGTATTTACATTACCTTCACAGAAAACCTCTGAAAAACTGTAGGTGATTCGCGAAAATTCGCTCCACGCTGGTGATAGAACTCAGGCTCCCCAATGCTCAGTACGAGACGGACGACGCCTCTAACCACTCGGCCACTGAGCTGGTTTATTATTGTTATTTTATTTTATTTTATAAATATTGATTATCGAAAAAAAACGTGCCTCGCAATAATTCTAGCCTTTTCTACGAGTCATACTACTGTGAGCAAGAAATGGATGAAACATGCACAGTATTAACTATATTTTGTATTATTAAAAGAAATTTTCATGACGGATACAGAGGATTTTTCTAGAAAAAAAAAATTATATTTAGTTTTTCAATATTTAGTCAAATCATCTGCGATATGAATCTCTAGACTAAACCCAATTCTACTCTCTACAACCAATAACGCGCGCATTCACCACAAGTAAAAGCCATCCACACCTCAGATTTTAGTAGCAGCACATTTTTATTACATTAGAAAATTACAAACTCCGTACACTCGACCAACAGGTGCCCCTTCTTCTGCATCCTCGAAGCTAGTGCCCAGTCTCCTCTCGCCCCGCGCGCACCTGAGCGAACTCGTCATACCTCACCGCGGTGCCACCTTCACGCGCAGTACACCTTTAGAAAGTGGTCGAGCTAGTCGTGATGAGTGCGCGCGTTTGGTGATCTCATCATCATTCCCGGTTAACCAACAATTTCCTCCCTACTGCTACTACTGCAAAGTGAGTGCCACAATTATTTGGATTTCGGAATCAAAACTATACACAGGGGTGAGTGTTTTACATTTTGTACACATTTTTTTAATGGCCTGCCATACGGCACACCGCGTGACATTTGGTGTTGTTAAGGCTGTTTATAATATATTCTGCAACCCGACCCAGATTGATTAAACATCGCAGTTTACTCTTGTGAATTAAAGATGTTTGTGCGAAGACTCGTTTGGTGATTACTACGTATCTGTTTACGTTGTTATCGTGATGAGTCATCCTTATTTCTTTTAATGCTCTATAATAATAGTGGGTTTTTTTTTGTTGGAAGATCTGCAGCTTGTGATATATAAAACGATTACTAAGAATGTGGATTGTTCTTGAAATGCCTTAATATTATTGAGTAGATTGAACGAATACTTATGGGTTCTATAGTTATTGATAGATTTATGGAACGTCGGTGTATACAGCTCTTACTAGATTTACCCCCGTATTCATCGACGTTCTATAAATCTATCAATGGCTTTTGAACCCATAAGTATTCGTTGATATAGCAACAATAAATACATTATCTAGGGAATGTAGTTACTTTAGATTCGCTCTATTGGAAACACTGAATAATTAAACAAAAGGTGTCATCAAACCTTCAATCGCGAGCGCTATACAAGATGTTTGACATTTGTTTTGACATCTTCTGACACAATGACGTTGTCAATTTGTCCATTCAATAGCTTATGGGACCTATAAAGTTTATGGGGGAATATAAGCTATTGAATGGATAAATTATTATTATATTCTGTCACAATGACGTTGTCCATTGTGACAGAATATGCCAAAACAAATGTCAAACATCTTGAATAGCGCTCGCGATTGAAGGTTTGATGACACCTTTTGTTTAATTATTCAGTGTTTCCAATAGAGCGAATCTAAAGTAACTACATTCCCTAGATAATGTATTTATTGTTGCTGTATCAACGAATACTTATGGGTTCAATAGTTATTGATAGATTTATGGAACTTCGATGAATACGAGGGTTAGAGTGTGGTAGCTAGATTCCATTGATGCCTATTACGATATAATTAATTCTTTAATTCATGTGTCGTTTTATTTTCGTTTTTTTTTGATTCGCCACTTTATAGTCCATATATTGACTTTTATGACATTTATGGCTCTTTATATAGACAACAATTCGACACTTGGCTCTTTGATTATATAAATTGTAGAAATCTATTATTTTCATTGCATCTTATTGTACGTAAATCATGGCCGCTTGTTTACCAACACAACAGTGATTATGTAAACTCTTGATTAGTTATGCGTGACATAATTAATTAGGCAGTTATGCATGCGACAATGCCGATATTATATCGTGAGAACACAGACTAGAGTAACTGTAAAATATATTACTTGCAGAAAAGACGCTTGAATCAGAAACGAAAAAGAATGTTCTTGCTGGGAATTAATTTATTCAAGGTATAAATCGAAATGGGTAACCTTGGTGTATACAAAATTACTTTGGCATTACTTCATGAACTCATGTGATGACTCTTAAATGTCAGAAATTTTTATAACAATAATTTGATTCATCAACAAAAATATTACATTTTTTTGCATTTTTTTTTATTAGAAAGTGTGTTAATAATATACTTCAAAGTTCAAAATTAATTTAAAAAAAAACTAAGGCCAGTGCCACTTTAAAAAAATATGTTTGATGATTACTATTAAATTCTAAACAACACATGAACATTTTGAAAAAAAAACTTCGTGGGCAAAGTTGATAAAAATTGCAAAATGTTTTCTTGTAAATATTATTACTTAATATACTTCAAAGTTCAAAATTAATTTAAAAAAAAACTAAGACCAGTGTCACTTTAAAAAAATATGTTTGATGATTACTATTAAATTCTAAACAAAACATGAACATTTTGAAAAAAAACTTCGTGGGCAAAGTTGATAAAAATTGCAAAATGTTTTCGTGCAAATATTATTACTTAATATACTTCAAAGTTCAAAATTAATTTAAAAAAAAACTAAGGCCAGTGCCACTTTAAAAAAATATGTTTGATGATTACTATTAAATTCTAAACAAAACATGAACATTGTGAAAAAAAAACTTCGTGGGCAAAGTTGATAAAAATTGCAAAATGTTTTCGTGCAAATATTATTACTTAATATACTTCAAAGTTCAAAATTAATTTAAAAAAAAACTAAGGCCAGTGCTACTTTTAAAAAATATGTTTGATGATTACTATTAAATTCTAAACAAAACATGAACATTTTGAAAAAAAAACTTAGTGGGAAAAGTTGATAAAAATTGCAAAATGTTTTCTTGCAAATATTATTACTTAATATACTTCAAAGTTCAAAATTAATTTAAAAAAAAACTAAGGCCAGTGCCACTTTAAAAAAATATGTTTGATGATTACTATTAAATTCTAAACAAAACATGAACATTGTGAAAAAAAAACTTCGTGGGCAAAGTTGATAAAAATTGCAAAATGTTTTCGTGCAAATATTATTACTTAATATACTTCAAAGTTCAAAATTAATTTAAAAAAAAACTAAGGCCAGTGCTACTTTTAAAAAATATGTTTGATGATTACTATTAAATTCTAAACAAAACATGAACATTTTGAAAAAAAAACTTAGTGGGAAAAGTTGATAAAAATTGCAAAATGTTTTCTTGCAAATATTATTACTTAATATACTTCAAAGTTCAAAATTAATTTAAAAAAAAACTAAGGCCAGTGCCACTTTAAAAAAATATGTTTGATGATTACTATTAAATTCTAAACAAAACATGAACATTGTGAAAAAAAAACTTCGTGGGCAAAGTTGATAAAAATTGCAAAATGTTTTCGTGCAAATATTATTACTTAATATACTTCAAAGTTCAAAATTAATTTAAAAAAAAACTAAGGCCAGTGCCACTTTAAAAAAATATGTTTGATGATTACTATTAAATTCTAAACAAAACATGAACATTTTGAAAAAAAACTTCGTGGACAAAGTTGATAAAAATTGCAAAATGTTTTCTTGCAAATATTATTACTTAATATACTTCAAAGTTCAAAATTAATTTAAAAAAAAACTAAGGCCAGTGCCACTTTAAAAAAATATGTTTGATGATTACTATTAAATTCTAAACAAAACATGAACATTTTGAAAAAAAAACTTCGTGGGCAAAGTTGATAAAAATTGCAAAATGTTTTCTTGCAAATATTATTACTTAATATACTTCAAAGTTCAAAATTAATTAAAAAAAAAACTAAGGCCAGTGCACCTCTAAAAAATATGTTTGATGATTACTATTAAATTCTAAACAAAACATGAACATTTTGAAAACAAACTTCGTGGGTAAAGTTGATAAAAATTGCAAAATGTTTTCTTGCAAATATTATTACTTAATATACTTCAAAGTTCAAAATTAATTTAAAAAAAACTAAGGCCAGTGCCACTTTAAAAAAATATGTTTAATGATTACTATTAAATTCTAAACAAAACATGAACATTTTGAAAAAAAAACTTCGTGGGCAAAGTTGATAAAAATTGCAAAATGTTTTCGTGCAAATATTATTACTTAATATACTTCAAAGTTCAAAATTAATTTTAAAAAAAACTAAGGCCAGTGCTACTTTAAAAAAATATGTTTGATGATTACTATTAAATTCTAAACAAAACATGAATATTTTGAAAAAAAACTTCGTGGGCAAAGTTGATAAAAATTGCAAAATGTTTTCGTGCAAATATTATTCAATAACAACTAACTAAGTCATCTTAATTTTTTTTATTCTTATATTATGGTTACCAAAACATGAGTAAACAATTGTACTAAAAATCAATTTTTTTTAATGCTCCACTACTGGAGTGACTGGAGAACCCAGCGCGGCCACCGGATATATCGGTCAGTACGAGACGGACGACGCCTGTAATCACTGCGCTGGGTTTAAAAAATAATTTTGTGGAATAATAGTAAATCCTTTTGTTTTCTATTTATATTGATTTTGACCCCTAATTACTTTAAGTATCAATTAAAACAATAAGGATATATTTAATAGCCATGTTAATCATTACATATATAATTGTACACGGTACTAAATATTACAATCAACCATTTTCGGTGATTTCATTCTTATGCACGCACAAACCGAGCCTTTCTCTCTTATTATAATTTAATAGTTGCCATTAAAGACGGGAAGTGTCGCAGTCCTAGCAAGAAAATCGCCTGGCAAAACTCGTGTACACAAATTCAATTACAAACGCACATGCAAATCAAATGCAATTTATATCCCTTTCTCTATACGTATGTTTTTTTTGAGGCTGGAGAAATGTAGCCTGGGGTTACTGTTAAAAAAACTGAACGAAAATGATTTGCATTTTGTATTGGTTTGTTGAGTTTCTACTGATTTAATATGTGTTGTAAATTGTGGTAACAGTAAACTTAATACTTTAAAACAAACTATCGTGCAAATTTCTATTTTTCGAATACAGGTGTATTGTATAAAGCCTGAATTACATGGTACTAGATTCATCAAATAAGCTGACTAAACCAGAAACAAAATTTGAATGTAAAATATATACCAGTAGTTTTTCTAAAAATATAGCAGGAACATTTATCACAGATGATTTTCCAGAGATATTTTAACAGTTACATGAGTAATAGTTCACATAAAATTATAGAAGGGCATAATACGGCATAAAAAATCATAGTGGGTATTTTTTTTTGTATGACTTTGATTTGATTTACTCGAAATGTTCAGAAATTCCTCATACGTTGAGAAGACAGATGCTAAGCGATAGATTTGTTGCAGCAAAGTTGTATGGGTGTCATGAGTGTGTCTATAGTAAATGTCTATGCTAACCACCATTAGACGAGCTTTTATCATTCTTTCTAATGTTTTCAACATGCAGCTGCTTAATGATTAGGCCGATATGACGAGCAATCTTCGAATCCCGAAGATATCAGGTTTCATAGTTTGTATAAATTGCATATTTGGAGGAATTAGTATGTTTATATAAATATCAAATTAATATTTTCAATAACCGACTTTGCGGAATTCCGATTCGGCCTCAAACCGGTCGCCGTGCATCCTTGAAACGCTTAGAAATCGTTCCGTATGCATTTATTTGTTTATTTATTTACGATTTCTAAACGGTCTAGATTTGCCGCCCATTAGGAGCGGTCGCCGCAGTAGAATTCAGCTAGGTTGGTTGGGGAAGGTCGACCGGTCGGTACTTCTTTGCCACCAGCATTATTCGCCTTTCGTCATTAGCCCAGCGAAGGGAACACTCATTACCGCCCCCCTACCCTGTCGACGCAGCGGTTGCATTTCAATTAAAACTGTGCCGCCGCAATTAGCGTCATTACACGACCAAAACCAGGCGAATTAGATCTACACGGCTGGGCAATAATTTCTGTTTCAGTTCCACAACCTCGCGTTTCCGCGAGCTAATCCCGCGGGGTAATTACAAGGAGAGCAAAACAATACTTCCGAGTTCACTGAAGTACACTTATTGTAATAAAAACTAATTGTTGTATATTAAATAAATTATGCACTGCAATTTTGGTACGGTTTTAAATTTGGTACGCTGTTCGTACATAATTCTGTTGCTTACATCATACCTATAACTACTAACTAATAAAATTGAAATTAATGTTTTCTTCAAATTCAAATATATATCGCATAGTGAGACAAATGTAACTCCAAAACCAAAAATAAATAGTATACTGTACTAGCTTCTCTAACGGTGGGTTTGTTTGAAGAAAACACTGGTTTTATTAATTTAATTTTGTAAATTAAAAATTCTTTAATAAGTTAATTGTAGTTTAATTCCAATTTAAAGTTATATAACTTAATAATCACTCCAATTACGCGCCTTTTAACTTCTAAACCTTGTGACGTGGCCGCAATTAGTGGGCAAATGCCACCATCGAAGGTATTAATTATGCGGACACAGGTGTGTGCCAAATTCATTCGCGCCGCGGCCAGCAGATTATTTATTTACTTATTAACAACGCCTCGCGCTTTCACTAGGAAGATTATATAATTAATTCGGAATGGCGGTTGTAGTTTACGCCAGCCGTGCCTATATTTGCCGAATTGTTTTCTCTTTACGAAAGCAGACGCGCTCGTCGCGAAATACCAGAATAAATTTATGTTTAATGAATGAGACAAAGCTGTAGAAAATAGTCTTTTAACCGACAAATTAAATTTACTGAAGCTGAATTTAAGTCCTTGTGCTTTTATATAAATTCGACGGGTTGAGGCTGAATTTATATAAAACCACACGGTCGGTCCTTGCTGATCCTAGTGGGCGTGCAAGGTGTGCGCCGCTAAATTCAACCTGAAGCAGCTCATGCTTCAGGTTGAATCGAAAGAGTTATAAACATCAAACAGTTCAGATTTGATGTTCATCTCCATTTCTTTCTTTAATTAAACAATTAATGCAAGACAGAAAGAAATGGAGATGAACATCAAATCTGAACTGTTTAATTAATTAATTAATTAGCATATATATATATATATATATATATATATATATATATATATATATATATATATATATATATATTATGCTTGAAATAATTTTTCTTACCTTTGATGAATCGAGTGTGAAATTCGCCCGCGAGGATGGTGAACTGTTATGTAACGCGTACGTGTATGTGTGTGAAATCCAGTCAATCTTGATCTTACACGAAGTGAAAATCCGTTCGTTCCCATCATTTCTCTTCGGCAGGAATTTTAATTGTGCATCATGTGGCGAGTTTTAATGAAATTGTTAAGAAGAAAATTGTTTTACAGGCTCATATTATTATTTAAAAAAAAATAGCTAAATAATAATTAGTCACCTTACATGTTCTAAAACCTTCTCTAGGCGATTTAAGTGAAACGAAAAACCCTTAAACCCTTCAATTTTTAAAATTGATATTAAATAATAGTTACCTCCAGTCGTCCAGTTGCTACAACACATAAGATTCGCCATTTATTAACAAAATCATATGTATGCAGATATCTATACAGAATTACAGTTTTTAAAATAACGTTTTTAATTATTTTGTTTCTTTTGTTTCTTTTGTTTATTTTGTTTCTTTTGTTTCTTTTGTTTCTTTTGTTTCTTTTGTTTCTTTTGTTTCTTTTGTTTATATATATATATATATATATATATATATATATATATATATTTATTACAATTGACAAATAGCAACACTATCTATATACTGGTGTACTTTTTTAAAAGAAAGTTGAGTTCGAGTATGAATAGCGTCAAGGTAAACAGAAAGTCGCCGGGCGCATATTAATTGTATGTTTAATGAAAAAGAAACGTGTCAATACATAATAGAGCAAGAGAAATCGAATCGTTTTCGGGCGCTAATTGTTCAAATAAATAAATTAATGGAAAATCTATAAAAATACATTTATTTACCCAGTGGTTAGAGGCGTCGTCCGCCTCGTACTTGTAGCGTCTCTATTTTAAATACTAGAGCGATGGTTTATATTTTCTCTTATAAATATCACAGCTCAGCTTAGTCCTTCTCCAAATACAGGAATAATTAAAACTCCTGTTAGAAACTTCTCCCTTTCTTGGCGAAAAAATTCAAACGCTTATAATTATTTTATTACATCGTCTTTGTCTCGCTCAATATGAAACCGTTTACGATTATAGTATGCAAATTACAATTTTTTCGTGCTCTTTTCTAGGCCGATTGGGAGCGGCTCGTTGGGCAATTTACACTGCGAATAATTTGATGACTACGATTTAAAGAAAGTTCGAAAATGTGTTTTCTTAAGCCTAGTTCATACCTATATAATTTACTCGCAAACATCTATATGAAAACTGTACAAATACTTTTTAAATTTCTGTGAAGTTAAGGTAAATACCGGATGGTTAAACTCCTCTGAGCTTCTCCCTTGACCGGAGGAAAAGCTTCACGGCAGATAGCCTATAAAGATTTTTTTTTACTTTTTAAAACGTATTTGCAAACATTTATATAAACGCACTTGTGTTTTCTGTTTTCCATCGAGGGTGGAAAACATTCGATTTTACACTCGTAAACAAGAAACTGTGGATACATTCGGGGGCAAATGTTTAAGGAGTTGTTGCACCACCTTGGCGTGTCGGAAAAAAAGGTATAAATAAAAAAAAATTACAATATTCAAAGTGCGACTAGATTTAATTTTATGAACAAATTCATTTAAACTCGTCTAACTCAAGTTATAATTCTTAAAAATTGATAAAAATCAACATAGATATTAAAAACAAGATAATAAACTACCATAGGTAGTTTGAGATTTTTATTTCACAAATTAATTTTTTTACGAATATTCAAAGTGCGATTAGATTTAATTTTATGAACAAATTCATTTAAACTCCTCTAACTCAAGTTATAATTCTTAAAAATTGATAGAAATCAACATAGATATTAAAAACAAGATAATAAACTACCATAGGTAGTTTGAGATTTCTATTTTATAAATTAATTTTTTTTACGAATATTCAAAGTGCGACTAGATTTAATTTTATGAACAAATTCATTTAAACTCCTCTAACTCAAGTTATAATTCTTAAAAATTGATAAAAATCACCATAGATATTAAAAACAAGATAATAAACTACCATAGGTAGTTTGAGGTTTTTATTTTACAAATTAATTTTTTTACGAATATTCAAAGTGCGACTATATTTAATTTTATGAACAAATTCATTTAAACTCCTCTAACTCAAGCTATAATTCATGAAAATTGATAAAAATCAACACAGATATTAAAAACAAGATAATAAACTACCATAGGTAGTTTGAGGTTTATATTTTACAAATTAATTTTTTTACGAATATTCAAAGTGCGACTATATTTAATTTTATGAACAAATTCGTTTAAACTCCTCTAACTCAAGTTATAATTCTTGAAAATTGATAAAAATCAACATAGATATTAAAAACAAGATAGTAAACTACCATAGGTAGTTTGAGATTTCTATTTTATAAATTAATTTTTTTACGAATATTCAAAGTGCGATTAGATATAATTTTATGAACAAATTCATTTAAACTCCTCTAACTCAAGTTATAATTCTTAAAAATTGATAGAAATCAACATAGATATTAAAAACAATATAATAAACTACCATAGGTAGTTTGAGATTTTTATTTTACAAATTAATTTTTTTTACGAATATTCAAAGTGCGATTAGATTTAATTTTATGAACAAATTCATTTAAACTCCTCTAACTCAAGTTATAATTCTTAAAAATTGATAAAAATCAACATAGATATTAAAAACTAGATAATAAACTACCATAGATAGTTTGAGATTTTTATATTACAAATTAATTTTTTTACGAATATTCAAAGTGCGATTAGATTTAATTTTATGAACAAATTCATTTAAACTCCTCTAACTCAAGTTATAATTCTTAAAAATTGATAAAAATCAACATAGATATTAAAAACTAGATAATAAACTATCATAGGTAGTTTGAGATTTTTATATTACAAATTAATTTTTTTACGAATATTCAAAGTGCAATTAGATATAATTTTATGAACAAATTCATTTAAACTCCTCTAACTCAAGTTATAATTCTTAAAAATTGATAAAAATCAACATAGATATTAAAAAGAAGGTAATAAACTACCGTAGGTAGTTTGAGATTTTTATATTACAAATTAATTTTTTTACGAATATTTAAAGTGCGATTAGATATAATTATATGAACAAATTCATTTAAACTCCTCTAACTCAAGTTATAATTCTTAAAAATTGATAAAAATCAACATAAATATTAAAAACTAGATAATAAACTATCATAGGTAGTTTGAGATTTTTATATTACAAATTAATTTTTTTACGAATATTCAAAGTGCAATTAGATATAATTTTATGAACAAATTCGTTTAAACTCCTCTAACTCAAGTTATAATTCTTAAAAATTGATAAAAATCAACATAGATATTAAAAACAAGATAATAAACTACCATAGGTAGTTTGAGATTTTTATATTACAAATTAATTTTTTTACGAATATTCAAAGTGCGATTAGATATAATTATATGAACAAATTCATTTAAACTCCTCTAACTCAAGTTATAATTCTTAAAAATTGATAAAAATCAACATAGATATTAAAAGCAAGATAATAAACTACCAAAGGTAGTTTGAGATTTTTATTTCACAAATTAATTTTTTTTACGAATATTCAAAGTGCGACAAGATTTAATTTTATGAACAAATTCATTTAAACTCAAGTTATAATTCTTAAAAATTGATAGAAATTAACATAGATATTAAAAACAAGATAATAAACTACCATAGGATTTTTATATTACAAATTAATTTTTTTACGAATATTCAAAGTGCGACTAGATTTAATTCATTTACAATAGCTAGTTTACTCAAGGCTAAAACTAACTTAGCAAATCTTATTTATAAGAAACATAGCAAACATTCAACAATCTGATGATAATAACGGAGGATGATTATTCATACTCGTAATGAATAATAGAAAAAAGTCATGAAATATTTTGTCATATAATAATTGTTTCCATGTCAAATAATTTAAAAAACTTCTAGAGACATAGAAGTTTTTAAAATTATTTGACATAGAAGCAATTATTATATAACAAAATATTTGATGACTTTTTTCCATTATTCATTACGCTTATGAATAATTTACTCCACAATTTTCCGCAGGTAGCTCAGAAGACCAAGGGTGCGATTCCTGACACCACTCTTTTCGAAGATATTCATTTAATTGTCAAAATCGCCTCGCAAAATACGGAAAATTCACGATTTGCGTTCGTTCAATTATGAAATTTTATATATTTTTCAATTTTCTATAGATAAAAAATGCTTTTATCTTTATACCTATCAATTCGAGGCCTTTTCCGCTGGTAAAGGAAGAAGTTCAGAGGAGTGTAATCACCCGGCATTTACCTTAACTTCACAGAAAATCTATGGAAAAGCGATTCTCAAAAACGTGGGGCGAGTTCCTACCTGAATATTGTTGTTGTTGATTATCAAAATGCTGCCCATAATGAGGTTGAAATCTCACTACTCCCCAATGTTCAAATTCCACCTCATCTGAGCATTGGGGATTCAATGAATAAATTGTTCTAAATTTGTAAGATTTTGCATTAGTTAAAAAAATCACCTGTAATTTTTTTAAACAAATTCCCACCACATACACAGCGCTGTTATTATTTCTTTCTTTTTTCACTTTCGATTACTAAACAGCAAAGGCTCGCTAATTACAACGAACTGGCACGACTCGGAATGCGCGCTCTCCATTGCGTTCCCTTTACGTTGTCCTTCCATTTGTGGCGCACTTAGCTGGATGGAATTAGATTCCGTTCTTGATATAAACATTTTCGTTCGTTTAAACGAGAACTGCGCAGTGCGAAAAAATGGCAACGTGATTATTTTGTGTGTACAAAATGTGACCAAGCGCAACTGGAGGACATTTAAGTAGACCATTAAATGTCCTCCAGTTACCAAACGAAGACGAATTCACAAATAAAAAAATCCAGATTTGCTCTTTGGGGGTTGAGTGATGTATTGGGGCCGGAATTCACTGAAATGCAATTCCGTACTTTTTTTAAATTTCAAATAAAAATTTAAAAAAATGCGAATTTTACCTCACGGTGTTTCCTTTTTAATACAAATAAACACGTGTTCGCCAAACTAGCAAACTTGTACATTACAATTGTTTTTTAACGTTCCGTTACTTTTTATTTTAACATTTTACCATCACATTACTGGGGTGCTCAAGCCGTTGTTACCCTCAGCTCTCTCCTTAATTAGTTGTAAACTGGTCATGGCTCTAATTATATCTTTAATCTTAATTATTCGATTAGAAATTAATTTTCAGCAAGTGTTGCTCGTCATTAATATGAATGAACGATATAACTTTCGTCTTACCATGTCAATGGTAACTGTTTCTCGGGCATAATTGTTATAATTGAATATATAGAGGCCGACATCAAGGCTAAAAATCGTAGCCGTTTTATCCTCGCGTGCATGTGGTATTAACTATGTCTTTGATGTGGACGCGTTTAATTAAGCGTGCGACGGATAGTTTATGTATAATAAATTATAAATTAACAATCACTGTAAGGATGGATTGTATACATGAAAATTGATGCACACTTTTAATGTTAGTAGTCAATTATAATTAAATTTAAAATTCAAAATTAATTTTTGTGTCATTAGTTTAAAATCACCAACTCGCAATTTATATAACAATAAAATTAACAATTATTGTAATTCTGGTTTTCAAAAAGTTTTTTTGGTTTTTTCGAATTTAAACCAGTCGTACTAGCGGACATATCGGAATTTCAATGAATATTTGCTATTTGTTCTAAATTTGTAGGATTTTGCATTAGTTATAGAGAGAGTGTAAAGTTAAGACTACAAATCGCCCAGTTGATGATTTCCATTCATTAAACATGGCCATACCTTCTGTCGTTGGAGATTAGATCTGTTATTAAAGTCTCCAAATTTCGGTGTACCTTGCCCCATGGCAAACGAAAACGAGGTAGACCACGAAAATCATCACACGTTATAAGTTTGGAATATTAAATTCAATAATCATTTGCCAGTACCGTTAACTCTTTTACATAAGTACATTTTTTATTAATGATTCTTCTGACGCGTCCTACGATTATTTTTCGAAAGTATGATGTCCACCATACACTAGTGTGGTCTTTAATATTCAATGGAGCGTCTCGCGCCGAATACCTTCCGGTATGTGGGCCGTCCGCCGCCCCCGGGCGTGCTGGTTGAAAAACGAGGCGAACGAATTTGAAACGGGCGTACTACGCTCGTGCGACAGGCATGGCCGAACAAGTGTGTCTTGCGAAGCGAATATCAAAATGAGAATGGCAATAAACAAGAAGTTATGATTTTGGCAATTTTTGTTCATCTTAATCGATTGCAATTGTTGCAGACTGTGTGCAAAAACTCCATTGATGCATGGCTGTTATTGAACACAACACAGATTTCGAATCATCCTCTATTACTATTACTACTGGGGTAAATTTTACACCCTCTGTTTACAGAAACATATTTTAATTCAATACAACTATATGTTGTACGCCTTTAATTTATTATATTTAATTTGTTTATAGTATATATCACAATTAACCAACAGAAAATAGAACAGTTAGAACAGAGATGGCCCCTTTTAAGACATCACTGACTCCATGAGGAGTAAAATTATATATAATATACACAAATCACTACTACTAGTTGATATATTATTATTATTATTATTATTATTATTAGCCTTTACCTATACCCATTATCGGGAATGTGTTTGTTGGCAAAGCGACTGGATTTCCTTGAAGAAGTGTGTTGTGTATTGCACACGGTGGAAATATGAACATTACATTTTTATAATATACGCTTATAGAAATATAAACGAGTCGCGATCAATAGATCTGCCGGTGGATGTTTCGAATACTTCCAGCCGAGGTGCGGGGCGAAAGCCGCTGGACGCGTTCCGCAATTTGTTATTTATAATTGATGGAAAAAATGTCATTATGTTGGAATGCCAGGCATAGGCAATTAATATATTCAAACGAAGCCAAGGATGACATCAACTGGAATTTGATTTCTTGAATACAAGCGAGAGAAATTTAAAGTGGTGATTATTATAATAAATTTTTATATATATATATAGTTTGCTGTTAAAATCAAAATATCTTGTTTTATAAATCTTTTTTCGACCTTCTGTCTTATAAACGTTGTTGTCATGAAATCATCTGTATCAGCATTCTCTCCTCTGTAAGATCTCAGACCCATGATCGTTTTCTCCTTTAGTTTCTTAATTGTTAGGTGATCTATGCCACAATATCCCACAAAATTCGTTAAAATTGTTTGAAATTACTTTAGAACATCCATATATCACCTAATACGTTATTATTAGTGAGTTTATTAGCTACATAATAATAATTTAACGTATCATATCAAATCTAGAAATGTCAAAATTAGCAATAACAGTACTTTCTTTATTTCACACTGATAGAAGTAAAAACAAAATAAATAATAACTAGACAACATTTAGTTGGTGTTTGAGCAAAAGAGCTTAAGTAACCATTTTTAAGAAAATAAGGCTTTTATGTCTTTTTAACCAAACAAATTCTGCTCTTTCCATTAGTATAAACGGCTTGTAAACTTTACATTACCTGATTTAAGCCCTTTTGCTCAGTGATATATCTAGTGTTACAAACAAAAATATAAACGAATAATTTATTTATAATTGTTTTGATATTTAATGATTGATTTCTGAGGGAAGGATACAGCTGCAATTAATTTGTAATTAAAACCAACGGCGGCCTTCCACCGCTGGTTAATTACAAAACTTTACAGTTCATGATAAGCATCTCGCGATTTTCTTGCATCTAGCTTAACGAAGACAGCTGTTTGTGATTAAAACGTCAATAAGCAACCTGTTGCATAATAAGTTTACGCAGGATGGAGCTATTATATGTTAAGAAGATATATAGAATATGTTAATTAGATCTTTTTTTTTACTGGGATTGATGTAGACATCGGAATTTATTTCAATTATTAGACACAAAAATATTTTCTTTGCGTACTGTCATAAATATAGTTTGTAATTTTAAAATGTTTGTAATTAAATTAAATTTATTTATAATAGATTTAATTGTAATAGATTTAATTGTTTTCTGGTAGGGTGTGTATACTTTATAGATTATTATTATTATTGCAGAAAACAGCTGCAATAATAATAATAATCTATAAAGTATAAATTAAAAAAAATATAGCATTTTGGGGATAGATATTTCAATTTAACACATTTTAAAAAATACTTCGCAATCCTCTTTATTTTGTTTATATAACTAAACTCAATGGCCTAGTAGTCTTTCTCGTACTGAGCTTTGGGAAACGAGAATTCAAACCACAAAATGGTGGCGAAATCTCGCAAGGAAATCTCTGAATTTAAGATAAATACCTGATGATTGGTAGTTACCTAAATACACAGAAAACCTCGCGAGGAAATCTATTAATTTAACCTGATGATTGGTAGTTACCTAAAATATACATAAAACCTCGCGATACAACATATTTTTCAATTTCCTACTGCCATCTGATACATTGATATGTTTTGTGCTAAGATCAGTAAAAAAATTAAACAAAATATGTTGCATTATTTTTTTATCGACTCAGCCTCTAAAATCAATTATCGAGATATGAGCGTAAAAGTTAAAAATTTAAAAAAAATAGAAAAACAAATACGTAGGGAGAGAGACTTTCCATTTTACTTTGCCAAATTGTTATAAACATTAAACAATTTTTTTCAAATCCATATCGATTGCGCGTCTTGGTCAAAATTAATAATAATGATATACAAGTTAGTCCTCGAAAAAAATATATTTAGAATCAAAATTTTCCATTTTCCTTCGGCCATCTGATACACTGATATGTTTTGTGCTAATATCAGTAAAAAAATTAAACAAAATATGTTGCATTATTTTTTTATCGACTCAGCCTCTAAAATCGGATTATCGAGATATGAGCGTAAAAGTTAAAAATTAAAAAAAAAATAGAAAAACAAATACGTAGGGATAGAGACTTTCCATTTTACTTTGCCATATTGTTATAAACATTAAACTTTTTTTTTCAAATCCATATCGATTGCGCGTCTTGGTCAAAATTAATAATATTGATATACAAGTTAGTCGTCGAAAAAAATATATTTAGAATCAAAATTTTCCATTTTCCTTCGGCCATCCGATACACTGATATGTTTTGTGCCAAGGATCAGTAAAAAAATTAAACAAAATATGTTGCATTATTTTTTTATCGACTCGGCCTCTATAATCGGATTTTCGAGATATGAGCGTAAAAGTTAAAAATTAAAAACAAATAGAAAAACAAATACGTAGGGATAGAAACTTTCCATTTTACTTTGTCATATTGTTATAAACATTAAAAAATGTTTTTCAAATACATATCGATTGTGCGTCTTGGTCAAAATTAATATTAATGATATACAAGTTAGTCGCCGAAGAAAATATACTTATAATCAACATTTTCCATTTTTCTTCGGCCATCTGGTATACTGATATGTTTTGTGCTAAGAGCAGTAAAACAATTAAACAAAATATGTTGCATTATTTTTTTATCGACTCAGCTTCTAAAATCAATTATCGAGATATGAGCGTAAAAGTTAAAAATTAAAAAAAAATAGAAAAACAAATACGTAGGGATAGAGACTTTCCATTTTACTTTGTCAAATTATTATAAACATTAAACAATTTTTTTCAAATCCATATCGATTGCGCGTCTTGGTCAAAATTAATAATAATAATATACAAGTTAGTCGCCGAAAAAAATATACTTATAATCAAAATTTTCCATTTTCCTTCGGCCATCTGGTATACTGATATGTTTTGTGCTAAGAGCAGTAAAAAAATTAAACAAAATATGTTGCATTATTTTTTTATCGATTCAGCCTCTAAAATCGGATTATCGAGATATGAGCGTAAAAGTTAAAAATTAAAACAAAAATAGAAATAGAAATACGTAGGGATAGAGACTTTCCATTTTACTTTGTCAAATTATTATAAACATTAAACAATTTTTTTCAAATCCATATCGATTGAGCGACTTGGTCAAAAAAAATCATTTACGTTACAACATATATTATACAAAAACGCCCATAAAAATTATTAAAAAGAAAAATTTGTATCAAACTTTGTATTAAATTTTGTATCAAACTTTATATCAAACTTTGTATCAAACTTTTAGTAAATATTGTTATGAATACAAGACATTCAAGGGTAATTCGATTATAGACGATGGCCGTTCGGGTATGCATGTTTCCGTTATTTGAATCGTACGGTGAGCATCGCTTAGCGGTTTTGATATAAAATAGTGAAAGTAGATCCCGAGCGGTTGGAACGCGGGACCGCGAGGTATGCGGAAGAGGCGAACAGATGATTACAAACTTTTAATACTCGCTGGTGGTAATAAAGGAGCGCTGTTATTGCGAATTTAACACATGCTCAACATGGAAAATTAGCACACGCATCTAATTACTAGGAAAATTATTGCCTACTGTGAGATTTACTAAAAATATTTAAGTATAGGCGACCTAAACCTGCTGTTCTCTATCTGGTGGCAGCGTAACTAACTAGAATACAAGTGTAAAATATTTGTATGCAGTTCTAGCTTCTAAATTGTTAATTGTGCCGTGTATTTATTACACTCGTAAACGAACCCACAAAATGCAACTGTACTTTATACGACGCTTTACCAGGTGTTTATATACAAGTTGGTTCATTCGTTTCATAACCATTAAAACACGAAAAATACTATATAATTAAATATAGAAATAAATCATGGATACAATTAAAATAATTTATGCCACATAAAATACAGCAAAATAAATACAGGTTCAACAATGACAATTTCTAAAAAAAAAATAATTGATTAAATCAGTTGAAGAGCGTTTATTGATAGAAACATTATAAAAAAACGCAGTCTGCATTTTATTTTTATTTATATAGATGGCCCGATTCACACTATCTATTTATTTTATTCTATTTTTACACATTGCTATTACTCCGATATTATGATACATTTTCCGATTAATGAATGTTACTAAACAGTCTGTACCCGTCCTCGGTACGAACCGGAGCGCGCTATTCGAATCCGTCCGGTTGCGCAGTGAAACGCATTGTTTGGCGAAAAGCACCCGCCGTTTTTCTGAGCGTGAATAAGAACAATTGTGTAATTGTACAATTGTTTTGCTCGGTACACGTTCCACCCATGTTCAGGATATTATCTTACCGCGCGCTAATTATGCCGTTCACTCCGTTTTGATGCACAACTGACAACGGCTGAATAATTTCACGATCTAGGCATAACAAACCGTTTTCACAGACAAAATGGCATCAGGTTTTTTCATCACAAAACACTAATTATAAAAAACAGAAGCGTATGTATCTGTTTTGGAAATAAATTGATCAAACTTTCGTTTATATATATATATATATATATATATATATATAAATGCAAATTCTCTAAAAATTTCACCCTCCGGTGGGAATTTTAGAGAATTTGCATTTACATATTTATAGCCTCACATTTGGCAATAATAACAGTCATTAAATTTATATATATATATATATATATATATATATATATATATATATATACCAAGTTTCATGAATAATCAGAAGCTACAACTAGATTTAAAACGATTTATTTATTAAAAAAATGCCTTATTAATGAACATGCTGAAAGTCGAAATTTGAAA
The DNA here is from genome assembly GCA_963942505.1 of Lordithon lunulatus. Taxonomy (NCBI): domain Eukaryota; kingdom Metazoa; phylum Arthropoda; class Insecta; order Coleoptera; family Staphylinidae; genus Lordithon; species Lordithon lunulatus. Next base: position 59,220,496 of record OZ012668.1, on the reverse strand, counting down.
ATTATTATTACTTTCCGAATACAGCACTAAGGAAGGTATTGTTATCATAAATATACATAATATATAAAAACAATAAAAATAATGAACATTTGAATGTATGTACATGTGATTAAGCCTGCTCACCACGACAAGGTACTAATTTTTCAAACACAGGGAATGGGATAGAATATTTTTATAACATTTCTGTGTGTATGTATAAGAAAATGATAAAACGTAAACCAGCAGGGTAAACTTAAAAACGTGAAAATTTCATGAAAAAACGTCTTCTACCGATAAGGGTTTAATATTAATTACGTAATTAATTCGGAAAGTCATGTGGTGCCCACATCAAATATTGTTTGCTTGTAAGCACGGCCACGGGTTACGAAACTCGTATATTTTTCACATTGCAAAACTTGTATGTGCTTCCTACTGCCGTTATAAAATTTATTTACTCATTAATATTTACAACGGGCTTTAAGTCATTGTGTAACGTATCCGCGGTGGGACCTTACCAGTCGCATTTAAATGCGGCAGACGCGCGAAGGCTACCTGCAGCGTACCTTATGGCCAGCGGCTGTCCAACCGGATAGAAACACCACAGCTAATTATTTTATTACCAAAACAACCGCTTAATTTACAGCATCAACGTTTAATTGGTATGATAATTCATAGGAAAAAAAAAACACCGATGTTTTGTAATACTACAAAGTGGTGAAGGTTGTTTTTCTAATTTGTCTTCTATAAAAATACATGCTGTAAAAAAAACAACAGTTTATTTATTTATTCTATTTGTACACATTGCTTATTACTAAGATATTATTATATATAATATGTTTAATAAGAAGTAAAATCGACTAATTGGCAGTCTATTGATGCACAAACACTTACACACACAAACAAGCACCACAACATATAAAAACACTTAAATATGCCGTCTTTAAATTAAAAATCTTTTACTAAAATGTAAATATATTTATATTTATTCTATGCATTGTTTTCCTTTTGTACAATAAACGTAAGAAAATTGCTAATAAATCCACGTTTTTCTCGTTACTAATGTGAGAAATCGAACAAGTTTATACTTGTTTCAAGGTAAATTTAATGGGATCCTAAATTTTCAAACCAACATTTTTTACAACCTCAAGTTTTGCAGGTACAGACCCAGATTGTGTTTTGTTAAAAAAAAACGACTGTTGCAAGTAAATCCATTTTTCTGTCATTAATAATGTGAGAAATCGAACAAGTCTATACTTGTTTCAAAGTGAATTTAATGGGGAACCTGAATTTTTAAACCAGAATTTTTACCGTTTAAAGTTTTATGGTTACAGCTCTATTCTTTGTTTAGTTTTTAAAATAATCTAATTGTTGCTAGTAAATTCATATTTCTCTCGCTACTAATATGAGAAATTGAACAAGTTTGAACTTTTTTCAAAGAAAATTTAATGGGGAACCTGAATTTTCTAACCAACATTTTTTAGGACGTCAAATTTCGTAGGTACAGTCCCAGTTTGTGTTTTGTTTACAAAACACGACAGTTGCAAGTAAATCCATTTTTCCCAGGCATTTCTAATGTGAGAAATTGAACAAGTTTATACTTATTTCATAGTAAATTTAATGGGAAACCTGAATTTTCAAACCAACATTTTATACAACGTCAAGTTTCGCAGGTACAGATCCAGATTATGTTTTGTTAAAAAAAAACGACAGTTGCAAGTAAATTCATTTTTCTGTCATTAGTAATGTGAGAAATCGAACAAGTCTATACTTGTTTCAAAGTGAATTTAATGGGGAACCTGAATTTTTAAACCAGAATGTTTTACCACTTCAAGTTTAGTATTTACAGCTCTATTCTTTGTTTAGTTTTTAAAATAATCTGATAGTTGCTAGTAAATCCATATTTCTCTAATTACTAACGTGAGAAATCGAACAAATTTTTTCTTGTTTCAAAGTAAATTTAATGGGAAACTTGAATTTTCAACCAACATTTTTTACAATGTCAAGTTTCGCAGGTACAGACCCAGTTTGTATTTCGTTTAAAAAAAACGACAGTTGCCAGTAAATTCATTTTCCCAAACATTTGTAATGTGAGAATACGTTTAACTTGTTTCAAAGTAAATTTAAAGGAAAACCTGAAATTTCAAACCAAATTTTTTTAAAACGTCATATTTCGTAGCTACAGTCCCAGTTTGTGTTTTGTTTAAAAAAAAACGACAGTTATAAGTAAATCCATTTTTCTGTCATTACTAATGTGAGAAATCGAACAAGTATATACTTGTTTCATAGTAAATTTAATGGGAAACCTGAATTTTCAAACCAAAATTTTTTATAACGTCATATTTCGTAGCTACAGTCCCAGTTTGTGTTTTGTTTAAAAAAAAAACGACTGTTATAAGTAAATCCATTTTTCTGTCATTACTAATGTGACAAATCGAACAAGTATATACTTGTTTCATGGTAAATTTAATGGGAAACCTGAATTTTCAAACCAAAATTTTTTAAAACGTCATATTTCGTAGCTACAGTCCCAGTTTGTGTTTTGTTTAAAAAAAACGACAGTTATAAGTAAATCCATTTTTGTGTCATTATTAATGTGACAAATCGAACAAGTATATACTTGTTTCATGGTAAATTTAATGGGAAACCTGAATTTTCAAACCAAAATTTTTTAAAACGTCATATTTCGTAGCTACAGTCCCAGTTTGTGTTTTGTTTAAAAAAAAACGACAGTTATAAGTAAATCCATTTTTCTGTCATTACTAATGTGAAAAATCGAACAAGTATATACTTGTTTCATAGTAAATTTAATGGGAAACCTGAATTTTCAAACCAAAATTTTTTAAAACGTCATATTTCGTAGCTACAGTCCCAGTTTGTGTTTTGTTTAAAAAAAAAAACGACAGTTATAAGTAAATCCATTTTTCTGTCATTACTAATGTGAGAAATCGAACAAGTATATACTTGTTTCATAGTAAATTTAATGGGAAACCTGAATTTTCAAACCAAATTTTTTTACAACGTCAAATTTCGTAGGTACAGTCCCAGTTTGTGTTTTGTTTAAAAAAAACGACAGTTGCAAGTAAATCCATTTTACTGTCATTACTAATGTGAGAAATTGAACAAGTCTATACTTGTTTCAAAGTGAATTTAATGGGGAACCTGAATTTTTAATACAGAATTATGTATCACAAGTTTTGTAATTACAGCTCCATTCTTTGTTTAGTTTTTAAAATAATCTCATAGTTGCTAGTAAATCCATATTTCTCTCGCTACTAATATGAGAAATTGAACAAGTTTGAACTTGTCTCAAAGAAAATTTAATGGGGAACCTGAATTTTCAAATTCTCTAATGATTTCCATATAATTTCAGTCAAGCAATTTTTATATTTTCTAAACTAAATAATATGGTTTTACTTGAAACTACATTTACGTTTTCTGCTCGAATGTATCTAGCTACGACCACTCAAGGCCACTAGCAATTGTAGCCAGTAGAAATATCAACTTGGAGGTACCTATCTCGCTCTATTCTCCCCTCGTTCGGCTCGATGTTGCGCGATTTAATTGAGATAATTGCAAACGAAGAATTGCACGATCCGATTGAATAACGCCGCCGTCGAGCGGTGTGCGCGCGGTGCGGTAACCGATGGGGAATTCGAGCGGTGGGCGCGAACCGGCCCAAGCGGCCGAAGAGATTGAGGGCACACACGCTCCACGCATTCCATGCAGGTGTTGCTTGCGCGCCGAGGAATTTCAACAACAAAAAAAGGTTTATACTGAAAACGTTTAATAATCGCGGGTGCGTTCAGGCATGAAATATTAATTATTTGATTGAGTAATTACGAAATCAATGTGTTTAGAATTGATAAATTGACAACATGACGTTGTCAATTCTAAATGGCATATTCTGCCACCATGACGGTGACAGAGTATGCCAAAACAAATGTCAAACACCTTGAATAGCGCTTGCGATTGGAGCTTTGATGACACCTTTTGTTTAATTACTCAGTGTTTCCAATAGAAATAATCTAAAGTAACTACATTCCCTAGATAATTTATTTATTGTTGCTGTAACAACGAATACTTATGGGGTCAATAGTTATTGATAGATTTATGGAACGTCGGTGAATATGGGGGTAAGGAAGGTATTGTTATCATAAATCTACATAATATATAAAACAATAAAAAGTGAAAATGTGATTAAGACTACTCACCACGACAAGGTAAACAATAAAAAGTGAAAATGTGATTAAGACCACGACAAGGTACTAATTTTTAATTTAATAAAAACGTTTAATAATCGCGAGTGCGTTGAGGTATGAAATATTAATTATTCGTTTGAGATAGGAAGGTCCTCTTTATCACAGTTTTTAATTTTTACGTCAATCCCAAATGAAAAAATTCATATCTCGCCCATTCATTGAACATATAGCAATTATCTACAAATATTCTTGTAGGAAATTGAACGCTCTATGAAAAAGGTCTCTTATAATTTTTTCTTTTATCTAACCAGTTAAAAGATAATGGGTTTCTAGGCACCTCTATACAATTCTCTCTAAAGATGAGCTCTTAATATTAATAGGAAGGTCCACCTTATGACAGTTTTTCATTTTTACGTCAGTCCCAAACGAAAAAATTCATATCTCGCCATTCATTGAACATACAGCAATTATCTACAAATATTCTTGTAGGAAATTGAACGCTCTATGAAAAAGGTCTCTTATAATTTTTTCTTTTATCTAACCAGTTAAAAGATAATGGGTTTCTAGGCACCTCTATAAAATTCTCTCCAAAGATGAGCTCTTAATATTAATAGGAAGGTCCTCCGTATGACAGTTTTTCATTTTTACGTCAGTCCCAAACGAAAAAATTCATATCTCGCCATTCATTGAACATACAGTAATTATCTACAAATATTCTTGTAGGAAATTGAACGCTCTATGGAAAAGGTCTCTTATAATTTTTTCTTTTATCTAACCAGTTAAAAGATAATTGGTTTCTAGGCACCTCTATAAAATTCACTCCAAAGATGAGATCTTAATATTAATAGGAAGGTCCTCCTTATGACAGTTTTTCATTTTTACGTCAGTCCCAAACGAAAAAATTCATATCTCGCCATTCATTGAACATACACCAATTATCTACAAATATTCTTGTAGGAAATTAATCGCTCTACAAAAAGGCCTTTTGTTATTTTTTCTTTTATCTAACCAGTTAAAATATATTGAATCATATTTCGCCATTCATTGAACCTATAGCAATTATCTGCAAATATTCTTGTAGGAAATTGAACGTTCTACAAAAAAGGTCTATATTGATACTTTTCTCGGTCAAAAAAATTTAAATTACCTATTTATTCAGATATTTTATTTTATATATTTAATAATGATAATAATCATCGTTAATTAGTGTTATCACTTCAAGAAGTTTACACAAGTCAATACAATAATAGATAATAATAATAATAATAATAATAATAGTAGAATAAAACACATAATACACATAATACACATAATACACATAATACACATAATACACATAATACACATTTACACAATAAAAATACGTAAAAACAGGAACATGCAGATATATAATAAAAGTTATTAAAAATCAAATTTACCTAGGAAATATATTTAATACTATTTTTATATATTTAATAATATTATTTACATAGTTACTTATATTTGTAGCTGTGTATATGAAGTTTTATTTCATTTAATTGAAAATTACATCCAATTATCCTGTAATTTTCAATTAATTTCTTATTTATATTTCTAAAAAACACTACAATTCTTTTGTGAACAGCCAAGCTTTCTTCTGTAGGAGAGTACGTGCGAATGTAAAATTTATGCGGGACAATTTGTTTGCGAACAATAACGCGATAATTGCGAATTACTTTCCACCGTTCGGTCGAGAACAATGCGCCCTTGAAAGCCAGCACGAGCTCACTTTTTATTTACATCAGATTAAAAATAAAGCGATTAATCACGAGCGGTATGGGCATTTGTGGACTGCATTCTCCACTCGTAGCGAGTGCACGTGATTTATATAATAATATCGAGCAAATTCTAAAACTCGAAAATATATTCTTTTCAAATTAAAAATTAAAAAAGTACTTTGAAACAATAACTTATAGTAAAATAGAAGACAGGAAACAAAGCACAGTTAACTCTCGATACTGTACGCCCAAGATAGGAAATCAAAGATATAAATCCCTTTGGTGAGGACAACAGAGGTGAAAACAAATATCGTTAGATTTAAACATCTACACACATTTTACATAAGATAGGACCCAAGATAGGAAATCAAACCTATGAATCCTTTTGGCGAGGACAACAGAGGTGAAAAAAATATCGTTAGATTTAAACATCTACACACATTTTACAATTGTTACTCTTTGACGGATTAAGATATCAATCTAAATCCTTTTGTAGAACGTTCAATTTCCTACAAGAATATATCTACAAATATTCTTGTAGGAAATTGAACGTTCTACAAAAAAAGGTCACTATTGATACTTTTCTCGATCAAAAAAATTGCTATACGTTCAATGAATGGCGAAATATGATTCAATATCTTTTAACTGGTTAGATAAAAGAAAAAATAATAAGAGACCTTTTTTATAGAGCGATCAATTTCCTACAAGAATAATTCTAGAAAATTGCTGTTAAAGCTGCTTGTATTAACTAATCTGCTTGTATTAAGTGCCCCTACGAGGTTCAAAATTGTGGTTAGAAAATAGTTTTTGCAATTTTCCGAGAACTTCAACTTTATCCTGCCTGTTATTATTTGCTGGATTAAGATATGAATTCAAATCCTTGTATTAAACATAAATTTCCCCCAATTTCTCGTTTGGGTTCCAACTAATGCCCCATCGAGGTAGAAAATTGTGGCCAGAAAACTGTTTTAGCAATTTGTAGAGAAGTTTCAACTTTATTTTGCTTGCTGCTCTTTGGCGGATTAAGATATCAATTCAAATCCTTCAACATATTATAGCTACTAGTATTAAACATACATTTCCCCCAATTTCTCGTTTGGGTTCCAAATAATGCCCCATCGAGGTAGAAAATTGTGGCCAGAAAACTGTTTTAGCAATTTGTAGAGAAGTTTCAACTTTATTTTGCTTGCTGCTCTTTGGCGGATTAAGATATCAATTCAAATCCTTCAACATATTATAGCTACTAATATTAAACATACATTTCCCCTAATTTCTCGTTTGGGTTCCAAATAATGCCCCATCGAGGTAGAACATTGTGGCCAGAAAACTGTTTTAGCAATTTGTAGAGAAGCTTCAACTTTATTTTGCTTGCTGCTCTTTGGCGGATTAAGATATCAATTCAAATCCTTCAACATATTATAGCTACTAGTATTAAACATACATTTCCCCCAATTTCTCGTTTGGGTTCCAACTAATGCCACATCGAGGTAGAAAATTGTGGCCAGAAAACTGTTTTTGCAATTTGTAGAGAAGTTTCAACTTTATTTTGCTTGCTGCTCTTTGGCGGATTAAGATATCAATTCAAATCCTTCAACATATTATAGCTACTAGTATTAAACATACATTTCCCCCAATTTCTCGTTTGGGTTCCAACTAATGCCCCATCGAGGTAGAAGATTGTGGCCAAAAAACTGTTTTAGCAATTTTTGGAGAAGCTTCAACTTTATTTTACTTGCTGTGCTTTGGTGGATTAAGATATCAATCCAAATCCTTCAATATTTTAAAGCTGCTTGTATTAACTACAAACATCCCTCATTGTCTCGTATGGTCTTCAATTAGTGTCCCTTCGTGGTTAAAGATTCTGGTCAAAAAACTGTTTGTAATTCGTAGAAATTCTTCAACATTATTTAATTTGTTGCTCTTTGGCAGATTAAGATATCAATTCAAATCCTTCAACATTTTATAGCTGCTTATATTACCTATAAATTCCCTCCTATGTCTCATTCCTGCTACCGAACTGATTTTGGGGCTTTTATTTTGCCTGATGTCCATTCAGATGTTCCAGGTAAATTCCAAAAGTTGGTCTTGAATGGATCAATTAACTTGATTTTAATGAAAACCTATAGTTGATTTCGTTTATCATTCGGAAGCTGTTCTAAGCCAGCTAAGACCAGCCCAAAACAGCTCTCGAACAATAAATAAAGCTAAATAGTGCCCCTTCGCGGTTCTACAATTTTCAACCTTAACTGCTTTTTCCAATTTGCGGAGGAAGACCAACTTCAACCTACTTGCTGATCTTTGTGTAGGACAACATTTTTAAAGTTTTAGAACTCCTGCTGTATAATATTTTTTTATAACGATTATTGTAAAAACACATTTGTATAATATGGCTATAAAGCCATATTATACAAATGACCTACGATTTTGTTCATTCCAGAAGAAGAAGATATATTTATTGTAACATAAATACATACAAGATATAAATACATGTACAAGAGGCCATCGATGTTCATTCCATTTTCCTTATTTATCTTGAGTTGCTGGGAAGTTGTTTTATGGTAAAACTCATATCAGTTTCTGCTAAATAACCTTATAATATTATATTTTGAATTATGTTATATACATTGTGCATAGTATCACTAATAGAAATAAATTGTGTGTATTGAGTATCATACGAAAATGAATAATAATATACTAGCCACTGAATTGATCGTCGCTATCGTTTCAAGTAAAGAAAGCTGTCTTTTTAAGGATGCCGTCGGACGTGGCGGTTTTTCTACACGTCGAGAATTTTAAATGAGGATTGGTTGAGAATATTTATATATTACGAACTTAAAGTAGCATTGAGCTGTCCGCAATCCATGGCCAAATCAAGGGTTAATGTTTATTGCACATCGTGTGTCAGCCGTTAACTATTCAAGTAAATTCAACAATTGAATATAAATTAAACATATATAAGTCTGAATTCACCTTTTAGGCTAATATAAATATTAAGAGGGCAATGCATCCAGGTACAATAATCTTGTTTTATAAATCAAAATATGCTCTTAATAAGTTAGTTTTTATAATTTATCTTGATTAGGACTAGCCTTAACAATGTGGCATCTAATTAGGTATTTTTAATCCCAAACGAAAAAATTCATATCTCGCCATTCATTGCACATACAGTAATTATCTACAAATATTCTAATAGGAAATTCAATGCTCTACAAATATGTCTCTACATTCTCCTCTCGTAGCGAGTGCACGTTATTTATATAATAATAACAAGCAAATACTAGGAAACAATTTTTATATTTATTTTATATTTTTTTAAAATAAGATTTGTACTGGAATTAATATTCTTCTGGTTTATAAGGACACAAAGATTTTTCCTCCCAACTTATTATTTTATTGAAGCTGATAATAAAAAGTAAGTTGGGAGGAAAAATCTTTGTGTCCTTATAAACCAAGTTAGAGATGTTTATATACTGGCCCATATGAAAAATAATGTAGGTGTTTTAACAGTTTTGTCGACTTAGATATTAATTTATCTCTTTTGTAAAAGATGTTAGAGGTAGAGTCCTCTATCATCTTTTACAAAATAGTTAAATTAATATTCTACTCGACAAAACTGTCAAAGCGAGACGATGTCAAGGATACTAAAATATTGCAACCCATAATTGCCCACATTCCACGCCCAGTTAACGTCGCTCACGGTTATGATGCAACGGATTACCATGTACGCGTACTCACGTCCCTATTGCACCACCGATATGTATGCAAAGTACATTTTAATTGTGTTTTATTAAGGTGCTAATTTCGGTGCTTCTGATGTTGCAGGTCAGACTGGGGATCGTCGTTGCTGGACAGATGTGTTGGTGTACGCTAGTGCGGTAGTTGTAGTGAAGTGCGCAAATGGGGGCTTCAGCGCTCGTGCTCTTCGCGCTGGTCGTGCTACCACCGGTCCTCAGCCACGTCGCCCTCACCTATCCACCAGCGAGGAAGTATGATTTGGATTTTCTGGATAGTTCAAGAACGAAGGCGCCATGTGGAATGCCAAAGGGTAAGAGATAATTAAAAGGCATTTGAGCTAATACATATTTTATCAATTTTTTTTTAAACGTTTCTACAAGAAAAAAATAACAATGAGAACGAATAGATAGAATAGAATATATTTGTGACACTTACGCCACGTATTCACCGATGTTTATAATATAATTATAAATCTATCAATAGCTATTGAACCCTAAAAGACACCTTACACGATCAATATTACTGTCAATATTTTAGAATAATAACAGTATTACTGTATGATATGTTTAAAATGTTAGAATTATTCTAAAATATTGCCAGCATTACTCATCGTGTAAGGTATAATAATGATGTAATGAGGATACTGATCTTGATTACTTGATAAATATAAAAAGAGGATTGAAGCAAATATTAACAGTACTAGGATTGATAGTACTATTGACCGTGTAAGGTGCCTTATAAGTATTCGTTGTTATAACAACAATAAATACAATATTTTCCCATACACACATAAATGTTCCAAAAATAGTCTATCCTATTCCCCCTGCTCGAAGAATTAGTACCTTGTCGTGGTGGGCAGACTGAATCACATTTTAACTTTTTAAATATTGGATTGTTAAGGCGTCTACTTTGTGATAATTCATTTTAAAGGATAAATAAAACGATTTTTTACTTTGTTCTTTATCACACTTCAGTTACACTTTGCAACTAGTTTCGGCTAAGCTCTAGCCATTTTCGAGTCATCGGAGGAGCTCGAAAATGGCTAGAGCTTAGCCGAAACTAGTTGCAAAGTGTAACTGAAGTGTGATAAAAAACAAAGTAAAAAATCGTTTTATTTATCCTTTTAACTTTTTATTGTTTTTATACATTATGTAGATTTATGATAACAATACCTTCCTTACCCCCGTATTCACCGACGTTCCATAAATCTATAAGGCACCTTACACGGTCAATAATACTGTCAATCCTAACACTGTCAGTATTTGCTTGAATCTTCCTTTAATATTTATCAAGTAATCAATTTTCCGGAAAAACATCAGTATTCTCTTCATTCCATCATTTCTATACCTTACACGACAAGTAATAATGTATATATTTTAGAATAATGAACATTTTGAACATATTGTTGCACAGTAATACTGTCATTATATTAAAATATTGACAGTAATATTGATCGTGTAATGTGCTTTTATCAATAGCTATTGAACCCATAAGTATTCGTTGTTATAGCAACAATAAATAATTTTCTAGGGAATGTAGTTAATTTAGATTCTCGCTATTGGAAACACTGAATAATTAAACAAAAGGTGTCATGAAAGCTCCAATCACAAGCGCTATTCAAGGTGTTTATTTTGGCATATTCTGCCACAATGATGTTGTCAATTTATCAATTCAATAGCTAGGACCTATAAAGTTTATGGGATGTTGGTGAATACGGGCATTAGTAATTAAATTATATAAAAACTAAGCTACAGACTACACCCCTGCAATCCTGCAAAATCCTCGTAAACGTGTGCCACTTGTGTTTATCGTCTTCTTAATTAGCCGCTGCGTTTAACTTGTCCGGCAATGCTTCGTAATCTGTACCAATTTTGCAACGAACAAAATATTACAATCCAGTTTTTTTTCTTGTTCCCACACGAGAAAAGTGAATCTCGGCCGAGCTGCGTCTTGTGTAACCGCGGACGCGATAAACTGGCGGCGTGGAAAAAAAATCGAGCAACCGTGCGGTTTTTTTTCTCCCGCGGATCGGTTTCACTTTCTACGCGCGCCCAGGAAACGTAAACGCGCGTCCCATGCAAATTGCCTTTCCGGACAGGAAAAAAGAATAATGTAACCAGTATGGGAAGCAATAAAGTTCCTAAATTGCGGCTAGAATCAGAAAGCTAGACGCAGGATTATAAAAGTTATAATTGGTTAATAAATAATATAAATGGCACATAGAATAATTTTATATATATATATATATTTATATATATATATATATATATATATATATATATATATATATATATATATATGTAGTACACATTTTGTAATTACAAAAATATTGCAATTATCTATTGATTTAAAATTACCACTCTTGTTGGATGGTTCCATATATGTTTCAGCTTATTCAGTCGCACATATGTATTTTTTTAAATTTTACAAAAAATATTCTAAAAGAATAGAAGAAAATTTAAACCTTTACCTACACTGTGATAGAAAAGGCCAGAGGATATATATATATATATATATATATATATATATATATATATATATATATCCCCTGGCCTTTTCTACCACAGTGTGGGTAAAGATTTAAATTTTCCTCTATTCTTTTAGAATAATTTTTGTAAAATTAAAAAAAAATACATATGTGCGACTGAATAAGCTGAAACATATATGGAACCATCCAACAAGAGTTGTCATTTTAAATCAATAGATAATTGCAATATTTTTGTAATGAAATACAAAATGTGTCAAACGCCTCGCCTCGACTTTTAGAAAGTTTATATCAGAGCTGTGTTCGCAAAATACAGTCACTAATATTCGAAAACCTGATGGAAATTTTCATCAAAAGCATGACAATTTGACGGCACAATGGTCATGCCTTTGATGAAAATTTCTTTACTACGTCCTCACTAATTGAAGAAAATATATAGATTATATCCCTTTTCGAAAATTAATTAATGTGTAAAATGAATCAGGATTTCGAATATTAGTGGCTGTATTTTGCGAATGTATGTGTGTCTGTGAACAAAATCCCTGTAATGTGTGAACCTATAAAATAAATAAAAAATTCGATAGTTTATACGAATTAAATATATGATACAACTAACCCCTGGGAAGAAAGTTAAACGACATCTGGCGGCACCACATCAATTAGCAATACACACCCATATGGTAATAACCGTCAACATGCTCATGCCACAGTATCACCGAGTAGTGCCCTCTATGGAATAATATTCCAATCGAGTGCTTGAGATATCAGCACAAGGCCAATCGTATAAAACATATATAAGGGTTCACACGAATAAAAGTTAAATATATATATATATATATATATATATATATATATATATATATATATTATCAATTGCCTTTTACCTTTCGGTGTAGGCTATAATAATAAAAGTTAAATAAGAAAATTTCTCATATCCTCAATATTTGAATAATAATTGCATTTTGAATTCTAATTTAACATTAATTTGTTTGAAAGTACTCTGCTAGCCTCAAAAAAAAAACTACAAATATAATAATAATACATATATGTGTTATTATTATTATATTTTGAGTTTATGTATTGATTCATTGTGCATTTAGCGATGAAGCATTTCGTCTACGCACACACGGATGTCTAATTTTCTTCACTTCTCTCATTCGTTGAGGATCTCACCCACGCAGGTCGTCCAGAACCCGTCGGCCTTCAAAATTCCGCACGTGGTGAATCACTAAGTGCATTATTGCAAATACTTACCTAGCTTGTATTATTGAATAAATAATTTGACTTGACGTCCTCACTAATTGGAAACACGTATATAGTTAAAACTTCCATTATAATTTCTTAAATTGCGTATAATATACATGGGATACCATGTCTAATTATAATATAATATAAAATAATGTAATACAGGCTAGCAGTATTATTTAACAGAAAGAAGGAACGGATCTAGCTTATTAGAAGTGTTATTAAAATTTTATTTAGTAAAAGTCTAAATATCTCTATTTGGTTTAATACAGCGTACTGAATTAGCTTCAATTTATTGGTAGGCTTTGTGAAAATATAAATGTAACGTAATAAAGTTCAAAAATTATACAACTAACCCTCTAGGAGGAAAGTTAAACGCCATCTGGCGGCACCACATCCATTAGCAATGCATCTAGTGAGGATGAATTTACACAATATCTCGAGTGGTTATATACAAAAATGATACAACTAACCCCCTAGGAGGAAAGTTAAACGCCATTTGGCGTCACTATATCAATTACCAATGCACACCCATATGGTAATAACCGTCAACATGCTCATGCCATCAGGATCACCGGGTATGTTTTATATAATTGGCCTGGTGCTGATATCTCAAGCACTCTGATGGGATATTATTCCATAGAGGGCACTACCCGGTGATCCTGATGGCATAAGCATGTTGGCGGTTATTACCATATGGGTATGCATTGCTAATTGATGTGGTGCCGCCAGATGGCGTTTAATTTTTCTCCTAGGGGGTTAGTTGTACCATTTTTGTATATAACCACTGGAGATATTGTGTAAATTCATCCTCACTAGATGAGCTACACTGATGAGATCTAATAAGATCGAAATCTAGATATGTAGATTACTAAGAGGTGAATTCATATATATATATATATATATATATATATATATATATATATATATATATATATATATTGCCTTTCCAATGTTTACGGGGTCTTTCTCTCGGCCTACTCGTGATAGGTTTCCATTAAGTTTTTTGTGCCTGTCCACTTTGAACCTTTGTATATGTTCGAGCCATTTTATTCTCTGTAATTTATGTGTTTCACTATGTTGTAGCTATTTCACAGAGCCTCGAGTTTGAAATTCATTTTTAATATGTGTGTCCAGTCTATTATTATTAAAATTATTATTATTATTACTATTATTATTATTTCTCTTATTGATCTATAGACTGTTGGAGTGTTGGTAATATTTTTCGCTGAAATCTTTAATTCTTCTTCAGTTTTCATAAGTAGTAAGTAAACATACTATATACCCTTTTCTACAGTTTTTGTTATATACAAATTAAAATTGTATTGACCTACGTATTGGTCAATACAACTTTAATTTGTAAACTGAAGAAGAATTAAATAAATTTCAGCCAGTCCTAGCGGCGGCACAAACACGAGCGCCCATTATTATTTTTCCCTTCGCCATTTCGCCTGATCCGCCTTCAGGCCTTCCAATTGGTGTTTGAGGCCAATTTGGCAATATTCTTACCAGGGTTCCACCCATGGGCGGCTAAACATGGAGGCGGCCGCAGAGTGCTTGAGATATCAGCACCAGGCCAATTTTATAAAACATACCCGGTGATCCTGATGGTATGAGCATGTTGACAGTTATTACCATATGGGTGTGCTTATTTCCAGCCAACTTACAATAGCAACATGTGGTTTTAACATGCATTCAACGATTTTTGATTAGCTTTATTCACGATGTAATTACTGTAAGTGATAATTCGATAGTTGAGCGGCACATGATTAAATAATGCGTAGATTTCAAGACTATTCGAGGCACGGCAATGACACGCTTTTGAAATAATCCTTAATTATCATGCGATTATCGGCGGCGCAATTGCGTTACATACACGCGATTTGCAATCGCAAGACGTTTAATTGAACGGTGAAGTGGAAAATAACGTAACTGTGTAAAGGGGCGGCGTTACTTTATAACGTGATTCATAAAACGATTCCTATCTTAGAAATATTAATTATACACAACATTCCAAGCATAATTTTAAATACCAATAATTTATCTAAATAAAACCTAATCAAGCTGTAACTAATAGTTCTTGTTAAGGTCGTTTTAGAAAAGACAATTTCTTGACTCAAAAGTTAGTTGCGACACAATCTAAATGGTCTCGTATCATACAGAAAATTATTTGAAATATTGAATTGGATGATAAAAAAAAAGAACCTGTATTGGCATTTCCCTCACTGCCCTTCCACATCACAAACCACAACAAAAATTGGAATTAGAATTGGATGATAGATAATGCAAAAATATAACGCGTTCTATTTGTCAAGAACAAATTGTATGGGAGGAGGATATATGAATTCATTTCTTGTGCAACTTTTGAGCTAACAAATTGTCTTGTCTAAAACGATCTTTAGTTTAAAATTGATTGTAAAAATATATTTTCTTCTTTATATGTAGTATAAAGACATCACTGCTATCCGGCAGCAAATTAAATGTATCATGGCACTTCAGCTAACAAATTGTCTTGTCTAAAACGACCTTTAGTTTGAAATTGTTTATAAAAATATATTTTCTTCTTTATAGGTAGTATAAAGACATCACTGCTAAGCGGCAGCAAATTTAATGTATCATGGCACCTAGGATATCCTCATAGAGTAAGTTATTTGAAATAAAATAAAACTCAACCGTATGATTTATAATCAAATTTATTGATAAATAGGGAGGATTCAAACTTCAATTGTTGGACGAATTAGAAAGGCCAGTATTAGACTTAACACCAACGATACAGGGATCCGAATTCGTCGCTACTGACACCACGTAAGTATAAAACAATTCACAAGTTTTAATCAAATATGATTATATCACACTATGAGATGACAAATGTTTGTAACATCCAAAAACAGTTTTTAAGATAAATGCATTTTAAAGATTGCAATGGTTCCAGTTCTAGTTTTACCATTGCCATCCTATATATTGAGTTAAACTAAACTTACAGTTACTCCTCTCAATTTTTCTTTCAAAATAATACTCTATACTCTGAACTGATCTCTATACTCTGATGGTTTATATGCAAAAATGTAGAGTGATTGAGGCTAGACACTTTTCTCTAGCTACTACCATTTTCGCGATGTAGCGGTGAGAAAATGTGAATATGATGAAATTTGTGACATGTTTTCCACTCTGTAGCGTTTCCATTTCAAATGCTAGAAAGATAATTTATATGTGAAAATGTAGAGTATTTGTAGCCCTACAGGCCGAGATCAGACTTTTTTATGTAACTGTTACCGTTTTCGCGCTGCAGAGGTGAGAAAATGTGAATATGATGAAATTCATGTTTTTCACAGTTTAAACTCTGTCGCATTTCTATTTTAAATGCTAGATTAATGGTTTATATGTGATAATGTAGAGTATTTCTAGCCCTACAGGTTGAGATTAGACGTTTTTTTTGTAACTGTTACCATTTTCGAGCTGTAGCGGTGAGAAAATGGGAATATGATGAAATTTCATCTTTTTCCCTGGTTTTAACTCTGTAGCGTCTATATCTCAAATGCTACAGGGATCATTATTATGTGAACATGTAGAGTATTTCAGGCCCTACAAATGATTAAGAGTATTTTTCTATAGCTGTTACCGTTTTCGCGCTGCAGAGGTGAGAAAATGTGTATATGATGAAATTCGTGTTTTTCCATAGCTTAAACTATGTAGCGTCTCTATTTCAAATGCTAGAGAGATGGTTTATATGTGAAAATTTAAAGAATTTCCAGCCCTACAGATTGAGATTAGATGTTTTTTGTAACTGTTACCATTTTCGCGCTGTAGCGGAGAGAAAGTGGGAATATGATGAAATTTCATTATTTTCACCGGTTTTAACTCTGTAGCGTCTATATCTTAAATGCTACAGAGATGATTATTATGTGAAAATGTAGAGTATTTCTGGCCCCACAAATGATTTAGAGTATACTTTTTCTATAGCTGTTACCGTTTTCGTGCTGTAGCGGAATGAAAATGTGAATATGATTAAAGTTGTTTCCCCTGTTTAAAAAAATAAGTATTCCCGGCGCCTTCACCATTTATTTTTATTAAATCAATTGCGGCATATTTGTAAAAAAATTAAAACGGTTATTTTTAAATATTGTAAACTATTTATTTTTAAAACAAGCTAGTTTACTTTAGATTATAATCAACTACATATGTTAATTAATACATACTGATGCCCTACCCAATTATAAACAAATCAACATTAATTTATAATTTTTTACACTTATACAATTTTTTATCTAACACATGCAATCTTTGAAAAAAAGATTATTGTCACAAAAATATATTGTTTAATTTTTTTTACAGAGCACAAGCTTTTCAAGTACAACTCCCACAAAACTACACCTGCACGAACTGTACCCTAAGACTGATACGACAGGCCATCGAATGGGGCTCCAATTACAAGTTCTGGTCCTGTGCTGATGTGGATATTAAACCAAGTAAGCTTTTTATAGTCTTATTATTATAACCAGTTTTATTTTAATCATAAACACATTTTTTTTCATAGGAAAAGAATTTAGAGAGTCTTGTAGCGGACATGGAAGGTACCTTCTTGGCAGATGCAAGTGCGACAGGCTATACTATGGTAACCATTGTCAGTTTAGAGATGAATGCTTGGAGGACAGTGATTGCGGAAGCCATGGTAAATGTGTGGACGTTAATGCTACTACTGCTCCAAGACACCAGTGCTATTGCCAATTGGGTTGGTTTGGACCAGGATGCAACAAAAGTAAGTCTCACTTCACTTCACTAAGAAATTGGGGAATATAAGTTATATATAATTAAATTTTATACTTTATTTATTAATTAAAAATAACAATAGAATGGCTAAGTAATTTATATTAAAAATATGAAAAGAAACCAAATGATTTATGTTTGAATTATATGTTATCTGTACAACATCAATTTGTGAGATGGCCAGTAGATCTACTTGTAAGCATAGTTTGACTCAAGCACAGCAAACAAAGAGTCAAACTATGCTTACAAGTAGATCTACTGGTCATCTCACAAATTGATGTTGTACAGATAACATATAATTCAAATATAAATCATTTGGTTACTTTTTATATTTTTAATATAAATTAGATTTTATTTGGAAGATAATTCAAAGATTCAAGTCCCTATAACAACAGTCATGGAAAATATCTCGGAAAATGTAATAACGTTTTTTCTCTTACAAATAAATCATAGTTTCCAACCGATCATATCACAATTTGATTTCTATAATATAATTCTGTGACTAATTTCTCAAAAATGTCACTCTCAGTGGCGCGACAACCGCGATAGCCGGAGACGTGGGTTAAGTCCCACCGGAGAGTGAAATTTTTGAGAAATTATTAATTAACATTGATATATCTGGTGATTCTTCATTCAGATAGCCGACAATGGTGAAAAGTGCTTCACTATAAGTTAGATTGAATATTATCCGAGAGGAAATAACCATTCAAAAATGTCACCTTCTAATTAATCACACATCGAAAAGCGAAATCCAAAAATCAAATTGGACTCTCAACGCAGTTCAAGCGTCAATTTGTGTGAATAATTTGACATAATGAACATCTCATGCGCTATCCAGTACCACCCTCCGTGGCGCAGTTGGTATCGCGACGGAGGGTGTGAATTCATCCTCCTCAGCTGAGCTACACTGATGAGATCTAATAAGATCGAAATCTAGATATGTAAATTGCTAAGAGGTGGATTCACACTTATATAGATTTTTGATTTTTTTTAATATTGTTGGATATTTTTAGTTCTGTTCGTCTTGTTAAATTGTGCAAATTCTAATTTTTGTCATAATTATTTTTCAGAATCTCCCGTCAAAACAACAGACATCGATTTTGGTCTCTACACTGAGCGCAAACTCAGCGACAACTTCAAACTCTACTGGCGCATCCTGAAAGAGCACAAGGAGATAGAAGTAGTGATGGTGGTAAATGGTACCAGCTACGCAGCTCTGGGATGGCGACCAAGATCGCTCACGAAGAGTTGCAAGAATTGGCCTCAGATTGGACCGGTTGCAACGACAGCATCGGCTGAACCTAAAGCTCAGCCAGAACCGGAGCCAAGTAGCGAGCCTGAGCCTGAACCAAAAAGCGAACCAGAACCCGAACCGAGCAGCGAACCGGAACCCACGGCAGAACCTAAAGCGGAACCCGAACCCACAGCAGAACCGGAAGCGGAGCCTACGTCCACACCGGAGCCTGCAACGACTACAATTAAGTCGAAATATCGGAAATCTTTGTACTCTAGAAGGTCTGCGTCTGGAAGGGCGCACAGTCCGCCGGATGGTACTGTAGAGACTAGTGTTTCGTCAAGTGTCAGTGCCAAACAAGGTTAGTCAGTTTACTATATTCTATATATATATATATATATATATATATATTAGTATCAAAAATCGCATCCCAAATAACAATAAACGCACGTTTATTGAGAAAAGTTTAAAAAAATATTAAGAATTAGAAATTAGAAATGTACACAGATTTGTAGGAGCATATACTATCGTGCCGAAAAATTATAACAATAATGAAGATGAAGATATTATTTTATTTATGATAGTCATGTGCTAATTATTTTTTTTTAAATTACAATTCTTTACATTACTATTTTTTTAAATCGTAAAGTTTTCATTTCTTATTTTTAGCAATATAACACATAGTAAACTAATTAGCTACTTTTTTCTAACTTTTGATAGATAGTTATATAGTTGTTTTCACCCATCGGATAAAATAATTACGTTTTGGTTTGCTATATATATAGACGTTGTTTTGCGCACTCTCATTACACTAAAGCTGTTTTGTTTATCACTGTATGCTGCTCGAAATTGGGGTTTCACCTTCTATTTATAGATCCCCATATAGATCGGTGTTTCTGATGTATCATAGAACGCTGACAATTTCGTACAACTTTGTTATGAAACTTTTGTATAATATGGATGTTAGATTTCTTAGTGCATCTCCACATCTGAATCTTTTAGGCCCACATCGGTTAGAGTATCTGTTTGTATGTTAAGATCGAAACAATTCTCCTAAATGCATGGCGGGTTTCTGTGAATATTATTCAAGAAATTTATGAATATACTTGCTTATTATTTACTAACTTACGTTATTTTTTACAGGTCGCAAGAAGAGGTCTCCTGAAGGTAAGCCAAAGTAGCTATATCTATCCTATACACGTAATCTAGTCGTGCACTTTTAACAACCAAACAATTATTGTATAAAACAAGCACATCTAGTTGCTTTCCTTATCTATCTCTTTTACATCTTAAGTAGAATTCATTGCGATGCTCTTCCTCACCAAACAAAAACCGAAACGAATTGCAGCGTCTGTAAAAAGCCTTTTAGCAAACTTAACATGAGCAACACAGCGCGTACTTTTTGAATGATTTAGAATACTAATCGTTGGGTGGTTGGCGTGCGCCTTTTTCTCTCTTTTAGAACCTAAACCGTCGGCTGAGCCGGAACCTACTGCGGAACCAAAAGCGGAACCCGAACCCACATCCACTCCTGAGCCTGAACCTAAATCTGAACCTGAACCCACTTCGGAACCTGAACCTACATCCGAACCCGAACCTACTTCAGAGCCTACATCAGAGCCTGAGCCAGAACCTAAATCCGAACCTGAGCCTACTTCAGAACCTGCACCAGAACCCAAATCTGAGCCTGAACCTACTTCAGAACCTGAACCAGAACCCAAATCGAAACCTGAACCTACTTCCGAACCGCACCCTGAACCTAAATCAGAACCTGAACCTAAATCACACGAAAATCTTCAAGCGGCACCTAATGGAGCGAAAGGTAACATATCTATTGTGCAAGAATTTAGTTAACACTCTGATTAGGTTTGATTAGAGCATCACCTTTACATTTCATTTCACTAGTTTTAGTAGTAGAGTAGAACATTAATAAACACATTTTTTCATTGCAAAAACTAACAAACACAATTATCACAAATTCGCAATATCCATGTATAATCAACCAACACTTTTTTTAAAAAATATTACAGGTTGGATGTATATAAATATATTTCCGTGTGATTTATTAATTAGAATGCTTTAGAAAACAATTAAATTAAAAGAATAAAATAAAATAAGATATTTCGTGATCATTGCGCTAACCAATGTCGCATCCATTGGTTAGCGCAATGATTAAAAGATAAGAAGAGCAAAAAAGTATCGTTGCAGTGAAATTAAATCAATAGGATTAATAACATTTTAAATTGATATTCCGTAGCCAAACAAGACCTTTTGAATCCATACACACCCCGTCACGACTTCAGTCCAATGGACTGCACAGACATTATAATTGGCTCGGCACGCGATACCGCTAGTAGAATTACCGATTATTACACGCGCGATCGCTCGACCCCTCGTATGGACAGTTTCTGGGGCGGCAAGAACGATTTAACAGCCGCCATGGGCTTTGAAAAGGATGGCGTTACAACGATTTTGTTCAGAAGGAAATTGGAAGCTAAAGAGCCATCCGATCATACGATCGAAGAGGAACTTATGCACGTTATTTGGGCGAGAGGGCAGGAGACTGGAAAATACGTGCATGTGCCGAAATCCGGGGTGGAGGCGCCGGGCGCGAAGATTAAGGACTTTTATAAGCCGGATGAGTTGAAGTATCATGGACATGGAGCGCAGAGGGGGGCTACGACAATTAATTTCTTTGGTGAGTACATTTTTATTTTTTAGAGTAATACTTTTAAGACATTCATAGTGTCATTTAATGGAATATACATATACTTACATGTTAGACACCAATTTTTGGTTATATATTACATCTGATCATTTATAAAAAAACATATATATATATATATATATATATATATATATATATATTATTGTATTTTTTCGCCGAAAGTTAGTTATATATAAGTTAGTTTTGGGAAACAGCGATGGCAGTGGAACTCCCTTTATAATATATTTCGCTCGTTTAATTTCGAGCATCATCAGGATCATTATGCAGAGTTAGTGAACATAGAAACTGGCAATTAACATAATTTACAAAATTTTCATGTCAGATTTGGCGCTTCGTTGACAAGATCATAAAACCTTGATCTTGCCAACGAAGCGCCAAATTGAAATTGAAAATTGCATTATATTTTTTTTTACAGAGGAATCCAAGATATCCGACTCTGACCCGAATAAGCCTGTAATAGCTGATGGCGAGGCAGCAGTGGAAGAACCGAAATACTGTGGTGGTGAGTGGAAGATCCCACGCAGTTGCAACTCCGAAAATAGAACTTGTGAATATTCAGCCAAGTGGGAATACTTACCAAGAAAGGATGAGATACGATTCACCCTCACTACCAGCCACACGGATACGTGGACTGGAATCGCGTTCTCCAATGATGAAAAAATGGTAAGTCAAAAAATGAATGATATTTATGGGCAGTTTATTAGGCTCGAAATTTTTTCTACAACTTTGCAATAGAAATCATCCTTGTAGCATCAAAAATTATAAGGTTATGCTAGACAAACTGACAAATAGCATCACAATAACGTTTTTTTTTAGAAGAAAAAAATGTACAGCGAAGCGATAAGACATTACGAAAACATTCCTTTGGGTATGAAATTCTCTATAACTTTACAATTTGAATCATCCTTGTAGCATTATAAACAAAAAATTTATACCCGAAACCTGATAACTGATATCAAAACCAAGTTTTCAATATTTTTTATATTTTGCGGAAATAAATCGAATTCTAATGGGGCTTGAAATTCTGTTGCAACTTTCCAATTTGGATCATCCGTATAGTATTTATCCGAATAACCGATAATGACGCCAAAATCGCGTTTTCTGACATATTTGTGTTTTCCCGGAAAACGATAGGAGATGAAGGAAAATTCCCAATATCAGGCTTAAAATTCTGTACACTTTACAATTTGATTAATCTTTGTAGCATCTAAAATTTTAAAAATTGGCCTAAAACAAATATAAAGGTCGTTTCAGACAAGACAATTTCTTAGCTCAAAAGTTGTTCAAGAAATGAATTAATATTTCCTCCTCCCATACAATTTGTCCTTGACAAATAGAACGCGTTATATGTTTCCATTTGATCTACCATCCAATTCAATATTTCAAATAATTTGCTGTATGATACGAGACAATTTAGATTGTCTTGCATCTTGACTAAGTTTTGAGTCAAGAAATTGTCTTGTCTAAAACGACCTTAACAAAATATTTTCTATTATACGAGACACGTGTCGTATAATACAAACTATTTTGTCGGGTTAGAAATTCTCTACAACTTTGGAATTTAACTGGAAATGATCTACAAACCAATTTTAAATGATATATTTACAAAAGTACATATTTCTTTCAGTCACAAACTGACGCAATTCTTGGATGGGTAGACAAAACCGGCCGTCCATTCCTAATGGACACTTGGATCAGTGGCTACACACAGCCATTGCTGGACAATTCCCAAGGAGTCTACAATGCGAGTGGGAGAATTATTGACGGTGTTACCACTTTGTCGTTTACAAGAAAGCGAATTTCAAACGATCCTAAGGTAAACTTAATATAATAATTTGACTGTTTCATTTATTTTTTGTATTCTTAGCAACTCAATTCATAGAACTTATTGTTTACTCCAAAATGTAAACACTCTGCTCTTTCTAATTGATCATGAAATCATTTTAGAAATATAACTTATTGGAGCCCGAATTTAGTCCTTGCATAAAAGAATAACCCCTGTATTCACCAATGTTCTATAAATCTATCAATAGTTATTTATCCCATAAGTATTCGTTGTTATAGGAACAATAAATAAATTATCTACGGAATGTAGTTACTTTAGATTCGCCCAATAAGGCACCTTACACGATCAATATTACTGTCAATATTTTAGAATAATGATATTACTGCACGATAATATGCTTTAAATGTTCATTATTCTAAAATGTTGCTAGTATTACTCATCGTGTAAGGTATAGTAATGATAGAATGAAGAGAGTACTGATGTTTATCCGGATAATTGATTACTTGATAAATATAAATGGAAGATGAAGCAAATATTGATAGTACTAGGATTGACAGTATTATTGACCGTGTAAGGTGCCTTGGAGACATTGAAAAAATATAAAAATGTATCATCAAACCTCCAATCACAAGCGCTATTAAAGGTTTTGACATTTATTTTAACTATTTCTGTCATAATGACATTATCAATTTATATATATACAATAGCTTATGGGACCTATAAAGTGTATGGGTTGTTGGTGAATACAGGCATGAAACAAATACTTTGAAGCGAAATAAATATCAAACATTTTTATACTTTTAAAAATAATAATAAGTCATATTTATTTTTTAGGAATTTATTAACATTTGAGAAAAGTAATAAATTCTTCTTTTGTAGGATTTATCATTCACGGATGACACCTGTCTCTTTATGATGTTTCCAGTCAAAGGAGGTGCTTTCAACAGTGTCAACAAAAAGATTAGAAAGCACGAGATTATTCCCAGCGTGTCCATTGAAAGGGTCTGCATTAAATCATGTGGCGATGGTAAGAAACATTCTCAATATGTCCCGTAGGCAGGTGATGAATATCTATAATTCGATCATTATATGCACCAATGACATGAAATAACATATTAGTTTATTACATAAATAATTATGTTTTTTTTTCATAGACGATTTCTATGATGCCCTCACTACGCAAGAACCACCCGCTATCGGCTATAACGTCGAGGTGAAGATTGTGGAGCTTGGCGAAAACTTCCAAGCACCCAAACCGGGATCGTTACAGTTTGAAGAGCTCAGCAACACAATCAATGAAAACTTCAAGCCACTGTTCAGTAAAATCCCAGGATACAAGAGAATGAGTGTCGAGGATTTAAAAGAGTATGTCAATTTATATTAAAAGCTTTAGATATTGTAACTGATTTATTTTGTCAATATTCTTTCTATTTCATTTTTTCTCTTTTCTTTCAGAGAAAACAATGATGTTGTTGCCATAATGAACGTCCAATTAGATAAAGCAATGGTGGAGAAGGGTCGCGCTTTATCAGATGAAACAGACCATGACGAACAAGTGCACAGGGTGCTCAGGGAGAGCGTTGAGTCGGGACGAGTTGGTGCTTTAAGGGTCGACCCAGAGTCATTAGTGTTCATACCACAAAGTTGTAAGTAAAGGCAATTATTGACTCAAAAGTTAATCAAGAGGCGAGACAATCTAAATTGTCTCGTATCATACAGCAAATTATTTGAAATATTGAATTGAATGGTAGATCGAATGGAAAAATATAACGCGTTCTATTTGTCAAGGACAAATTGTAACGGAGAAGGATATATGAATTCATTTCTTGAGTTAAGAAATTGTCTTGTCTAAAACGATCTAAACATTATATAAAAATTTCATTCTCATTCTATCGATTTAAATTATAAAAAATCGATTAATTATTGTAAATGACTTACTTACTAACGCATTGTTTGTTATTGTTATTTAAAATGTAATTCTTTACAGTGACTTCCAACATAATCGCTGATGGTTCCACCGAAAGTGCCAGCTTCTTCAACCTCTCCGAATTGAAACTATACATCGTTCTGGGATGTATAGCCGCGCTGGTACTGGTTGCTGTCGTCCAAGCGAGTTGCACTATCTACAGAGCCTCCACGAAGACATCCTCCAGTCACAAGGTAACCGCACTGTGATCCCCCACACTATAAGGGCAAGTAGCTTAATGACGTGTATATGTGTGTCGCTTTAAACCCCCGCTCATATATGCATCCGATGTAAGCTGCTTGCGCTGACCGCTTAACATTAATTCTGCATGACATTTTGTAAAACTCGATTCTAACCGCCCCCATGTGATGGCTTAGAGGGTGTACAGTGTCCATCTGGACCCCAATTATTACCAGGGTGGGTATGCGCTCCGGGGCAGGGGCGAGCACTTACCCCACTGGGCTCCCGCAGCCGTCGATAGATCACCCAACTGGTAAACCAGTGGGGTAAGTTCCATCAACACTGACATTTATCATTTTTTTAGAGCAATAGATATGCTAGCTTACAATCTAACGCAAATGGTGACAGTTTTATTAATGTTCTTGTGAATTTTTACTAACTTAAAAATAATAACTACCACATAGTAATCGCTGCAATATATTACAACATAAGCCACTTTCGTTTATCGGTCGAAAGCTACTAGCTTAGAACAACTCTCGAAGGATAAACGAAAGTGGCTGTACTAAATAATTCTAACAGTAGTTGGTGATAATGCTCTGATGTTTTAATAACGAGAAAAGAAGAACTAAATTACTTTCATACAAATTTGGATAATATCATATTTCTCACTCATCTTTAGCCCTTAGATCATATAATTATTTATACAAATGGTTTTAAAATTAAGGTGATTTGACTTTGACTTTGTTCTATCATACAGAGAGTGATTTGATATCATCTAATGTGTGAAATTTCAGGATCACTTAATACCAAACTCTGCCTGGAAAGACTACTCAGCAGCAAACACAAACTACGCATTCGACACCTACGAAGAAGATAAAAAGCAAATGAATGGCAAAAACCGCAGTGATACTCTTCCCGCGAAGAGCCACCATCACCCTCGCGGTCCTCCCCGTCCGCAAGGGCGTCCCCCAGGCGTACCGGGCGCGCAACACGAACGGTACATGCAGGACACGCGCTCCTTGCAACGTCCCCGCGGACAATACCCCCCAAATAGCCTGGACCGCAGCACGTTCTCGTTGCCGCGGACCGCGTACGACCGCCACCGACCCCCACAGGACATGCAGCCCGACTTCTACTTCATGCCATCGCAGCGCAAGTACTCCGGTGAAGTGGTGAGGGTGTATGTAGACTACAATAACCAACCAAAATAGACTCGAAATTAGTTTTAAGCATGTAATTTTAAACAGTTTAGTTATCCGCCGCCCCCTCAACAATACGACCTAAGTCATTTTTATTTTATTTTCGGAACAATCTGCAAAACACCAAAACACATACATTATTTTGTACAATGTTTGTATATACGAGTATTTATCTAGGGTTAGTTAAATGATGACTAATGTTTTTTTAAGATACCAATTTTGTTTTTATTCTTGTACATACCGAAAGAAAGTATTGTTTTACGTTTTTTATTATTAAAATAAAAATTTATAATTATTTTTAATGGTGTCTTAGAATATCTGACCTGAAGTTCTTTCACCAATTTATAGGGACCCTATTATATATATGTTATACTCGTGTATGTATTCGTACTCACTAAATTGATGCAGGAAAATAAAATAAAACTACCAGGATTATTACGAGATGAAAAATGGCATATGAATGCCTCACAAAAATTTATTTGAAAATATCTTATATAAATTGGTTCTGGAAAAGTTCTCGCACCAACGTGTATTTTGGTGGATTCGCCGGGTAATTAAAATGTAGGGTTTTAAACTAGGCAACCAAACATAGAACGCTGATAACTCCAATTATTCTGCGTCTGTACTCGCGGAACTCAACTAAAGTTTTTAAATACTTGGTTGCCTATAGTTGTCTACTGTAAACTAGAACTAACTTCATTAGGAACACATTTATGGTTCTACTTTCCTAGAAATATTGTAAGTATAAATTTAAATATTATAAAGAAAGTAGAACCATAAATGTGTTCCATATAATACTTAAATTTATACTTACAATATTTCTAGATTAGAGCCTGTGTGAATGAAAGTGGCGCAAGTCACTTTTGAATTGTTTTGAAAAGAAGAAGATTTTGCGTTTCGTATTTATGTAAATTAACGTACGCAGTTACATATTTATTTATGAATAAACTGTAAATTAAATTAAATGAAAGTATGTAGCTGCCCACATCGACTTACATAAATACAAAACGCAAACGCTTCTTTTCAAAACAATTCAAATGTGACTTAGGCCACTTTCATTCTCACAGGCTCAAACCTAGAAATAACCGCGGAGGTATGTGTAAAAATATTAATTTGACCGAATACAAGAACCGGGTATAGTTCTTGTATTCGGTATTGTCCACTATTTTAAACGACTTGAACTATGCGCTACACTATTATCCGTTATTTTCTATGTTTAAATTAATGTCATTTATTAATTTAAACCTAATTAAAAAAATATATGTGATAAATAATGTACTGCATAGTTCAAGTCGTTTTAAATAGTGGACGGGTATAGTTTTGTCGAGTCAGTTAAGTCGTAAACAGCTATTGAACTGGTGTGTCGAGACACAAACCTCTATTCAAAAGGTGTGTAACTTTTCTTAGTTGTGATATAAACCCCTATTCAAAAGGTGTGTAACTTTTCTTAGTTGAGCTGCAAACCTCTATTCAGAAGGTGTGTAACTTTGCTTAGTTCAGGCGTAAACCCCTATTCAAAAGGTGTGTAACTTTGCTTAGTCGAGACGCAAACCCCTATTCAAAAGGTGTGTAACTTTGCTTAGTTGAGACGCAAACCCCTATTCAAAAGGTGTGTAACTTTGCTTAGTTGAGATGCAAACCACTATTCAAAAGGTGTGTAACTTTGCTTAGTTTCGACTCAAACCTTATTCAAAAGGTGTGTAACTGTGCTTAGTTGAAACACACACCTCTATTCAAAAGATGTGTAACTTTGCTTAGTTGATTCAAAAACTTGAATTGGCGAACAAAAAAATTAATATATATTGGAAATGTTTGTAACTTCACCAGCTTATTTATTTTATATACACACTTATGAAGTTAATATTTATTGGTCCCAAATAAAATTATATACAGAATAGAGCCATTAATAATAATTATTATAAGTACAAATTATTTGGTTTCGAAAACCAGCAACAATCATAACATTTCTTCTTCAACTTCAAATCATGCGTTTTTTAACAAACAAAAAATTAACATACATTTTCATGATTATTATAATATTAATACAATATATACAACCCTTAATACAAGTGCCTCGTTGCTTATCATCAAATTAGCTCCCAATTGTGGGGGCTCTAACTCACAGTCTGCTATCACAACTCGTTCCAACATGCTCGTGCCCATTCTCGGTTGGAATGTCCGACACCACAGCGGTTCTGCGCTGGGGCATTAGTAGTCGTTTGATGATCTTCCGAGATGGGTTTTCTATCATCATGAATAGTAGAAATGAGACACCGAACGCTATGACGATGTCACCAAGAGCCATCGAAAACTAAATAAGAAGAACGTATTATAACATGAATTATTTGTTAGAATACCCTAAAATGTACTGATACAAAGTTGTAGATTGCGGCTCTAATTCTTATATTAATATCCTTTGTAACATTGATTTTAGATTTATATCGGATTAGTATATCGAAAAGTAACATTTTCCCGTTCTATTCGTTTTTTAAAAATACTTCTATATTTATAGGGCCGTGATGTTTTTCCGCCGGTCATGGGAGAAGCTCACAGGAGTTATGAAAAAGGTGATTCGCAAAAATTCGCCCTGATGGGGTTCGAACGCAGGCTCCCCAATGCTCAGTACGAGACGGACGACGCCTATAGCCGAGTGAGTTGGACTAATCAGTTTTAGCTGTTATAATTTCCTAAATTTAAATTGACCAAGCTTAATTTCTAATAATTGTAAACCAAACCAATCTCATAACTACTATAACAAATTTAATTTAAAAGTTACTTACCGCATCAAAATATGTAAAATGTCTCGGACTAACAGCCACAGCCACCCCTCGTAGTTGAAATAGTATGTGTGTAAGATACGCCCCATAAACCAGTTTGCTGAGAGGTATCCATACGGACCATGAGAGCACGTTGTAGAAGAAAGTCGCATGTCCATAGGATGCCACTAAAATAAGTCCTGCAGTGCCCAGCGCCCATATAGGCCGATGAAGAGCTGCATAAGTCGCAGCCTCGATGACATTATATGTATGGTACGGGTTGTAAAAAGGCGCACCACTTATCATGCTACCCAAAAGAAGAATAATGGAGACCAAACATAATACATGCGATTTTAACTGAAATAAAACATATTTTAGTTTCTGGATTTGTATTTGTTATAGCTTACCTTAGTTAATTTAAAGTCCTTATCTTTCAGTTTGTAAAATATATATCCTACGTACATACCAACGAAGTAACTAGAGGCTCTCGCGTGCGATTTGATGTAAGTCAGTTGGAAGTCCGTGTCGAGTTTAGGGGCTACCAAGAAGACTGGGTAGAAATGTATGAGGGCAGGCCGAAGGTGGATTATGGTTAGGGCGAATGGGATAACAAGGGATATAATAAATAAGCCTAGCAGCAGGCCTAGACCCAATTTTTTGCGTCTGTGTATGGTCATCACCACGAAGATCCCCACGATGAAAAAGTGGAAATCGCAAGGGAGGTACCATGAGTGAGTCATGCACTAAACAGATATTTGTAGATTTACTAGCACAGTTAAAGGCGATTAAAAGCTTTATAAACTTTTTTCTAAGATTTTGAAATATAGCTTGAATAGGACGTTTCCGAAATGGTAATTTCAAGAAATTTGAAGGGTTGTTACGCGAAAACGGAAAAAAACGCATCCTAAAGAGTATTGGTTGATAGCATAAAATTAATTTTGATTTCTTCCATAAACACATTACAAAAAATGTACATGGACGACATACAAATATGTCATGTCTTCTCAATTATTGTGCAATGTTTACTAATAATTACAAAAATATAATAATGCTAATTGCGAGCATTAAGAAAGTTACAAAGCACATTAAAGTCCATACATATCTATTTTTTGTGTTGCTTGCGTAAATCGTAAATTTTCGAAATTGTTTTTCCAATCAAACAATCAGCCGACAACAAAAATATAATTATTGTTATACAGACACTGATTAGTTAATAATAATAATGTACTTACCATGTTGCCGATGTCTATATAATTGCTAATGTACAGGATGTTTGCCCACCAATTCTTCCTGCAAGCTGCCGCCTCTGGGGGCACAACGTACCGCCAAAAAGGCCCGGAGCCGATATGGGCGAACATGGACGACCAGAAGAATATGACGAAGGCGTATAGAGGTGTTAAACTAAAATCACGTCTTTTGATCAGTTTTTTGTATTTTCCGGGAAAACGATAAGAGATAGTAAAAAACTTCCAATGGGCCGTTTGTCGAACTTGAAATTCTCTACAACTTTGCAATTTGAATCATCTTTGTAGCATCAAATATAAAAAAGTTATGCCGGAAAAACCGATAATTGACACCAAAATCACGTCTTTTGATCAGTTTTTTGTATTTTCCCGGAAAACGATAAGAGATAGTGAAAAACTTCCAATGGGCCGTTTGTCGGGCTTGAAATTCTCTACAACTTTGCAATTTGAATCATCTTTGTAGCATCAAATATAAAAAAGTTATGCCGGAAAAACCGATAATTGACACCAAAATCACGTCTTTTGATCAGTTTTTTGTATTTTCCCGGAAAACGATAAGAGATAGTGAAAAACTTCCAATGGGCCGTTTGTCGGTCTTGAAATTCTCTACAACTTTGCAATTTGAATCATCTTTGTAGCATCAAATATAAAAAAGTTATGCCGGAAAAACCGATAATTGACACCAAAATCACGTCTTTTGATCAGTTTTTTGTATTTTCCGGGAAAACGATAAGAGATAGTGAAAAACTTCCAATAGGCCGTTTGTCGGGCTTGAAATTCTCTACAACTTTGCAATTTGAATCGTCTTTGTAGCATGAAATATAAAAAAGTTATGCCGGAAAAACCGATAATTGACACCAAAATCACGTCTTTTGATCAGTTTTTTGTATTTTCCGGGAAAACGATAAGAGATAGTGAAAAACTTCCAATGGGCCGTTTGTCGGGCTTGAAATTCTCTACAACTTCGCAATTTGAATCATCTTTGTAGCATCAAATATAAAAAAGTTATGCCGGAAAAACCGATAATTGACACCAAAATCACGTCTTTTGATCAGTTTTTTGTATTTTCCGGGAAAACGATAAGAGATAGTGAAAAACTTCCAATGTGCCGTTTGTCGGGCTTGAAATTCTCTACAACTTTGCAATTTGAATCATCTTTGTAGCATCAAACATAAAAAAGTTATGCCCGAAAAACCTGTAATTGACACCAAAATCACGTCTTTTGATCAGTTTTTTGTATTTTCCGGGAAAACGATAAGAGATAGTGAAAAACTTCCAATAAGCCGTTTGTCGGGCTTGAAATTCTCTACAACTTTGCAATTTGAATCATCTTTGTAGCATGAAATATAAAAAAGTTATGCCGGAAAAACCGATAATTGACACCAAAATCACGTCTTTTGATCAGTTTCTTGTATTTTCCGGGAAAACGATAAGAGATAGTGAAAAACTTCCAATGGGCCGTTTGTCGGGCTTGAAATTCTCTACAACTTTGCAATTTGAATCTTCTTTGTAACATCAAATATAAAAAAGTTATGCCCGAAAAACCGATAACTGACACCAAAATCACGTCTTTTGATTAGTTTCTTGTATTTTCCGGGAAAACGATAAGAGATAGTGAAAAACTTCCAATGGGCCGTTTGTCGGGCCTGAAATTCTCTACAACTTTGCAATTTGAATCATCTTTGTAGCATCAAATATAAAAAAGTTATGCCGGAAAAACCGATAATTGACACCAAAATCACGTCTTTTGATCAGTTTTTTGTATTTTCCAGGAAAACGATAAGAGATAGTGAAAAACTTCCAATGGGCCGTTTGTCGGGCTTGAAATTCTCTACAACTTTGCAATTTGAATCATCTTTGTAGCATCAAATATAAAAAAGTTATGCCGGAAGAACCGATAATTGACACCAAAATCACGTCTTTTGATCAGTTTTTTGTATTTTCCAGGAAAACGATAAGAGATAGTGAAAAACTTCCAATGGGCCGTTTGTCGGGCTTGAAATTCTCTACAACTTTGCAATTTGAATCGTCTTTGTAACATCAAATATAAAGAAGTTATGCCGGAAAAACCGATAACTGACACCAAAATCACGTCTTTTGATTAGTTTTTTGTATTTTCCGGGAAAACGATAAGAGATAGTGAAAAACTTCCAATGGGCCGTTTATCGGGCCTGAAATTCTCTACAACTTTGCAATTTGAATCATCTTTGTAGCATCAAATATAAAAAAGTTATGCCGGAAAAACCGATAATTGACACCAAAATCACGTCTTTTGATCAGTTTTTTGTATTTTCCAGGAAAACGATAAGAGATAGTGAAAAACTTCCAATGGGCCGTTTGTCGGGCTTGAAATTCTCTACAACTTCGCAATTTGAATCATCTTTGTAGCATCAAATATAAAAAAGTTATGCCGGAAAAACCGATAATTGACACCAAAATCACGTCTTTTGATCAGTTTTTTGTATTTTCCGGGAAAACGATAAGAGATAGTGAAAAACTTTCAATGGGCCGTTTGTCGGGCTTGAAATTCTCTACAACTTTGCAATTTGAATCATCTTTGTAGCATGAAATATAAAAAAGTTATGCCGGAAAAACCGATAATTGACACCAAAATCACGTCTTTTGATCAGTTTTTTGTATTTTCCGGGAAAACGATAAGAGATAGTGAAAAACTTCCAATGGGCCGTTTGTCGGGCTTGAAATTCTCTACAACTTTGCAATTTGAATCATCTGTGTAGCATCAAATATAAAAAAGTTATGCCGGAAAAACCGATAATTGACACCAAAATCACGTCTTTTGATCAGTTTTTTGTATTTTCCGGGAAAACGATAAGAGATAGTGAAAAACTTCCAATGGGCCGTTTGTCGGGCTTGAAATTCTCTACAACTTCGCAATTTGAATCATCTTTGTAGCATCAAATATAAAAAAGTTATGCCGGAAAAACCGATAATTGACACCAAAATCACGTCTTTTGATCAGTTTTTTGTATTTTCCGGGAAAACGATAAGAGATAGTGAAAAACTTCCAATGGGCCGTTTGTCGGGCTTGAAATTCTCTACAACTTTGCAATTTGAATCATCTTTGTAGCATGAAATATAAAAAAGTTATGCCGGAAAAACCGATAATTGACACCAAAATCACGTCTTTTGATCAGTTTTTTGTATTTTCCGGGAAAACGATAAGAGACAGTGAAAAACTTCCAATGGGCCGTTTGTCGGGCTTGAAATTCTCTACAACTTTGCAATTTGAATCGTCTTTGTAACATCAAATATAAAAAAGTTATGCCGGAAAAACCGATAACTGACACCAAAATCACGTCTTTTGATTAGTTTTTTGTATTTTCCGGGAAAACGATAAGAGATAGTGAAAAACTTCCAATGGGCCGTTTGTCGGGCCTGAAATTCTCTACAACTTTCATTCTTTTTGGTCGAAAATTGAAGATTTCTGAACACGTTAAAACAATAAGGGTACAGGGTAGGTACATGGATCAAGAAATTGACATGCAATTTTAAAAATATCGTCAAATCTGGACGAAAATACGTGTAAAGTCTCCGCAGAACGTCAAAACGTTGGAATATGAGGTAAAAATCGCAAGAATTTCATTCTTTTTGGTCGAAAATTGAAGATTTCTGAACACGTTAAAACCATAAGGTATAGGTACATGGATCAAGAAATTGACATGCAATTTTAAAAATATCGTCAAATCTGGACGAAAATACGTGTAAAGTCTCCGCAGAACGTCAAAACGTTGGAATATGAGATAAAAATCGCAAGAATTTGATTCTTTTTGGTCGAAAATTGAAGATTTCTGAACACGTTAAAACCATAAGGTATAATTACATGGATCAAGAAATTGACATGCAATTTTAAAAATATCGTCAAATCTGGACGAAAATACGTGTAAAGTCTCCGCAGAACGTCAAAACGTTGGAATATGAGATAAAAATCGCAAGAATTTCATTCTTTTTGGTCGAAAATTGAAGATTTCTGAACACGTTAAAACCATAAGGTATAGGTACATGGATCAAGAAATTGACATGCAATTTTAAAAATATCGTCAAATCTGGACGAAAATACGTGTAAAGTCTCCGCAGAACGTCAAAACGTTGGAATATGAGGTAAAAATCGCAAGAATTTCATTCTTTTTGGTCGAAAATTGAAGATTTCTGAACACGTTAAAACCATAAGGTACATGGATCAAGAAATTGACATGCAATTTTAAAAATATCGTCAAATCTGGACGAAAATACGTGTAAAGTCTCCGCAGAACGTCAAAACGTAGGAATATGAGATAAAAATCGCAAGAATTTCATTCTTTTTGGTCGAAAATTGAAGATTTCTGAACACGTTAAAACCATAAGCTATAGGTACATGGATCAAGAAATTGACATGCAATTTTAAAAATATCGTCAAATCTGGACGAAAATACGTGTAAAGTCTCCGCAGAACGTCAAAACGTTGGAATATGAGATAAAAATCGCAAGAATTTCATTCTTTTTGGTCGAAAATTGAAGATTTCTGAACACGTTAAAACCATAAGGTATAGGTACATGGATCAAGAAATTGACATGCAATTTTAAAAATATCGTCAAATCTGGACGAAAATACGTGTAAAGTCTCCGCAGAACGTCAAAACGTTGGAATATGAGATAAAAATCGCAAGAATTTCATTCTTTTTGGTCGAAAATTGAAGATTTCTGAACACGTTAAAACCATAAGGTATAGGTACATGGATCAAGAAATTGACATGCAATTTTAAAAATATCGTCAAATCTGGACGAAAATACGTGTAAAGTCTCCGCAGAACGTCAAAACGTTGGAATATGAGATAAAAATCGCAAGAATTTGATTCTTTTTGGTCGAAAATTGAAGATTTCTGAACACGTTAAAACCATAAGGTATAATTACATGGATCAAGAAATTGACATGCAATTTTAAAAATATCGTCAAATCTGGACGAAAATACGTGTAAAGTCTCCGCAGAACGTCAAAACGTTGGAATATGAGATAAAAATCGCAAGAATTTCATTCTTTTTGGTCGAAAATTGAAGATTTCTGAACACGTTAAAACCATAAGGTATAGGTACATGGATCAAGAAATTGACATGCAATTTTAAAAATATCGTCAAATCTGGACGAAAATACGTGTAAAGTCTCCGCAGAACGTCAAAACGTTGGAATATGAGGTAAAAATCGCAAGAATTTCATTCTTTTTGGTCGAAAATTGAAGATTTCTGAACACGTTAAAACCATAAGGTACATGGATCAAGAAATTGACATGCAATTTTAAAAATATCGTCAAATCTGGACGAAAATACGTGTAAAGTCTCCGCAGAACGTCAAAACGTTGGAATATGGAGTAAAAATCGCAAGAATTTCATTCTTTTTGGTCGAAAATTGAAGATTTCTGAACACGTTAAAACCATAAGGTATAGGTACATGGATCAAGAAATTGACATGCAATTTTAAAAATATCGTCAAATCTGGACGAAAATACGTGTAAAGTCTCCGCAGAACGTCAAAACGTTGGAATATGAGGTAAAAATCGCAAGAATTTCATTCTTTTTGGTCGAAAATTGAAGATTTCTGAACACGTTAAAACCATAAGGTACATGGATCAAGAAATTGACATGCAATTTTAAAAATATCGTCAAATCTGGACGAAAATACGTGTAAAGTCTCCGCAGAACGTCAAAACGTTGGAATATGAGATAAAAATCGCAAGAATTTGATTCTTTTTGGTCGAAAATTGAAGATTTCTGAACACGTTAAAACCATAAGGTATAATTACATGGATCAAGAAATTGACATGCAATTTTAAAAATATCGTCAAATCTGGACGAAAATACGTGTAAAGTCTCCGCAGAACGTCAAAACGTTGGAATATGAGATAAAAATCGCAAGAATTTCATTCTTTTTGGTCGAAAATTGAAGATTTCTGAACACGTTAAAACCATAAGGTATAGGTACATGGATCAAGAAATTGACATGCAATTTTAAAAATATCGTCAAATCTGGACGAAAATACGTGTAAAGTCTCCGCAGAACGTCAAAACGTTGGAATATGAGATAAAAATCGCAAGAATTTCATTCTTTTTGGTCGAAAATTGAAGATTTCTGAACACGTTAAAACCATAAGGTATAGGTACATGGATCAAGAAATTGACATGCAATTTTAAAAATATCGTCAAATCTGGACGAAAATACGTGTAAAGTCTCCGCAGAACGTCAAAACGTTGGAATATGAGATAAAAATCGCAAGAATTTGATTCTTTTTGGTCGAAAATTGAAGATTTCTGAACACGTTAAAACCATAAGGTATAATTACATGGATCAAGAAATTGACATGCAATTTTAAAAATATCGTCAAATCTGGACGAAAATACGTGTAAAGTCTCCGCAGAACGTCAAAACGTTGGAATATGAGATAAAAATCGCAAGAATTTCATTCTTTTTGGTCGAAAATTGAAGATTTCTGAACACGTTAAAACCATAAGGTATAGGTACATGGATCAAGAAATTGACATGCAATTTTAAAAATATCGTCAAATCTGGACGAAAATACGTGTAAAGTCTCCGCAGAACGTCAAAACGTTGGAATATGAGGTAAAAATCGCAAGAATTTCATTCTTTTTGGTCGAAAATTGAAGATTTCTGAACACGTTAAAACCATAAGGTACATGGATCAAGAAATTGACATGCAATTTTAAAAATATCGTCAAATCTGGACGAAAATACGTGTAAAGTCTCCGCAGAACGTCAAAACGTTGGAATATGGAGTAAAAATCGCAAGAATTTCATTCTTTTTGGTCGAAAATTGAAGATTTCTGAACACGTTAAAACCATAAGGTATAGGTACATGGATCAAGAAATTGACATGCAATTTTAAAAATATCGTCAAATCTGGACGAAAATACGTGTAAAGTCTCCGCAGAACGTCAAAACGTTGGAATATGAGGTAAAAATCGCAAGAATTTCATTCTTTTTGGTCGAAAATTGAAGATTTCTGAACACGTTAAAACCATAAGGTACATGGATCAAGAAATTGACATGCAATTTTAAAAATATCGTCAAATCTGGACGAAAATACGTGTAAAGTCTCCGCAGAACGTCAAAACGTTGGAATATGGAGTAAAAATCGCAAGAATTTCATTCTTTTTGGTCGAAAATTGAAGATTTCTGAACACGTTAAAACCATAAGGTATAGGTACATGGATCAAGAAATTGACATGCAATTTTTAAAATATCGTCAAATCTGGACGAAAATACGTGTAAAGTCTCCGCAGAACGTCAAAACGTTGGAATATGAGGTAAAAATCGCAAGAATTTCATTCTTTTTGGTCGAAAATTGAAGATTTCTGAACACGTTAAAACCATAAGGTATAGGTACATGGATCAAGAAATTGACATGCAATTTTAAAAATATCGTCAAATCTGGACGAAAATACGTTTAAAGTCTCCGCAGAACGTCAAAACGTTGGAATATGAGGTAAAAATCGCAAGAATTTCATTCTTTTTGGTCGAAAATTGAAGATTTCTGAACACGTTAAAACCATAAGGTATAGGTACATGGATCAAGAAATTGACATGCAATTTTAAAAATATCGTCAAATCTGGAAGAAAATACGTGTAAAGTCTCCGCAGAACGTCAAAACGTTGGAATATGGAGTAAAAATCGCAAGAATTTCATTCTTTTTGGTCGAAAATTGAAGATTTCTGAACACGTTAAAACCATAAGGTATAGGTACATGGATCAAGAAATTGACATGCAATTTTAAAAATATCGTCAAATCTGGAAGAAAATACGTGTAAAGTCTCCGCAGAACGTCAAAACGTTGGAATATGAGGTAAAAATCGCAAGAATTTCATTCTTTTTGGTCGAAAATTGAAGATTTCTGAACACGTTAAAACCATAAGGTATAGGTACATGGATCAAGAAATTGACATGCAATTTTAAAAATATCGTCAAATCTGGAAGAAAATACGTGTAAAGTCTCCGCAGAACGTCAAAACGTTGGAATATGGAGTAAAAATCGCAAGAATTTCATTCTTTTTGGTCGAAAATTGAAGATTTCTGAACACGTTAAAACCATAAGGTATAGGTACATGGATCAAGAAATTGACATGCAATTTTAAAAATATCGTCAAATCTGGACGAAAATACGTTTAAAGTCTCCGCAGAACGTCAAAACGTTGGAATATGGAGTAAAAATCGCAAGAATTTCATTCTTTTTGGTCGAAAATTGAAGATTTCTGAACACGTTAAAACCATAAGGTATAGGTACATGGATCAAGAAATTGACATGCAATTTTAAAAATATCGTCAAATCTGGACGAAAATACGTGTAAAGTCTCCGCAGAACGTCAAAACGTTGGAATATGAGGTAAAAATCGCAAGAATTTCATTCTTTTTGGTCGAAAATTGAAGATTTCTGAACACGTTAAAACCATAAGGTATAGGTACATGGATCAAGAAATTGACATGCAATTTTAAAAATATCGTCAAATCTGGACGAAAATACGTTTAAAGTCTCCGCAGAACGTCAAAACGTTGGAATATGGAGTAAAAATCGCAAGAATTTCATTCTTTTTGGTCGAAAATTGAAGATTTCTGAACACGTTAAAACCATAAGGTATAGGTACATGGATCAAGAAATTGACATGCAATTTTAAAAATATCGTCAAATCTGGACGAAAATACGTTTAAAGTCTCCGCAGAACGTCAAAACGTTGGAATATGGAGTAAAAATCGCAAGAATTTCATTCTTTTTGGTCGAAAATTGAAGATTTCTGAACACGTTAAAACCATAAGGTATAGGTACATGGATCAAGAAATTGACATGCAATTTTAAAAATATCGTCAAATCTGGAAGAAAATACGTGTAAAGTCTCCGCAGAACGTCAAAACGTTGGAATATGAGGTAAAAATCGCAAGAATTTCATTCTTTTTGGTCGAAAATTCAAGATTTCTGAACACGTTAAAACCATAAGGTATAGGTACATGGATCAAGAAATTGACATGCAATTTTAAAAATATCGTCAAATCTGGACGAAAATACGTGTAAAGTCTCCGCAGAACGTCAAAACGTTGGAATATGGAGTAAAAATCGCAAGAATTTCATTCTTTTTGGTCGAAAATTCAAGATTTCTGAACACGTTAAAACCATAAGGTATAGGTACATGGATCAAGAAATTGACATGCAATTTTAAAAATATCGTCAAATCTGGACGAAAATACGTGTAAAGTCTCCGCAGAACGTCAAAACGTTGGAATATGGAGTAAAAATCGCAAGAATTTCATTCTTTTTGGTCGAAAATTGAAGATTTCTGAACACGTTAAAACCATAAGGTATAGGTACATGGATCAAGAAATTGACATGCAATTTTAAAAATATCGTCAAATCTGGACGAAAATACGTGTAAAGTCTCCGCAGAACGTCAAAACGTTGGAATATGAGGTAAAAATCGCAAGAATTTCATTCTTTTTGGTCGAAAATTGAAGATTTCTGAACACGTTAAAACCATAAGGTATAGGTACATGGATCAAGAAATTGACATGCAATTTTAAAAATATCGTCAAATCTGGACGAAAATACGTGTAAAGTCTCCGCAGAACGTCAAAACGTTGGATATGGAGTAAAAATCGCAAGAATTTCATTCTTTTTGGTCGAAAATTGAAGATTTCTGAACACGTTAAAACCATAAGGTATAGGTACATGGATCAAGAAATTGACATGCAATTTTAAAAATATCGTCAAATCTGGACGAAAATACGTGTAAAGTCTCCGCAGAACGTCAAAACGTTGGAATATGAGGTAAAAATCGCAAGAATTTCATTCTTTTTGGTCGAAAATTGAAGATTTCTGAACACGTTAAAACCATAAGGTATAGGTACATGGATCAAGAAATTGACATGCAATTTTAAAAATATCGTCAAATCTGGACGAAAATACGTGTAAAGTATCCGCAGAACGTCAAAACGTTGGATATGGAGTAAAAATCGCAAGAATTTCATTCTTTTTGGTCGAAAATTGAAGATTTCTGAACACGTTAAAACCATAAGGTATAGGTACATGGATCAAGAAATTGACATGCAATTTTAAAAATATCGTCAAATCTGGACGAAAATACGTGTAAAGTCTCCGCAGAACGTCAAAACGTTGGAATATGAGGTAAAAATCGCAAGAATTTCATTCTTTTTGGTCGAAAATTGAAGATTTCTGAACACGTTAAAACCATAAGGTATAGGTACATGGATCAAGAAATTGACATGCAATTTTAAAAATATCGTCAAATCTGGACGAAAATACGTGTAAAGTCTCCGCAGAACGTCAAAACGTTGGAATATGAGGTAAAAATCGCAAGAATTTCATTCTTTTTGGTCGAAAATTGAAGATTTCTGAACACGTTAAAACCATAAGGTATAGGTACATGGATCAAGAAATTGACATGCAATTTTAAAAATATCGTCAAATCTGGACGAAAATACGTGTAAAGTCTCCGCAGAACGTCAAAACGTTGGAATATGAGGTAAAAATCGCAAGAATTTCATTCTTTTTGGTCGAAAATTGAAGATTTCTGAACACGTTAAAACCATAAGGTATAGGTACATGGATCAAGAAATTGACATGCAATTTTAAAAATATCGTCAAATCTGGACGAAAATACGTGTAAAGTCTCCGCAGAACGTCAAAACGTTGGAATATGGAGTAAAAATCGCAAGAATTTCATTCTTTTTGGTCGAAAATTGAAGATTTCTGAACACGTTAAAACCATAAGGTATAGGTACATGGATCAAGAAATTGACATGCAATTTTAAAAATATCGTCAAATCTGGACGAAAATACGTGTAAAGTCTCCGCAGAACGTCAAAACGTTGGAATATGGAGTAAAAATCGCAAGAATTTCATTCTTTTTGGTCGAAAATTCAAGATTTCTGAACACGTTAAAACCATAAGGTATAGGTACATGGATCAAGAAATTGACATGCAATTTTAAAAATATCGTCAAATCTGGACGAAAATACGTGTAAAGTCTCCGCAGAACGTCAAAACGTTGGAATATGGAGTAAAAATCGCAAGAATTTCATTCTTTTTGGTCGAAAATTGAAGATTTCTGAACACGTTAAAACCATAAGGTATAGGTACATGGATCAAGAAATTGACATGCAATTTTAAAAATATCGTCAAATCTGGACGAAAATACGTGTAAAGTCTCCGCAGAACGTCAAAACGTTGGAATATGGAGTAAAAATCGCAAGAATTTCATTCTTTTTGGTCGAAAATTGAAGATTTCTGAACACGTTAAAACCATAAGGTATAGGTACATGGATCAAGAAATTGACATGCAATTTTAAAAATATCGTCAAATCTGGACGAAAATACGTGTAAAGTCTCCGCAGAACGTCAAAACGTTGGAATATGAGGTAAAAATCGCAAGAATTTCATTCTTTTTGGTCGAAAATTGAAGATTTCTGAACACGTTAAAACCATAAGGTATAGGTACATGGATCAAGAAATTGACATGCAATTTTAAAAATATCGTCAAATCTGGACGAAAATACGTGTAAAGTCTCCGCAGAACGTCAAAACGTTGGAATATGGAGTAAAAATCGCAAGAATTTCATTCTTTTTGGTCGAAAATTGAAGATTTCTGAACACGTTAAAACCATAAGGTATAGGTACATGGATCAAGAAATTGACATGCAATTTTAAAAATATCGTCAAATCTGGACGAAAATACGTGTAAAGTCTCCGCAGAACGTCAAAACGTTGGAATATGGAGTAAAAATCGCAAGAATTTCATTCTTTTTGGTCGAAAATTGAAGATTTCTGAACACGTTAAAACCATAAGGTATAGGTACATGGATCAAGAAATTGACATGCAATTTTAAAAATATCGTCAAATCTGGACGAAAATACGTGTAAAGTCTCCGCAGAACGTCAAAACGTTGGAATATGGAGTAAAAATCGCAAGAATTTCATTCTTTTTGGTCGAAAATTGAAGATTTCTGAACACGTTAAAACCATAAGGTATAGGTACATGGATCAAGAAATTGACATGCAATTTTAAAAATATCGTCAAATCTGGACGAAAATACGTGTAAAGTCTCCGCAGAACGTCAAAACGTTGGAATATGGAGTAAAAATCGCAAGAATTTCATTCTTTTTGGTCGAAAATTGAAGATTTCTGAACACGTTAAAACCATAAGGTATAGGTACATGGATCAAGAAATTGACATGCAATTTTAAAAATATCGTCAAATCTGGACGAAAATACGTGTAAAGTCTCCGCAGAACGTCAAAACGTTGGAATATGAGGTAAAAATCGCAAGAATTTCATTCTTTTTGGTCGAAAATTGAAGATTTCTGAAC
The DNA here is from genome assembly GCA_963942505.1 of Lordithon lunulatus. Classification (NCBI taxonomy): domain Eukaryota; kingdom Metazoa; phylum Arthropoda; class Insecta; order Coleoptera; family Staphylinidae; genus Lordithon; species Lordithon lunulatus. Next base: position 59,176,885 of record OZ012668.1, on the reverse strand, counting down.
ACGTTAAAACCATAAGGTATAGGTACATGGATCAAGAAATTGACATGCAATTTTAAAAATATCGTCAAATCTGGACGAAAATACGTGTAAAGTCTCCGCAGAACGTCAAAACGTTGGAATATGGAGTAAAAATCGCAAGAATTTCATTCTTTTTGGTCGAAAATTGAAGATTTCTGAACACGTTAAAACCATAAGGTATAGGTACATGGATCAAGAAATTGACATGCAATTTTAAAAATATCGTCAAATCTGGACGAAAATACGTGTAAAGTCTCCGCAGAACGTCAAAACGTTGGAATATGGAGTAAAAATCGCAAGAATTTCATTCTTTTTGGTCGAAAATTGAAGATTTCTGAACACGTTAAAACCATAAGGTATAGGTACATGGATCAAGAAATTGACATGCAATTTTAAAAATATCGTCAAATCTGGACGAAAATACGTGTAAAGTCTCCGCAGAACGTCAAAACGTTGGAATATGAGGTAAAAATCGCAAGAATTTCATTCTTTTTGGTCGAAAATTGAAGATTTCTGAACACGTTAAAACCATAAGGTATAGGTACATGGATCAAGAAATTGACATGCAATTTTAAAAATATCGTCAAATCTGGACGAAAATACGTGTAAAGTCTCCGCAGAACGTCAAAACGTTGGAATATGGAGTAAAAATCGCAAGAATTTCATTCTTTTTGGTCGAAAATTGAAGATTTCTGAACACGTTAAAACCATAAGGTATAGGTACATGGATCAAGAAATTGACATGCAATTTTAAAAATATCGTCAAATCTGGACGAAAATACGTGTAAAGTCTCCGCAGAACGTCAAAACGTTGGAATATGGAGTAAAAATCGCAAGAATTTGATTCTTTTTGGTCGAAAATTGAAGATTTCTGAACACGTTAAAACCATAAGGTATAGGTACATGGATCAAGAAATTGACATGCAATTTTAAAAATATCGTCAAATCTGGACGAAAATACGTGTAAAGTCTCCGCAGAACGTCAAAACGTTGGAATATGAGGTAAAAATCGCAAGAATTTCATTCTTTTTGGTCGAAAATTGAAGATTTCTGAACACGTTAAAACCATAAGGTATAGGTACATGGATCAAGAAATTGACATGCAATTTTAAAAATATCGTCAAATCTGGACGAAAATACGTGTAAAGTCTCCGCAGAACGTCAAAACGTTGGAATATGGAGTAAAAATCGCAAGAATTTGATTCTTTTTGGTCGAAAATTGAAGATTTCTGAACACGTTAAAACCATAAGGTGAAATATATGAAATTTCATCGATTTTTTACGTTTAAACTCGATAGCGTTTTTATTTGAAATGCTAGAGAGATATTTTATACGTGATTTTGGTGTCAATTATTTGTTTTTCGGCCCATAACTTTTTATATAAATATAAATTTATTACTTTAATGTATTCTTTTATCATTTTTAATTATACTTTGCAGGGAGATTGTCTTACAACATGAGTGTGCAGTTTGCAAAGTTTACAATTAATAATTTATATAACCAATGGAACAATTGTTCATGAAAAAACATAAATTAGCCCGTAACGATATACAGATCACTCTTGCCCTTGAACTAGTGAGAGGAAATCTCGGATTTACACTCACTCGCCGTGTAATCGCTCAATTTATATTCCCCCTCGCGCACCGGTGGCGATTTATCTAGCTCCTTTTTCAGACCGCGATTTATTCACTCTAGGAGCGTGTGGTTATTTTTAATATCCACCATTAATTATTGTTATTGCAACGGAAGGAAGGTATTTTCGCGACACCTGCACCGCTGGCCTCGCTCGTGAACATGAAAGTTCAATGGCAATGCGCGCATAAATTCTTATGGCACTTTCTGTCGACTCACCGGACGTATCTGAGGAGGACGACGAAGGCTGGATGGACGTACTTTTTGTCGAGCTGAATCATCAGGCCGTAGGTTACCAAAAGACCGCTGAGCACGAAGAAGGTGTCCACGAAAAGATCGCCGTGGAAGAGGAACCATGCGGACACCGAACGATACTCCTTGAAAACAAATGATAATAAAATATTGGATTTTTAAGGCGTCTACTTTGTGATAATTCATTTTAAAGGATAAATAAAACGGTTTTTTACTTAGCTTAGCCGAAACTAGTTGCAAAGTATAACTGAAGTGTGATAAAAAACAAAGTAAAAAATCGTTTTATTTATTCTTTACAAATGATAATATTTTTTTTTAAATTTCTTAATCGGTATTTTATAACGTTGGGTTGCAATTAATGTCACTTTAGAAAGTTCAGGTAAGATCTATGAATTGAATATGAAAATATCTAAGAACTATATTACGTTTTGAATAATTATTTATATAAACTGTAGACTAGAAATTATTCTTATTATTATTAGCTTACTTTCTCAATGTAATCGAAATTCTCCATTGGGCCCGATATGTACGTTCCAAATCGGTGATCGGTGATGATCATGAAAATGGCAAACGTCCGTATGCCATAAAGCACGCTGAGTGATGGATTCGATTCATCTGCTTTGGGTAAATCTTTGTAGGTCTTTTTTGCAGAAAAAGCTACACACAAAGTCTCCAACAGACTCTCTGTAACAAATACAACAGGTTTATACTATAAAACAAAATTGTTTTAATTATTATTATTATTTTGGTTACTTACCATTGCGAGGTTTTTCTTTTTCAGGAAATTCACTCTCAGTGCGAACATCGTAAACTGTGCCAATTATTACCAGCAATATTAGGATGGCTACCAAACAACTTGAAAAATCAAAGAGTTTATTAAATTATTTATAAATTATTATTATATTAATTATATTATTTTTTGTTTTATTGTATCAATGTAAAAAATATATATTACCAGAAAGTAATATCAACTGAATCAATAATATTCAGTTCGCCTTCCCTTTGGCAGGTATATTGGTAGATATTAGCTGTATAGCTGACATTTTGCTGGTAAAAAGGGTGCTCCACTTTGGATAAGTACTGGTTGAGTGATGTCTCCAAATCTAGAGACGTACAAGAGGCGGGAGTACACCATCCCATATGAGCCAAATTTCGAGATTGCTTCGAAACATCTGCTGTTTTCTGAAAATTATTAAAAATATTCATAATTATTTTGTGGTACAAGATATTGATAACATGAATCGCTTAAATAATTTAATTCTATATGGTTTCCTTTTTAGACTTAGCATCACTACACCGTTTATAATATTAACTTTTATAAATGACGATTTACGTAAATTATGCTAAATTATTAATTCTTTTAAATGATCGACATTATGCATAGGTCTGACAAAGTCCCAGTGGGTGGGAATTGTATAAAAAAATACAACAATTCCGTTGCATGTAATAATTGCGGCTGCAGATCATGAACATGCATAATTTATAATGTACGAGTATATGCAATTAGCAACAATCGTTTCTGTGTTGAGAATTATATTGACAATCGATACTAATTACGAATGATGGAAACCACAAAATGTGGACATTGTAATCGTCAGTGGCGTTTTTTCAATCCTGTATTCAAGAAATGCAATTTAATACAGTTATTTATTGCATTTCTTGAATACATGATTTAAAAAAATTATGTACAAGTAATAAAAATACATACAAAATAACAAAGGAATAAATGAAATAGAATCGAATTTTAAATATTGGAATAAATTGTCGTTTACTTTATATAATTTAATCATCAATAATAAATTTATAATAATAAATAAAACGAAAGGACATACATTTCTAAGGACATAAATTATGGTATGACATAACTATAAACAATGGTGCAATGTAATTTTTGTCTAAAGCTCTGCAAATAGAAAATATTAAAGGTGTAAATGTGCAAATATGTATAAATATTTGTAGTAAAATAAGGCCAAATAAATAAATCAGTATTATATCTCTATATCATATTGCAGTTATAACTAATCGTAGAAAAGTGATAGATAATTAGCACGAGCAATCAACGTCAACATCTAATCAAATAACATGACTGTTTTCTAAAAGAATTCCACACACTTTTATACACAACATAATCTGTATTTCAGTACTACTTTAAATGTTAACGATATTCATAGGGGAATGAAAACGCTCCAATTACGGAGTAAATAATTATTGTAATTGTAAACAAAAATAATGAGATTGAAATTGATTAATGCGATGTATTTATTGCATTTGTTTTAATAGGAGGATAGAAAATTAATTTCATCAATTTTATGACTCGATTTTAAAACATTATATACAATTATTCCCAAATATATAATAATAATATGAATTTATTTTCCAATGTAGCCTGAATTAAATGCACATGCAGGAAAATACGGCACACTTAACTTATTGTTGTCCCCTATAGCATGAAAACGACAAGAACTAGAGAAAAGTGCTTTAGCCTCAATTGTAGGCCTTGAAATACTCTACAATTTGATATATAGACCATCTCTCTAACATTTGAAATAAAAACGCTATCGAGTTTAAACGTGAAAAATCGATGAAATTTCATCATATTGACATTTGCTGCCTCTTGTAGTATGAAAACGGTAAGAGCTAGAGAAAAGTGCCTAAGCCTCAATTTGTAGGTCCTGAAATATTCTACATTTTGATATATAAACCAACTCTCTAGCATTTCAAATAAAAACGGTATCGAGTTTAAACGAGAAAAATCCATGAAATTTCATCATATTCACATTTGCTGCCTCTTGCAGCATGAAAACAGTAGGAGCTAGAGAAAAGTGCCTAAGCCTCAGTTTGTAGGCCTTGAAATACTCTATAATTTGATATATAAACCATCTCTCTAGCATTTGAAATAAAAACGCTATCGAGTTTAATCGAGAAAATAAATAAAATTTCAATTTTATATAATAATAAAAAAAAACAAAGATAATTAATAAATATTGAATGTAACCAAATATGCAATTTTTTTAGTATCTGATAAGAGAAATGTACAAAATTATACAGTTTACTTACATAAAGCGGCCTCAGCACACTGTCGTTAGGATCATACTCCAATTTGTACTCATCATCTGGAAGATACTCTTTCGGCACAGTTGCTTTCAATGTGGCGAAGCAAAATTGGGTCTTGAATGGAGCACCGACTTTCATGCACTCGTCAAAGTTGCCGAAATGAAATAAACTTCCTTGTAAAACGCCTGTTGTCGACTTTGCTGTTGCATCCCACACTGAAACGCAGAATCAGAATGTCTTTATTTTTATTTCAATTTAAAATTGTTAAATTGTTATGCCAGGACAAAATTTCCAGCTGTAAAAGTAAGAAGAGCTAGATATAACTAAAAATAGTGTCTTTTTTTTCAATGCGCAGAAGAACAGAATTGTATTGCGATACCATCATATTTCTACGCTCTTCACTTCCAAATTGTAATGTAATGAACATTTCAGAAATGTTTATTTCACGAAATATCTCAAAAATAAAAAGAAATACGAACTCCTAGTTTAGCTTATGTATCAGATAATAAATAATTATTTTCCCTTCAAGGTTTTTACAGAGAATGAAAAAAAAGACACTATTTTTAGTTATATCTAGTTCTTCTTACTTTTACAGCTGAACTAACGACTTTTAAATTTGTTATTAGATGTTATTTTGCAGTAGTTGAACGGCTCTACTCAGATTTTCAAATCGTAGCTCTGGTTTTTCAGAAATTCACATTCCAAGGTAAAAAAAAACACCAAAAAAACACCAAAAAAACAATTGCAATGCAACGAAATGGTCATGAAACTTGATGATGCCCAATAATATATATATATATATATATATATATATATATATATATATATATATATATATATATATATATATATATATATATTATATTTTAATACAATCTCTTTATTTTCAAATAGCTTCATTCATTAGCTACTTGTGTTAAGCATAATACAGTGGTATTATTTATTATTGTCAAACAGACAAAATTAAACTTGAAAGGGAGATTTTATGTTACTATCACTGGGACGTCAAAATGACGTCAAAACGGCCGCTTTTAAACGACCTAGGAAACCAAGGCTTTAGGGGCATTTTTTGTTGCGATTCGTCAAGCATTGAGATGCCATCTAAACTAATAATTTCCTCATTTGAATTAAAATTAAACACAAAGTGTATGTATTTGTCTGAATAAAATTTATAGTTCTCTTCTTTTCTCCTCTCTAATGCAATCACATCCGGTATTATTCCTCATTATGACTGATATTTATAAAAATCGTGTACGTGACGGCCACCGTGCGACATGTTTACAGCGGCTCGCGAGCCAATTAATTGCCGACGCGTACAATTAAATCAATCCAGCCCTCACGACGTTTCGCGCTCTCCGCGCGAGCGTGATCGCCAATTGCATCTTTCATAGTTATGGACAACGTGGAAACGCGCTCAAGCAAATTAATATGCGGAGAAATAGTTTTGTTTCATAAGAACGCCAACAATTAAAATGAGTTACATATAACTAACAGTGATAACATTATTAATTAATCCAATTAGATTCCATAGTGAAGGACAAAAACATAAATGTGCATGATTTACATTTTTTTCTGGATTAAACAAATTCATTATAATTGCGGAGTATTATATAAATACTATTTAAATAAAATAACTATTACATTATATTATGTAAAACGTATAAATATAAACAATATTTATTAATTATTATTGTATGTAAATAAATAATAAAATAAATAATAATATATAGAGGGAAAGACTCGTGAAGGGTCAATAGTCTAATAAAGATGGTTATAAATATATATATATATATATATATATATATATATATATATATATATATATATATTTATATATAAATATATATAACATTGTATACAAAATATTTAAAATTTACTATAAATAATTCACAAAAAATATTTGATACACACAAATATTACACAAAATATAAACAATATAATTATTCTTGTATGTGAATAACATTGTATATAAAATATGTAAAATCAACTACAAAAAATCCACAAAACATTGCTGATACACACACAAAAATTGTGGATAAAATAAATTTAAAAAACTGGGCAAAGTCAATCCCTACATACTTGGCTTCAGTTTCTTAAATTTATTTTACCCACGATTTTTTTGTGTATCAAATATTGTTTGTGAATTGTTAATTTTACATATTTTATATACAATGCTATTTACATACAAAAATAATTAATAAATATTATTTATATTTTGTGTAAATTTGTGTGTATCAAATAATTGTGAATTATTTATAGTTAATTGTACATATTTTATATACTGTGGCGAAGCACTGATGAGCCAGGAGGGAATTACAAGAACAGTAGCCAACTATTTCTTTCCAATATCAGTTAGACAATAGTAAAGTGTAAGATCTTAATTATTGTAATCTGACTCTGAATCTATCTGAATAATTCATAGAACCTGAAATGTACAAAGCGGGCTAAAGTGGCTGCCGCAGACTGCACACACCTTAAATTTAATTACGGCGATATAATCAAAGAAGGATCTTCAGGGTCGAAGGAGTCCAAGACCTTGCCCCGGAACGCGAAGGCAGGCGCACCGCGACACAGACAACCCTCAAAAACCAATATATATATATATATATATATATATATATATATATATATATATATATATATATATATATATAAAATAGTAATAAAAAAAATAACAATTAACAAGGCAATCGTCAACAATACTCTACATTTTGATATATACATCAACTTTCTAGCATTACAAATAAAAATACTATCGAGTTTAAACGTGAAAAACCGATGAAATTTCATCATATTCACATTTGCTGCTTCTTGTAGCATGAAAACGGTAGAAGCTAAAGAAAAGTGAATAAGCCTCAATTTGTAGGCCCTGAAATACTCTACATTTTGATATATAAACCAACTATCTAGCATTCGGAATAAAAACGCTATCGAGTTTAAACGTGAAAAATCGATGAAATTTCATCACATTCACATTTGCTGCCTCTTGTAGCATGAAAACGGTAGGAGTTAGAGAAAAGTGCCTAAGCCTCAATTTGTAGGCCCTGAAATACTCAACATTTTGATATATAAACCAACTCTCTAGAATTTCAAATAAAAACGCTATCGAGTTTAATCGTAAAAAATCGATGAAATTTCATCATATTCACATTTGCTGCTTCTTGTAGGATGAAAACGGTAGGAGCTAGAGAAAAGTGCCTAAGCCTCAATTTGTAGGCCCTGAAATACTCTACATTTTGATATATAAACCAACTCTCTAGCATTTCAAATAAAAACGCTATCGAGTTTAAGCGTGAAAAATCGATGAAATTTCATCATATTCACATTTGCTGCCTGTTGTAGCATGAAAACTATAAGAGCTAGAAAAAAGTGCCTAAGATTAAATTTGTAGGCCCTGAAATACTCTACATTTTGATATATAAACCAACTTTCTAGCATTTCAAATGAAAACGCTATCGAGGTTAAACGTGAACAATCGATGAAATTTCATCATATTCACATTTGCTGCCTCTTGTAGCATGAAAACGGTAAGAGCTAGAGAAAAGTGCCTAAGCCTCAATTTGTAGACCCTGAAATACTCTACATTTTGATATATAAACCAACTCTCTAGCATTTCAAATAAAAATACTATCGAGTTTAAACGTGAAAAATCGATGAAATTTCATCATATTCACATTTGCTGCCTGTTGTAGCATGATAACGGTAAGAGCTAGAGAAAAGTAGCTAAGCCTCAATTTGTAGGCCCTGAAATACTCTACATTTTGATATATAAATCAACTTTCTAGCATTACAAATAAAAACGCTATCGAGTTTAAACGTGAAAAATCGATGAAATTTCATCATATTCACATTTGCTGCCTCTTGTAGCATGAAAACGGTAAGAGCTAGAGAAAGTGCCTAAGCCTCAATTTGTAGGCCCTGAAATACTCTACATTTTGATATGTAAATCAACTCTCTAGCGTTTCAAATAAAAACGCTATCGAGTTTAAACATAAAAAATACAATCGCCGAATCACTATCAGAGAGTTGATTTTCGCCGTTTTCGTGTGCAATCCAAAGAAAACGCTCGGATTTGTGGCAAAACAACTCATAGCATTATTATAAATGATGAAATAATTATCTTAAAGAATTGTTATTTTTGTTATTACTATTTTTTGTAATCTAATATAAAACCAACGACATTCATACAAATAAAAATAGCAATAATAAAAAAAAAACAATTCTTTAAGGCAATTGATATTACTATGTTTATTTTATTCTTTTGTAATCTAATATAATACCAACGAAATTCACACAAATAAAATTAGTGATAACAATAATAACAATTCTTTAATGCAATTGTTATTACTATGTTTATTTGATTTTTTTGTAATCTAATATAATATCAACCAAATTCACACATATAAAATTAGTAATAACAAAAATAACAATTCTTTGACGCAATTATTATTATTATTTTTATTTTACTTTTTGTAATCTAATGTAATATCAAATAAAATTAGTAATAACAAAAATAACAATAATTTGACGCAATTGTTATTACTATTTTTATTTTACTTTTTGTAATCTAATGTAATATCAAATAAAATTAGTAATAATAAAAATAACAATTCATTAAGACAATTGTTATTACTATTTTTATTTTATTTTTTTGTAATCTAATATAATATCAACTAAATTCACACAAATAAAATTAGTAATAACAAATATAACAATTCTTTGGCGCAATTGTTATTACTATTTTTATTTTATTTTTTGTAATCTAATGTAATATCAAATAAAATTAGTAATAATAAAAATATCAATTCATTAAGGCAATTGTTATTACTATTTTTCTTTTATTTTTTGTAATCTATTATAATATCCACTAAATTCACACAAATAAAATTAGTAATAACAAAAATAACAATTATTTGACGCAATTGTTATTACTATTTTTATTTTACTTTTTGTAATCTAATGTAATATCAAATAAAATTAGTAATAATAAAAATAACAATTTATGAAGACAATTGTTATTACTATTTCTATTTTATTTTTTTGTAATCTATTATAATATCATCTAAATTCACACAAATAAAATTAGTAATAACAAAAATAACAATTATTTGACGCAATTGTTATTATTATTTTTATTTTACTTTTTGTAATCTAATGTAATATCAAATAAAATTAGTAATAATAAAAATATCAATTCATTAAGGCAATTGTTATTACTATTTTTCTTTTATTTTTTGTAATCTATTATAATATCCACTAAATTCACACAAATAAAATTAGTAATAACAAAAATAACAATTATTTGACGCAATTGTTATTACTATTTTTATTTTATTTTTTGTAATCTAATGTAATATCAAATAAAATTAGTAATAATAAAAATAACAATTCATTAAGGCAATTGTTATTACTATTTCAATTTTATTTTTTTGTAATCTAATATAATATCAACTAAATTCACACAAATAAAATTAGTAATAACAAAAATAACAATTATTTGACGCAATTGTTATTACTATTTTTATTTTACTTTTTGTAATTTAATGTAATATCAAATAAAACTAGTAATAATAAAAATAACAATTCATTAAGACAATTGTTATTACTATTTTTATTTTATTTTTTTGTAATCTATTATAATATCAACTAAATTCACACAAATAAAATTAGTAATAACAAAAATAACAATTATTTGACGCAATTGTTATTACTATTTTTATTTTACTTTTTGTAATCTAATGTAAATCAAATAAAATTAGTAATAATAAAAATAACAATTCATTAAGACAATTGTTATTACTATTTTTATTTTATTTTTTTGTAATCTAATATAATATCAACTAAATTCACACAAATAAAATTAGTAATAACAAAAATAACAATTATTTGACGCAATTGTTATTACTATTTTAATTTTATTTTTTGTAATCTAATTTAATACCATCCAAATTCACACAAATAATAATAACACAATGTAGTTATTTCAGAAATCATCTTACTTTTATGCGCCCATAATGTGTAATTATTCAAACTCGCGATGTACTCTTGGCTCTGCTCCCTGCAAATTTTATTCTCCGAACGTGGTGCTGCGTTGGGCAGATTGGGGAAAATTATTTTATCCGAAATATCATAGCTACCACTAACCGCACTGCATAAGAACGCCGCCGCGAAAATCGCACGCATACCCATCGCGGAGGGCTAACAGCAAGGAAAATTCGCGTTTACCGGAATCGCGCCGCTGCTCGCGAGCTTTTATAGATAATTCGCGCTTGTCCTTCGGATATATGTGTATCATGCAGACCTTTCAATGTTTGACGTTTTTTATTCCCTCCACCAAACGGGCAATTATTCATGTCTTCACTAACTATTGATATTAAATTGATGAATATATCTTGTTCTGTGTAGTGTGGATAAATTATGGCGGTTCACATATGATGAATAAATTGAACGAAAATTGAACACTAATATTGCCATCTTGAGTTCAACATCTTATATATCTTATAAAATTAGAGGAAGATAAATGATGTTCATCTATTTTCATGCTTAAAAACATTATATCTTGAGCTCAACATTTTATATATCTTTTAAATTAGAGGAAGATAAATGCAATATTTTGATGTTCATCTATTTTCATGCTTAAAAACCTTTTTATTGCTGCACCGCCCCAAAAAAGTTAGAAAACCGTGTTTTCCACTTAACACACATACAGCAAAAATTTTAATAATTGCAAATTATTGGCACTACTATAATAATCAATCGAATAAATCGACGATGTGCATCCTTGATCAATTACAGAAACAACAATACAACTAATGCGCTTAACATTTGCATATTACAAACAATAATTGAACAATTATCGCCAACCAGTGGAATAATAGATTTTTTTTTGCTCTGACACGGTTTAATGAAGGAAAAAATACTCATTAAGCGTTCCACATGCATAATTACAAAACTTGTTGTGCCTCGCAGCAATCAGTGTGATTTTAAAATAGTTATACAAAACAAATGACAACAGTTCAATTTTTAATTAGGGTGTGGCCATATTGGGCCACACCCTAATTGCCGTAGGTTTCCATGTAGAAGTGCGAAAATAACGCACAAGAAATTGTAATCCCTAAAGTATGGAATAAATTCGATAAAACATTTATTTATGATTTCCGCAAAAATTGCACGAATTTTAAATTTAAATTGTCATTTTTTAATGAAAGTATTATTTTTTTTCGTCCATTTTTGAATGTGCAATGACGCCAGCGTCAAGCTTTTTAAATGACAACCCCATTTTTTTTATTACGGATTCTGAAAGGGATTATTTTTCGACGATCAGAAATGTATATTATGATATAAGTTACATAAGGAAATTTCCAAGAAAAATCATATCCAAAGTCAGAGTGAGTGAAAAAATATTGAGATTTATCAGAGAAAAAATTAGTTGGTCACATATCTACGGGCTACATTTTGTCAGGGGAAACAAATACAAACCAAGATCAACAAAGAACTAATGGACCCGTAGAGAACGGAAGTGATGGGGTCAAAATTAAAATTAAAGCATAATATTTAATTCTAAAACGGAAATAAAGAATAAATCCTTTCTATTCCCTGATCATGGACAAGATAATAAGGCAAGTACAGAAACTAAAGGATAACCCTTTAGTTTCTTCTAGTACTTGCCTTACTATCTCGTCCATGATCAGGGAATAGGAAGGATTTATTCTTTATTTCCGTTTTAGAATTAAATATAATGCTTTAATTTTAATTTTAGCCCCTTTTACTGTAGAAATCCTATATATTAAACATAAATAAATGCAACATAAATCATGTCAATCAATTATTTTATTTATAAACTAAGCTTTACATGATTTCATTAAATATAATATAAATTTCAACATTTAATAGATCTATCCAATTTGGTCGTACATTAACGGGTGAGTTGGAAAGAGGAAAAGGGATTTAAAAAAAACAATTACATCAACAATAAAATTCATTCTTTCTGCTGGTGGTGCCCTTTGAAAATATTGTTAAGCTCATCCAAAAGGGTCTCATAACGGAAGGCGACACGTATATCAGGCACATTTGTGCGACTAATGTCGTTCCCAGCAACGCCCTCTTTAGTGTAGTTCGGACCCAACCAATACCTCTTCATCTTGTGGGGGAATCCCGACATGAGCACACTATTGCGAGCCAGCTCACACATGTCGCAGCTGGACAATTTCCAGACTTGCGCTGCAATGCTGTACTCCTCCATTAGAGGTTCTTTAGTGAAATGAAATTGTAGTGGATCATCAGTCGACAGTGAGACACACAGCCCGCGTGCTAAATACTCAGGAAGAGGATTGCGGTGGTAGTTCAAGAAAAGCGAGTTATTAGATAGTGGACTCATAGCAATACCAACTTGTGCCAGGTAGTACAAGTACTGCAAAACAGGCACTTTACGCAATAGCAGCCCATGTGAAATATTTTCTGAAAGCATATATCCGCATACTAGATGCTGTATAGGCCCTGCCTCGCCGCAATGCGGGCGCAGCACGAATGTATTCAAACCACGCTCGGCTCTGAAATGATTCAGAACTGCTATGTTCGCGTACATGTAGTACTGGTAATAGGCATATGGGGGGTTTTCATCATCACACCACTTATCGGGTGGAGCGATATCCCGTTCAAATAACGGATTCTCCGGTTTGCTTTCGTCGTCGACCGAATCGAAACCGATTATGTACTTGAGGAACTTGTGCAGCTCCGGATGAGAGGTTGGCCGCGCCGTCACCTCCAGCAGCGGGAGGAATATGTTGGAGATGATCTCCTGGAAGTTGCCCATCAACTTGTTTAACCTGAAGATGTCACTGAGAAGGAAATTATGTTGATTATTGAATTACAATCGTGAATTGCTACTTGTAATTAATCAATATAACAATAAAAAAATCTCTAAAGTAACAAAGAGTATGAAAGAAGCTTGAGGCGATTGTAGTAAATAAAGTTGGAGGAGTGGATAGTCAGAGATGTATATTATGATATAGGTTACATAAGGAAATTTTCAAGAAAAATCATATCTAAAGTCAGAGTGAGTATTGAGATTTATCAGAGAAAAAATTAAATGTTCACATATCTAGGGATACTATGTGGATTTTTTGAAGATGTAGGTGATGGAAAAGGCAGGATGGGATGTGGAGTGGCAAGAAAAGGTGAGAGCTCATATAACCCTGATTAAATAGAGAGGCAAGAACGGGAGAAATTTCCGAGTTACTTAACTTAAAGGGTAAGTGGAGCAGGGAGGACAAAATGTAAGTAAATTTATATTATTGTTGTAACTTACTATAACCTAGGAATTTGTATAAGCCAGCGAACATTATCCGAATACACATCGGACTCAAGCGCCCACTTGGCCAACTTATCCCACTCCTCGCGGCTCTTCCCGTAGATGCTCAACCTGAGCTCGGCGTTCTGATACTTGGACTCCTCCAAGTCGCTAGCCACCTCCTTAATAATCCTCGCGAAATACTTCCCGTTCAAATAGTTGTCGGTCTTGAGGAAGACCTCCCTCAATCGACTCTCCCCGATCGGATTGTACTTCGCGTTGAACTTGTCAAAGCGGTGGAAGGTGTTGCGGTCGGCGTGCACGTCCAGCATGTCCACCGTCAGATCGTATGTGGTCAGATTCATCGACTGTAAACGGAACGGAAATGGCAGTTGCCCATTGCGACGCCGACACAAAGACAGAATACATCATAAACAACGTTTTTTTTTTTTTAATTTTTGAAGCGTCTAGTCTAACACGCAAATGGCAAATTAAGGGTGTGTGGGGGGGATTGTTGGTGGCACAAACACAAAACACGTCGCAACGGTGTTTGTTCTTGTGATTAGTCTTGCTTACCTCCAGAAACTCATTGACGGAAATCTCTTTTCCATATGAATTACTTATCAGAATCTACGCGATAAACACGTAAGAATTAATTTTCGTGGGGCGTGCTCGCGATCCGCGGCTGATATATTTACCTGAAACACCTCCTTTAGGGTCATCGGGTTGCCGTTGGTGTTCGTCACCACCTCGTCGGCGTGGTTTTTTAGGGTTTTCTTGATGAAACGCAGCAGGTGTTTTTGGTTCATGCAGGACGCGGCGTGGATGTGCGTGTCCACCTTGCGGATGTTGTAGAAGTCGCGATGCGGTACAGCCTTCTGGGAGGCGAGTTCACGTAACTCGTTGAGGAGGACGTGGAGTTGGAACTTGGAGGAGAGATAGCTCAGGCGGCGATAGCAGAAAGATTTGCTGCAAATATAAGACGGACATTATTGTATCGCTATACGGTAAACTAATGCCAGCACCATAAAAAAAACTGCGTTAAAATATTTGAACTACATTACCCGGTATATCATATATATGCCCATATTCACCAACATCCCATAAACTTTATAGGTCCCATAAGATATTGAATGGGCAAATTGACAACGTTATTGTGACAGAATGTGCCAAAACAAATGTCACCTTGAGTAGCGCTTGCGATTAGAGCTTTGAAGACACCTTTTGTTTAATTATTCAGTGTTTCCAATAGAGAGAATCTAAAGTAACTACATTCCTTAGATAATGTATTTATTGTTGCTGTAATAACGAATACTTATGAATTTAATAACTATTGATAGATTTATGGAACGTCGGTGGATACGGGGGTTCCTGGTTTCCTAGCAAGCGGTATCGATAAAAACGGCCGTGTTTGATTTCTTTACACATTACAAGATACGTTTTAAGTACATATAATTGAATAACTCACCAGATTTCAGTGTAATTCATGACATTTTCCCAATACTTTGAAGTATACCGTTCTCTGGATTACCAGATTTATTTAAATATACGTAAAAGAAATGTGTGTCGTCAAAATTACGTGAAATACGGCCGCTTTTGTCTACACCGCTTCCTAGGAAACCAAGGCTTAAGGATGCTAAAATGATGGGGCATTGCATATGTTCACATCTATTCCATTACATTCTACAGGTTTTAATTACTCATAACCAAATGGAATAATGTATATAAATCTTTCACATGTTTTTACTTACAGTGGCCCATCAGCAATCATGTTGCACATGTTATTCATATCGGTAACAAACGTCTCCAAATCTGGATACGCATAACTGCAAGGCTTGTTCTCCTTCACCGCTTCCTCATCGGTATAGATATGGAAGACACCCTCATGTGGTACAAATATATGCCCTGTGTCCTTTATATCCGGCATCTCCCACGGGTTCTCACTGCCGGACGGGGGATGAATTCCATGCTCTTTAGTTAGCGAGAGAAAGAAAATTAAATGTAAATAAAATTCAACTTTATGTACTGGTTTTGTTAGAGCACAAGTTAAAGGCAGTTTTAAGATGTGGATGTTGGAAAATAAGGTTTTGTTGTGAAAGCGTTATTATATTTACACACAAGAATCTGAGAGAGCGAAGAACAACTAAAAATGTGAAAAGAGATTATATGTTTGTAAAATAATAAAATAAAACAGATACAGATTCTAAAAGGCCGTAATTTACTGATAATTCACGAAAATAACGTTTATGCCCTACTATATAATTACCATTACCACGTTTGTACTTTAGAATAATTTTTTTTTAAATTACTAAAAGATTGCATTTTTTATTGATTTAAAACAACATCTCTTGTTGAATGACCTTATAAAAGCAAACTTTATGATTTTAAATTACTAAAAGATTGCATTTTTGATTGATTTAAAACAACATCTCTTGTTGAATGACCTTATAAAAGTAAACTTTATGATTTTATACCAATAATCAGTAGGTTAAAACAATGAAGTTTCTTTTACCTATATGTATAATTGAATAAGGGCACTATTTATTAAAACTAAAACTATAGAACGGACAAAATCGTAACTTTAATCTGAATTAGTTTATTAAAACTAAAATTATAGAACGGTCAAAACTCTGACTATAGTTTAATTTTATTATTTATATTAGTGGTTGTTCTGTAAACCATTTGGTCTGTAAAATGTACTGTTTGCATTGATGTTTTGTGGGCACTCTACAACTACATCAACATCTGAACGGTGTTACCTTGGGCGTCGTAAAGCAATCGTCGATCAAACGACGTGTCGCTGAGAGACTGCTTGATGGCGTAGTCGTAATACTCGATCTGGCGACGCGCGGACTCTGCGTCTATCACATGCATTATCATTTTTGTTTATGTGCTAAATAAAAACCCAAAAACAAGGCCCCTTTTCACACACAATCACACAGCGCATTCAATCAACTATACGTGCATCTGGCAATCTACTGGGACACTCAAAAAAATATATGGGATTGGGTTAATTGGTTTGTACTACAAGGTTTTTAAAAGATACTTTCGTATTTGGGGCATACAGTTGTTGTTTTTTTTTTCGAAATGCCTTTGGTTTACCTTCGATTGTCTGTTTGTCGTCGTGGCGTTTGTCATCATGATTATCCTCAGGGCTGAGGAATCGCGCGGTTGTTGCTGCGAATGATTGGTGCGACATTTTCATGTAGCGTTGACGAATCTGTAGCGCCTCCACCAGTAATCGGGAGGCTTTTTCTAAATCTTCCAAAGGCACCTACACGAAAAATAAAAAAAAAATAACTCACCTGTTTAATTATTGATGCAATTACATATAATAGATAATCGTTATAATAATTATTATTTATTCTTTATGTAACAAGTAAGCAAAATTGAGTTACTTCAGTTAAAATTGTTTCATGAAAGTGTTTGTCGTATTTTGATTTTTTTAAATTTTTATTGTAAAAATTTCACCCTAACCTTTTGATAATTTCTCGTCGGTTTTTCGTATGTCACGTTAAAAATAATGGAGGGAAATTGAGGATAATAGAGTTTTCGTATGAAAATCTACCCCCTGAATCCAAACACATAAACTAGAAGTCGATGTTTTTTGGATTCAGAGTGGATTATTTTTGTTCACAGATATTACGTCTATCGAGTATTGGCCAAACAACATGGCTGCCCGGCTGAATATCAATTGACTTGAAAAAAAATCATAATTTGAGAAATAAGTTATCTACATAACTCAAATTTCATACAGCTATTCTTAAATGACTATAGATTAGGTTAAAAAAATACCAGTTGTTTAAATATTGTATTTCACGAATTACATCTGTAATAAGCATACTTCTCTTTCTGACACTTATAATTCATAAATAAACAAAATAAATTCGTTTGTAATTTTTTTTTATTTATAGCTTAATGTATTGAGAACATTTTTGGAAAATTTTATATTTGTGTCTGTTCCAGTTTAAGAATTATGAATTATTTTTCGGGCTAGTTATTGGTTATGTTTCATAATCAAAATATCAATCGGTCAGTAAAATGTATGTAACTCATAAAATAATTTAGGAATCAAGCTTAAAATTGGCAAAATTATTCTTAATAAATAAAGAAATCTAAATAAAAAATTATAATGTTGCTAATTTTTAATTTTTATAACTTATATGTATCAAAAGTTTAGTCTATGTTCTGATAGCTATAATAAAAGAAAATTACAATATACAAAGCTATTAATTTTTTAAAGTATTCCTTAACGATTTTAATGTATTTCTGTAAATTTTCAGATATTTAGATAAATTATTTTAGGAGCTACGATAATTTTTGTTCAGAGATGTTACGTCTATCGAGTATTGGCGAAACAACATGGCTGCCCGAGTAAATATCAATTAACTTGAAAAAAAAATCATAATTTGAGAAATAAGTTAGCTGCATAACTCAAATTTCATACAGCTATTTTCAAATGATTATAGATTATGTTAAAAAAATATCAGTAGTTTAAATTTTGTATTTCGCAAATTACGTCTGTTATAAGTAACCTTCTTTTTCTGACACTTATAATTCATAAAAAAAACAAAATAAATTGGTTCGTCATTTTTTTTGTTTATAGCTTAATGTATTGAGAACATTTTTGAAAAATTTTATAGTTGTGAGTGTTCTAGTTTAAGAGTTAAGATTTTTTTTCGGGCTAGTTATTGGTTATGTTTCATAATCAAATTATCAATCGGTTAGTAAAATGTATGTAACTCATAAAATAATTTAGGAATCAAGCTTAAATTTGGCAAAATTGTTCTTAATAAATAAAGAAATCTAAATAAAAAATTATAATGTTGCTAATTTTTATTTTTATAACTTATATGTATCAAAACTTTAGCCTATGTTCTGATAGCTATAACAAAAGAAAATTAAAATATACAAAGCTATTAATTTTTTAATGTATTCCTTAACGAGTTTAATATATTTCTGTAAATTTTCAGATATTTAGATAAATTATTTTAGGAGCTACGATTATTTTTGTTGACAGATGTTACGTCTATCGAGTATTGGCCAAACAACATGGCTGCCCGGCTGAATATCAATTGACTTGAAAAAAAAATCATAATTTGAGAAATAAGTTAGCTGCATAACTCAAATTTCATACAGCTATTCTTAAATGATTATAGATTATTTTAAAAAAATATCAGTCGTTTATATTTTGTATTTTGCAAATTACGTCTGTTATAAGCATCCTTAATTTTTCTGACACTTATAATTCATAAAAAAAACAAAATAAATTCGTTCGTCATTTTTTTTATTTATAGCTTAATGTATTGAGAACATTTTTGGAAAATTTTATATTTGTGTCTGTTCTAGTTTAAGAGTTATGATTTTTTTTCGGGCTAGTTATTGGTTATGTTTCATAATCAAATTATCAATCGGTTAGTAAAATGTATGTAACTCATAAAATAATTTAGGCATCAAGCTTAAATTTGGCAAAATTGTTCTTAATAAATAAATAAATCTAAATAAAAATTATAATGTTGCTAATTTTTATTTTGTATTAACTTATATGTATCAAAAGTTTAGCATTGTTCTGATAGCTATAACAAAAGAAACTTAAAATATACAAAACTATTAATTTTTTAATGTATTCCTTAATGAGTTTAATATATTTCTGTAAATTTTCAAATATTTAGATAAATTATTTTAGGAGCTACGATTATTTTTGTTCACATATGTTACGTCTATCGAGTATTGGCCAAACAACATGGCTGCCCGGCTGAATATCAATTGACTTGAAAAAAAAATCATAATTTGAGAAATAAATTAGCTGCATAACTCAAATTTTATACAGTTATTCTTAAATTATTATAGATTATGTTAAAAAAATATCAGTAGTTTATATTTTGTATTTCGCAAATTGCGTCTGTTATAAGCAACCTTCTTTTTTTGACACTTATAATTCATTAATAAACAAAATTAATTCGTTTGTCATTTTTTTTATTTATAGCTTAATGTATTGAGAACATTTTTGGAAAATTTTATATTTGTGTCTGTTCCAGTTTAAGAGTTATGAATATTTTTTCGGGCTAGTTATTGTTTATGTTTCATAAACAAATTATCAATCGGTCAGTAAAATGTATGTAACTCATAAAATAATTTAGGAATCAAGCTTAAATTTGGCAAAATTGTTCTTAATAAATAAATAAATCTAAATAAAAAATTATAATGTTGCTAATTTTTATTTTGTATTAACTTATATGTATCAAAAGTTTAGCATTGTTCTGATAGCTATAACAAAAGAAACTTAAAATATACAAAACTATTAATTTTTTAATGTATTCCTTAATGAGTTTAATATCTTTCTGTAAATTTTCAGATAATTAGATAAATTATTTTAGGAGCTACGATTATTTTTGTTCACATATGTTACGTCTATCGAGTATTGGCCAAACAACATGGCTGCCCGGCTGAATATCAATTGACTTGAAAAAAAAATCATAATTTGAGAAATAAGTTAGCTGCATAACTCAAATTTCATACAGCTATTCTTAAATGATTATAGATTGTGTTAAAAAAATATCAGTCGTTTATAATTTGTATTTTGCAAATTACGTCTGTTATAAGCAACCTTCTTTTTCTGGCACTTATATTTCATAAATAAACAAAATTAATTCGTTTGCCATTTTTTTTATTTATAGCTTAATGTATTGAGAACATTTTTGGAAAATTTTATATTTGTGTCTATTCCAGTTTAAGAGTTATGAATATTTTTTCGGGCTAGTTATTATTTATGTTTCATAATCAAATTATCAAGCGGTCAGTAAAATGTATGTAACTCATAAAATAATTTACGAATCAAGCTTAAATTTGGCAAAATTATTCTTAATAAATAAATAAAACTAAATAAAAAATTATAATATTGCTAATTTTTATTTTATATTAACTTATATGTTGCAAAAGTTTAGCATATGTTCTGACAGCTAAAACAATAGAAAATTAAAATATACAAAGCTATTAATTTTTTAATGTATTCCTTAATGAGTTTAATATATTTCTGCACATTTTCAGATATTTAGATAAATTATTTTAAGAGTTACGATTATTTTTATTCACAGATGTTACGTGTATCAACTATGGTCGAAACAACATGGCTGCCCGACTGAATATCAATTGACTTGAAGAAAAAAATCATCATAATTTGAGAAATAAGTTAGCTGCATAACTCAAATTTTATACAGCTATTTTCAAATGATTATAGATTATGTTAAAAAAATATCAGTTGTTTAAATTTTGTATTTCGCAAATTACGTCTGTTATAAGTGACCTTCTTTTTCTAACACTTATAATTCATAAAAAACGAAAATAAATTCGTTTGTCATTTTTTTTATTTATAGCTTAATGTATTGAGAACATTTTTGAATATTTTTATATTTGTGTCTGTTCCAGTTTAAGAGTTATGAATTTTTTTCGGGCTAGTTATTGTTTATGTTTCATAATCAAATTATCAAGCGGTCAGTAAAATGTATGTAACTCATAAAATAATTTAGGAATCAAGCTTAAATTTGGGCAAAATTATTCTTAATAACTAAATAAATCTAAATAAAAAAGTATAGTGTTGCTAATTTTTAATTTTTATAACTTATATGTATCAAAAGTTTAGCATATGTTCTGATAGCTATAACAAAAGAAAATTAAAATATACAAAACTATTAATTTTTTAATGTATTCCTTAATGAGTTTAATGTATTTCTGTAAATTTTCAGATATTTAGAAAAAATATTTTAGGAGCTACGATTATTTTTATTCACAGATGTTACGTCTATCAACTATTGTCGAAACAACATGGCTGCCCGACTGAATATCAATTGACTTGAAGAAAAAAATCATCATAATTTGAGAAATAAGTTAGCTGCATAACTCAAATTTCATACAGCTATTCTTAAATGATATAGTAAACTGTATGTAACTCATAAAATAATATAAGGATCAAGTTCAAATTTGGCAAAATTATTCTTAATAAATAAAGAAATATAAATTAAAAAAATATAATGTTGCTAAATTTATTTTTACATCTTATACGTATCAAAATTTTAGCATATGTTCTGATAGCTATAACAAAAGAAAATTAAAATATACAAGTCTATTAATTTTTTAATGTATTCCTTAATGAGTTTAATATATTTCTGTACATTTTCAGATATTTAGATAAATTATTTTAGGAGCTACGATTTTTTTTGTTACAGCTGTTACGTCTATCGAGTATTGGCCCAACAACATGGCTGCCCGACTGAATATCAATTGACTTTCATAATTTGAGAAATAAAAAAGCTGCATAACTGAAATTTCATACAGCTATTCTCAAATGATTATAGATTATGTTAAAAAAATATCAGTCGTTTAAATATTGTATTCCATAAATTAAGTCTGTTATAAACAACCTTCTTTTTCTGACACTTATAATTCATAAATAAACAAAATTAATTCATTTGTCATTTTTTTTATTAATAGCTTAATGTATTGAGAACATTTTTGGAAAATTTTATATTTGTGTCTGTTCTAGTTTAAGAGTTATGATTTTTTTTTCGGACTAGTTATTGGTTATGTTTCATAATCAAATTATCAATCGGCCAGTAAAATATATGTAACTCATAAAATAATTTAGGAATGCTTCTAATATATTTATCACGGGCCAACACTTATAAAATCACCATCTGGAATGGAAAAAAACAGTAAAAGGTGCTGATAAACATAAACATATTTTTCTGTTTATGTTGTTTTCTAAAAATTATATATATATATATATATATATATATATATATATATATATATAAATTATTATTAGAGAGTAGATGCTATTTATACAACATACAACTGATAAACCGGAAATTTTTGTGATTACAGAATGACTGTGCGTGCCTTGAATTTGGCTGAATGCAAGCATTGTTGATGATGGAAATTCATTGCACGCTGAAACAGTGCCAAATTTTAACGTATACAAGCGCCAAACGAATGCCAAGCCAGATAAATAAACCCACAAGCAGACGTTTGTATAGTAAATAGCATGTCTATTTGTTACTTTTGTTTTGTCTTCTTACAACTTAATATTATATACAAAATACTTTCTTCTTACAACTTAATATTATATACAAAATACAATGAACAATATACCAAGTGTATGTCAACAGATACACCACAGTAGATTTTACATGAAAAGCTTTAAAGAGTTAATATTCTTTTAATTTTTCAATTATTTTTGTTTTATTTTAGATTTTCACTCAAATTTTGCTTACTGTACTTGTTGTTTTTTATATTATATTTCTACTGTTATTGATTTTACATTAATTAGAAATGCATTTTAATCTCCCTCCATAAAATAAATTATAATGCTAAATTGTAAACAAAAGGTTTCTGTTGATTACACAGAAGCCAAACGTGTTTATTTTTCTTCATTCACACTCACCCCACTAGTATCCTCGCCGGAAATAGAAACCCTTTGAAAGTGCGGCACGAAATCGTGCTCCTCCAGCAAGTGGGAAGCATCGTCTGTGCCTAAAGAGGGCTCGTAGTGACTTTTTCGGTCCTCTAATGCCCTACAATGCAAATCAAAAATTAAACTAAGACGTTTGCTTTAGTTTATTGGTAGGTATGTTTGTATATTGTACTCCCATTCCTTATTATAATGGCTGTTTCAGAAAAAGTACATTTGTTAGGTAAAGTATTATTTAAGAAGAAAATTAGTAAAGTATATTTAAGAAGAAAATTTTTCACAAAAATATGTGTATAATAATATCTTGGTTAAAAATGCCTAGATATCTTGCATTTTCATTTAAACAAAACAAAAACGAAAGTTCCAAGTTATGGAACTTTTACAATAAATTAAAGAATTTTGTTTCGTTTAAATTGAAGAGCGAGATATCTTATATAAGTTATTGTAAAAATACCATAACCATGTGGTAATTAATTTTCAGTTGTTTAAACAATAAATTAAGTGATAAAAACATAGTAGTTTGAATCATATATATCTTTTATTGAAAGAAAAATATGTTAAAGAACGTAAAATTTGTTTTTTTAATTAATTTACTGTACTCCTTAATATCAGATTTAATACTAGCAGTAATGTTAAGTACAACCGAAATTTCAAAAAATGTACATTCCTAAAATTAATTAGAAATTTAATTTCTGCCTGAAGGATTATTTGTTAATTTTTTGATTACCTAAAGCCAGTATTCCAATCTCCATCATACCCGAACATGTCGCCACCCAACACGCTGTACTTGTACTGTTTCCACCGGACGATATAATACTGTAATCGCAGGGTGGAAGCAGCGAAGCCCTACATAACCATCCCCGGGGAGGGCGTCGGGCGCCCCTCAAGAACAATGCGACAATTAACTTATTAAAAATCGCGTGCATCTTCTAATGGCGGTTTTAAACGTATTACAAACGGTTGTACTAACTCCTTCTACCCCCCCAAAGAGACAGAACAATTAAAACTGTTAATCGGAATCCAATTGAGGGATGCCCGATTCGCGTGCCTACAATTGTTTGGGAAGTTTGTACAATTGAATTTTCTACTGAACGTAATTAAGGCAAGTCCATAAGGATTTTTTTTAACTTACTTCACATTAATTTGCCTCTGTATGGCCAACTTCTTCTCGATCTGCTCGATGGGGAACTGTGGCACCTCGTAGGGCGCAGAAATCTCGTTGGACAAATCATTGTTTTCGTTCAAAGGAAACCTGCTGCCCGCGTAGGAAGGACTTTCGCTACCTAAATATAAAAACAATAGTTACAAAATTGTATTTGTATGAAATAGTGACTTTAGCATTATACAGGTTAGAAATTAAGTAACGAATAAATTCAATTAATTGATGATTTTACAAAAATATCTCGGACAGGTCAATTTTTAATTTTAAATCGCCAATTTTTAATGAAAGTGTCAATATTTTTCGATCATTTTTGCATGAGCAACGACGTCATTGGCAATTTTTTCAAATGACAACCCTATTTTTTTTATTGCCGATTCTGAAAGGAATTATTTTCAATAAAACCTTTATTTATGATTGTTCCAAAAATATCTCGGACAAGTCAATTTTTAATTTTAAATCGCCAATTTTTAATGAAAGTGACAATATTTTTCGATCATTTTTGAATGAGCAATGACGTCATCGACCATTTTTTCAAATGACAACCCCTTTTTTTATTGCGGATTCTGAAATAGGTCACATAAGACATTTTCCTAACCAAAAATCCCTTGATGGATATTTTTTATACTTCCCTAATGATTTACCAATATATTAGTCACACGATTTTAATTTAAAATTGCAAATTTTTAACATATTAGGGAAGTTTGTAAGATATCCATCAAGAGGTTTTTGAAATATTTGTAAATTTAGATAATCGTTTTTATGATATACTGACTTTGGTATTAAATAGCAAAACCATTTGTCTTGATTATGAATTTAGTAGCTAAACTAATATATTACTAACGCATTAGGAAAGTTTGAATAATATGCATTTTTTTTAATATATACAAATTTGCAATTTTAACATATAACATTATGAAATACTGACATTGACATTAAATAGTATAAAAACTAACAACCCCGTAATTGTTTACTACATCTTTATAGTTACTACTAATGCTTTTTTATAAAAAAAAACATAGTTCAGTATCATAAAAAAAACATAGTTACAGTTAATGTTAATCATTGAATCTATATAAATTTCCAGTCATATTATTTTTAACTAAAACAAACTTTATTTTTAAATGAAACCAGAAGTGACCTGTTGTGACCACCACATTGACCTTCATCCGAATATTGTGTGTCCCTATTTATTTTTATTTCGGTCGTCGCACTTATTTCTAGCAAATTGGCATCGACGTGCGGAATTATTCATTATAATAATGCTGCCAAAAATAATCTACATTGTTTCCAGCGCGGAATCTAATTTCCATTACAAAGTTCAACAGCTGGATACATCGTGGTGGCACGTAAATATTTACACCGGGTTACGACCTTATTGGTCCTGATAGCGTTTGTTAGCGCGATAGCACCCAATTGCTTGTTACATTGAAACCGTTCTAAATATAAACACGATTATCGCGCTGATTTACACAACAATATTACGAGAGACGCAAATATTATGGTAATCCTAAATTTGAATAACATTTGTCTAATAATAATAATTAGTGACCTTTGTTTTATCCTAGTAAATATATAAAGCGCATTTTGTTATTAGAAATATAAAACGAATTGAAAATATATCAATCTTTATTTGGGTATCGAGCTAATTATAATTATAACATTAATAGGTCTTTCTAATTCTTCTATTATTATGGAAAAAAGTTAGATATATAGATAGATAGATAGATAGTTAGTTAGATAGATAGATAGATAGATAGATAGATAGATAGATAGATAGATAGATAGATAGATTGATAGATAGATAGATATATAGATAGATAGATAGTTAGATAGATAGATAGATAGATAGATAAATAGATAGATAGATTTATTTAATACTCAGCATACATTTAGTGTTTTTTTAAAAACTACAAACACAGTTATGGTACTTTTTATCCTCAGACCAATGTTAAAAATATAAATTTTGAATTTAACAACCGAAAAAAACTACGAATGGCTAGGTATTACTATTTTAAAATATGTATTACCTGCCATGGTACTTTTTATCCTCAGACCAGTCAAAATTATAATTTTTGAGTTTAACAACCAAAAAAAAACTACGAATAGTTGATATACACATTTCATACTTTGTAAGGGCTAGGTATTACTATTTTTAAATATTTTCAGTGTAATTTTCTGAAATTTTGAAAACTATACTGTTATGGTACTTTTTATCTTCAGACCAATGTCAAATTTATGATTTATGAGTTTAACAAGCGAAAAAAAACTACGAATAGTTGATATACACGTTTCATACTTTGTAGGGGCTAAGTATTACTATTTTTAAATATATTTAGTGTAATTTTCTAAAAATTTTGAAAACTACAAACACAGTTATGGTACTTTTTATCCTCAGACCAATGTCAAAATAATAATTTTTGAGTTTAACAACCCAAAAAAACTACGAATAGTTGAGATATACATTTCATACTTTGTAGGGGCTAAGTTTACTATTTTTAAATAAATTCAGTGTAATTTTCTAAAAATTTTGAAAACTACAAACATAGTTATGGTACTTTTTATCCTCAGACCAATATCAAAAATATAATTTTTGAGTTTAACCCAAAAAAAACTACGAATAGTTAAGATATACATTTCATACTTTGTAGGGTCTACGTATTACTGTTTCTAAATATATTTAGTGCAATTTTCCAACAAATTTGAAAACTACAAACAAAGTTATGGTACTTTTTATCCTCAGACCAATGTCAAAATTATAATTTTTGAGTTTAACAACCAAAAAAAAACTACGAATAGTTGATATACACATTTCATACTTTGTAAGGGCTAGGTATTACTATTTTTAAATATTTTCAGTGTAATTTTCTGAAATTTTGAAAACTATACTGTTATGGTACTTTTTATCTTCAGACCAATGTCAAATTTATGATTTATGAGTTTAACAAGCGAAAAAAAACTACGAATAGTTGATATACACGTTTCATACTTTGTAGGGGCTAAGTATTACTATTTTTAAATATATTTAGTGTAATTTTCTAAAAATTTTGAAAACTACAAACACAGTTATGGTACTTTTTATCCTCAGACCAATGTCAAAATAATAATTTTTGAGTTTAACAACCCAAAAAAACTACGAATAGTTGAGATATACATTTCATACTTTGTAGGGGCTAAGTTTACTATTTTTAAATAAATTCAGTGTAATTTTCTAAAAATTTTGAAAACTACAAACATAGTTACGGTACTTTTTATCCTCAGACCAATATCAAAAATATAATTTTTGAGTTTAACCCAAAAAAAACTACGAATAGTTAAGATATACATTTCATACTTTGTAGGGTCTACGTATTACTGTTTCTAAATATATTTAGTGCAATTTTCCAACAAATTTGAAAACTACAAACAAAGTTATGGTACTTTTTATCCTCAGACCAATGTCAAAATTATAATTTTTGAGTTTAACAACCAAAAAAAACTACGAATAGTTGAGATACACATTTCATACTTTGTAGGGCTAGGTATTACTATTTTTAAATATAATTAGTGTAATTTTTAAAAAAATTTGAAAACTACAAACACTGTTATGGTACTTTTTATCCTCAGACCAGTCAAAATTATAAACTCAAACTTAAAATTATAATTTTTGAGTTGAACAACCCAAAATAATACGAATAATTAAAGCTAAATATTTTATACTTTGTAGGAGCTAAATATAACTATTTTTAAATATATTCAGCAAAATTTTATAAAATTTTGAAAATTACAAACAAAGTTATGGTACTTTGTATTCATTGACTAATATCAAATTTGTAATTGTTGAGTTTCACAACCCAAAAAAACTACAAATAGTTGAGATACACATTTCATACTTTGTAGGGACTAAGTATGATCATTTTAAAATGCATTTAACGTAATTCTATAAAATTTTGAAAACTACAAACAAAGTTATAGTACTTTTTATCCCCGGACTAATGTAGGATTTAAAAATTTTGAGTTTAACAACCCAAAAAGACTAAGAATTGTTGAGATACATATTTCATACTTTGAAGGGTCTAAGTATGATTATTTGTAAATATATTCAGCGTAATTTTACAACATTTTGAAAATTATAAACAAAGTTATGGTAATTTTTACCCGCCCACTAATGTAGTATTTGTAATTTTTGAGATAAACAATCCAAAAAAACTACGAATAATTGAGATCCATATTTCATACTTTGAAGGGTCTAAGTATGACTATTTATAAATATATTCAGGGTAATTCTATAAAATTTTGAATATTACAAACAGAGTTGTGGTACTTTTTATCCGTTGACTAATATCAAATTTGTAATTTTTGAGTTTAGCAACCCAAAAAAACTACGAATAGTTGAGATACACATTTCATACTTTGTAGGGACTAAGTATCACCATTTTTAAATACATTTAACGTAATTCTATAAAAATTTTAAAACTACAAACAAAGTTATAGTACTTTTTATCGCCGGACTAATATAGGATTTGTAAATTTTGAGTTTAACAACCCAAAAAACCTAAGAATAGTTGAGATACATATTTCATACTTTGAAGGGTTTAAGTATGACTATTTGTAAATATATTCAGTGTAATTTTACAACATTTTGAAAATTACAAACATAGTTATGGTACTTTTTATATATTGACTAATATCAAATTTGTAATTGTTGAGTTCAATAACCCAAAAAACACTACGAATAGTTGAGATACACAGTTCATACTTTGTATGGGCTAAGTATAACTATTTTTAAATATATTTAGTGTAATTTTCTAAAAAAATTGAAAACTACAAACATAGTTATGGTACTTTTTATCCTCAGACCAGTCAAAATTATAATTTTTAAGTTTAACAGCCCAAAATAATATGAATAATCAGAGCTAAATATTTTATACTTTGTAGGGGCTAAATATAGCTATTTTTAAATATATTCAGCGAAATTTTATTAAATTTTGAAAAGTACAAACAGAGTTATGTTAATTTTTGTTCCTTGTCAGAATTGTAAATTTGGACAACCCAGAAAGACTAAGAATAGTTGAGATACACATTTCATACTTTGTAAGGGCTAAATATGACCATTTTTAAACATATTTAACGTAATTCTATAAAATTTTGAAAACCACAAAGAGAGTTAAAATACTTTTTATCCCCGGACTAATGTAGGATTTGTAAATTTTGAATTTAACAACCCAAAAAGACTAAAAATAGTTGAGATACACATTTCATATTTGGAAGGGTTTAAGTATCAAATTTGTAATTTGACAACAACAACCACCCAAAAAAACTACGAATAGTTGAGGTACACATTTCATACTTTGTAGGGACTAAGTATGATCATTTTAAAATGCATTTAACGTAATTCTATAAAATTTTGAAAACTACAAACAAAGTTACAGTACTTTTTATCCCCGGAGTAATGTAGGATTTGTAAATTTTGAGTTAAATAACCCAAAAAGACTAAGAATAGTTGAGATACATATTTCATACTTTGAAGGGTCTAAGTATGACTATTTGTGAATATATTCAGCGTAATTTTACAACATTTTGAAAATTACAAACAGAGTTATGGTAGTTTTTACCCGGATTGGTAAGATTTTTTTTAAAAGTTCACTTAGACAATTTTTTGGGGGCTACTAAGAAAGTGGGGGCCCTAAGCTATAGCTTTTGTAGCTTATACGTAACTCCTGCACTGATTACACGCTTGAATTACAGCAGCCATAGTGTAATAATTAAAAAATTTTAATTGAAATCACAACTACACAAAATAACATCACAACACCAGATTACCGAAATAAATTTCCTCACATTCTGAAATCCTTCTGAGCGTCTCTAACTCATCCACCCCCCAATTTTTATCCAACAAACTATTACAAGTCCGTATATCCATCCTATTCAATCACTGATAATATTTTAGGCGTTTGGACGCGTATCCGCGCCTCTACTGAATCCTCTAACACGCTCTCTCCAGTTCAAGCCTCTCTCAGTGTTATCTCCAGAAACCAATCGGCGTCTAATTATAAATCTCGAGGACGCTTCGATCTACTGAACCGCGACGCGATTTCGCAAGCGATACACTGCCGGCAGCAGGATGAGAGCCATCCGAGCACTCATACACACACATATACACA
Organism: Lordithon lunulatus; assembly: GCA_963942505.1. Taxonomy (NCBI): domain Eukaryota; kingdom Metazoa; phylum Arthropoda; class Insecta; order Coleoptera; family Staphylinidae; genus Lordithon; species Lordithon lunulatus. The sequence goes on along the minus strand of OZ012668.1, from coordinate 59,145,872 downwards.
CACAACACGTTTTAATTACGAAAAGTAAATGATAAAACGGGCAGGAATGCTGTAACAGCAGGTCGTTAAATTACACATATGTGGGTACTTTATATGCACCGGATATTGCGTAATGGTTCGAGTCAATAGATATTTAGTATACAGTAAAGGTGATGTGAAATTTAATCATCTATGATTGTATATATGTTATAGAAGACCAAAAATGCTGCTCTTAATAGTAATTAGAATCGCCTCGTACTGAGCATAAGGAGCATGAGTATATTACAGCCAAAATACGGTAGATAGGCATGAGATTAAATAATACAAAAAATATATATATTACCACACTCATGCTGCACGTGCAATTGTTAAGTTTAACATTACAAAAATTGCGAAATAAATGAACAGTGCGCCACTTTTTTGTAACTCAATGTATATAATAATTAATATTTATGAGAAACGAATTGTTATAAGATAGCCGCGATTGATTTATTTCGTGGAGAAACGTTACGTTGAACTTCCTATATATTATAAAATTACGTTTTAGCATAAAGACTAAAGAGTCTAATTAATTAAATTTCTCAATCAACGGTTTTAGTCATTAAACATTCCAAATCGTTAGGTCTTTATTTACAAATCCTTTTGAAATCTGAATAATTTTTCACGGGTCACTTATTGACTTTATATTAAACTCTCTTTTACGCAGCACGTAGTTTGGAGCTCCGTTTCATTAGATATTACAATTTTGTCAGGAATTTTATCATACTCTTTCTTACATAAATATTTCAGTTTCTGTCTATCTCTTTCTCTATCTGATTCAAGCAAACATTACCTTCATCGAAGAAAGAATTTAATCTAAGGTAGACGGGCGTCGTGCCGAGTATATCGATCCCATCCTCCGGGCTGGCCGAGATAATAAAACCCCTGGCGGACATCGTCCACGCGCAATATTAAAACGAAACGTATTTCTATGCGGGCGTCGCGACGCTGGCTATTGTAAGCTGCTTAGAACACTAATTGTGAGCGTCGAGGGGAGCACGTCGCCGGCCAAAAACGACGCTCCCAAAATAAACAGACGGTACACGTAGGTGCACGCCAATCCAACAGAGCCTGCCGTACATTCTTTTTGGTTTGTTTGTAAACAAGCCACGATGACATGCCGAATCGAAATTAGTCTTCAGGGAATTATATATAGTAAGGATTTTGGGGAATAAAATGTTTTTTACGAAGTTATGAACAACGTTTTTGTGAAAAATTATGTATGATGTAAGAAATGTATACTATAAAAAGTAAATTAGAAAAATTAAATACACTAATAAATAAAAATGAGAAAATAAATAAATAAATAAATACAATTTTGAGTATGTAGTTCGTAAATATCACTCGAAAACTATGTTTAATTTAGTATATTTCCATATTTGTCCATAATTGTAGAATATTTTGAAACTATCAAATATCAAGTAACATTTGCTTTTATTAGATAAAGTGTGAATCCATTCCCCAAAAACTAAAAAACTAGTTTAATAATAAATAAACTATATTTCTAATTAAATTTAATTTTGTTTCTTATATGTTTTACTAATAGAGTTCTCTCACTCACCCATAATACTGTCGGTGATAGCACTAGCAAACCCATACGTGACTACGTTGTTGAGTTTTTCCGTGTCCTCTTAAATAATATTGTGTGCATTATTGATTTTATACGCCGGGTCACTGACGTTGTTATATACTACTTCAAGTGCCGACCAACGCGAAAACCGGCCGCGCTCTGTCGCTTGTTTGGTAATAAATGTTTTAACAACGGTACCGGTGTGGCGGCACATTATCACACCTCGTGGCGCAAACAAATAAAAAATGTGCTGATAAAGACCACAAAGCACAGATAAGGAAACAATATGAATGAATGAAGATAATATTATGCGCTGACATGATGTTAAAATACATAACACGCATCAATTTTCATTTTATAGCTGTATAACACTATGCAATTTCTTATATCGTTTGTTGCACAATAAATTGGCATGAAAGTTAATGAAGTTATTTATGGACACCTAAAAGGTACTATCAATGGTAGTAGTAGTAGTAAAAAGTAGAAAATGGTAGTAAAAAGTAGAAATAGGTAGAAAAAGGTAGTAAAAAGTAGAAAAAGGTTGTAAAACGTAGAAAAAGGTAGTAAAAAGTAGAAAAAGGTAGTAAAATGTAGAAAAAGGTAGTAAAAAGTAGAAAAAGGTAGTAAAATGTAAAAAAAAGGTAAGTAAAATGTAGAAAGATGTAGTAAAAAGTAGAAAAAGGTAGTAAAAAGTAGAAAAAGGTAGTAAAATGTAGAAAAAGGTAGTAAAAAGTAGAATAAGATAGTAAAAAGTAGAAAAAGGTAGTAAAAAGTAGAAGAAGGTAGTAAAATGTAGAAAAAGGTAGTAAAAAGTAGAAAAAGGTAGTAAAAAGTAGAAAAAGGTAGTAAAATGTAGAAAAAGGTAGTAAAAAGTAGAAAAAGATATTAAAATGTAAAAGAAAGGTAAGTAAAATGTAGAAAGAGGTAGTAAAAAGTAGAAAAAGGTAGTAAAAAGTAGAAAAAGGTAGTAAAATGTAGAAAAAGGTAGTAAAAAGTAGAAAAAGGTAGTAAAATGTAAAAAAAAGGTAAGTAAAATGTAGAAAGAGGTAGTAAAAAGTAGAAAAAGGTAGTAAAAAGTAGAAAAAGGTAGTAAAATGTAGAAAAAGGTAGTAAAAAGTAGAAAAAGGTAGTAAAATGTAAAAAAAAGGTAAGTAAAATGTAGAAAGAGGTAGTAAAAAGTAGAAAAAGGTAGTAAAAAATAGAAAAAGGTAGTAAAAAGTAGAAAAAGGTAGTAAAATGTAGAAAAAGGTGGTAAAAAGTAGAAAAAGGTAGTCAAATGTAAAAAAAAGGTAAGTAAAATGTAGAAAGAGGTAGTAAAAAGTAGAAAAAGGTAGTAAAAAGTAGAAAAAGGTAGTAAAATGTAGAAAAAGGTAGTAAAAAGTAGAATAAGATAGTAAAAAGTAGAAAAAAGTAGTAAAAAGTAGAAAAAGGTAGCAAAATGTAGAAAAAGGTAGTAAAATGTAGAAAAAGGTAGTAAAATGTAAAAAAAGGTAAGTAAAAAGTAGACTAAAATAGTAAAAAGTAGAAAAAGGTAGTAAAATATAGAAAAAGGTAGTCAAAAGTAGTCAAAAGCAGTCAAAAGTAGTCAAAAGTAGTCAAAAGTAGTCAAAAGTAGTCGAAAGTAGTCAAAAGTAGTCAAATCTATGGATAGTTATTAGACTAAAAACTAATTATCATTTCCATAATAAGTCCACTCACGATTTCAAGCGATTACACCGTTTTCCTCATTCAATGTCCTAACAACTCGAAAATCCAATCAACAATTGTAATAATTTTCATATCAAAATGTTCCTGAAGCATGAAAAAAACTTGATCATGATTGATATCTATTTACACTTTTAACTACACTTTTCAATCATCAAAAACATGTACGCCTTATATTTACATGCGAGAATATTTATGTAAAAGTGAAAATTGTACAAACCATCAGGATCTATAAGTTTCATTGTGGCCGGCACCGATAACTCAGGCTGCAATCCTCTTTCACACATGATGCTGATTAACTGCGTATATTTTTACATCACATTATTTGTGCCATCGACGATTAGACAGTGCTGTTTTATTTATTTCAAGTAAATGACATGATTGAAATCATGCACTGTCAGAATTAATGTCATTAGACACCGTACAAAATGTGAAAAGTTACAATCTGGATATAATCAATTAAATATTGATGAGAATCTTCAATTAAAAATTGATGAGAATCTTTAATGTAGTACAGAATTTTCTGCCGAAATTGAAGTTAAGAGCAGAAGGAAAAATCATCAATGCTATATAGAAGCTATCGGTGATGTATGAAGAAAAATTCATTCAGAGAATTAAGGCTAATGTCCTGAATATAATATAAAACGTTTATTTTAATTGATTCTCCTTTATTAAAGGTTCAACTTAATAAAGAAGAATCATTTAAAAGAAACGTTTTCTATTACATTAACAATATTAGCCTTAATTAGAGAATTAAGGCTAATATTGTTCAGATATATTATTATTTTATATCATATATATGATATATTCAGAGGAATGGACGACAGCTTCTTCATACATCACCAATAGCTTCTATATAGCATTGATGCTTTTTCCTTCTGCTCCTAACTTCAATTTCAGCAGAAAATTCTTTACTACATTAAATAATCTCATCAATTTTCATTTGATTACATCCAGATTGTAACTTTTCACGCTTTGTACGGTATATTCACACTCGAGGAAATCCATAGAAAAACAAAAACAGTTTCTATATCTTATTTTTGAATTATCAGAAAATACAATTTTAAGTTTCGAAATATGGTAATGCTATTTTTAGATAATTCCAAAAATTAAATTAACAACTTTAATTGGATATTCTAACAAAATTATACTTGAAAGACTTTTTGAAGTATTTTTTATATTTTCTTACCCCCCTATTCACCGACGTTCCATACATCTATCAATAGCTATTGAACCCATAAGTATTCGTTGTTATTCGCGATTCAAACGTTAACGGTTTTCTTCAAAGTAGTAGGTAAACAGCTGATCTTTGTTATTGTTTGATCAGCTGATTACATTAAAATCATATGATTCCAGCCACTTCTACAAGAATACGCGATTGTTTATGTACTTTTATGGTATAAATAGTATATAACCTTGGCTCTATAGTCATGTATAAGATGAAAAAACAAATGATAAATAAAACGATTTTTTACTTTGTTTTTTATCACACTTTGCAACTAGTTTCGGCTAAGCTCTAGCCATTTTCGAGCTCCTCAGATGACTCGAAAATGGCTAGAGCTTAGCCGAAACTAGTTGCAAAGTGTAACTGAAGTGTGATAAAAAACAAAGTAAAAAATCGTTTTATTTATCCTTTAAAATGAATTATCACAAAGTAGACGCCTTAACAATCCAATATTTTAAAAAACAAATGTTATGTAAACAAATTCCCTACTAAATGTAGTTCTATTCGTGCCACCAGATGGTGTATCAGCCGGCTTGAATCGCCAATAGCAACAATAAATACATTATCTAGGGAATGTAGTTACTTTAGATTCTCTCTATTGGAAACACTGAATAATTAAACAAAAGGTCTCATCAAAGCTCCAATCACAAGCGCTATTCAAAGTGTTTGTCATTTGTTTTAGCATATTCTGCCACAATGACGTTGTCAATTTATCTATTCAATAGCTTATGTGACCTATAAAGTTTATGGGATGTTGGTGAATATGGGCATTAGTGAATAATAATATTGGCTAGTTTTATCAAATGAAGCTATGGTTAAACCATTGCGACATTTTTCCACAAAACATAACCAATTGTCTAAAAAAAATCATATATGACAATAATAGCAGTGTCGTTAAATTTGTTTAATAATTTCAATGTACCGCTAGACAAAAACATTTTGAGAACCACTGCTCTAAACTACACAATCCTAATTAACGAATTTGCAATATTTTCCTGCATATTAATATCCGGGAGAAGTATTTGTAATAATTAACAGTCCAAAAACAATAAATCATGTTGCAACACCTTGTGTTGACACACTCGCTTCGCCTCGCAGCGGCGCGCAGCAATTAAACCATAAATTACATAGTGTAATTAAAACAATGCTAAAAATAGCCCAACACGCTAATCCATTAATCGCCGCCTTATCAACCGAACGAATGTTTTGGGTATGATCAAAACATTCGTTCGGTTGATAACGCGGCGAATAATGGATTAGTTAACAACAACAACACAACAACAATAACAAATAAATCCATCAAATATATTTACCTGTTCGCGCCTCCTTCATATTGGCGCTATCTCCATCACCATCACCTTCATCGCTGTAAAAGCACATGGGGTACTTGGTGCCATTGAGGTAGTTTTCATCCATTGTTGCACCATGCGCGCACCTCTTTCAGCGGGTACACGACGCGATCAACTACCGCCCTAGGTTTCCTGGAGGCCGCGAGGAATTAACGCGGCGTGTGAGTGCGCGCCGCCACGTAAATCGCACCAAGTGCACGCGGCGCGGAGCGAAACTAAGAGGTTTATTGATTTTGGCACGCATTTGGGGGACCCGCCAGTTTTCACACGCGTAACGGACACACGCAAAGAAACTGAAACAGTTATTCACGACCTTTTTAATTTATATAAAATTCAATTATAAAGAGATAACGCAATAAATTGTATCCAAAAAATCTTAAAAAATTGTACCGTATATTGTTGGTTTTTGGTTTAAAAGAAGAAAATATGTGGTGTCCTAGATTGGAGGAGAGGGTGGCACTAATAATGAAGAAGTTAGATTACGTGCTAGCGTTGATTGAAGTATTTACTTAAATTTACCCAATACTTCAATCAACGGTGCTAGTCAACGCGATCGGAAGAAATGATCTAGCACACTTCAAATGTTGAAAACGAGGGAGGTCAGATCATGTGCTAGTGAAAGTGTGGCGAAGGGAAACACGAGGAATTATGGGCCATTCACAATTGGCGATTCAAGCCGGCTGATACTCCACCTGGTAGCACGAAATGAACTACATTTAGTAGGGAATTTGTTTACATAACATTTATTTAGAGCCACGGTTATTTATATATATATATATATATATATATATATATATATATATATATATATATATATATCTTAAAAGTACATAAACAATCGCGCATTATTGTAGAAGTGGCTGGAATCATATGATTTTAATGCAATCAGCTGATCAAACAATAACAAAGATCAGCTGTTTACCTACTACTTTGAAGAAAATCGTTAACGTTTGAATCGCGAATAAGCATATAGAGGTAATGTAGCAGTAAGCACACATGTATCAAAATGTGGGCGTTTACAGCAGCGTAGTAAAACTATGACAGAACATGGGCAATTATCTCTACCATAATTATCGCCTAGCATTACCGCCCAATTCTGAACGTCTGAATTTTATAGCCATGCAAAATATTGCTTACCACTACCTTACAACTACCGCGCTTATTGTGAATGGCCCATAAGAATGAGGAGAGATAGAGGCAACAAACGTTTGAATGGAGCGAACCGGAAATGGTAATACATGAGAAAAAGAAAAGGACGTACAGTGGGAGGATGTGCACTCATACAATAGTTGAACATGGTGAAATGAAGAAATATAAGACGTGAGGTGTAGAAATTAATCTGTTTTTATACAACCCAGTCTTACCCCCGTATTCACCGACGTTCCATAAATCTATCAATAAGGCACCTTACACGATCAATATTACTGTCAATATTTTAGAATAATGACAGTATTACTGTACGATAATATGTTTAAAATGTTAATTTTTCTAAAATATTGCCAGTATTACTCATCGTGTAAGGTATATTAATGATGTAATGAAGAGAATACTGATCTTTATCCGGATAATTGATTACTTGATAAATATAAAAGGAGGATTGAAGCAAATATTGACAGTACTAGGATTGACAGTATTACTGACCTTAATAGCTATTGAACTCATAAGTATTTGTTGTTATAGGAACTAGGAAATAAATTATCTAGGGAATGTAGTTACTTTAGATTCTCTCTATTGCAAACACTGAATAATTAAACAAAAGGTGTCATCAAAGCTCCAATTGCAAGCGCTCTTTAAGGTGTTTGGCATTTCTTTTGGCATATTCTGTCTCAATGACGTTGTCAATTTATCCATTCAATAGCTTATGGGACCTATAAAATTTATGGGATGTTGGTGAATACGGGCATTAAAGGATTATTTGTAGAATTTTTTTCCAAATATGGAGCAGGAACCATACCCTCAAGGCATCAGAAAAGCATTTTAATAAATCATTAATTTAAAAATATATATTTTTAAAATTGAAGACATATTCAATTAGTCTGAACTATGAAAGCTGAAGATATATTTTAAATTACCTATTTCTCGTGGCTAATTTAATTTTTAGGCGTTACTAAAATCAAAATCACTATCATTCGAGCCTTTGTTGGTGTCCTGTTTAGCGCTCTCTGTGTCCGTTTCTAGTAGATCCAAAACATTAGCTTTCTTCTCGTCGTTTTGAGCAACATTTTCACCAAATGTTATCTCACTGCTATCTTGTTCCGTCCCATACTTCGAGGTGTCTTCAGTTTGGGGTTGTATTAATGAATTTTCATCCTAACAAACGGAAACATAAGTGCTATCAAATTAAATATTACACGATAATATTAGCAGCTATTTAATAAAATAGTATATTATAGGTGTATATTGTACAATAGGGGTCGAACAGCGATAATTGATCAACAGAACATTATATTATATTTTGTTTCTTATTTTGTATGTTGTTCTGTAAATTGATGTAAACCTGTAGAGCAATAAATCTATTATTATTATTGTGTATATTCTCCTTGGTGGGTTTTACATGTTTCATTCGGCATATTCTACAAGAATGACACAGTTAATTTTGTTGTTGTATTGACGACAGGTTCCATTTCTTCACTTTTTGTTGAGTACTTTTCTGATAATATTGCACGAGCCCAGTACTACAGCTTTCTGCATCTCGATGTACAGTTCAGGTGGCAGGGCCAGTATCTTCAGTGAGTTGTGGAGTTCATTCGGTATTTCTCCCGTTGCCCCTATTATAATTGGCACTATAATAACTTGCGCTTGTCTCCATAGTGCTTTTACTTCTGCTGACAAGGGTAGATATTTTTATTATTATTATTATTATTATTAAAACAGCTTATAGCCATCTTGCAGAAAATGAGGGCGCAGAACCCACATACTTTCCCTACTACTATATATAATATAATAGTTTAGAACAAGCTTATAACAGTTCATCTGCTCAATTGTGGCTGTTCAAATCATGTTTTTACGATGAGTACAGCCCCCTGCACAGCGGCCCTTCACGGACCTGTTGTGTATCATACAACATCCATGATATGCTAGCCGGGTCAAGCTTTGTAGAAAAGTTTCCCCACTAGCTGTGAATTCTAACCACCAGCGTTCCAGACGCAATGGCAATGGCTTCAGACCGTGCGCCTTAAACCACTGCGCCACGGACCGCCCCTTCCCCCTACTCTATACTATTTCATGAAACCAATCCATTTACTATCCTAGAAAAACATAGTTTGTGCCATTTAAAAAAAACGTGTTAGCACGGTTAAAAATTAACCTCGTTATATCATGGGATCAAATATTATTTCACATTGCTCACAATATCTTGAAATATTTTCTACGAAAAAATGTCAGTAGTCAAAATTTAATCATTCCTCCTGATAATGAATTATTATATACCATGTGATTTTTTTAACTTGAAATTTGAGATTGGGAACTTATTTTAAAGCAAATAAGTTCCCAATCTCAAATTTCAAGTTAAAAAAATCACATGGTATATAATAATTCATTTTAGCAGTTACCAAATACCCTGTATATGTACATATATAATTCAATCATGAAGGATATTATAATTATATTAAAAACTGTCTACTTACATTTTGTTGATATCCCTCACCACTTTGCAAATCATACTGAACAATCTGTCCATTCTCGTCATACTGGACCGGCTGACCATTCTCATCCAATTGTACTGGATACCCTTGTTCGTCATACTGCACGGTACTGTCACCATAATTCAAGGGCTGTCCATTTTCATCATAATTACCATATTGAATCGGCTGCCCATTTTCATCATACTGCACAATCTGCCCGTGTTCATCATACTGGTATTCTTGAGTATCGTATCCTATAGGCTCCCCGTTGGCATCATACTGAATCGGTTGATCATATTGAATCGTTCCTTCAGGCGCTGCAGGATATATAGGTTGACCATTTTCATCGTATTCAATCACTTGAGAAATCGGCTGTCCATTTTCATCATAGTTTACAGGTTGACCATTTTCGTCGTATTGAATCACTTGAGAGATCGGCTGTCCATTTTCATCGTAGTTTACAGGTTGACCATTTTCGTCGTAATTTACAAGCTGGCCATTTTCGTCATAGTGTACATTTTGAGATTGAGGGTAATTGGTTGTGCCATCCTCATTTTGTTGATATGTAATGTGTTGGCCGTTTTCATCATATTGATTAATCTCACCATTTTCATCTACATTTTGATTTTGATTGTAATTAATAGGTTCACCATTTTCATCGTAATGAATATTTTGTATGTTCGTGTCACTACTAGTAATAGTAGGTTTATTATTTTCGCTATTTTGATCGTTGTTAATAGCATTTATAATTTGTCCATTTTCGTCATATTGGATATTAACTAATTGTCCATTATTATCGTATTGGACATTATTATCATTGTTAGACTTATCGCTTTCAGCATTTTGGGCAATGTTATAGTTAATTGGTGAATTATTTTCACCTTGTTTGTTTATACTATTATTTATAACTTGACCATTTTCATTATATTGCATGTTTGATGCATTGAGTGGTTGACCTTTTTCATCATATTCCAGTTGTTTCTCAGCAGACCCGTTTATAACGCGTCCATTTTCGTCATATTTTATATTTTGTGCACACAGAGATTGATCATCTTCATCATTTTCCAATTGTTTCAAAGCACAATTATTTATAACTTGTCCATGTTCATCATATTCTATGTTTTGTACATCATTTTCCAACTGTTTCAAATCACAATCATTTATGACTTGTCCATTTTCATCATATTGCACTTTAACTAACCCATTTTTGTCATAGTGCAGATTTCTTGTATTTATAGGTTGGCCATTATTTTGATTATTTTCCGAGTTGTTACAATTCATTTGCTGGCCATTTTCGTCATATTTAATCATTTTCTCCATACCATTATGTTCGTCATATTGTACGTTTTGATTGACAGGATGGCCATATGGCGATTCATTGTGAGACTGGCCATTTTTGTCATATTGTACATTTCTTGTATTTAGTGGTTGGCCATTTTCGTCAAGTTTAATATTTTCTGAGGTGTTATTGTTAATTGGTTTTCTATATTTATCATATTTAATATGTTTGTCTGCATCATCATTTATTTCTCGTCCATTTTTATCATATGGTATATCTTGGGAATTAATAAGTTGTTCATTTTTATCATATTGTATATTATGTCTATTAGTTTCATCATATTGATTACTTGGTGAGTTGTGCATATCTTTTTCACCAGCCATGGTTCGTGGGTGGTATTGCGGTCCTGCAGCACCCCCTACGAAAATATTTGTGCTAATAAAATTTATAATACTAGGCAAAATGACCCCCGCCATGCAACGGGGATGTTTTTAATTACAAAAATAAACAAATTCTTACTTTTAGTATATAAATCTTTACTTAAAACATTGCTATTACATCTAAACACTTAATATTTCAATTAAATAATGAATAAAAACATATTTTCAAAAATTATCTCGGTGGGAATGTTCATTATTCTAAAATATTGACAGTATTACTTATTATGTAAGGTATAGTAATGGTGGAATGAAGAGACTACTGATGTTTATCGGGATAATTGATTACTTAATAAATATTGAGGGAGAAATGAAGCAAATACTAACAGTACTAGGACTGACAGTATTATTGACCGTGTAAGGTGCCTTATAAAGGCACCTTACACGATCAATATTACTGTCAATATTTTAAAATAATGACAGTATTACTGAACGATAAAATATTTAATATGTTCATGACTCTAAAATATTGCCAGTATTACTCATCATGTAAGGTATAGTAATGATGTAATGAAGAGAATACTGATCTTTATCCGAATAATTGATTACCGTAAAACGAGGTTACTTTGCACCGCGTGGGGTAACTTTGCACCAACGTCCGAAAAAGATTCATCGTGGAGCCATATGTGTAGTTTCTAATTTAACTGCGCAACATGTTAATCACAAGATGGAAGTGTCATCTGTAGATCTTGTGAGAGAGTGATTAGGAGATTTCTACATCAAAACCTAACTTTACGGGACTTGTTTATGACACCAATCTGTTGCAGTTTTATTTAGTGTTGAAAAATTGCGAGTTCCACCAATTCGTGTGTAATACTATCAGATAAGTCACCATTTTAGTACCAGTTACACATCTTTGGCTATATATTTTGATAATTAGTTTATATTTAAAATCATCTGGTAAGTACTTGTTAACATTTTTAACACGTGGGGTAACTTTGCACCACAATATGGGGAGACTTTGCACCAACGTCAAACTGTGTTAAAACTAGTGAAACAATTTTTTTTTAATTCACAAAATATATAAAAGACAGAAGAAAGGCAATAGGATATATCAGAAAAGACAAAGCGAATCCAGCGGGATGATGACACTGATGATCCAGTATTGCAGGTCTTTTCAGATGAAGAATATCCCAATGTTCAAACATACTCGGAGCAAATGGTAAAAGAAATGGAAAAGGAAGAAAAAGCTGCAATGATGGAAGGTACGAAATCTCTAGCAGATGCTCTTGGCATAATTGCCGCAAAGAGAGTTGTAGGAGAATACATGATTTTCAAATACGAAGGGGAATTGTTTTCTGGTAAAATAATATCATTGGAGTTGTAATTTCTTCTATGGTTAAATCTATCAAGTCGTGAAAATTGCCTGAAAATCCAGATGTTTCATACTATGATAGGGAGCATGTATTTGACAACATAAACCCCTCTACCATGGTAAATAGAAGAGGATTGTATCGAATTCCAGAAATGGAAAAGTTGGGTTGGCTGTAAATAATTAATTTGCAATGTGTCGTTTATGTTTTTTGAAGAAAAAATCAGTTCCATGAATAAATTTTGTGTACTCTATTGATTTATGTTTTTAACTTCGCATCTTTCCTATATACAACGGAGTTTCGATCAAAATGATGTGATGGTGCAAAGTATCCTACTCAAAGGGATAACTTTGCACCAAATTTATATAATAAATATTGCATAATAAATTACTCACATTACATATATTTTATATTAAATAGCAACTACTAACACTAAAGATCAAAATGCAACAAGTCCCATATTTTTAACGCGCTTCAAAAAATATTTCTGTTCAATTAAAGACAAAAAACCTGAAAATGGTGCAAAGTAACCTCATTTTACGGTACTTGATAAATATAAAAAGAGGATTGAAGCAAATATTGACAGTACTAGGATTGACAGTATTATTGACCGTGTAAGTTGCCTTATAGAAACATTGAATTTGTTTATGTTTAAAATTAACTGGTTGGCTATTGCTGTCATATTCATTTTTTTATGTATACGACTTAATCGATCAACCCATTCTTGTCGAATTGATCATGATGATTATCTACCTATTTAATTTATTATTAATATCAAATTTAAACTCACCATCTGCACCGCCATTAACATTTTCCGCCATCTCGCCATTTGGATCACTTTTGTTACATCGCTGATCTTGTAGCGCTTGACCATTTACGCCGTCAATTGGTCGCATGACATTTTCTCCAGTACGATTACCATTTTCTTCATTATTCTCACCTTGCTGGTATTTTAACGGCTGACTATTCTTGTCATACTGCAATTTTCCATCATTATTTTCTAACAGCACATTTTGCAATGGTTTCCCATTTAAGTCACATTGCAATTGTTCGCTTTTAGTATAAGTAGGCCTACTTTGATCAGTATGCATATCATAATTATTAATGTGACTACCTTCAGGGTGATAATTAGTATTGTGTGTGGCTAGTTGCATCTGAATAGGATTATCTTGTCCACCAGCTAGATGTTTATTAAATTCAACCTGCTGATTTTGTATATTATCAGTATTAACAATAAGATCTGGATCTAGAATTTTAATAGCTTTATTTTCAGCTGTGTTATCAGTTTTAATAGCTTGATTTTCATTAGCATCTTTTTTATCATACAACATGGGATGTTTTTGTACGAAATTCTGCTGCTGATAGTGATTATCATACGAACGCTGATCATTTTGTTGTACCCAGCTATTTGTACACGAATTATTTGTGTGTACATCATTTCGATCATGTAATTTACCGTAATCATCACTAAAACCGTGTAGATTTCGAAATTTATCACCACTAGAATTGTTTGCATGATTAATTTCCCCAGTTTGGTTATTTCTAAAATCACTAGGCGCCTTTTTGTTACTACACTGGCTTTCATTTTTGTTTTGAGAATCAATCTTATAATCACCTTTAATTTTATAATTACCAGCTTTTTCAGAAACAGATTGTGCATCATCTTCTAAAGACGAATCACCCGATGTATGATCAAATCGCACTTTTCTTCCATAATCATCATAACTATTATTATCAAGCTTACCACTGTTTCGTTCATGAATAGATTTCAAAATCTCTTCAGCAATATCCGTTTGAGTATCACGAGGGTTCAGCTCATGCATATAACGCTCGATAACATCGCCACTTTTGGATTCATTATATAAATTCTTAGTTTCCTTCGGGGTTATAGCCTTTTTGGAGACAATTCTATCCAAATACGATCGGTACTGGTTGCGTAACATTTGAAATCGCTCTGTTTTCGCTTCTATCATAGCGGCGCGACCTTCAACACGCTCTAGAAGCCGCAAAATACGTTCGTTGCGCTCTTGACGACTGCGGTTTTCCTCCAGAAAACGTTTGTATTGTGAGCGGAGTCGTTTATAGTAAGATTGCTCCCTGAAATTTAATAATATAATTGAAACTTACTTGCAAATAAACTGTAAAGACGTATGCACTTTTTAAAAACGTAGAATATAATTCGTATAGCTAGATTTGGTTTTTTTTTTTGAAGACTACATTATTATCTTCCTAGTGAACGTATTCGCAAACATCCCATAAACTTTGTATGTCCCATAAGGTATTAAATGCAGACTTTGCAAACGTGTGACAGAAATTGCGAAAACAAATGTCGAACAGCATAGACAACTAACAGCAGGAGTTTTGATGACACCTTTTGTTTAAATATTCAGTGTTTCCAATAGAGAGAATCTAAACTACATTTCGTGATGAAATTTGCGTTAATTTTCGAATTAGCCGTGAAACCGCGATGGCCGCCTAAATTTGTTTTTTCAAACGTCACAGGTTATAATTACCATTTGTCAATTCGCAATTATTGAATTAACTAGCTTTTACGTAGATTAGATTTATGGAAGATATGTGCAGCAGGATTGAGGTCACAAACAGCAAGAAATGTCAGGTATGTGAAAATTTACAATATAATTAGACGCTCGACTGAATTATGGTGGAAGTTCCGGGTATTCTGATTTTATTCTTCCCTCAACTCATGTGCGGCGTTAAAATCTTTTCAAACAGGGTTGATACGCAAATATCCATCTAAACCCAAATAGATTCCTTATTTTATGTTAGATTAAACCCACCTTTACTTATACAGGTTTAAAATACCCTACCCATAAAGGTACCTTACACGGTCAATAATACTGTCAATCCTAGTACTGTCAATATTTGCTTCAATCCTATTTTTATATTTATCAAGTAATCAATTATCCGGATAAGGATCAGCATTCTCTTCATTACATCATTACTATACCTTACACAATGAGTAACACTGGCAATATTTTAGAATAATGAACATATTAAATATTTTATCGTTCAATAATACTGTCATTATTCTAAAATATTGACAGTAATATTGATCGTGTAAGGTGCCTCATAAAGGCATCTTACACGGTCATACTGTCAATATTTGCTTCAATCCTTTTATATTTATCAAGTAATCAATTATCCAGATAAAAATCAGTATTATCTTCATTACATCATTAATATACCTTACACAATGAGTAATACTGGCAATATTTTAGAATAATGAACATTTTAAACATATCGTAAAGTAATACTGTTATTATTCTAAAATATTGACAGTAATATTGATCGTGTAAGGTGCCTAAAGCATCATTCACATAGAGGTTAGTGCAGTTGCAGTGCAGAAAAGTTAAATCAACGGTGTTGGATACAAGCGTTTAAAATGACTTAGTGGTAGTGCAGAATTGCAGCTGTGCGGTAGAAGCTAGCTAGGTTTTAACTTTTACCACTGCACCGCACCGAATATAGACCAGTGACTCGCAAAGTGAGAACAGAAATAAATTAATTAGACGTCATTCGGGATGTTTTTCTACACATACACATTCTATAGGGGGGCCTTTGAAATATCTAAGTGGAAAAGGGGAGTCGCAAACCAAAAAATTTGAGAAACATCATAGACAACTAGATTATACTAGGCTTTAAAAAGTCTGACGATGTTATCCAAATCTCGAATAGTACTAGTAGTAATAGTATTACTATTCCAATTAAGGTTTTTAAGTGATATACCCATAAGTTTTTGACATTTCCGTTTTCATTCTAAGCTGTTTCCGTTTATCACTATTTTCTACACCAGGCGTATTGGGCTCTTGCTCTATTTGTCGCTCCTGATGCGCATAATTAATTCTACCTCGTCCCTTACATGACCGCAAAACTTGGAGCGGTTTAGCAAGCCACCTTAGTACCCGATTTTATTTATTTGTTTATGACAAAAACAAAAAAAACTTACTCTTCTCTGCTGACCTGCATCATCTCATTGAACTTCATTTCGAGCTTCAGCCGTTCTTCTTCACTACAAAATGCGTATGGTTAAACACATGCCACGCGTTACGCACATACATACATGTGCAATACAAACAAACCAAACTGCTTACCTTCGTCGCAGCTTCTCCTGCAGCTCAATGAACTTCTGATAGTACTCCTCCGTGCCCAAACGAAACATTTTTTGGTTTTTATTTGTTTTTTATTATTGTGCGAAACCACTTGATCAAATTGCTGCTAAATAGAATCCGTTTCAATTACGCGGCGCGCACACATGTTGTGAAATACACACAAGTTATATATGTGGGGGCAGATTATCGATGTTTACATGCAAGCATAGCACAACACATTACCATTTGGGGGTTTGATGATGCGATTGAGGGAACGCGAGCGGCTCGTGTGCGCGCCAGTTGACATGATATTCAATATGCAGGATATGGTTTATAAATATATAGTGGCAAGGACGCACGCGATTCACCCTGGTACCGGGGTATACCTACCCCCTAAAGCACGAGCAGACTTGACCTTACCACGGAAACAGTGGGGAAGGGGTATGCAATTTACAATTAGGGCCACCGCAGTGCAAAGCAGTGGGCACGCGATGCACTTGCTGCTGACAAATTGAATTAATTTATATTTTACAAATTAAATGTGGCGGTGAGAAGATTTAGTGTAAATACGAATGTCTTGTAGAAACATTAACACTGTAAAGCCTAGTCCAACCCTGCAAACATTTAAACATCTGTATAAAAACCTCTATAAATGATGTTTAAAAAGTGTTTGCAAACAATTGTATAAAAACCTCTATAAATGATGTTTAAACAGTGTTTTCAAAAAATTGTTTAAAAACATTTAAACAAATGCACCTACATATGTTTTCTGTTTTTGGTTGTGTATAGAAAACACGTGTTTATATACTCAAACCAACAAGTTCGGTGCCAAAGTGTTCACTAGCCCCGCATAGTGTCTACTTTGGCACCGCCTTTTAAACCCATAAGAATTACACCGAAAGGTAAAAGGCAATTGATAATATATATATATATATATATATATATATATATATATATATATATAAGAATTTATTGTTATAGCAACAATAAATACAGTGTCTAGGAAATGTAGTGACTTTAGATTCTCTCTATTGGAAACACTGAATAATTAAACAAAAGGTGTCATCAAACCTTCTGCTGTTCGACATTTGTTTTGGAAATGTCTGTCATATGTTTGCAATGTCTTCATTTAATACCTTATGAAAGTTTATGGGATGTTTGCAAATACAGTCATTAGGAAGATTAATCATAATGTAGTCTTCAAAAAAATACTAATAACATTTAAACAAATGCACTTACATATGTTTCTGTTTTTGGTTGTGTATAGAAAAGCGTTTATATACTCAAACCAATAATTTCGGTGACAAAGTAGACACTAGCCCCGCATAGTGTCTACTTTGGCACTGAACTTGTTGGTTTGATTATATAAACACGTATTTTCTATACACAACCAAAGACACTAGCCCCGCATGGTGTCTACTTTGGCACTGAACTTGTTGGTTTGAGTATATACACACGTGTTTTCTATACACAACCAAAAACAGAAAACATATGTAGATGCATTTGTTTAAATGTTATTAGTATTTTTTTGAAGACTACATTCTGATTAATCTTCCTAATGATCGTATTCGCAAACATCCCATAAACATTCATAAGGTATTAAATGAAGACATTGCAAATGTTTTTAAACAATTGTTTGCAAACACTTTTTAAACATCATTTATAGAGGTCACTGATTGTATGAATTGTAAGGGTTGGATCACGTCTATATTTTGTATAGGAGCAGTGTGAGAACGGGCAGCTGAAATCGATTAATTTTAATTATTAGGATCATTAATATACCTTGGAAAGAGGATATTGATAAACATTTTGGTAATCTACAAAAAAAAACATTGAAAAGGAATTCGTCAATTCGTGAAAATATATAAAACATTTAATAAATCTTTATTGACATCCTCTCTCTGTCTCTCAGGCCCCCCTAAATTAAACTAAGATTACATCATTAGTGTACCCAAAATTTGAAAATCATTAGAATTATACACAGCAAAATAATAAGTTAGAAAAACGGACATTCGTCGTTTCCTATCACACAAGTTTTTATTACTTAAGAATATCACAAGAATATATTTTTTTTTTAGTTTTTCGCTTCAAAAGCTTGAAAATAAAGGGACAAACGTTTAGCGAACATGATGCACTTGGGATATATATCGTTTTTTTTTTGGTATGTAAATTTAAAAACAAAATTTGGCGAAAAGTAGTAGCCACATTTTTCAATATTAATATTGCAATTCGCTAAATTGATTGCGATTGTGGTAAAAAAAAGTAGTTTAATTTATTTCCTGACATATTAAAGCTAACTCTCTTGGAAAAAATACGCTGCGTCAGCTCATAAAAATAAATCTGCTTTGCTTACACTAATTACTAACTACTATTATTGCATAAAGTTTGGTAATAGACGTCCGCATAACGATTGTTGTGCTGTAATTTATTATGTTAATACTGGTAGATGATTGCGCTGTGGTGCAGTGGCGTAACGCATTATATTTAGAGTGTAAAACCTTGGTTTCATAGGAAGCGGTGTCGACAAAAAAACGGCCGTATTTCACGTCATTTTGACGTCACACACTTCTATTATGTATATTTAAATAAATATATATATACATATATATATATATATATATATATATATATATATATATATATATATAATCAATCATTATTTGGCTATCATCCATACATGTCCAGAATAGTATATTACAAGGAAAATTAAAATTTTAAAAAACATTCTCAATTATTTGTATTGATTTTCTGCAGTAAAAATATAAAAATTAATTTTATTTTAGATCCCCAAAGTAAAAAAATATAAAACTATCTGTATACATTCCGAAATAATGTTTTCAACATTAATTAATTATCATCTAGATGTTCAACATCTGTCGGTGTCAATTTAACTAACAGAGCCATCAGTAGGTCGGTGATGCAAACGCCATGGTGTTGACACATGGCGTTTGCATCACCAACCTACCGATGGCTCTGTAGGTTAAATTGACACTGATATACGTTGAACATCTAGAATCTAGATGCCTGTTCAGACTATAGGAATCCCAATATAGAATTTTCAATGATTTTTTTTTATATTTATGACTTGCTACGAATATTGAAGGAAATAATTAGATTTTTATTATCTTGATTCTAGATAATAAAAATCTAATTATTTCCTTCAATATTCGTAGCAAGTTATAAATATAAAAAAAATCATTGAAAATTCTATATTGGGATTCCTATAGTCTGAACAGCACTAATTGATAATCAAAAACAACTAGTATATACCTAACGTTACGCCACTGCGTTTATGCAGACGACGATTAATTAAAACCACATACAACAAATGGATATGCTGCGATACTTTAGAGTACATTTTGATTTTGCACTGTTTTAATTTCATATTATATTGCACTATTACTGGTTTTGTAAAGCATTTTTGTACTGGATTTTGCGGAACAATTATTTTATCGGAATAAATTACACTAGCACAGTTTCAATTCCCGATGGTTATAGCTAGCTTTCAATTAAAAATTAAATTATTTCACTACTACACTGCTTTCTCTTAAACCATATAGAGTATACAAACAACAAAACATACAACAATTTTTTTAAACGAATCATAAAAAATATCTGTAAGTTTTTGTTACTTACAAATATTTTTGTTATGTTCTGGGATAGAATTCATAATTTAGAGACAGATTTTTGAGCGATCGCTAGGAATATGTCTTAATAAAAAAATCGGTTACACAATTCTTTCTTGTTGAAAAACTATTAATTTTCTAAACAAAAATCTAATATAAGTAGTAATTAGAAAATAGTTTTCAAAAACAATAATATTAGTCGTTTTAAAACAGTAGGGTAATAGCTACTAGTTAATTTCAGGATTGCAGCTTCAAGGAAACTTTTTAAAATTTATCTATATTTCACCAATAGAATGTTGGCTTCAACAGGATTCCACCTAGCTTTCATTTTAGAAATAATACTCATGAAATGGGTAGGCTTCATCAAGATTCTATCTAGCTTTCATTTTAGAAATAATCCTGATTAAGTCAATATTCTATTAAGAAAATATAGATAAATTTCACCAAACTCCTTTTTAAAATTTGTCTATATTTCACCAATAGAATGTTGGTTTCATCAGGATTCTCTCTAGCTTTCATTTTAGAAATAATCCTGATGAAGCTAACATTCTATTGGCAAAATATAGATAAATTTTAAAAAGGAAGAAGGTGAAATATAGATACATTTTAGAAAGGAGTTTCCTTGAAGCCGCAATCCTGAAATCAACTAGTCTTTCTTAAGTTTTTGTTGTTATTTTAAAAATTTCATGCATGCCGTCCCTGAAACTGTTGTTAACATTCTGAATAATTTCGATCGTTCTTAATAATTTCGATAATAGAATAATTTCTGAAGTTACTATGTATGTTTTGTTGTGTACCTTTCATGCGTCCAACTACCCACATTCGATGCCAATCGATCATCTCAAACCAACTCTCCTACATCCCTGTCAAGTGTCTAAATATCAAATAAATAAACCTATAAAATTAGTAGGTGCAGTCTTGGAACCCATCAACCGAAAATAGAAGAAAGAAAAAAAGACTAAAAAACACGTGATTGGTGTGTTTTTTTTTTTTGATCGAGCTTAATTAACGTAACGTCCTTATGTAATTAAAAAACTAGCAACAAACCGGTACTAACTCGTCCCGTATTTACCATTTTCGAAAACGCCTTTCCGGAAGAAAGGCGTGAAACTGATTAGGGTGGCGCGCGTGATCGGCCCGCCGTACGCGAGCGGGCAGGCGGGGTGTGTCTGGCACACGTCGATCAGGCGGCGGAGGTAGATTTCTAGCTGTTTCTTGCGGAATTGCGCCACTGATTCCGTGTTGGCGAACAACTGGCGAGATGGGAAGGGTATTTGCGAGATCTATAACAAAAATTAAGAACAAAAGTATTCATAGCGAAGCGTATATACGCTATACAGTTGCTACGAACCGGGTGAACCTGTATAACGTATAAATACTTAAGTCCTGGTTTCCTAGCAAGCGGTGTCGATTAAAACGGCCGTTTTTGACGTCATTACAAGATACGTTTTAAGTACATGTAATTGAATAAATCACCAAGATACGTTTTAAGTACATGCAATTGAATAACTCACCAGATTCCAGTGTACTACATGACATTCTCCCAATATTTTGAAGTATACCGCTCTCTGGATTACCAGATTAATTTAAATATACGTAAAAGAAATGTGACGTCAAAATACGTGAAATACAGCCGCTTTTGTCGACACCAATTCCTAGGAAACCAATGCTTTAGTATTATCTAATATATCTTACTTTCTCCCCATATCGCGCTTTCATAGCTATATGCAGGTCCCTGAATCGACGAAACCGCCGGAGCACAGTCCATCGGTCGTCAGAGGCGGTTATTATCACCTCGTACTCGTAATGCGTTTGAGAACCAGCCCCTCGCACACAAAAACTCGCGATACTCACCAACGTATCGTTGTCTGGTTCGCAGACAATCGAGGGCATGGATCTGTACATCGACGAGTAGGGAGATAATTGACTATTATGTAACTAAAACAGCGAATTATAGAGGTACACATTTTAGAAGTTATTTAAAATGTAACAAATACTTTCATGGATATAATCTAAATCAATCTACCCCTTTTACAGATTAATTACTTACAGGCATTGGTGGTGAATATAAAGCTGATGTCGAACCAGCGTGCAGCGGTCTCAGTGGGCTTGGGGTATTGTCCAAATCTTGCAAAGGGTGCTCTGATGCGGGCGAGAGAACTGACGGAGAGCCGACTTTTAGAGCCATGTATCGTCTTTGCAGGTCTTGTAATATCTTGAAACATACAGAAGGTAACTTGCCTATATCAATTCTTATTCTATATAAAACATTATTATATAGTATAAGATTATTATATAGCTAAAGGATGTAGAAGACCGAGGCCAAGATAGCAATCTATAGAACTAACAACACGGGGAAATCACCTACAAATCATACCCAACTAGCAGGAAAACAGAAGAACAGTTTCTAAGTGTGCGTCCCGCTAGGACAATATAACGAACACGTATGTAAATTTAGTAGTTCATGACTTACTGCAATTTGTGCATCCAACTGTGGCTTGGAACACCTCGAATCCAAACTCCTAATTATCAGTTGTTTCTGTTGTGCCACCTTATGCGCCAACAGCCTGACAATGTCGCCGTCTTTCCGCCGTTTTCGAATAACAGGCGATCGATTCTCCACCGAACTGGTCGACTGAGAATCACTGATAACTCCCTGTATGCAATAATTATGTTTAATGTAGACACTAAAGTACATGGATTGGATCAAATCTGGTGATGGCACATTATAGAATAACAATTATCGAAATATCGACAGCCGCTTGACTAGTTAAGAAAAACTAAAAAAAAAAAATATCGTAACGGGGGAAATAGATTTAAAAAAATTTAATTTTTCAAAATTATTACCGATTAACTTGCAAGCTGAGAAACAAAAACTACTTTTAGCAAATTTATGAAAACACTTTTCTTGTCTGGTTATCACATGATTCGCGATTCAAATGTCAACAGATTTCATCGAACTAGTGAGTAAAAAGCTGATTTTGTTATTAATTGATCAGCTGATTAGATAAAAATTACACGATTTTCGTCACTTTTTCAATAATGCGTGGTTATTAACAAACTTTTAATATATAACTTATATGCCCATATAATCACGTATAAGATTTTCTAGTCGATTATTATTACTAGTTTTCGAGTCGATAGTACAATTCATTCAACAGTGCCCATCACTAATGAAATCATACAGACCTTGTAATCTTCGTTGCTGGATAAATCGCTCTCATCGTGAGGCCTGGACATGGGGCGCAGTTCGACACCGCTGTCGCTCATCAGTCGTTCGATGCCTTCTATTGTCATGTGCGGTGAGCAACCGCTCGCTGCAGTATGATATGTATCACTACTTAAAGTACCATGCTCTAGACTGCTGCTGAAGTTTGCGTCCAGTGAGCCGGGGCTTTGCGCGGAGTTAATCCGTTTCAAGTTCAAAGTCAATCTATAAAAATGAAAAATATACAGTCATATCGTGATTTATTGTTACATGCAGACACTTAATCAATTTCTAACTCAGAATTATGGCCATAACAGCATAATTCTCATCTGAAAATATGTTTCTGCATAGTGTTTTCAACATTTGACAACACTGTTATTAAAATTTGGTAACTGCAAAAACAGGAATTAACACACATAATCAGAGACATGTATGTATGAGGGTACATACTATACCCAACTTATATTATTAGTAAACAAAAATATGTCTGTGGTGCATTGTCATAGGGTTGGGCTATGTCTATCCCATACCTTTATGCACCCGAAACAAATAAATAAATAAATAATTAGTTCAAAAAAAATGTTAAAAAATAAAAAAAAAACATAGTAAAAGAAGAGCTACTGGAAAACTTCGAACAGGCTGATAGAATGACTTGAAATTATCTAGATTTTTACAATTTAAATCACTTTTCTAGTGAATTGTATTAATTAGCCCAATAATGTTCGAACTTACGCTTGTTTCCGCATTTCTATTTCCTGCAACTGCTGTTCTGTTCTTGAAGCGAGCGACTCCTTTAATATCTGTAGTTTCTCCTCACTGGAAGGCACACCAAGTTCAATTTGCTCATCCACTAACCCTACCAATTTCTTGTCGAGCCTCTCAACAGCAGTGCGACGTTCGGACAAAACTAGTACTCTTCGTTCCAGCTCCGCTTGAAGCTCTGCCAATTCTTTTCTCTGTAAAATTGACGATTTTAAACTTGAACCTAGTCATATTATAATTGGAACCCAAAAATATCAACGAAACTATGTAACGAGAAAAAGTAAGTAATTCTATATTTGTGATGGGTACAAGCCAATTATATGAATAATTTATGCATAGAAATATGTTGGCTTCAGTTACAATTCTACCAATGATTATCGTTTGTTTTTGGGTGAATTCTGACTATTTGAAAGCGCGAGTGATGCTTTTTACATTAAAGATATAAAGGTAAGAAGTGTGATATGTGTGTAATATCAAATTTATCCCTGTATACAGTCTAAAAAAAATCTAATGTCCATATTCAAATATTGGCTATATTAAATTCCAAAAAATACTTACATGTTGATTAACGAGGTCTTGCAGAACATCGTGCCCTTTAACGCCGTTCAGCAGATCGACCAAATAATCTGATTCTGAATCAGATAGAGAATAGGTTTCAGATTTAGTGACCAAGTCCTAAAACACCAAAAAGATTGTTTATACAGCTTATTTTATAACTTGTCTATATGTAGAAAAAAATATATGATTTAATAATACATATCAATATAGGTATTATTCAAGCCTTTTGTATTATTTAGGGCCACTTGCTCAAACTAGCTAAGCCGAGATTAACTGACAATTGAACAATTAGCTCTTAGTAGTATTAAATTCATTATAATCACTTCTATTTTCGCATAAATATCACTTGTGCACCAGACATCATTATGATTATAAAACCGTAGTAAACCAAAGGAGTTATATGTCAGAAAAAAATAATTAAAAATAAACTGTACCTGAAAAACTGTTTTACTATGAGGATCGGGAAACGAGAACTCGTTACAGTGCGAACGCACAAACTGGCATACATTTTTGAGCTTGATCAAAATGTCGCTTTTGAACTCTTTTAAACTAATACACTCGTCCTCTATCTACAGAAAATAAAAATAAACAAAACATAAACTAAATATCTTCCTAAAGAATATCAAAATGTACCTCTCCCATTATGCGACGCCGCTCCCTCTCAAGGTCCTCTCGCTGTGCTATCAAATCCTGCTCTTTCATTTGCAACTCCTGCTCGCGTTGTTTCTGCTGTGCGGTGAGAGACCGCCAGTTTTCTTGCAGTTGCCTTGCCTAGATGCAAAAAAAACATCGATTAGTGACGCATGCTGACGTCACACTGTACTATTAGTATGAGCGTGAGCGTCAGCATGTGTGACTAATAGCCACTAGTAGTAGCCAAACGGACAGGGCCGTATAAAGATTAAAAACATGAATGAATTACCTGTGCAGCATGCTCCTCCTCCATCACCTTCTTCTCCGCCTCCAATTTGGCTTGTGCTTCTTCCAAAGACTTTCGCCGCTGTTCGAACGCTTCCTGTTCCTTTTCAAACATCTCCTTTTCTTTCACCAAACTCAGTCGCTGCACTTCAATGTCGGAGTGGTCGTCGCCATTTAAGCTAAACATAAAAAAATCGTATAAACTAATAAATTCCTAACAATTAGAAGAGAGATAATAGGACAAATAATTAGAGGCGAATAATTACCGTTGTAAATTCTCCATAGAAGCTGCCAAATCAGGTGTGGACCAACTCAATAAGCTCATCCTGGAGAGATGTGTACGCTCTCCTTTTCTCATCTGGGCAGCTTCTGCAGGATCATTGAATCTGTAAAGAATGATGATGATTCATGTGATAAATTTAAATAAACATTGAAATTTAAAACTTCAAAGGCTTCAAAGACCACGGTCGATGGCCTCTTGTACATGTATGTATATCTTGTATGTATGTACATTACAATAAATATATCTTCTTCTTAAAACTTCATAAAATAACTTGCACTAGTATTTCTAAAGTGATACAACCCAAAAACATATGCTTCTGGAAAAAAAACGAGATAGGTAGCTTTGAGGCAGTAAGTCACACAAGTGCGCTCTGACAGGCAAACACTTAAGCTAGGTTAATACACTTTTGATTATTGATAAAGGGATATTGTTCCTATTTTTACATGGTCTATGGCTAGCCTACACCGAAAGGTAAAAGGCAATAGGTAATATATATTTACATGTACACAACTCAAAACACATGATATTGAGTTGTCACTTTAGAAATGCTAGTGCGAAATCTTTGATAAATTTTAGTGAATTACCTAAAAACATGTGCACGTCCCAAAAATATGATACAGCCTTGCGACAGCCTCGCCGGGTACTCAATCAGCACATTATTAAGCCAAACTTGCGCGCCGGGTTTTGGATTTAACACAGCAACGCCGTTATCAAACGTTATAGTGCAATGTTGCGGCTCCATGCCAGGCCCACGCAAACTTATATCCTGTTTTCTATCCGATTCTTCAGTGCCTATCGTGGTTTCGCCCTCCTTTAGGTGGTACAGAGTAACGCCTGTACTTAAAGGATCGTCTTCAAAGGCGACCAAATGGGGTCGATCGGAATCCAGTACGACGCCCGGTCCTGCTTTGCGTAAGCCCAATGCCCTTTGCTCCCGAAGAATCGCTTGTGCTTCACGCCACTTCCCTGCCCACTCTTCAGTTAATTCCTATAAAAAAAGTAATTATATAGCAGATTGCATTTACTACTATTTATAATTGCTTTGCACCAAAAGCAAATTAATACTTTTAACGTAGTTTATGAAACTACCTCGAAATTATATCTCATTTTACTATAAACTCTAGTTTTGGTCATTTAATTTTCAATTTTAGTAATTAAATTCAGCTCGCGGGTCTTATAAACTAAAATAGTAACCGGGTCTATTGTGGGTAAAATGTAAATCCGGCAGCTTAGCTTAGTTGGTACCGCTTTGCGCATACGAAAAATTATAAATTGTACAAATTTCTTGCGTTTCTCCTGATACCAACTACTAACTACTATGGCGATCCGATATGAAATTCAAATTACCTTTTCTCTAGCCTCCTTCTCTTGTAACTGCGCCAGCATATCGTCCGACCGATGTTCGTTGAACATGAGCGATTTGAGCTTGCTGATCTCATCGCGCAGCTCCCTAATAAGTTTAACGTTCGGATCCTCATTAACTGTCGGCTTGTTAATTATATTCTTTGCCCTGTTTGCGTACCTGAGTGTGCTCAGCGTTTCGCCGTAGTTACAATCTTGAACACAAACATACAATTTAAAGGATGAATCTGGATATATACAACCAAAACAGCTAAAGAGAAGTTTATACATAAATTTGTTTATTAATTACCTGCAGGACTAATAGCTGCAATCATGATTGTCTTCGAGTTACCACCCAAGCTATCCTTGAGCAGCCAGGTGAGTACTGAATCCCTATAGGGTATAAAACAAGGCTTCTTGTGTCCGTTCGTGTCTACGGATACCTCCGCTAATGCGGATATCACAGATCCCAGAGTAACTAATGATTTATTAATATGAGCGCCTTCTTTCAATCGCTGCCCTGTGGCTCCTGTGGCGTCCGCGCGTTCGCTCCCCGCCAAATCCACGAGATGGATCTACAATAAAATGCAATTGCCTGGTTAATACAACAGTATATAATATCAAATAATACTAATGACAGTCAAGTTATTTAAAAAAAAAATACCTTGGAAACGGTTTCACTGGGCACGCCGTCGCAGTAACCGGCTTGCACGAAGGTAATGGTGAAAATCGCATGACTGCGACTGCTCACGTCGTTCATGTTCGTTGCAGCCGTTGTACGATGAGAGTTTCCTCTATAAATAAATTCAAAATTTTATTTTTAAAAAAAGAAACAAAAATAAAACTGTTATCATCATAGAGCTATCAGCTGTTTTAAAAAAAGAAACAAAAATAAGACTGTTATCTTCATAGAGCTATCAGCCGTTTTAAAAATAGAAACAAAAATAAAACTGTTATCTTCATAGAGCTATCAGCCGTTTTAAAAAAAGAAACAAAAATAAAACTGTTATCTTCATAGAGCTATGAGCCGTGAGACTTTCTAGATAGTTGATAGAACAGTGACAACTCGAAATTATTTTACTATTTTAAAAGTAGAACTATTTTAAAATAATAAGGTTCATAATAATGTATATATAAAACTAATATAATACATGTTTCATAATATACACTCAAAATACTAATATGCTGTTTTCCAGATATGTATAAATTTGTGTGTGGGTGTGTTTTAATAGTTCTAGAAACATTAATTGCTGTTTATTGAACATTTATCCAGTTTAAACTGGAAAATTAAATGAAATTTCATACTTTTCACATTTGCTGAGGGTTGTAGCGTGTAAACGGTAAGAGCTAGAGAAAAGTGTCTAAGCCTCAATTTGTGTACATTAAGTATATGAGTCTAGATTTGATTTTGAACATATAGTTAACATAAAATTTAAATATTTACTTGTGTCACTGTTCTATCAATGGAGAGATATAATTATTAATATTATTATCAATGAGAGTCCATTATTACCTGGTCATACATTCCTGAATATGCCCATAATTAGTAACTAAACAACTGGTGAGTCCTTGAACGTAAGGTCCTCGTTTGGGGTGTTCACGAACTTTTAACGAAGTGCTATCACGACCCCTAAGTAGATCTGCCACCCGTTCCTGATATATTTCCAAGTAACTAACGTGCACGCGATGCGTGGTACCTCTTTTTGAGTCCACAGACATCCTTTCAAATAGAGCTTTGCATATTCTAGGAATTAAACCCTGATTTTCCTGAAAAACAAATAACACATCATTAACACATCTCGTTTCCCGTCAACACAATTGAAATTAGTATATCCTGTGTATTCTAAGTAGATGAGCAATGATTCAAGTGTATTGACAGAAATCAACAAAACTTTTTGAAGTAATTAGTGTATACAAATAGAGTTGAGATGGGTTAATTTTTTAAAATGTGTGTGTGTGATTTTATAATAAAAAATATGGTTGCCCTTCATCTAACCCTTAAAGGGCCATTATGGAAAAATGTGCTCAGTGCTATTATTATACATGCCCCTTCATATTAAAACTAGCAGGAATGTGAACAAAAGTTTTATATACAATAACATTTGTTCATATTCCTGTTAGTTTCCGTAATAAATGACTGTCTTAAAATAAATAGACCATACTGTATATAATGTTAGTTGTTGTGTACGAGACTTTATGATGAGTTGTTGTCTGGTGATAGCTATGCCTAATAAAAGTTTTTTGCATTGCTTATTGGTGCATCAACTGCCTTTCATTCATAAGAATATTATAATTCACCTTTATTAATGTTTTTTAAAGCTACTAAACTGAAATTCTATTATTTTACATGAATTGTCTGTATTTTACTGAGAGGCTTTAGAAAATTTATTTGGAACAACTGGTATAAGTTGTGCAGAGCTGTTTATTTTTATCACTACTATACTTACAGTTGATCCCATCATAGTGAACGTTTTCCCACTTCCAGTCTGTCCATAAGCAAACACACATGCATTGTAGCCTTCAAAAGCACAATCAACAACTTCGGTGCCCAAATCATTGTACACCTCCTCCTGTGATGCAAATATTGCAGAGTTGTCATTGTGTGACCAATAGGAGTGATCAAAAGTGAACTCCTTGTAGCGAATACTTTCATCTCGTGTGTTTGCCTAAATAAAACAATGGTATCACATGAAGCTTTTTGGGCAGTTATAACAATTACCTTGGAATTTAAAATACCCGTCATTTTCCCCTTCATTTGTATTATCAGTTTTGCATCCATATCAATCTCCCTGCAAAAATAAAACATTCAATGCAAGCAGGAAAAAGCTTTTTAGTTCAACATGAATGAACCTAAAAGAGTCTTAAGCCCACCCATTCAAAAACCTTCTGGACTTCATTGAACTTACAAAGCTCATGAATCAGAAATAAGTAATGGGGGACCAATAAGGGCAAGATATATGAAGAAGTAGAATCATTTAAATCATATAAACTTATAATAATAATAACTATTTACTATACTGGTGATTCTTGAGCTAAATAAATTTAAAAAGTCCTGGCAAATGATCAAGATGGAAATCCCCCTGTATACATGAATATTTTTTTATATAAAAGACCTTGAAAAAAGTTTAAAATAGAGACAGACTGGTGTAAACACATTTTGTTTACATGTGTTATTGGCACTTGTTAATGAAACTATTTTTGGAATAAATATACTAACATTTACACCTTTGTTTTTATAAGAAAGCCACTATTTTAAATGTAATTATAAATTATTTATATATTTATCAGTATGAGATGGATGACACCACTCACCCCTGTATTCACCAACATTCCATTTATCTGTCAATAGCTATCGAACCCATAAGTATTTGTTGTTATAGCAACAATAAATACATTATTTAGGGAATGTAGTTACTTTAGATTCTCTCTATTGGAGACACTGAATAATTAAACAAAAGGTGTTTTCAAAGCTCCTATTGCAAACACTACTCAAAGTGTTTGACATTTGTTTTTGGCATTTCTGTCACAATGACGTTGTCAATTTATCCATTCAATAGCTTATGGGATCTATAAAATTTATGGGATGTTGGTGAAGATGGGCATCAGTCACTAAACTGGGTTTTGAATTACATTGTACTAGATATGTCAAGAAACACGTTTATAGTTTCAATTATTGATCTTCATCTGGTACTATAACCAATCATGTCTTCAATAAAAGACATATGCAGTATATGATTGGTTATAGTACAAGCTCAACATAGCACATGAATAATTGAAACTATGAACTTTTTCATGTTCCTTAGTGAATCTAGTACCCTGTTGTGGGCGAATAATCCTTCAGTTTACAGAGGTAATCTGTGATGTTAAGGTAAATACTGGGTGATTAGACTCCTCTGAGGTTCTCCCTTTTCCAGCAGCAAAGCCCTCAAACACATAGTTATAAAGATAGAAGTATTTTTTGTAATTCAAGCTCAACAGTAAATAAGAAACTTATGTTGAGAAGTCAAGAAACCAGGGAATATTTTATGACTTGTTAATATCAGCAAATAACATCTAATAATTGTTGTTTCATTGCCCATATCTTCTACTGAGCATAGAGAAATATACTGAGCAGTATAAATTTAACAAGTAAACAAAAAGAAGTTGAACATTGACGGTAAAA
Source organism: Lordithon lunulatus (assembly GCA_963942505.1). Lineage (NCBI taxonomy): Eukaryota > Metazoa > Arthropoda > Insecta > Coleoptera > Staphylinidae > Lordithon > Lordithon lunulatus. The sequence continues at coordinate 59,114,387 of OZ012668.1, read as the reverse complement.
CAATTGAAACTGTACAAACAATCCGGTTTACTTTTAATGCGTCCAATTATATGCAACGCCGCCCACCGGTTTGCAATGTGTAGCAACAAAAACAAACGCCACACAAATGTGCACTGGACCAAACAAAAAATGGGAAACTAGAGACTCACCGCTGGTTGAAGGGCCGCACCCTCACGGCCACCTTCACCGACGCCATCCTCGTCGCCGGTTCCGCACGTTATTCACAATAAAAACACCACATTACACTACAAATTCACCACTGGCAGGTCTTTATTATTATTTAACAACAGCTGTCACGGCGGCCATCACTATCACGACTGTCAACTATTCATGGTGGGGGGGCACTATTGGGTGCGTTCTACTCCATTCAGCGGCTTAAAACAATGTTATAACAAAAGCGTTTTTAAAGCTAATATTCCAGCTCTTCACGTTTGCGTTACCGTTGCTGTGTCAGCCAATTGGTGGCTCGCGCAGCAATGGAACCGCAAAGGTTAAGAGCAGGAATATGGCTTAAATCATTGACTAAAGAGTTCAAGACTTCTCAACCACGCATATGCACGATAATTTAGACTAGACGATGATATCAGCCCAACAGTTACCAATGTTTTACCACAGTACACAGAATCAGTCGTAAATTGTACTGCGATACAGCTCCCCGTATTCTGTTACTGCATCCGCGTACATCCGTCAGTGGCCAAATTTGAGGAGAAATCAGCTCTATGATTGACTCACTCGGTAGATAATATCACAGATTAGTGTTATTATATTTTATTATATTATATTTACGTTATTATAACGCTAATCTGTGATAATATTGATTACTTATATACCCAATATTTATTACTTATATTATTTACATGTTTTGCATTATTTTCTAGAAATTAATCGACCTTTAGATCTCTGTAACATGGTGATGTTGGTGATGTATTTAATCCCCCAAACACAAAATGACAACAACAAAAATTTCGCTGATCGGCATGAACACAACCAATAAAAATACCGTTGCCAATTATAATTATAAATATAGATGATCTCACTTTTTCAACAACTTTAGCACTTTGCATGTGCACATCCACATCCACCACGAAATATTTGTACCGCAGACTGATGTTATATAGCAAACTGATAGTTATTTTCACTGTTTCACGATCATTTTCGGGTGTTAAACACGCGCGTTCGTCCTGACAATAAAATTACGATTGAGTCATTTCATTGTTCGCCGTGTCGACACCGATTTTATTTTGCGCGAAGGATACAGAGCAAGGAGTTGCATATTTATGGGATTGCAACCGAATTACAGTTATTTGTAATTAATTAGAAATAAGGCGCTGTGCGCGTGACTAAACGGCGTAGAATATGAAAAGAGAGCAGATGGTACTAGAATTTTGTTCAAGTTTCTATCCTTTACTGGATAGTTCAACGCCAAGTTAGTTAAAGCGAATTACTTGTTGTATGAGGCTGCCTTCGATTGCATCTGCTGGAGTCCTTTAATAGCACCTTTGTTTTAGTATTTGCTATAGATATCGGATTTAAATGAATAGATAACTGAAGATTTTTAATAGAACGTTAGTACACCAATTAATTATTATTATATTTTGAATTTTGAGGCAAAACATTAAAGTGAAGATAGATATTATTCGTTGCCAACTTTATACCTTCCAGTTTCACACCCCTGGCAACCAGATCAACCAGATCTTGTCTATGAACCTTTTGTTGCCAGCGTTCCCTTATGCAGGGTTCATTTCTAGAATTATATTTTCATTGTAAACAACTACACCAACTCTTGTCTATGAAGGATTATATTTTCTTTGCTATGAACTACACTAATATACCCTCTATTGAGTTTTTAGTGTATTAAGTAAACGCATGCGCGTTGATTGGTTGAAAATCTGTTACTAGCACCTGCGCAATAGGATCGCAGAAGGCGGGAGGGTACGTGACGCGCTCGCAATGCCGCGGCGGTCGTCAAGATGGCCACCTGCGACAGCAAAGCTCCGCTGCGTACGGTCAAGAGGGTGCAGTTCGGCATACTCAGTCCAGATGAAATTGTGAGTTAACCCACCTACTACGCGCGTGCAATAATATTAACCATGTTTGCGAGCCCTAGGGTCGCCCGGGACCGTGGAATTCGTGTGCGAATCTTGTGCAACCTTACAACACGTACAGCAGTGAAATACGGCGTGTTTATCAACAGAGCCCCCGCTCACATGACGTGCTCCTTTATGTACGCGGGGGGGTTCGTGCAGTGAATAATCATGGGGAATAACGGATTGATATCAGTAGTGGGAATTACGGGTTTTGCGGAATAGAAAGGGGGACCTTCGATTGTTTGGGGGACATACTTGTTTTGTTTTATATATATACGAATTTTGTTTTTAAACTTGAGAATATAAACTTGAATTTAATTATGTTTTGCATCAACAGTGGTTTAATTTATCCTACTAAATTATTAAATTTTATAATGAAATATCAGTGTTGTATACATTTAACTAAGATATGCTCAATTGAGTATCTACAACTGTAGTTCTTAACTAGCTCTATGGAACACTTGTGCTTCATAAGCTTGTTACGAGTCCTTTGTGAAATTATGAAAGCTAAAATTGAATCTTATCTACTGTATGTGATTGATTTTGGTGATTATGATTTTTTGCTTATGATCAAAAATGCACCCTGACTTCTATAAGATTAAGAATCACGGATCTACAATTGTACACATCTATCAGCAAAAAAGATAGAATTGAATAAAAAACATTTCGAATTTTGATTTAATATTAATTAATTTATTCAGAAAGTCATGTGGTGCCCACACCCGATATTTATTAGTTGATTAAAAACACATTTTTGTTAGTTATTAAATGTATTTACTAAAAATTTATGATCATAATCCTTATTTATAAAACATAGAAGATTATCAATATGAACAAAATAAGTTACAGAGGCAATAATAAAGTATTTTAATCAACTACAATTTTTATGATATTTTGCTGCATAGTTGACCTCAACCTCAATATACTTTCATAATTTGAGGCATAAGAATGGTATACATGTGATCCCATCCTTAAGATAATAATCAAAATAATTTTTAGGCCAGTTTTTGTTTAAAACTCATCTTTTATTTCAAAACATGAAAACACTGTTGGATAATGACATATCGTTATCCAACAGTGTTTTCAAATGGCACATTTGTGCCATTTTTGGAAATTAGCAATAAAGGGCAGCATAAACTACTATTTTAAATATAATTTTGGCTCCTTACATTTTGAGTGTCATCAGGAGAGGCCAAATAGTAAGATTCAGTATTTGTAACTATTGTACATTACTCAGTAAGCAGAAAAATTTATAAACAGAAGAGTAAAGGATCATGATGAAATAAAATGATAGTTGATTAATTATGCTGCTAAATTATTCAACATTTAGTATTGCGACCAACTAAAACAAGATTCCAAAAATTATGTCCAGTGGCACTGTTAACAAGGCCCTATGCCCCATAGGGGCCAAATGGCCTAAGAGAGAAACATTGATAAACTTTAAGCGAATTAAATATCAATAGGCCTTATAAGCTGAGCACTTGCAATGTGCAATAAATTGATTTTAGAATAAAGCATTTCATATTGCAATCATGACCATATAAATTACATGTCCCATGTTCTTGCATATTAATTTGATTCCCCAGAGTTAATATGATGTAAATTAATGAAACAATCATCCAGTTTCACTTGTCTTGTAGTAAATATGCTAATATTTATATTATTATATAAAATTTACTTTAGTTTTCTTACATGTTTTGCATTTTTTCCCTAGCGACGGATGTCTGTTACTGAGGGGGGCCTCAAGTTCCCCGAGACAATGGAGGCGGGCCGTCCGAAGCTCGGCGGCCTCATGGACCCCCGCCAGGGTGTCATTGACAGAAACTCCAGGTGCCTCACATGTGCTGGAAACATGACAGAATGTCCAGGACATTTTGGACACATTGATTTGAGCAAACCAGTCTTTCATGTCGGTTTCGTCACCAAAACCATAAAAATATTAAGATGTGTCTGCTTTTACTGCAGTAAACTACTAGTCAGTCCTGTAAGTACAAAAATATTAATATAATTACTAGACTATTTTCTAAGGTCCCAACTTTTAACAATCAAGTGGGGATCATGAAGAAAATATACAGTTCCATAGGGTTTTTATTACAAAGATTTTTTGTTTGTTTATACTCTGCTTATATGATATAATACGTTACACCAAAATATGGTAGATAGGCATTCGATTAAATATCAGTGATTAGTGGTCCAGCCATGCACCTCAATCTACTGTCCCATCCATAGAATCTGACTTCCAGTCACTGGATTACAGGAGTGCACTACACTCCCAGTCATTCGATTAAATAAATAAAATAAAATTATATGATACCCAGTATAATTGCAATATTAACAGATCATTCCACTGATCCTTCCTAACAGTAATGTGTAATAAAATATCAAGTAGTTATATTTGTATCTCCAAACTCTAATTCAAATTGAATTGAAAGCAGAAGATATCATGAGATTTAACAAGGTTTAAACTATTAAGTGGCTACAGCATGTGAAGTGATTTTAGTATAATCTAACTAAAATCACTTCACATGCTGTAGCCACCTAATACTTTACACCTTGTTAAATCTCATGATATCTCCTGCTTTCCATTTTTTAGCTTTAAAAGTGATCATAATTTTGGAATTTCACAATAGTATGACCAATTATTGTTTTAGACAAACCCAAAAATCAAGGAAGTAGTCATGAAATCAAAAGGCCAGCCTCGCAAACGTTTGGCGTTCGTTTACGATCTCTGCAAGGGCAAAAATATTTGCGAGGGCGGTGACGAAATGGATGTAGGTAAAGAGGGTGAAGATCCAAATGCAGCTGGCAAGAAGCAAGGGCATGGTGGTTGTGGTAGATACCAGCCAAACATCAGGAGGGCAGGATTGGACCTTACAGCTGAATGGAAACATATCAACGAGGACTCACAGGAGAAAAAAATTGCACTGTCTGCAGAAAGAGTTTGGGAAATCCTCAAGCATATAATAGGTACAAACTATAAGGGTTTTAAATTGCAAAATATTTAAATTTAAATTCACTGTATTGATAGATCAGATTAATAAATCGCAAATGGAGCAGAAATTCATATTACTTATTAAATTATTTTTTATTAGATGAGGAGTGCTTCATTCTTGGTATGGACCCGAAATTCGCCCGTCCCGATTGGATGATCGTCACATGCCTACCAGTCCCACCACTTCCGGTGCGTCCAGCCGTTGTCATGTACGGTTCAGCTAAGAATCAGGACGATTTAACACACAAGTTGGCTGATATTATAAAAGCCAACAACGAGTTGCAGCGGAATGAAGCTGCAGGTGCTGCAGCGCACGTTATTTCAGAAAATATCAAAATGCTACAATTCCACGTAGCCACATTGGTGGATAACGACATGCCCGGTATGCCCAGAGCCATGCAGAAATCTGGCAAGCCCTTAAAAGCCATTAAAGCTCGTTTGAAGGGTAAGGAAGGGCGTATTCGTGGTAATCTTATGGGAAAACGTGTGGATTTCTCCGCACGTACCGTCATTACACCCGATCCGAATTTGCGGATTGATCAGGTTGGAGTTCCAAGGAGTATTGCGCAGAATTTGACGTTCCCAGAGATTGTGACTCCTTTTAATTTTGACAAGTAAGTCTTCTACAACTAGAATAATAGTAAGAGTATTACTCTTAAATTCAAATTATCTTTGATTTGTTTGTGCCAAGGAAAATGACACCTAGTTTGTAATTTCATATCAAATTTTTTCATGCTTATAGTTTTTTGTAGAGCAGTATAACTCACTGTAATGTAAAAATGTGGTGAATTACAGAAATTTAAGTTAAAATAGCAAACGTCAATAAATTTTGTCTACATGAGGCATGACAAACTGGGAAGAAATTAGTTAGTTAATTATATTTAAAACAAAACTAATACAGATATTGTTTTTTGAAACTGAAGTACAAGTTTAAAAAAGGAATATCTGTAATAGAATTTTTTTAAATATAATTAATCGCCAATTATTTTCTAGGATGTTAGAATTGGTGCAGAGAGGCAACTCACAATACCCAGGAGCTAAATACATTGTGCGTGACAATGGTGAGCGTATCGACTTGCGTTTCCACCCCAAACCCTCCGATTTGCATCTGCAGTGCGGATACAAAGTCGAACGACACATTCGCGATGGCGATCTCGTAATTTTCAATCGTCAGCCCACTCTCCATAAGATGAGTATGATGGGGCACAGGGTGAAAGTGCTGCCCTGGTCCACATTCCGGATGAACCTCAGTTGTACTTCCCCGTATAACGCTGATTTTGACGGGGATGAGATGAACTTGCATGTACCGCAGAGTATGGAGACGAGGGCTGAAGTCGAGAATCTTCATATCACACCAAGACAGGTACATTAAACAGTTGAATTTATTTTTATATCATCGAGTTAAAGGTCTGTATATAAGACAATATTATTCTCAAAATAAATAAATCAATCTTTAGAAATTCATAATCTGGGCCTAGCTCAGTGGCTTAGTTGTTAGAGGAGCCGTGCGTCTCGTATTGAACATTAGGGAGTGAGAATTCAAACCCTGTTGTTGGAGAAATTTCGAAAATCACTTTCTTTCTATGAAGTTAAAGTGAAATACCAAACTACTCTGAGATTCTTCCTTTACCTAACACTACAATTATTATATTTTCAGATTATTACGCCCCAAGCTAACAAACCCGTCATGGGTATCGTACAGGACACCCTAACAGCCGTCCGTAAGATGACAAAACGTGATGTTTTCATTACAAAAGAACAAATTATGAACCTTCTCATGTTCTTACCCATTTGGGACGGTAAAATGCCACGTCCAACGATTTTAAAGCCGAAACCGCTTTGGACGGGCAAGCAAATCTTCTCTTTGATTATTCCTGGTAACGTGAACATGATCCGTACACATTCCACGCATCCGGATGAGGAAGATGATGGACCGTATAAGTGGATTTCACCTGGAGACACAAAGGTGAGAATTTAAATGGCTAAATCAAAAAATAGAATCAGTCTAACTAAATCAAAGTTTGATGATTGAAGCAAAACTAATCATATATCACTTTTTGTATACAGGTAATGGTAGAACATGGTGAATTGGTGATGGGGATCCTATGCAAGAAAACCCTGGGAACATCAGCTGGTTCCTTGCTGCATATTTGTATGTTGGAGTTAGGACATGAAGTCTGTGGTAGATTTTATGGTAACATCCAAACTGTCATCAACAATTGGCTATTGTTAGAAGGTAATTATAAACTGTTATTGAAACTTCATAATTTTGAAATCAGACATTTATCTTGAATAATCGAATGTAGACAGTATTGAAACTAATTTTCTTATTAATGTTATTGTTCAGGTCACAGTATTGGTATTGGTGACACTATTGCCGATCCGCAGACCTACTTGGAAATTCAGAAGGCTATCAAGAAGGCCAAAGAGGATGTAATAGAGGTTATTCAGAAGGCACACAACATGGAGCTGGAACCGACTCCCGGTAACACGCTCAGGCAGACTTTCGAGAATCAGGTGAACAGAATCCTGAACGATGCTCGTGACAAAACTGGTGGTTCTGCCAAGAAGTCACTGACTGAGTATAATAATTTGAAGGCTATGGTGGTGTCTGGTGCCAAAGGGTCCAATATTAATATTTCTCAGGTAATAATTACTAAATATAATAGTCTATTGCTACATTTAAGGATGATTCTGATAGAAAACTAAATTTAAATATTCATTATAAATAATATGTTATAAAATTATCTCATGGGCTGGCTAAAAACTTACACAATTCAATTTTGTTTCTTTAGGTTATTGCCTGTGTGGGCCAGCAGAACGTTGAAGGCAAACGTATCCCGTTCGGTTTCCGTAAACGCACCCTGCCGCATTTCATTAAGGATGATTACGGTCCTGAATCAAGAGGTTTCGTAGAGAATTCATACCTTGCCGGTTTGACCCCATCCGAGTTCTATTTCCACGCTATGGGAGGTCGTGAGGGTCTGATTGATACAGCCGTAAAGACAGCCGAAACCGGGTACATCCAGCGTCGTTTGATAAAGGCTATGGAGTCTGTTATGGTGCACTACGATGGCACCGTACGTAACTCGGTCGGGCAGTTGATTCAGTTGCGTTACGGCGAGGATGGTTTATGTGGGGAGATGGTAGAGTTCCAGACGTTGCCCACAGTGAAGCTCAGTAATAAGGCTTTTGAAAGAAAGTTCCGATTTGATGCCAGTAACGAGCGATATCTGAAGAGGGTGTTTAATGAGGATGTTATTAAGCTGATGATGGGATCGGGTGATGTTATATCAGAACTTGAGAGGGAATGGGAGCAGTTGCAAAAGGATAGAGAGGCGTTACGACAGATTTTCCCCAGTGGCGAATCTAAGGTGGTACTGCCATGCAATTTGCAACGTATGATTTGGAATGTACAGAAGATTTTCCACATCAACAAGAGGGCGCCTACTGATTTGTCGCCACTTAGGGTGATTCAGGGTGTGCGCGAGTTGTTGGTGAGGTGCGTTATTGTAGCGGGAACTGATAGACTGTCAGTGCTAGCCAATGAAAACGCTACATTGCTGTTCCAATGTTTGGTTCGATCCACACTATGCACAAAACTGGTTTCTGAAGAGTTCAGGTTGAGCACAGAGGCATTTGAGTGGTTGATTGGAGAAATCGAGACAAGATTCCAACAAGCACAGGTAATTATACAAAATTATCATAAATATCTATTGTGGACAAATTTCGCGATAATAATACCTTATATAATAAGTCTATTAAATCTCTTACCATCATTTTCTTATAGGCGAATCCTGGTGAGATGGTAGGTGCCCTAGCTGCCCAATCTCTCGGCGAGCCCGCCACTCAGATGACACTGAACACTTTCCATTTTGCCGGTGTGTCCTCCAAGAACGTAACACTTGGTGTGCCTCGACTGAAGGAAATCATTAATATCTCCAAAAAACCGAAGGCTCCTTCCCTAACAGTTTTCTTAACGGGTGCCGCTGCCAGGGACGCAGAAAAGGCTAAAAACGTACTGTGTCGTCTGGAACACACTACGCTACGTAAAGTAACTGCAAATACCGCTATTTACTATGACCCCGATCCACAAAACACTGTAATCCCTGAAGATCAGGAGTTTGTAAATGTTTACTACGAAATGCCCGATTTTGATCCAACAAGGATCTCTCCATGGTTGCTACGTATTGAATTAGACAGAAAGAGGATGACGGATAAGAAGTTGACTATGGAACAAATCGCTGAGAAAATCAATGCTGGTTTCGGTGATGATCTAAATTGTATTTTCAATGATGACAACGCTGAGAAACTGGTGTTGCGTATTCGTATCATGAACAGTGATGACGGTAAATTCGGTGATGGCGCCGATGAGGATATTGATAAAATGGATGACGACATGTTCTTGAGGTGTATTGAGGCCAACATGTTGTCCGACATGACGTTGCAGGGTATTGAAGCTATTTCCAAAGTGTACATGCATTTGCCGCAGACGGACAGCAAGAAACGTATAGTTATTACCGAAACGGGTGAATTCAAGGCTATTGCTGAGTGGTTGTTGGAAACTGATGGTACTAGCATGATGAAGGTGCTTTCAGAGAGGGATGTTGATCCTGTCAGGACGTTTTCGAACGATATTTGCGAAATATTTTCGGTGAGTAATCTGGCAACAATGTTTTAGTTTGAGTCTGTATGGTTATGGCCATCCCTATGTAGGCGTGATATTGGCCCTGTCCGTTTGGCTACTACTAGTGACTAGTAGTGACACATGCTGACGTCAGCCTGTGCTATTAGTATGAGCGTGACGTCAGCATGTGTGACTACTAGTCAGTAGTAGTAGCCAAACAGACAGGGCCATTGTAGCATAGGGTAACCCTAAGACGACAGGCTTTCTCCAATAATTCATTGCTCGAAAAGAAGCTTATTTTCAACTTCTTCTTCGTGACCTAGTAGATTCGTCACGGCATGCACAAAGGTTATACCGCCCGTATTCGGTCGCCAGAGCCTCGTTAGTGTGAACCAGGGTGCACCACGTGGAGGTGAGGTTGACCTTTGACCATTCTGGCCCTTGCACCCCATTTGGAAAAAACGTACTTATTGCATATAGCTTCTAGGGAGCAGTTTACTATAATGTAAAAGCATTTTCGATCTTTTCTACCACAAAACGAAACCATTTTATACATTAAATACAGATCTGTGGTCGAGTGGTTAGAGGCGTCGTCCGTCTCGTATTGAGCATTGGGGAGTCTGGGTTAGAATTGGGGCGAATTTTTGTCACTACAATTACCTTTCACAGTTTTTCAATGGTTTTCTGCGAAGTTTAGGGTGATTAAACTCCTGGGCTTGTCCCTTGACTAGCTGATAGCCCTATAAAGATATAGAACAAGCTTCCTCCTGTTGTTGGGACGTAATTAGCTGTCGTTTTTACATTACCACTGTCCTAAGTAACCAGAACTTTATTGCAGATGTACAAATATCTCAACTACTGATGTATCAAAATAACTGTTAAGTTTTATATTTAATACTAAAAAACAACACATTCCTTGCTGTCATTCGTTAAATATTGTAGAAACTTAATTAAATTATTTTTACAGGTACTTGGTATTGAAGCTGTACGTAAATCCGTCGAGAAAGAGATGAACGCCGTACTTCAGTTCTACGGTCTCTACGTAAACTACCGACATTTGGCCTTACTGTGTGACGTAATGACTGCAAAGGGTCATCTTATGGCCATCACTCGTCACGGTATCAACAGACAGGACACTGGTGCTCTCATGAGATGCTCCTTCGAGGAAACTGTTGATGTGTTGATGGACGCGGCGTCGCACGCCGAAGTAGACCCTATGAGGGGGGTGTCCGAGAATATTATTATGGGGCAATTGCCGCGTATGGGCACGGGCTGTTTTGATCTACTATTGGACGCAGAAAAGTGTAAAATGGGCATTGCGATTCCTCAAGCTCATGGCTCTGATATAATGACTAGCGGGATGTTCTTCGGGTCGGCCGCTACACCGAGCATGAGTCCTGGCAGTTCAATGACGCCTTGGAATCAAGGGGCTACTCCGTTCAGTGGAGGAAGTGTATGGTCACCACAAAGTGAGTTTTTATACTTATTAATAATCATTTTTTTTAAATGTAACTAAATCCGTATCACAAAAATATTCACACCTACACATATTTTTCAATACTTAAAGGATACTTAAATTAGAAGTGATGTTTCTCTTGATAAATGTAATTATGCTTTTGTTTATGGTGGTATTTTTTTTATAGATATGTTGGGTAGTGGAATGACACCAGGTGGACCATCATTCTCCCCATCTGCAGCCTCAGATGCCTCTGGAATGTCGCCAGGATATCCTTGGTCGCCCAATCCGGCTTCACCAGCGATGTCCCAATACAATATAGCGTCTCCCCGTGCAACATCTCCATCATATAGCCCTTCATCGCCGGCTTTCCAACCAAATTCACCATCAGTAACACCGGTGTCACCTGGTTACTCGCCAAGCTCACCGGGGTATTCACCAACAAGTCCAAACTACAGTCCAACAAGTCCAAGTTACTCACCTACAAGTCCAGGATATTCACCAACGAGTCCAAGTTACTCGCCAACGAGTCCTAGTTACTCGCCGACATCGCCGTCATACAGTCCAACTAGTCCAAACTACAGCCCGACTAGTCCCGGCTACTCGCCTACAAGTCCGAGTTATTCACCAACCAGTCCAGGCTATTCACCAACTAGCCCCTCATACTCGCCAACTTCTCCATCATACAGTCCGACGAGTCCCAGCTACAGCCCGACCAGCCCAAGCTACTCACCAACAAGTCCAAATTATTCACCAACCAGTCCAGGTTACTCACCAACATCCCCCTCATACAGCCCATCTTCCCCGAACTACTCACCATCGTCCCCAAGATACACACCGGCGTCACCCAATTATTCACCAACATCCCCCAACTACTCGCCATCCTCCCCACAGTACTCGGGAGGCTCTCCAAGTTATTCACCCTCTTCACCAAAGTACTCGCCCACATCGCCGAATTACTCGCCAACCAGCCCTAGTTTTGCAGGTGGCAGTCCACAGTACTCCCCCACCTCACCAGGCTACTCTCCAACAAGCCCAAACTATTCCCCATCATCTCCACAACATACACCAGCCGCGAGCTCGCGTTATTCCCCATCCTCACCCAACTACTCCCCAACCAGCCCCAACTACTCGCCAACATCCCCACAGTACTCGCCACACAGCACCAAATACTCCCCAACATCTCCCACCTACACCCCAACCAGTCCCAGCTACTCACCAGCCAGTCCGGCGTTCTCGCCGCAACCACCCCGCTACTCGCCTTCATCCCCGAGCTACTCGCCAACTAGTCCGAATCCCGATCAGGACTAAGCACGTTTTTCAATTTCTTTCAATTGTTACTGTTAAGTTAGATTTTTACGATTGTAGTAAGTGTTTTTGCATTTTTCTAGAAACAGATTACGATTTAGCATGGGGGCAACAATGTTGTGGTTCTATATATGATAACTATTTAAAACATTTTCTGTATATAGATTATATTTTATTACCTTTAGTAAAACTGATCTATGTTTATTTGGACGATGTTTCTTTTAAATAAAATATATTTTAGGAAAATCTATGGTTTTTATTTGGAAGAGACCTCGAGTTTTCAGCCGATTTTCATATTTAAATCCAAGGTATTGTTATTGGAAAAAAATTCGAATTGCTAATTTTTATGTTTCATAACTAATATCGTCGAAATTGATTATTTTTAGAAAATGTGTGGATGTCTGTGTACAAAATTTCGTAAGGTAAATAATTATTATTGCTAGGTTTAGTAAAGTATTTTGCATAATCGTCAGTTGTAATTAGTATAAAATAAACAAGATTTAATTTATATTTCAGTTGTATCAAGTTTACTTATCATTCCTGTAGATTTTCAATCGCTTTACCTTTAGAAAGTAGTCAGGACAGGGGTTACTAAAAATAATGACCTTCAAATGAAAATACACGGGATGGCTAGCGGGAGCGGGGTGACATCAATAAAATTTGCACCCCTTAAAAGACTTGCGCCGCAGGACTATTGAACAATTAGTCCTATGGTTAGTTGCCTTGGGCTTGCTCGCGATGGCCCACCGCCATTACAAGCCCTGAAAGTGGCATTTGTTGCAAGTCTTTTAAATTAGGAATTAGATTATAACAGATCCCAACAAAACTATAAATATTAAACATTTATTTTAATACAACAAAATTATTGTGTTATAGAGTGCTATTTTGCAAGCTGAGGAACCAAACACATTCCCAGCCGAACAATCTAAAGATATGCACGAAAACATCATTGACAGTGGCAGAATCTCCAACTCGGATGTACCCTAGAGCAATTCTGTATAGTAATAGTAGCAACTCAAGGTTGTTCAATAGGGTGTATGCCCTGGGCTACTGAAATTAAGCACAAACTCTGTATTTTATGGTTTGATTAATATTTATTAGAAATACACTGATTACTACTCAGGTGAGATATCAATTTGTTGGAAATTCCGCCATAAATAGCACCACACATATATATTATACCTATTAGATACGTTATCGTTACACAAGCCGTTATTATCTCGGAAGACATCCACAATTAAAACCAACCTCCTGTCTGTCTGTGTCTCCACATGTTACAAAAACCCAATTTTTGGTTAATTATATTACTAGATAATTGACGGTTAGTTCGGCCGAACCGGCCCGATAGCTATTTGGTTGCTGGCAGTGAACCCTCGCACTATTTTTCCTCTTCCATCATCATAGCAATTCATCTTCTTTTTTTTTTAAAGATCGAAGCTTAGAAAAATATATTCGTATAAAAATAAAAATTGGTGTTTCATCACTCTATACCTCATCTATCTCTCTCTCGGATATATATAATAATTATATACAAAATAAAATAAAAACGTTGCAAAAATTAAATCTTGTGCGGAATTAAAGCGTGTAGTCTGTAGATCTGAAGCAGAAAAAGTCATCGAAGAATAATCATATTTGTATAAGCCAAAATGTATGTAAACAACATTTTAAATTGAGATGCATTTTATCAGTCAGCAGTTGTTAATTATGCATTTGATAGGCCACAACTAACTAAATAATCAATAGGTATTTATACACAAATTGTCTTCATATTACTGATTTAAATTGTTTACTTCAACGGACTATGTAGAAATGTTTAATATTTTCTTTGTATACACTCAAAAATGATTACTTAACATGTTAACTGCCATGTGTATGCAATAGTATACACAGAGGTTGGGTCATAATAATAACATTTTGTTTTCTTTGCATATTTATGACCCTGATTTTCTTTAATTTTGCTGATAACATATTTTATGGAAGTAATAGGAAGAAAATTAAAAAAAAAACAATACCAAATTATAGTATTGTAGGTCTGGTGACATAATATTTTAGAAATAACATGGCCCAAGAGACCCTTTTCTAAGAAATGACCGCGGCAGTTAACGTGCTAACTGTAGAATGAATTTTCAAGAATTAACGCTTTGTAAAAATTAGAGTAAAATTTAGAACAAAAACATTTACCAGCAGTTGACATTACCATTCTATAAAAATCCAAAAACAGTTGATGGCTTGGTACCTGTAAAAATTCTGGCTGTATACAGTAAAAACCTGCACTCTTAAATATGACCATGCTTTGAATTCACTTCCTCTGCTCCTTTTGTACATATATAAAAATCACATCGATATTGCAAAATGGCATCATAAAATCTCTGTAAAATAATAATAAATCAGTATTTTAAAAAACCGCCGTGCGGTTGTGATGTGTTTTTTGTTTTGTTTCCTGTGTGGTTGTGAGTATGAGTCCCCCCCAGTCGTATTTTTGGTACGAAAATAAATACAACGGCTCAGTCCCCTCCGCGCCGAGAAGGTTCAGTCGTCGGCGCGGAGCGACTTGCCGGCCCACCCCGCGCTCTCATCATTAAAGCACGCAGCATTTTTTCTTCTTATTCTTGTTGTGAGACTGCTTGATTGGTGGTCGCTCAGACAGTTGAAATTTGCGCACCACGCGGACGAGCTCGTAGAACGCGTTGTCGACGTTCATGCGCATCTTGGCACTGCACTCGATATAGGGGATTTTTAGTTGGCGAGCCAGCGTTTGTGCCTCTTCCTGCCAGACGACACGTTGCTGCTCCAAGTCGACCTAGGATTTAATTGTTTAGTTCACAAACAAATGTCATTGATAATTTTATATGATCATCAGGGTCAAGGTATAGATGTTGAATGCCAGTTTCCTTCAACTATGCAAAATCTAGCAGGACTTTCAACTTCTGTTAAGCCCATATGATATTATCTAGTTTCTTATATTGTTTTCAATGCAGACACAAACTACATACTGTCATACACACATGTAGAAAATTATATAGCAGCGGAATAATAATAAATTCACTATCGACTTGTTGGCCACCTGTGCACTAGAGGATATATACAGTATAATAGATAATTCTTCCATACTATAAATGGACTACTGACACATAGTCATTACTAGTAAACTATTGGACAAACCAAATATTTAACATTCTCAGCTATAAATTTGTTTTACATATAACTTTGTAATGGTTCACTTGTACACAAATTTGATTGATTCATAACAATTGTTAAACATAATAAACAATATAATTACCTTATTGCCAACCATTAACATTGGAAACTCATCCCTATCCTTAACTCGCAGTATCTGCCTATGAAACCTGTACATCTCCTCAAAACTTGATCGCTCAGTGACAGAAAATACAAGCAGGAATCCCTCACCAGACCTCATATACTGTTCCCTCATCGCACTAAACTCCTCCTGTCCAGCAGTGTCCAAAACTACAAAAACATCAACATATAACAACCACCTACCAAAAAAAAACACAGTCAACTTACTATCCAATTTTGCAGGAATGTCATCAATAACACATTGCTTTGTATAAGAGTCCTCAATTGTGGGATCATAATCAGTCACGAAATAACTCTGCAAATTGCAAAACAGTTGAATTTCGCGTGTAGGATTACCGACAAGGTTATTAACGTAATTTCACTCCAAATAAAGGCATAACATTGGGCGCACCTGTCGCTCCACGCAAGGGGTGTGCGTGCGTTACCTGTATGAACTGTAGGGTTATCGCGGATTTCCCGACGCCCCCGCCGCCGACAATCACCAGTTTGTAGGTTTGCGAGTGGTTCTGCGCCAGCTTCGACATTATAACTAATTATAAAACTGCGGGTGACCCTGTTCTCTCCCAGGACGACTGCTCTGCACAGACCGGTGTAAATCGCACTAACTAAATAACACACGCGTTGTTTTACACACTGCAACGGTCACATAACGTAGGGTTTGTTTGTTGATTTGGGGGGAAAGCAATTAAATAATAATAATAAGTGGCAAGTGGAAGTCGCGACGGGCGAGTAATAATCGGATGGTTACTAATCGACAGTGGTGCCAACTGTTCAGAGTATAACAACTAGGGTTGCATAGCATAATCATCTTAATATAAACAATATGTAAATATAGAAATTATAACTAAAGATCGAATCTTAGTTATCAACGAGTGTACTACCAAAACCTATAAAAAGGGGTATATGCTCTAATTTGACTAAATATACATACATATTTTTTAGTTGTGTGATCCAGACTTTTGTTACAGGTTACTGTTCTGTCAACATAGTACAAGCCAGGGCCATGGAAGTGGAGCCTTTATTTACGGTGCCCTTCAACAGATGGCGCTAGTGTATTAAGATTTTATTAATTTTTATAGGGTTTTCCAGGTTAAAATGTGTTAGTTCTTTGGTTGGCACTCATCTTTGACACATTTGGACACATTTCATTTTTGGTTATGCGAAAGCATGCACAACCGTACGAAAGTTCTGAACGTATTTTTAATACGATTGCCTTCCTAGTGCCGTATCAGTGTTTATTGAATATGTGTGTTATTAATATTTTAAAACTTGTTTTAGTTTGCTGTATAGTGTGTAGTTTCTGAGAAGTGCCTTTTTGTTTTTAAAGTAATTATGAAATTTAGTAAGATTATTCGTAATTCTGTATATAATGTTATTGTTTAGTAGAATGGGCTACAGAAGGTGTATTGTTGAAGCTTGCAATAATACCTCACAACACTACTTGTGTAACCTACCTCCTAAGAACAGCCTGCAGTATTTACAATGGGTTGCAGTAATTGGAAATTCAGGCAAAATTACTGCTAACTCTCGCTGTCCATTTTGAAGGGATTATTAAACACAGGACTTGATGATACCTACCTTATTTTTGCCAGGTAGAGTATATCGATGATTGTAACCAAGTATTATTGTTGTTGCTACTGATACATATGATAATTATGATGATTATACCAACTAACTGTGGCTGCTCAACCATATGCAAATCTAGCAATAGAATTGGATTGTGATTCTGTAACATACGAGCTGCCTTCTCATTCAAAATACTAAGTGTATAAACAATAAAATCAAATATCATTCTAATACTGTTTCTTTAGGGTAGAATCTAATCAATTTTCAAGGATAACACTTCATGATCATCTATACTACAGCGTTTGCCCACAACTATATTAGCTTACTATTCTTACTATCATAAAATAAACATGCTATGTAATGTACTACAATAGTTATTTTTTCCTGTTACATGTTGTGTTTTCTTTTATTAGTGTCCCAAATATAAATATATATTTAAAAGGAACTGCATTGGAATTTGAAAAACTGTTTACTAAATATTTGAATGTTTTTAAATGTTTTTTGTTGTACATTTTAATGGGTAACAAGAACTTAATGTATTTAAATAATTTAAATACATATCATTGAATGCTTTACAAAAACACTTAATATAAAACATTAAGATATTTAATGAAACAGTACTCAAATTTCAACTGCAGTTTCAAAATACTCTTGTTATTGAATTTTCAGTGGAATGTGGTTCGCGTCTCAGCTTATTAGCTCAGACGCGAACCAACGTTTCAGGTGCCCTTCGTAAGATGGCACCAGAGCCTAATCATTTGACATTCCCATCTATAGTTGTCTATGGTACAAGCATAGACAACTAGACAACTGGTACAAGAACTTGTCTATGGTACTATGGAACAATCAAAGAAAATATAATCATGAACAATGGACTAATGCCCGTATTCACCAACATCCCACAAACTTTATAGGTCCCATAAGCTATTGAATGAATAAATTGACAACGTCATTGTGACAGAATATACCAAAACAAATGTCAAACACCTTGAATAGTACTTGCAATTGGAACTTTTGTTTAATTATTCAGTGTTTGCAATAGAGAGAATCTAAAGTAACTACATATCCTAGATAATGTATTTATAGTTGCAACGAATACTTATGGGTTCAATAGCTATTGATAGATTTATGGAACGTCGGTGAATACGCGAGTAAGGGTTGAATTACATTGTACTAGATTTGCCAAGAAACTTCACTCCAAGCGTGAGCAATTAATTAATTATGTCATTCAATTGGTAACACTGATAACAACCGGAACGGGGATTCCCTTATATCTGAAAACAGGAGAAATCCCCGTAGCATTTCAAAACATATACATTGTAAAACTATCTAGTTCATGTGAAGAAGAACAATGCGTTTGTTTTACATAAATAAATGACTGAATTATGTACATTTTAGTAATATTCTTCGTTTTACACAGATTTGCATAGTAAAATCCAAAATATCGAAATGCACGATTTAATCAGGAACGGATCTCCCGTGTAAATCGGGGAACAGGTGTACAATACGTCAGGGATACAATATATGATGAATAATATTGTATCCGTTCTCCATATTGTACCCCTGTACCACGATTTACACATAGCGCACACACATCATCCAGTACTTGTGTAGTTGAATGAATAATCAGATTACCCTACAATACTACCAACAGATAGCCCCTCAAATTGTATAGCAAGAAGCTAAAAAAAACGACCATCTTTTTGTCATATTATTTCATTAAAAAAAATTAAATCAGGTACTTTTATTAGCACCTGAGTACTTAATTTTATAAAAATCTGTATCAAAAATTCACCTCTATAAAATAGTGCAAAACCTAATGGCATTTTTAAAAATCACAATTCATTCCTTGTAACCTGTTTCTTTAATAATGAGTGGTTTTCAATAATCACACCAAAACTAGCCCAGTTTTTGTTGTAAATATTGCAATTTACCTTCAAATTAAAAAAAAACAAGTTACACTTTGAAAGGCCTCATAGCCTTACTGCCCTCCAGAAAAAAAAACCATCCTGTTTTCAATCACTGTCACTGGAAACCTCCAAAATCCTCCTCCGTTTAGACCCCGACGGTTTAGCTTTGGCTTTCTTCCGCCGCCGTTTTTCCTCCAACTTTCGCTCGGCTAGCTCCAGTTCGGAAATGTCATGCTGAGTCGCACCGAACGACTCTGAATCCACACAAAATGAATCCTGCAAAGAACGAATGTTAATAAACTTATGATACAAATAGCTGACATGTTGGTTACGTATTCATAACTGTTGTCGGTAGTTTGGTTCATTTGTGAGAATATTTCCGGCTGAATCCGTCGTGGCAGGGTGGGTATTTTGAACGTGCCACGCCCCCTTATAGGACTTCTGCAATTCAAACATATTTAGTTAGTTCTGCGCATGCTCCAATACACACAGTATATAAGTACTACAAAATTAATTTAGTTTAATAAGAGAATACTCACCTTATTGATTGTAAATAATGCCCCCTGATATTCGTAGTATTTAATATCTGAGAATCGTCATCAACAAAACTAGCCTCTAACATATCCTGACTAATCCCGCCCTCATCCTCGTCACTACTAATAGTCTCCTCTCCTGATCGCTCCGCCTCTATCTCAATAAACCCGTTTGGACGAGTAATTTTGCCCTTTTTAGCCACCACAGGCGATACATCAAAATCGTCGTCGCTATCATCAATTAAAATAGACTCATTGGGGTTGGTCTCAATACAGGATCTTAAACCTTCACGTATTGAGCCAGATTTTGATGTAGTTGGAGTTGAATTTTTCGACATCAATTGACTATATGTTTTAGATTTTGTTGTATGTGTTAATTTATTGATTGTATCCATCCTTTTAGGGGTTGATTTGTTTGAAATTGGTTGATTTTTTGCTGGATCAACTTTTTTTGGAAGGTATTTCTGCATGATGCTATCTATATCAACTGAATGTATTTGTTGGGGTGGTTTAGAATTATTATCAGTGTCATTCTCCAAAATTGATACATCCATATCATCGATTGAAGATTTACTAGTTTCATTATTGTGTTTCTGTATAATCCTCTTTTTATCACCAGACATTTTTGGTTTGGATAGTTTTGAATCATTGCAGTCTTCTAAGATTGATTCATCAATCATATCAGCCAGAGAAATGTTTGCCAGTTTACTAGATTCATCAGTGTTTCCCTGCATCCTATCAATTTCATCGAATTTTTGTTGTTGGGATAATTTCAAGCCATCTAAAATAGAAACATCCATTATATCAGCTCGAGAGAATTTAGGTGATATACTTTTTTAAATAGGAGCTGCAGATAGAAAGAGATATGCCTATTTTTAAGATATTTTATTTGTGCCAGAGTTATGCAGCTCGCACGCAAAATGGACTGGTGGGACGAGTGAGTAGCCCTAAAGGGAGGTTTCACAATGGGCCCATTTTAAGGCCTAAGTGTCTGTAGCTCCAGCCAACTATCCAGAACTATCCAGATATTTTATTTGTGCATGTACTTACCAATTTTATGTTCCTTTTTTTGTTGGGATGGTTTCGAATCCATGAATACATCTAAAATTGAATCATCCATTATATCCTCAAAAGAGAACTTTGTTGATTTAGTTGTTTTTTTCTGTACACTCCTATTTATATCATCCGACTTTGTTTGTTTGGACGATTTTGAATCAGCACAATCTTCTAAAATTGATACATCTATTATATCAGCAAGAGAGAAGTTTGCTGATTTATTACGTTCACTAATTCTATCCTGCAACGTTCTATCAATATCCTCACACCTTTTTTGTGGGGCACTAGTACAGCCATCTAAAATTTAAAACATCCATTATATTAACTAAAATGAGGTTTTCTTATTTACTAGTATTACCTTTTTTCAGATTAATCCGATTTATATCAGACTTTTTTTGTTGGGATATCTTTGCACTGGTACAGTCATCTAAAATTGACTCGTCCATAACATCAGAAAGAGAAAGTTTTGCGGTTTCAGGACGTTTTTGTTTATTGTCCACTACAGGTGGCATGCAATCCAGGAAATCATCATCAAATATATCACTCATAACTAAATCTGGCTTGAAAGGTGGGGCTTTCTTGTTTACTTCCTCCACTTTTGAAAACACATCCATTAGAGACATGTCACAGATGTCGTTAAGAGTGAAATTATGACTAGTAGTTGGTTTCGATTTACTTGTAGAAATTATTGATGGATATTTATTTTGTGAGGACCCTGAAGGGCATTTTAAATTTGTTTTCTTGCCGCTGTGACTTATTTCAGATTCTGACTGAGATTTCACAGGACAATCTATGACCTTTTTAAATCTGTTTTGTGAATCAATATTTACTGATGGAGATTGATTAATGTTGACATCTGTTGCATTGTTAGTTTTCATTTGCTGCGAATTCATGTCAGATTTTTTTTTCTTAAAGTTATTAAGTTTAACATCATAATCTGTGTTAGAGTTTTTAGTTCTTCTCTGTGAAAAGCTTTTATTAGGGTTTGTTGATGGATGTTGGTCAAGTGTATTATCACAATCTGTTTTATTTCTCCTTTGAGAAGAACTTTCATCATAATTCTTCTTTGGGGTATGCAAAACTTCTACATCACAATCTTTTGCAGAATTAATTCTCCTTCGTGAGGAACTTTTATCACTATTGTTTCCCTTAATTTGTTCAAGATTTACAGCACCACCTATTGCCTTTTTTATTGTATTTTGTGAAGAACTTTTAGTTGCTGATTGTGATGAAATTTTCTTTGTATTATGTGCTGGAGAGTTACCATATGATTGTATGTTAGTTTCTGATGTAGTTTTTAATATTTTTGAATTTGAATACTTTCTTAGCAAATCCGTAGCACTATTTTTAGAATCACTTGATTTATTTTGGAAATCAATTTTTAATTTTTGTAATTTTCCATGCAAATTACTTTTAGTTATAGGACTTCTATTTTGTGATGGAGAAATAATTTTGTCTTGCGAGTATTGTTTATGTAACTGATGTGTTTCTGGATTACTTTTCTGTGAATTTGTTTCCCTATTTAACTCAATTTTATTTAAAGTATTTTCAGTACACATAGAATTTTTTGTCTGTGATTTTTTCCCTCCATTCAACTCACATGATGGATCATTTTTTAGCAAAACCCTTCTAGACTTTTCAACATTTCTGTCTGTAATCAAATCTATTTGATGATTAGTTATCTGTTGTGATGTTTTATTTGACTTATCATGTGTTTGTGATTTCTCACCTGTCTTCTTAGGTCCATCCATAATAAAATCCAGGAAGGAGTCATCACATATATCATCCAAATTAAGTTTACGCTTCGCTTTATTAGGGCTAGACACTTCCAAGACCTCTACACTGCTTGATTTACTTTGACCACTGCTGCTGCTTTTAGAGTCAAACAAATCAGGTGACTGTTCTATATAACTGGGTTTCTTTTTTTGATGCTCCGGAGTACGTTCTTTAATGAGATCTACAACTTTAAAAGATGAATTAAGTTTCTTATTATTTCTATTTGCCTCATTCGTAATTAATTTATTTGCAGATTTATCATCTAATGACTTCATACAATTGGATGATGTATGTTGAGTTTTTGATACATTAAATGTTCTGTTTGTAGATTCAGTAGTCATAACTGTATTTTTTAAGGCACTATCTTTCGATACAACATCTAATTTGCTAACAGATGACTTAATACTATTCGAGCTATTTTGTGAATTAAATATTCTGTTTATAGGTTCCCTTATAGTTTTAGGTGTTATATTTAACTCATCTAATTTATTTGCACCTTTATTTGCGCTATTTATCACTTCAAATGGATTATCTTGCATAACTTTAGGTGGTACACCACTCATTGATGTATTAAATTTCTTTGCAGATACTTTAGTGTCAACTTTTTGTGTCATATCCACAAAAAAATCATCATCAAATATATCATCATAATTTAATTTCTTTACATTAGAAATTTTATCACACTCTTTCTTATTTTGATCATCAATTTTATTCGAAATTAAATGTTTGCTGTTGCTATTAACATCACCACATAAAATATTCTTCTTATTTATATCACTATTATGATCTATATTATGTAGAGATTCTTGATTTGTATGAATTGTGAAGCCTGTTTTACTTCCATTATCACAAACTAGTTTTGTATCTTCTTCACCACATTCAGAACTATAACTATCTAGTTTGCTTTTACTATCACTATAAGAAATATTATTCATCTCACTGTTACAAATTAATTTCTGTTGTGATTTATTATTTTTATGATTTTTGAAGCTTGTTTTACTTTCACTATCACAAACTAGTTTTGTAAATCCTTCATCACATTCAGAACTATAACCTTCTGCAGTTCTCCTTCTTTTGTTTTCATTTAAATCAGGTGAATGTTCTTCAAATAATTGCTTTTGTGATCGCTTCATCCCTCTTCCATTATTATATAATTCAAGCGCATTTGAGGGTTCATCTAAATTATCATTAAGCACAATTTCACTTTTTGTTGACTCCAATATATTATGTGAATTAAATTCGAACTCATTTATAATAGTTGTATCCAAATCTGCATCATCGGGTGAAGAAAACAAATCATCAATAGAATCTAATTTAAAAAAATTTAATGTACCTTGGTACAATCGTAACAAACCTTGAATGCAATCCACTTCCATGTCCTGCTTTTGTGATGGTAATTCAACATCGGCTTGCATTTCAATCACCTTTTTAGCACTTTTTGGAAACTCGAATACATAATTTTCCTTCACAGGGGAGTCTCCTATATAAATTGCATCATCATTAATATCCATTTCATCATCCAAATTATTACAGTTGACAGAATTTAATATTTCCATTTCATTTTCCTTCAGTTTTACTTCATCAATCTTATTTATATTCACATTGCTTTCATTCTCATTTTCAATTACTGTAGCTTTCGTTGTATTAATTTCATCCTCTAAAACATCTTCATCGAAATTAGCCATAATATCATCAAACTCATCCTCCAATTCTTCAAATGATTCCTCCAATTTCGGGTTTAAGCCTTCCCGAAAAACTTGCAAACTCTCCGCATTTACTGAATTTAATATTGAAAAGTCTAGTGGTGTCCATGCAGACACTTTAAAATCATCCGATTTCAGTGTTTGCGCGTTGCATAGAAAGAAATGTTTGCAGATATTGCAGTTGTAATCCTCCATGCTTTTTATTGACAGGAAGTCGTTTAGTTCGGTGTTTAGATTGTGAAGGGTGGTGTTGCAAAACATTAAGTCCTCCTCTAAAATTGTTTGCGGTGCATTGATGTTCTCCTGTGAGGAAGGTTGTTGTTGTTGCTGTTTGAACATTGAGCGTATGTCGCTTTGTTTTTTCGTGGGCTCGGGCTTACTACTACTTGTAACAGCTGCAACAAAAAAAAGAAATAACTATTGATTCTACTAAATGATGCCTAATAAAAAATCAAAAGTACTAGTTTTTTTTTTAAATTGCCTTGAATGTATAAATAAATAGTTATATTTATCGACTACAATATTTGAAATTCATAACTCAATTATTTTTAGACTTTTTGGGGTTTTTAAAAATTACAAAATTGAATTTTAGTAGGATTACAAAAAGTGAGAAGTTCTAATTATAATTCATAACTCAATTATTTTTAGACTTTTTTGGGGGTTCTCAAAAATTACAAAATTATATTTTAGTAGGATTACAAAAAGTAAGAAGTTCCTAATTATAATTGTATGTAAATAATACTAATCATCAAGGGCCGTTTCTACAATTGGCATTTAATTGATGAATAAGGCTATTTGTAGAATAAGTTTGAGATATTGGTTTTAAAATCTCAAAATAGCCTTATTCACCAGTTAAATGTCAATTGTAGAGCCGGTCCTAATACTACATACCTCCTTGAGGAAGATTAAAACGTTTGGAATCTGCCATTTGCAGCAGTGACACCAATAATTTCGAATTGTCAGATGATCCAACCATTCCAAAATCAGATTGCAACATTCTTTGATGCTCAACACCATTTTTTGTATTCAATTCACTAGTAGTAGTCTCAGAATCATAGTTTTTATTAAAATAAAACCTTGCCCTAGGTATACGCTCCTCAAAACTATCTAAAACCACCACCTCCTGCGAGCAATCATCAAAAGTCGCCATACTACTAAACATGCTCTTCAAATTATTATTCTTCAACTTCTGTGGGACTTTCGGAACTGTTATATACATCCTTGTGCAAGTAGGTTCAAAATGGGATGGTACCATTCGCGCGCTCTCTATCTGTAAAGCCGCACGCAGTTCACGCGAGTGCATTATCGTACTAGTCATGCTGTTTTTCGTAGAAAGGCATTCCTGTAAAGATTGATGCTCCGAACCTTCTGAGACCAGCATGATGATCTTTCCCTCCCGTTTTCGACCGGTACGGCCCATGCGTTGTATCATCCGTATCGGGGATTTACTGGAGATATCGAAACACACGACCAAGTCGACCTCACCAATGTCCAAACCCTCCTCGCCGATACAGGTGGAGATTAGTGTGTTGCATGTGCCTTTTCTGAAACATTCAACGACCTGAAAATTGAACAATTGGTATTTTTTTATGCAAATAGTGCTAAACGAGATGATAATATCATTTTGGATTGGTTGTCTCAGTAACAGAAGTAACTACTACTACAACTAAATTTAACTGCAACAAAATCTTTGAATTTTATTAAGAGACATTATTTATGGTTTTATATTATTTGGTACAAACATGATTCCACTCTTAATGGCAGCTTTTGACTACTAGAAAGTAATAATATAACCAAAATATATACACTGACCATGGAAAACTGACCAAAAATTGAACGAATCACAATTTTCAATGAACAAGGTATATATTTTGATTATATTGTTACCTTCCAGTAGCCAAAAGCTGCCATTAAGAGTGGGATCATGTTTGTAATAAATAATGTCTCTTAATATAATTCAAAGATTTTGTTGCAGTTTAATATGATTGTAGTAGTAGTTACTGTTTGGAAGTATTTTCAAATAACTAGGGTCCAACATCAATCAAAGCAAAAAAATCTCCAAGAAGGACGTAATGCCAGAAAAAGAGAGTAGTTACTGTAGTTGTTACAATTCTGTAAGTGGCTATCAACCTTCAGGTTCTTTTGCCATGTCATCAACTGAGTATTCTAGTGTCCTTAATTAAGTTTAATATATTATTCTAGTTTCCATCCTTTATTTGCTTATTATTATTATATTGTAGTCAACTCTAAATAACATACTTACATTGATCTGTTGTTTCTGCGTCATGGCGCCTTGTCCCAGAAACAGTCTTGGCCTTACCAGCGGCTTCTGCATCAGACACAACGTGTACGCCTCCTTAACAGTCTCTTGGAATTCACAGAACACAATCACTCGACTATCATCACCTTTGGCTTTAAAATGAGCAACAACGATTTCTGAGAGCTTGTAGAATTTTGGATGGCCGAATTTTGTATCTTTGGGAATCTAAAATTGAAAAGGAAAGTTGAAAATGATATGCAAAATATTTCTCTCAATTCATAATTGACTACAATTAATATACTTGTATATAAACCACTAGAGATTTTGTGAATTTATCCTAATGGTTTGCATGCTCCTCACTAGCAGAGCTAGATGGCGATTACCTTTTTCTCAAGAGAGAAATCGTATTTCATCGAATATTAATGATTTCTTAAAAATTCCTCCAGAAGGACTAAATATAATGAATTTCTGTATAAACAGCAATTATATAACAATTCCTACTATGCTTACATCAGGTATTGATCCATCCGGAAGCTTATCGGTATTGGGTGCCGGCCCCAAATACTCCCCGATGCGGTCCTTCATTTCCTGTATGCCCTGGTCTTTTTTTAACATCGGTTTATGCGCGTTCTCTACAGGAAACAAAAATTATATTAAAAATTGTCCTAAACTTGTGTGCTCATAATTACCTTGTAGAAACGTGTGGAATACCCGAAGCCCGTGCTTTGTAAGCAACTCTAAGGCATGATATAAAACTATACATTGATTTAAAATCAACATTACTTCATTATAATGGGAATCACTAAAAAATACAGAAGGGTTTAATAAATAAATCACCAACCAGTATAGAATATTTAAATACCCCTTCACACATGCATGTGATTTGAGTTCACTTCAATAGAATTAATATTTATTATATAGAATACCTAAAATATTATTACCGATTAATTTTATTAGCCTCCTTATAGTCTTTCAATATATATGCAAGCCTGCCTCTTCTTAAATTAGCACAATTCCCTGTTACAACTCGATATTTGACCAATATTCTCACGTAATAATCTAAAATCTTTAATCAAACAAAATATATTTCATCAATATAGTCAAAATTATACCAATCTCACCTTAATATACTCCCCATGTTCCTCAAGCAATATCCCATCTATTTTCACTATAACAGTCTCTGTTGTGCGTTTAAAAACAAACCGCGCTACATCTATACTGGTCTCTGTACGCATTTCCAAATGAGAAATAAGAAGGCTATTACAAACGTTCACCACATCACTGACAGTACTACCAGGGCTAGCGCTGAGCGCGAGAACACGAAAATACTGGCTGTGTGCAGAGATTAGTTTGATCACCTCACAGTAGGCGTGATTACCACGAGCGCGATGAGCTTCGTCGAACACCAGACACTTGATTCGGCCGCTGATTTGCTTGATGCGCTCATAATCGTTTTGTAACACTTGGGGTGTTATGAAGAACACACGCTTTTCACCCCACAGCTTATCTCTAGCTGACTGGCCAATGCTACCTAAAAAAAGATAAATTGTAATTTAAGAAATTGTTGTAAATAAAGTCCAACTAAAACACTCCACCAGATGATTACAAAAATACATGACAAAAACAACAAACAAGACAATATGTTATAAAACAAAATAGAACTAGATTTCCAGGAAGACCAATAAGGCACACGATCAATAATACTGTCAATATTTTAGAATAATGACAGTATTACTGTACAATATTATGTTTAAAATGTTCATTATTCTAAAATATTGACAGTATTATTTATCGTGTAAGGTATAGTAATGATGAAATGAAGAGATTACTGATGTATATCTGGATAATTGATTACTTGATAAATATAAAAGGAGGATTGAAGCAAATACTGACAGTATTATTGATCATGTAAGGTGCCTTTATGACTCAATATGCAGTAAAGGGTTAAATATTCTCATATGAAAATTCCTTAAAAATGCACAATAGAAGAGAAAACTATATAATATTTAATTTGATTTTAGTTCAGTACCTGTTAACTCCACTGTAGCTTCTTTTGGTATTGCCATAATATTATAACAAGCATCAATCTGTTGCTTGACTAAAGGCTTGGTAGGTGCCATAAAAATTATCTTTCCATTTGGATACCACCTAAAGAAATTGTACATCACAACAGCAGCAATAAACGTTTTTCCAAGTCCTGTAGGAAGAACTACCTATAAATACATCTTTTTAAAATAAATCATGTGCATGAATGATGTCAAATATTTTCACCATTGTATTTTTATATATTGCTTCTTTTACTATGTTGTACTGGTAGTCTCGAACTGGCATGTTGGTGGGGTAAATCCATGTCTCCCCGGATTCCAAATTGAAACCTTCTGTTTCCACATCTTTGCTCAAGCATGAAACACTAAAATACAATAATACAAATCAATCATGTACACTAAAATATTGGACATTTAAGACTACATTTATTCAGTACAAATTTGCAATATGTATAATATTGATAATTAAACCATCAAAATTGTGTGTGGGTGGATTTTATGGTTCAAATAGATGCAGAAATGTACATAATGATGTATAAAAATATAAGTAAGGATAAAAGAGAATACATTCTATCATAAAAGGTATATGATTATATTTATATATGGTATGCATTATCTATGATACAAATATTATGGCTTTCAAAAGAAAATTAAATTATTTTGAGAGATACTCTTCAGCCTTAAAAGTTTACCGATTGGTGCACTATACTGTGTGTATACATTCACTACTGGTGACTAGTAGTCACTACTAGTAATCTACCAGGCAGGGACAATATAATATTATTATCATACCCATTAGATACTTTAATAGGCACTAGAATTCATCACTAAATAATTTATCACATACCATTACTGACATAACGAGGAAATAAGCTTCACTAAAAGTCTCATAAATAACAACAAGTTAAATAATACCTGTTCCATCTACTAATATCTACTTATTGCTTATAAGTAGGTACCTTATTAGTAGATGGAACAACAGAACAACCCAGAAATATAGATAATTAATAAAATAATTTGCTTACTTAAAATGTATATGCAAGTAACTTCTGGTAAAAATATATATGTTCAGTTAGTCATTACATGCTTTATAATGCAAACTATATATTTGTTTTAAGAATTTGTTTACTTACGCTGTATCCATAAATATTTGAAACACTTTTCAAAATAAATCAAAACATTTCTTTGACAAGAGTTTGAAGGTTATATTTTGTAAATGTCACCAACATAACCTATATATTTTGGGTGCGTTCAGGAAATTCAGCCCGTATTCCTGCTTTCCGTTTGTTCGTCAGCGTTCATGCGTCGGCCAATCAGAGACCAGTAGTTTTAACTTCTCCTTCTGCAGATATTCTTTTCTCAATGTAAATCATGTTACCCACGTAGTTGTTTCGCTACTTCTATTCAAGAAAATACGAGTATAATTGGATTAATTAAAATAGTTGCAACTAATGTTTTCTGTGGTTGCAACCATAGACAACATAGATGCGATAGTCATATAATTATACTCTGGCGCCATCTTAGATTTATAGTATAGAACTATTTGCTCAGACGCGAACCATACCATAGAATTATAATAGTTCGTTGATATCCCAAGACGGTCAATTGTATGATGTACCGATTTAAATGAGGCGATAAATAAGAAATAATTATAAAAAAAATACACCAACACCATAGCGCTCTTGTTGGTTGCCCACTTAACCAGACAATAAAGCGTGAATTACATAGTACCAGATACATCAAGCCACTTGCAAAAAATTTCTAGTTTCAATTATCCATGTGCTATGTTTAGCTCGTACTATGACGAATTACGTACTGCGCATGTTTATAGCTATGCAGTACCGGATTAAATGAGGCGATACATATAAATAAGAAATAATTAAAATAAAAAGTTCTATACACCAACACCATGGCGCTCTTGTTCATTGCCCACTTGAGCAGACAAATAAAGCGTGAATATTATTATACCAGATTCGTCAAGACACTTGAACAAGATTCTAGTTTCAATCATCCATTTGCTATATTTAGCTCGTACTATGACCAATCACGTACTGCGCATGTTTATTATTCAAGACGTGATTGGGATTTGTACGCGCTGAATATTTGAAACTAGAGTTAATGTTCAAGAATTCACAACTCTTAATAAATAATTAACAAGTGTGTCTCCATTTATTTGTTCCCTTTTGGCTACTTTCATCAACAAAGCCATTGAAGAATTAGCTTCTTAATGCACAAATATGTGTTCACTTGTTAACAGAAGTGCTACAAATTAAAACATATATCCTTGCTTTTTGTTACTGCAATCAGATACCTTCCAAACTTGTTTTAAAGTTTTCATAACACTAATAGCTTGCATGAAGAAGCTCAAGTGTGTTATCCTGCAGCCAACTATCCAGGAGTCATAATGGATTTGAAGGAAATGGATGTACAAAGTCTATTGAAAACAGCAGCAATTTTCATTCTAAAAGCATCACAAACAAATAAGTATAATCATTAATTTAATTAGAGAAAAAAACCCCATACTAATATTTCATATTAAATCACAGATCGAAGACGATCGTATATTTGTTAAAAGCTCAATGTTTTGTTGAAAATAAAGCGATTTCAGCGTAGATATAAAAAACGAAAACAATAAATATGAATAAGTATATGTACTCCTTTCCTATTAATAAATACGGTTAATTAGCGTTAATTTAGCGAGGTGGACGTCAGCAAGGCTACGCCACGCTCGTAAAAGCTGTGCGGATCCTGCCCAGGTGCAATGTTTAAGTCTACTGTAAATAGCAACTCTGTTCGAGTGGAATTCAAGTAGACTGGAAGCGACAGGCGGCCGTTGTTGAGTTTATCGTCGCCCACGACGCGCACCCAACGCAGCAGGGTTATGGGGAGATCCAGCATTATGCTGGATGTGAGTAGCAGTTGGTTGTTCTTGCACTGTGCTCCTTGGAGTTTCATACCTAAAAAAATTTGGTTTCAAAACATGCAGTAGAGTTATTTTGGCCCTAGCTTGTATAATATAACAATAAAAAATATTTATTTATAATTATTATTATAATTAATATTATAACTATTATTATAATAATTATATTATTATATAGATGTTGAACTTACCAACTACAGCGAAGCAATCACTCGGAATGTTATTTTTATCAGTAGTGTCAGTGATTGTGACATCCAATTGCAGTTCTTCCAGTGGCCAACTATTAGCCTGCGCGACGCACTGTCGTGTGGCCGTAATGTATGCTTCAGGATTCAGTAATCCTCCCAGCCAAACAGGAAAACTCTGTGAAGCAGAAAAAGTTAATTAAAATCCCTTAATAATATATTATCAAATCCAATTTACTTGTAGCTCTTTAGCTCCTGCAGTTGAAACCAACTTAGACACTTGTTGTAGTTGTTTGATCCTTTGACTAAAGTCTGTGATCCACTGGATCACTGTGCAACCTCTAGGCACAGTATAGCGGCGCCAGTTGACAGGCAGAATACCCCTAACAAGTTCAGACAACATGGTGCGATGGTAATTCGTCTGTTTCTTCTCGCCCTGGCAGATTAAAACTACATCATTGAGATCATGTATGACTTCAATAAGTAGTTTCGAACCGCAATTGACTTCACGCTCAAAGTATCGATATAAGGGATCTTTAATGTTCTCCACTGTACGCTTTAATGTTTGCAATGTTTTTGGAAGAAGTTTCAACCATGTCACTCCAGAGTTGTGTAAAGTCTTCATCCAAGATGGTCTACCATCAATCTATAAAATATGTATAATTAATTTAAGTTTAATTGTATATAATGATTAATACTTTAAAGTATATTGTAATTCAAGTCAATACAAAGTTTATTTGGTAGAAGAAAATCTACAATTCAATATAGGAGATAAATATTGAATTTTCTCAGAAATATCTGTATGTGGGATACATGAATTGACCCTCTTTTTGTAAATATTCTAATTACGATTGAATTACCTCAGCTGCATCCGTTGGTAAATTATCGTCTCCGGAGTACGCCAGCTCATCATCATCCTCCAGCTGTTGCATCTTCAACAGTTTGCTCACCAAATCGGTTCCTCTGGTAGTCAGTAGCACCTTTTCAGCGTTGTTGGGCAAACCCAACCACGATGGCGTTTGCCTGTCCATAAGCGACTCAATCCATTTGAGGAAGTGATCACGTCTGGTTCCATCCGGCATAGTGATATGCCTGTTTCCGCCCGGACCGCCATCAATATTAGCAACTAGTGCAAAGTCTGACTCAAAACTCCTCGGCGTGAACAGTTTTGTTAGGAATGAGTGCAGCAAACGTTGATCGAACACATTGTCGATTTTACCACCGTAGATCGATTGCGACATTAGGGTGACAAGAGCGTCCCATGGTACTTTTTCGGGTGGTAAGTTTGTACGTCCCTAAAAACAAAAGATCATTGTAAATTTTCTATTTTATTATGAATTACACGGTGAGTGTTTACCATAGCTGTAGTTTCAATCCAAGTATCCAATGTATCACAAGCAACTCGTAGATCAGACTCATTAAATTCATAGTACTTGGCCCAACCTAATGGTGCATACCGCAATCTCTCTTGTACGATTGCATGGAACCAGGCGAGCAGGAAGTACAACCTAGCGCGTTCATTAGGCGCCTTCATCATTCTACTAGCTGGAACCTACAAAAAGAATAAGAACTATTAATAATAGCTAAATTTAAAACAATCAAACAACTTACCGTATTAAATGTTCTCAGTAAATTAGCCCGGATACCCGGTGGTGGTTCAAACACGAAAATCCTACCAGCCCTCAACAAGTTCACCGGGAGCTTCGGATTAATCTCCATCGTCAAAAACAGTCTGAAGTTGGCATGTGGTTGCAACGAATGCAGTTTCTTCTCCAACTGTACTAACCACTGTGGTGCTAAGTGCACATTCTTCAACATAACCCAACGACCAGTCTTGCAAGCCATATTAATAGCCCTCTCCGCCTGATTAAAACCTTCCGCCGAACCAATAGCAATACTAGAAATCTGTTTATTCAGCTCCGTGGCTAAATCATCCACGCGACTGGACGCATCAAATCCAGGCACTGAGCACAACAACGCGGGAACGTTGGCGCGCAATTCAGTCTCAACCACGCCAGCAAAATCAAGCTCGTTCTCAGCACTAGGCATAAAGCTCTCCCCTAAAACAGCATCCACAAAAACATGCGCAGCCGCAATAACCCGATCGGGCCTAAAAGCCTGTATAAGCAACAACTGGTACATAGCAGAACCAATCGGGCTCAGAGGTTTCTCCTCAGACCACAACCGTGGTACATTCTGTTCGGGAGTACCTTGCTGTAACCACGCCCCAAACTCAGGCATCTCATTAATTTTACCAGGCAACTTCCTGAACGAACTCAATCGAGCAGCTAGCCGTGTTAACGCCTCCTGTTGTTCGCCACTCAACCCTTCAATCTCCATCGATGTTTGTCCATTAAAAACACCCTCTTTGCCCCGCAAAAAGAAATTGAACTCCTGATCCAAATTAGGCTCAGACGGCACTCCTTTTAGATGTATTCTACATAGCAACAACGCAAATGTAAGCCTATCAGTATGCAACATCCCTCTAGCAACACGCTCATAACAGACAGTAAATAAATCAGCTGTAATCACATTCAATCTAGCCTGATGTTCGCTCAATCCATCCAATTTAGGATTACTCAATAAAACACTACTGAACATATCCAGGAACATTTTAAGAGAGTACTGATATAAAAAGTGCACTTGATTCAAACTATCCATAGTGAAATACGTGTTACTACACGCCTGTGACAACGGAAGGTACTGTTGTGAAACCGTTTCGATTTCCGATATCACCTTATCAGTCTCTTCAACCTTCTGCCCGATTTCAGCCGCTTCCTGTTTAAGCGTTTCCAATGTCGTTATAACACTGTCATCATCCAGAATTTTACCTTTAGCATCATTAAGCGCTTGTAGCAGTGACTTTTCCAACTGCCGCAAACGCAAATGGAACTCGCCTTGCAACTTGAGTAAATCTGACCTTTTTTCATCAATATCCGGACGTTCGGCTTTCAAAACCTTATTCAGGCACTGGCTTTGCAGCGAGCTGCGCGTCACTGTGAAATTCACAAAGGTGACACGCGAGCATATGTCGGGTGGGAATTCAACGGTTGGATCGCGCGTCGAGAGGAATATCACAAACGAGGGCGATAAATCAATATCTTGGTCACCTAAAGTGATGAGGACGCGACCGCCTGTGCGACGCAACTCGCGATTTAGCACCGGGTTGAGGATGGGGTCGTAGTTTTCAACGTCTTGGACTAGCAATGGGTTACCGAAACGTAGCGCGGATTCCAGGTTCTTGCGGAACGAGTCGTCCAGGAAGCTTGTTTTGGTGATCTTTTTGTCCTTGAATTCGTTCATTATGAACTCGGTTGCTTGGCCGGACGGGTCGATTATCAGGGGGTAACGATTGAATCGCTGGAATTTAAATAATAAGGAATTTGTTTTACTTTCCGAATACATCACTAATGTATAAGGAAGGTATTATTTTAGCGAAAATGTCTTGATGTTTTCTAACTAAGATTGTGGAAATATATGACAACTTTCCGAGAAAAAAAGTATACTATAAAGAAGGTATTATTGTCGTGAACAATTTAGAAAAAAAATCAATTTTAGTTATGTTTTATGCCTAAAATAGTCGAAATAAACCTGATTTTTGTGATGTCTGTGTGTATGTCCGTCTGAATATCTGCCTGCCTGTGAAAAAATTCGGGGAAAACGAAAATACGGATCGCGATCAAATTTGGAAATTACCGGAGAACCCCAGTACAAAACGGTCCACTAACAGCGAAGAAAACTCGATAAAACCGACTTCCGGTGCATAATTAGGTGGGGCCGCTCCACAATTTTGCTCGTAGTTATAGCTAATAGTTAATTGTAAATTCGGAAAGTCCACACCAGATATTTTTCAAACGTGTAAATAAATAATGTATGAGTCAATTAGAACAACTGTTGATAAAGAATTAATAAATAATAGTAACTTACTTTTAGCATAATTGCATTTTCAGTACACAAATCATCCGTGGGTAAAGCATTCGCTTGCCAGCGCAGCCTCTCATCGGGATTAGATAAATACTCGGTCCTAGCAATATCAGCTCTGTACTGAATACCGGCTTGTGTTAAATGTTGGCTCCATGTGGTGAACAGATTTTGTCGATACTGCAAAAAATATACTCATGTAACAATTAAATTTAAGTAAAGTAGCAATTTTTCTTACGTGTTGGTCGAAATAACCACCATAAGCAATGAATGCGGCTGTGAGCAGAACATCCCCGATAATCGTGGACATCTGCGACCGGAATGTCTCGCTAGTCGCCTCCCAGCGTTCTCTTTCAATCACTAGTGATTTAATTAAAGCGATGGAGCGATCAACTTTGGCTTGTACATTCTCCAAGTCGCTTTTGATTGCTTGCGCTTGCGCAATAAGCTGCGCGTATTCCTCCTTGTATGACGCTATGCTCTGTTCAAGTTGGCTTATCAGATTTTTCACTTCATCGCCGTGCTTTTGGTTGGTCTCCGCTTGTTTTTCAAGAGAGTTGAGCTCGTCACGAAGGGGTTCGACTTTTTTCAACATGTCCGCATATTGAATCTAATCAAAAAAATTCACAACAAACATTGAAAGTGTCACAACTCAAGCTACAATTGAGATAAATCTACCAAAAATTATACAAAGTTGAATGATTGGAATAAAAGTAGGTGTTGGGATATCGATAACTGTGCCCCTGGTATGTAGTATATCTACTAATAAATTGCCACTAATTTTCAAAATTAACCGAATTAAATTTTGAATATTTATATCACACATTGTATACTGATATTTCTTACCTGAGCTAAAGCCCATTTCACTAAAGGTCCGCAGGCATTACTGGCGTGGTTGACTTTCTCGAAGTTGTAATCAGGGTTACTCAAGTAACGGCTCTTCATTTTATCACGAACATCATCACTAAAATGTGGTTTATGTTGCAGCAAGGTATACTATATCTAATTATAATCAGAGCCGTAATAAGAAATTTTGAGGACATTTATATTCACAAGTATGATTTACCTTTTTTTCAGCAATAAACAATCATACAGTTATTTGCAAATTTCTTGTCTCGGCTCTGTAATTCATTAATTTAGACTTTGGGTAATATCATTGCATATTGAAATGATTTGAAAAAACAATGTTCTTATTATTAATTCAATACTACTTGATAACAAACATGCTAAAATTCCTCATATGTAATAAAATTTGTTTTTTTTTAAATTAAAACGATCTAGTTGGAAATATTCACATTGAATATTATCAAACTGGCATGTTATGGTAAAAGTCTAAATTGATGAAATATATGTGTTTATGTGTGGTTTGTGATGTAAGTGCTAACTACATAAAGTTTAAAGCAAAATTTGAAAAATGAGCAAGCCATTAACAAACAAAAATCATTGTAGAATTTTTTTTGTAAAAACCATTCTGCAAAAACACTCCAGTGAGTCAGTGCGAGTCTATCTGGGTTTAGAAAGTAAATGTCAACAAGTAACCTGAGCCATAGAGACTATAAAAACAGAGACGTCTGGAGACAAGTGACCAGAAGACGTGCAATGCAATACACAATAAATGCAATTGTTATTTTAATTAATTAGTAGTAAATTCCTGTTCAAAATTTTGCTGCGAATGGTTTTGTAAGATTGTTGGTGAAGCATAAACTACAAAGCAAGCTATTTTGGGTTCAGCATGCATACCTAATGTCTTCCGTGTTGAAATTGGAGACTACCGTACTGATGAAGTTGTCGCGCATGATGACGGCGCGTATAGACTTCCAGTCGCTTGCGTTCTCCCCGAGGAGCAAGCAAATGGATTCTAACGCCAGCTTTACCACCGCCGGCGGATTCGCCATCGTACGGATCTCCACCAGCTGCTGCTTTTTGATCGACTTTACCGCTGTGCACACACAGAGAACAAACAAAAAATAATAAAATCATAAAAGAAAAATAGTGTGTATGATGTAGGGGTGGCCAACAAAGATAAAATATAATAGTTCAAGCAAAAGCGATACACATATAATGGTGAGTGTGTAGAGGGGCGCTCATTTACGTTAGGAAATCTTTGTTGAAGTTGACTATAGTTGCGATGAAGTTCTCTCTCATGATAACGGAGCGTATTGAACGCCATTCATTGGCGTTTTCGTGCAGTAGGAGGCATACTGACTCCAGTGCCATTTTCACACTCGTCGGAGGGTTTGCCATCGAACGGACTTCCACTAGGTGCTGTTTCTTTATAGACTTTACAGCTAGTGTGCATATCACAAAACATACACGTAAATAAACACACACACACAAGTACTTGTACAAAAACACCCCCCAAAACTTAAATAAAATATGGATTAAACTTATGTGATTAATTCCTAAAGAAACCTACTTGATTAAAATTGCATTATTAATGGTTATAACGTGAATTGTGATATTATATTTAGAAAATCAATCTGTATTGGCCAGTAGCCTTTCTATCATATATATTTAGATTATTGTAAATGTTCATACCAGACAATCATCAATCACATAAAACCATCATATGGTATTCAAACATAGTCATCGGTCCAACCATAGGGGGCCATTCAAGAACAAATTGAACTAATTTCGCCTGAGATGCTAGAGCGAGTAATGTAAAACTACAGACAGTTGTGAAGACGTTTTTGAAATTTTTACATTACTTCTACTAGTACGTCAGTGCAAATTTTGTCTTGCATTGGCCCAAGGACGATGTTGAATACCTCGACCTTGAGGTACCCCACAGACATAAGCCACATGCCCATATGCACCAACATCCCATAAACTTTATAGGTCCCATAAGCTATTGAATGAATAAATTGACAACATCATTGTGACAGAATATGCCAAAACAAATGTCAAACACCTTGATTAGCACTTGTAATTAGATCTATGATGACACCTTTTGTTTAATTATTCAGTGTTTCCAATAGAGAAAATCTAAAGTAACTACATTCTCTAGATAAAGTATATATTGTTGTTATAACAACGAATACTTATGGGTTCAATAGCTATTGATAGATTTATGGAACGTTGGTGAATACGGGGGACAGAACTTAAATCAGATGAAAGCAGTGGAAACGGAACTGCCTTATATTATTTAAATATCTTACTACCCCATAAAGCTTACCGGTTTGTGCGTCTATTACAGCGGGCTCTACCTGCGCCAAGTCAGCCATAACTTCGGTCCGCTTCTGTTCAATATGCACCGTCTGCACAGCGAGCTGCTGCTGTATCTCCTGACTCTGCACCTTTTTCTTCTCCGCCTCCTGCTGATCCTTCACCATCTGCTTAAGTTTCGCGTTAGCCGCCTCGTTCTTCGCCTGCAGCTCCTGCGACTTGACCGCCAAACTCTTCTGCATCTCCTCCACCTGTTCAACCGTCTCCGCGATCTTACTCAAACCAACATTCAAGTGCAACTGCTGCTCCTCCAAATCAGACCGCTTCTCGTTATGCAACTTAACGAAGTGATGAATAAAATCTAAATAATGCCTTGGAGTTATAGCCATTGTCCGCCCTCCACGCTTTGCAAGACGCGCGTTGGCCTTGTGCAGCGTTTGATGCACATACACGCAGGCGTTGATCACAGCCTCGCGATGGGACGGCGTTGCTGGAATGCGGCTGCACGCCGCCGGGAAGAAATCGGGCACCTTCCAGGTCGGTTTGTCCAAATCGACGCGATTTGTAAACTCTTTTCCTACTTGGAATAGAGCGCCGTCCGACCAATCACCAAACCAATTCAACACGCAACGATTGAACAGGGCTGGCGATGTGGCGGCGCGATCTTTTAAGCCGTCAGTGGATGGGTTCATTGTGAAGACGACATGTAGGTTGCGCATTACTTGCCCGGTGAACCATTTGTAGAGTTCATCATTGGAATCCAACATCAAACCTATATAAATACAATTTTATTAGTATTAACACTAGTTGTATGAGAACTGCATTGTTAGTTCTAGAATTTGTGATATTTTCATCACAACAATAGCCATGAAAAACATCCATACCTTCTCTTTGAGCTCCTTCCTTGCACTGTGTCATCAATGTAGTATACTCATCCCCTTCAAACAGTCCTGGAACTTCCCCATTAGCCAACAGTGTATTCATTCTCTCCAAAAAGCTGGAATCTAACATATTGGACTCATCCAAAATAAAAGCAATCTTCTCATCCTTGCAACCGCTACGCCTCAACACCTGTCTAAGATCCTCATCGAAATCCTCCGCTGTATACTTATTGTGCACCTTAATTTGGAAAATCGAAAGTCCATTCATCCACGCAACGAACCTCGAGAGCGTCGTCTTGCCAGCACCGGACACCCCGATCAACAACAAATGCCCTTGCGGCTGCCGGAAAATCCTATCAATCCTCAACACATGATCCAAAACCTCATCAAACAGCACCAGCGGCACATCAAGCTCTTCCTCGTAAAACACCTTAAGACGCGCCTTAACATACTCCCTCAAGTGCTCGCGTTCGACCGGAATGTAATCTTTGGATAACCAATTGCTGTATAAAATGGGCCTTTGCAAGGCGTTATCACAATTAGCTGATGGGAAATGCTTCTGCGCAACCGCATCAATATTTTCATTGGTCCACCTCCGCTCAGAATCCTCCACTAAACGATCCTGGAACAACCTCAGAGCCTCGTGCGCCCAAAGCCGCACCAGCCCCTCAACTGCTAAATTATCCAGCGGGCGTATAGCCTCACATATACCCCTCACCCATCTAGTCATCTCACGTGGCGAA
The DNA here is from genome assembly GCA_963942505.1 of Lordithon lunulatus. NCBI lineage: Eukaryota > Metazoa > Arthropoda > Insecta > Coleoptera > Staphylinidae > Lordithon > Lordithon lunulatus. Next base: position 59,073,935 of record OZ012668.1, on the reverse strand, counting down.
TAAACATAATGCGGCTGCATATCTTGCGTGAAACGGTCTTGTGACGCCAAATAAAACTCAACCATTGCATTAGTTAGTGGTTCAGCATAACCACGCAGGCTGTGCGTTAGCCGCAGCATAGCCCGCGTGAACGTTCCGTAGATTTGTTTAAGTGATGTCTCTCCCGGGTAGTCTACGTATATTACAGGTACATGTCTCAAGAAGCGGTGCGATAAGGGTTTTCTACCGGGGTCGGTAGGCGGGTTGCAAGCGCCAACGAATTGAATCCGTTCGAGCGACACCCATGTTTGGTCCGAGGCTCTATAAAAACCTTTCTGTTCCACCAACTGGCGCAGGAACATGATCACTCTTTGCGTGCCGTAGCTGTCCATGTCGGGCAAGTTTATTTCGTCGCAGAAGAGGACTAACCATTTTCCAAGCTAAAATTAATAACACTGTTAGACTCATTTATTCAATTCAAGTTTTTTTGGTTTATCCTTTAATGAATAGAATATAATGGTAATGCATTAGGAAAGTTTAAAAAATATCCATATCTGAAGAAAAAGCACACATCACATATTTTGATTATTAATTGCTGCTTTTTTAATTGCGAAAAGTATTTACTAGTAAAATGATCAAGATCTGCAGAATTGTAGCCCTTCCTATTGTAATTGCAATACGTACTTACTACTAAAATGATCAAAATATGCTAGGGGTGCAGATTATAATTAGTTTACCTGTACTGGTGCTAGTACTACACCATTAGGTGTCTTCCTGTATTCACAATAGTGATCGAATGTTTTCAAGAGCAATTCGGGTGTTGTAGCTGACGAGAAATTCAGGCCGACTACTTCCATATCCGGTAAAGCCCTCAAAGCCGAGAATAGTGTCATAGTTTTACCGGATCCCGGTGGACCACACAATACTGTAACAAATACATACATTTGTTCTATATTTTATGTGTATATCTACGATAATTTCTTACCTAAAGGTTTATGTTCTGCCAACCAAGTATATAACAGTGATTCATGCCGCACTGTATCCAAAGTAGGCACAACAATATCAGGCGACGCCACTTTATGTGTTTCAACTTCAATCTGCGGTACTTTATTGGACCAAGGCGCCCACTCACCTCCAATATTAACCTCATAATCCACAATCGGTATATTGGATGTTGGTGGTAGCGGCACCGTAGTGACACTTCTAATGTAATCACCCAAATCGGACCGCACCTTTAGTTTGGCATCACCAGCAAAACTCCACAACAACGCGTATATCAAACATTTCGGTATATATCTCTCCAACTGCTCTGATGGTAATGGAAACTCAGAATGTGCGTGGTTGTATAACAAAACATTCCTCACACTTTGATTCAACATCGAGAAAAGCGAACTCAACGCGCGCAATCGCGTAAAATCCATTATATGCTCTTGCTCCATAGCATACTCCAAACATTTAATAACCAAACCATCAGGCGCTAGATATGACTGCAAAATATTAGCAACATCCATTTGTATCTGCAACGTTGGACTCAACATATCCTCCTTATTATCACCACTCTTTTTCCCGAAAGTATCATCATCAGCCTCCTCAAGCGGAATATTCTTAAGTGACATCATAAAATTCTCAAATATCATTTCAGTGGATAACACATCCTCAGAGAACCAAACCATCCCACAACGCGAAACCGTCGCCAACGTAGCATACTTCAAATCCTGCACCTCAAACATAATCCGTACATTCGGAGGCAACGAGAGCCGTTCACCATTCGGCAACGTGAGCAGCTTATTATCATCCAGCACCGAATTCAAGTTCTCCACCCATTCAGGGTCCACGTCACCATCGAAAATAATCCACTGGCGTTTATTAATTTCACCTCTGACGTTATCTATAATCTTTCGCAGGATGTGCGTGAAAAGACCATCGGTCCACTCGCGCGTGTTTGGATCGAGCACGCCATACAACGCCTCCTTACTGATGGCCTTCGGGTCGATCACATGCGCAACGCCCTCAGTGCCTTCGAAACGTTCAAGGGATTTCAGTAGCACGCGCCACGCGGTACTCTTGCCTGACCCACTGGGGCCCACCATCATCAAACCGTGGTTCAAGTTGGAGATTTGATATAGTTGGAGTACCTAAAAATTTACAATGTTCAATAACAAAAGTGTATTGTATTAGAGAGCAATTGGTTAAGAGATGTATGCTCTACTACACAATCGATAACTCGTGCTATTAAGAATAACAATCGATAACTAGTGCTATTAAAGATAACAATCGATAAAGTACTTAAAAGGAAAAACAAGTGTTCTTGAATTATAAATGATGGGAATAACCGACCAAAACATAGTTTTTGTGCCAAATTCGAGACTTTTGCTCAGTTTCTACCGTAACTGCAACTTTTTAAATGTAAATTTGCGAGCCAATAAAAATATAGATAAGTACTTAAAAGGAAAAACAAGTGTCCTTGAATTATAGATGTTGGGAATAACCGGCCAAAATCATAGTTTTTTGTGCCAAATTCGAGCATTTTGCTCAATTTCTACTGCAACTGCAACTTTTTAAATGTAAATTTGAGACAAATATAAACAAGATTTGGTTTAGTATTATATATACACGTTTCGACAAAAATTACAGCGCTTTTGCCGAACCCTATATTGTAGTACTTATGAAGAATACAATTTTCTGAGAAATCACAAAAGACTTCATTACTCAAAAATAATTGTTTATTACTTTATTTACTCATGTTCTGACATTTGATTATCTCCTGTTACTATAATTGATGATAAATAAAAATGGAATATTATTGGTTGAAAAAATGTAATAGAAATATTAGTGAAGATATTTCTATTACATTTTTTCAACCAATAATATTCAATTTTTATTTATCATCAATTATAATAATAGGAGATAATCATATGTAAATAAAGTAATTAGTGACGACGAAAATACAAGGCAATGCTACTATAAAAAAAAGCAATAATTCTGTACAGGCAATAAAGTCATAAAGGTGCTCACTATTTAATTAATTACCTTCTCTATCCACGTATCCCCAGTCATGGCCTTCTATTAGCAGCATGAAAGGAGGGGACAAGGTGCAGTAAAATAAACACAATAACGATCACAATTTAGCATACTAAAGCCCTCATCAAACACCGCTTGAAATTGCTCAATATCAAGCAATATTGATGTGCTACTAATGCCCATATTAACCAACATCCCATAAACTGTAGTCCCAAAAGCTATTGAATGGACAAATTGAAAACGTAATTGTGACAGAAATTGCTAAAACAAAAGTCAAACACCTTGAATAGTGCTTTTACCTTTTGTTTAATTATTCAGTGTTTCCAATAGAGAGAATCTAAAGTAACTACATTCCCTAGATAATGTATTTATTGTTGCTATAACAACGAATACTTATGGGTACAATAGCTGTTGATACATTTATGGAACATTGGTGTATACAGGGGTAAGTAATGAATCTTCCTACCTTCTCCATCCATGCCGATCCCTGCTCATCACCTTCCCCACAAACCAAATACTCCTCCTGGCAAACCTTCCGGATTTCATCCTTCAACCCCTTCATTTCCGCACGTGTGTACTGCACATTGGGGAACACATCACTCAACAAACTGAACAGCAACGGGATATCCTCCGCCACCAACTTGGGCACCATCGTCTCACAAACCGACTGTATCAAAATCTCCTGCTCGGGCAAATTCTCAGCGATACTGGCCTCATCAATATTCGTATCACCCCTCTGACTCATGTTCTCCTTAATGCGCATTATCCGGTCGCGCTTGACGTTACCCGCAGACACCAGCACGGACTTCAACGCTCTCAGCCCAAAATCATAATGCGACTGATTGGACAATTGCTCGTCGCACAGCTTGAAAAACGGTACGATTTTGCACGCGAGCTTCTCGGCGGTGCGGAAACCCTGCGAGAACAACATCACCTCGGCGATCAACTGCCGGTCGGGGGTGGTCATGGCGAGCGATCGGAACAACTTCTTCAGATTGTCCGGCAGGTTTGAACGGCCCGCATAGCCGGGATTCATAGTGATGAAAATCGCCATGTCGGGGGAGACTTTCACTTGTTTTCCTACTAATTCAACACTGATACCTAAACAAACAAACAAAAAAAGTAATTACATATTTGATTTTTCTTGGATATCATTGGATATTATGATTCAGATAACGAATTTATGTTAGCTGAATCGTATGACGTCTTTTAGTGGATTTTCTGCAACTAAATTACGTCATGGATTAATGTTTGAATGTATAATTTGAACAAATGTGATATAGAATCAGTTTGTCATTATTTTTTTCAGAAAATAATAGGACAGACAACTAAATAAGCAATGAAATAGATCCTATAAACTTTATAGGTCCCATAAGCTATTGAATGGATAAATTGACAATGTCATTGTGACAGAATATGCCAAAACAAATGTCAAACACCTTGAATTGCAATTGGAGTTTTGATGACACCTTTTGTTTAATTATTCAGTGTTTCCAATAGAGAGAATCTAAAGAGATGCAGTTTGTAGCATTTATTTCAGCTTAGTGGTTTCTGTACCGAGAGAAAAACCTGGCTAGATTTCGTGTGGTTGATGTAAAATGGGGGTTATAATCAATGCCTAGAACCTAATGTTTTTTTACATGAAATTTTGTCTAGTTGAGTTACTAATTTATTACAGTAGTTATCTTTTTCAGACCAGTTTCTTCTGTTTTATTTGTAGATAGTAAAAATGACTTACTGCCACCACTCGCTCCTTCCAGATTTGATTCCTTTTGCGACTTCAACGCCTCCTGAATGGTTTGCACTTGTTGTGAAACAGCAGACAGCATTCTTTCTTCCAATCGATTGAATTCATCGAAACAACCCCACGCGCCCACCTGACAGAGACCCACAAAAATCCTCCCCATTGCCTGGAAGTCGAAGGTTTCGTCGCAATTGAAAACCAGCACGAAACGCCCTAGTTGGTTACCTAGGGCTTTTACGGACTCGGTCTTTCCGGTACCGGCGGGTCCTGAAAGCACAGAAATATGTGAATTCGACCAAAAAAATAAAGATTATCAATTTATTTATTATAAATATATGCTTCACGAATCAAGGGTAGTTATTTTTAAAGAGTAACACGTGCTTAAAATTGACACTTTGTTTATTTATAAATATATGTGTGAATTAATATCTACATATGAGCCTGTGAATTCATTCTCACTAGCAGAGTTCATACCTAGATTTCGATCTTGTTAAATCTCATTAGTGTTAACAAGATCGAAATCTAGGTATGAACCTGTGAGAATGAATGTGGCGTAAGTCACATTTAAATTGTTTTGAAAATGAGAAGAGTTTGCCGAATTTATTTAAATCGACGTGCGCAGTTACATTTGTATTTATGAATAAAGTGATTTCAAGTCTGTAACTGCGCACGTCGATTTACATTGCCATTTTTGAGATAATGTCCTTAATTTCATGCCAATTCATACCATTAATATACACTATTTACGATAAATAAAATTTCTAATTAAAAACATACCAAAGGGTGAGCCTCCTAGTCGCGCCTCCAAAGCCTGCGTCATCGTTAAGTAACATCTATCGGTAAGCGGTGTTTGGACCAATCTATCTTGCACGCCCAAGTATTCAAATCCATAGTAGAATCTGGCATTCGCCATATGAATGGTCAGTTGTTTGAGCACCTCCGTTTGGCGAGGGTCGAAATAGAATCGCATTTCACATAACCACTCGAACGCTTTATTGCTGCAAACGCCGTTCGAAATCAAGCGGCGGGTGACTGTACGTTTGTGCACGAACTCGTTAATCTAAAAATATGTAAATGGTTAGCACAATAATATAACGTACACACATAAAATAGTAAATTAGGAACAACATTATTTTAAAAATAAATGGAAATTCAAGATACAAGCTCCTAATGATTTTCTAATCCTGCGATGAAGACGAAGAACAACCAAAGTAGGCTTATTGCCTGTTTGAAACGACAATTTCAGGCAGTTTGTTGGATATTTCAGGATTTGAATTATAGGACTCTGCAGGACACAGTATGAGTACAAGTCACTTGAAATAGTGAATGGGCATAGTGTTGGATTAGGATTATTGGTTTTTAAATAGCCCAACACCTCCTCTTAAGGGTGAATTCACACAATATCTTATTATATATGTTTTATAAGATTGGCCTTATTAAGATTCACACTTATATATGTTTTACAAGATTGGCCTTGTGCTGATATCTCAAGCACTCTGTTGGAATATTAGTCCATAGAGGGCATTACACGCTGGTGGCACGAGTATCTTGACGGTTATTACCATATGGGTGTGCATTACTAATTGATGCGGTGCCGCCAGATGGCATTTAACTTTCCGCCTAGGGGGTTAGTTGTATCACATCTTAAGGGGTTTAAAGCAGTGATTCTTAACCTATTACAAGTCAGGAAGCACTTTTGATCATAAGAAAAACTCGCGGAGCACCAAATATTGCTTAAACTTACCAAATGTTCCAATTTTTTTCGTCTCAACTGCGGTTGTTCTTGCAGAACGGAATCAGCTAGCACGTTCAACGTGTTTTCAACATGCTGCAGAACTGTTTCAAGAACACCCTTTTGTGGTTCGTTGTTCATTTTGGCTAGAGCCGCCTCCACGTCCTCGCTCCACAAAATCTGAGCCGCTAGTACTACGATTTGCGCCTGATACTTATCGACCCATTCCATAAACAGTTTCGGATCGATATTGTCCTTAAATTGTTTGATATCCTGCACGGCTTGAGCTAGACGCGAGGCCAGAGTGACGCGCATTTCCTTCTCCACCAACGTCAGCCACTCATTGATTTTCGGATGGTCGACGGTGGATACAGGTGCACCGAAACTCACCTCCTCACCTATAAAAATTAAACGTAATATTTTTATTATACAAAATTATTTTTAATTGCTGATTTAATAGTTTAGCGGATTCTATATTTAAGGGACACAAATTTGAGGGTACCAGATATTAAAGTGTATGCTGATATAATATGAGAAAAATAAGGCAGACATAAAGATTATTGGAGGAAGAGGACGTTATCAAACCTACTACCATTAAAGACTCACCTTCTCTAGAAGCGATTCCAGTGATAACAGTATTATCATCATTGAGTAAAATCGACGCTACACCGGCAAACATCTTTTTGAAGTGCTTTTGAAGTCGCGCAACATTTTTACTGTTTCCGATTATTTCCAGCAGATCTTCATCGCCCACAAAATAGAATCGGGGGAAGGATGTTCGTTCCCGTTCGAGGTATTCACCTAGAGCCTTCTGGATCTTTCCAAGCAAATCCGCTAAACGCTCAAGGGCTCTTTGGACACCTTGTATGTTAAGCACGTCCATTACCATCGGGGACTTGCTCACCTTTTTCATTAGACCCAAAAATTCGGAGCTAAAAATTTAAAAAGATGATTTCATAATATAAATTGAGAAATATTACATAAAAAATCTTTTCGGCCGATTTATCCAAACAATCAATTGAGAAATATTACATAAAATATCTTTTCGGCTTATTTATCCAAACAATCAATTTAAAAATTTCATTAAATATCTTTTGGTCTTATTTATCCAAACAATCCGTATGCATTTTGGACAGTGGCCGAAGGTTCTGCCATTTTTGGTCAAAACAGAGGTGCTATTCCTGATGCCACTCGTCTCAAACGTGTACTCAAATGTTTTCAGAATGGTATCTGACTACTGAGGCAATTCTATTGTACACACAATTAATATTTCCGTTTTTAAGTAATTAAAAACTACTAATCCGAATTTCCATCTTTAAACGTCGTTTTAGACAAGACAATTTCTTGACTCAAAAGTTAGTCAAGATGCGAGACAATCTAAATTGTCTCGTATCATACAGCAAATTATTTGAAATATTGAATTGAATGGTAGATAGAATGGAAAAATATAACGCGTTCTATTTGTCAAGAACAAATTGTATGGGAGGAGGATATATGAATTCATTTCTTGAACAACTTTTTAGCTAAGAAATTGTCTTGTCTAAAACGACCTTAAATCGAGAATTGTCTATATTTCGTGAAGAGACTAATAGGTACGCGTAATATCAGGAATAACGAAACCAAACCTTCGGTTGGACTTATGTTACCATTATTAATTTTAAATACAAAATGTTTCAACTTACCTAATACTTTGAAACCTTGATGTCTCAACAGGTAGTAGCGTTTTGATATCAGCACTTCCCGAGAAGATTCCCTCTAAGTAAACCCATCGCCGTTGCACATCAATCCAAACATCAAATAAAGCGTTAATCCTATTCAGCTTCTCCTCCCATGTCAACGCTTCCTCCTCAAATACCTTATAGTACGGCGACAACTTCATAGCGGCCACCGAATTGATATGCTCCTTAACTTTATTGAATAAATCATCCCATCCGCGAATCAGTTTACACTTATTCTGATAGTTGATCAAATCGAGCTCGTAGGTTTGCCAGCTTTCACGCACTTGCTTCAAAAACTCTTCAAGCGCCATTTCACCCTGCGCCACCTGTATAACTTCCTTAACAATCGACTCGTTCTTCTGCAAATTGACATCCCACACTTGCCCAAGTGTTAAATCAGATAGCACCCAATTCACCCTCAACTGCCGCATTAGTTGCTTCCAATGCCTCTCTTTTAACGCATCAGATTTCAATTCAACAATCATCATATTAACCTTGGTGTATGTCTGCAACATCTTCTTAACATACTCATATGAAGCATACTGCCGTAATCTAGCTGGCAATTCTTTTAATTGTGCGGACATCGCATCCAACTGCTGCCGTAACTTCCTAGGCTGCACCGATAACCACGGTTTCTCACGAGTTTCATCAATTTGCGACCAAATCCTCGAAAGCTCTGACCATACTCCACGCAAATCCTGCAGTTCCTCAAAAACAACCTGCATTTTATCCTCACTAGTGCTAACGCCACCAGTTTCCTGCAACTCCAACGCCTCTTTAGCTTTAGCCACATTATCACGCTCCTCCTTCAATCGCGCGAATTTGCTCTCAAACAACTGTAGCTGTGACAGTGCATCATCCGGCCGCAAATGCCCTTCCACCGGTTTACTCCTCTCCCACTCACCCATAAAATCATTAGTACGACTCTCCACCGCCTTATCCTCCGACATAATCTTCTGCTGCAAACTCGCCACTTGCGTCTGTATGGACGAATCCTTCCGTTTAATAATCTCATTAAACGCGCCCCACTCGCCCTCCAAATTCTCAACATGCAACCAATTGGTGGGAAACTGGAAACGCTGCCGTTCCAAAATGCGCTGCCCCTCGCGGTAGATCTCCACCTGCTTCTCCCACACTTTCATGTTGCGCTTCAAACTCTGCACGTACGTGATGAAACTGACCGCATCGGACGTGCTCGCCGCTTCGATGCTCTGCAATTCTAGATCGGAACGCGATTTCGAGACTTGCGAATGGAACGTAGTCATATCGTTGCTGAGTAACGTGCCGAATTTTCCCAGGGTTTCCTTGTGCCAGGAGTCGTACTTTAGGGAGACTTTGCTTTGGACTTTCGCAAAGTCTATTACCACGGGACCGAACTCGCGGCGCGTGTCGGATGTGTCGAACGTGGTACGAGTTTTTCTAGTAGAAAAAAACACCAACAACTATAGAGTTTTATCATTGGAGGCAATTTGAATATAATTAATATTAGAGATGCTATATATTTTTAGACATAAACAACTATTTCTTCATTATTAATATTTTGCAGACTACTTACTTGATGTCGTTTAGGCATTCCATCCATTTACTGATGTCCTCGCCTAGCCTTCCATACAGGTTGTCCGCTTGTAAATCCCATAGTGATTGGTAGGTCAGCCATTCGTTGACATAGTTTTGAATTTCTTTGATTTTAGAAGAGATAGCACCATATACACGTTCTAGTGGAACAGAGCCGTCTGGTAATTTTGTCAGGATGTTTCGGTAGGTTTCTGTTACTGGTTTATCCACACCCACTTGATATCTATATTAAAACAAATAAATAAGTTAGAAGATTAAGACATCCCTCCCATCACCTGGGAAACATATATTTCCGAGCTGCTAGATGTTGAAAGTTTTAAGTAGTCAAATCCAAACATTCTTCCCTTCCATTTCAGCTCTTTCACTCTATCCAACCTACCCCTATTCATAATCATCGTCCATTTGGTCCCTTCAACATGCACCACGTCTCCTATCAAGGTACCTTCCCATTATTCCCAACATCTCTTTCACTCTCTTGGCTACAAGCACTACTCCATATGCATATACCAACATCCACACATTGGCCCTCTGTTCGTTTGGTTAGTAGAGACAAATGCTGACGTCGCACTATACTAAGCGCGACGTCAGCATGTGACAGTACTAGACACTAGTAGTAACCAAATGGAGAGGGCCATTGACTTTATCCACAATTATAAGACAAAAGGTGCCTTTTATGATGAAAACAAGCCAAATAAAGTCGGAATTCTATTGTTTTTGTGCATACAATAGCCTGAATTACCTAAATATAGTTTTATAGTTAATTCATACCTTGTGCTTTGAAGTCTTTGCTGTGACGTAACAATCGCCTGCCAGGCGAACATCTGCTGCATAATTTGAAACATCGCCTCCTCGATGCTGGGAAACAGATACATAGTCTGATTGGTGATGCGAACCTCATGAATAACAGTCTGTATATGCGGATCGCCTCCTGGTTTATGTGTGGGCTGTACAGGCGCATCAGTGTCCATCGTGTAATCCACCTCTTTCTTCAAACCGTTCAACGAGTCCGTCCAGGCTTGCACGCCGGCTTGCAGACGAGCCGCCAAGTTCTTCTCGACCTCCTCGTCTAGTCGAGTCACCCAGATATGTAAATTCGAGTATTGTTTCAGGGAGAGATCATCAACAGCATGCTGGATTTTAGCGAGGATATCCGCGAAGGTGTTCGCGGAGTAAGGGCACGTTTCCAGCGAGCGGACGTCCACATCTAACTGTTCTCCGACGATTGCTAGCTCTTCAACTCGCTCTTGGAAGCTGACTATGACGTCGGATAGCCGTTGGGAGTACGGGTCAAGTTTGTAACTCTCCCAGACTAATTGAACGCCTTCTGCGATCAATAGTTGGACTTCTTTCCGCATGCCGGCTACTAGTGGGATTATGCTGGCTTTGTCTTCAATCTTCATAACAATAAACAGAGTTGATATTAGAATTTGTTTATTCGTTTTTTCTTTATTAATCTAACATTTAAGGGATATACTTAGAGAAAGAGATAATAAAGGTTTAAAAAAAGGAAGAGAGTGGGAACGAAAGAGTTGTCTTCACTTTGGCAAACGAAATGAAGAGGAGAGTGGGGACGAAACAGGGAGAAAGATAGATGCAATAGAGTGGGCGAAAAAAGGTTAGACAATGAGCGGTAGCGCGAAGAGATCGGAACAAAGCGCTTGCATGAGATAATTCATTAAACAATGGCTGATTCAATCTCAGTTTTGATAAATTATAATTCTAAAACACATTTACCATTTACAGGATATTATTAACGAAATAATTGACTGTCATTAACAATAATTTGTCGAAAAACGAGATTTGAACTAAAAATCTGAGTTATCGCAACAATTACGAGATGAAATCTGCCATGTAAAATCAAAAACAAAATCTTCAGAAAGCACAATTGTATACAGCAATCACAGATCATGCCTTCATTCTTCATTGCTGGGGTGTTAAAATGTTTTTTCGGTTTAAATGACAGTATAGTAGGAACTCTTAAATCGAGAGTAGGGTTAAATTATATTTTAATTAAGATTTTATGAAAAATACTAAAGATAACTTCATAGTCATGGGATATAAAATAAAATGTTGATAAATATGATTGTACTTTAAAATAAAACATACAAGACAAAGCACTTTCATATAAGCCGCTTTCGTTTATCGTTCAAGAAGTGCTCCTGGCTGTTCTAAGCTAGCTCAGAGTAGTCCATAACAGCTCTTGAACGATAAACGAAATCGGATTTCGTTTATCGTTCAAGAAGTGTTCCTAGCTGTTCTAAGCTAGCTCAGAGTAGTCCATAACAGCTCCTGAACAATAAAACGAAATCTGCTTTAGATTCCCTGCAATCATGCAAGCATTTCACATCAGAATCAGGCGGGTAACGAACAACATCTAATCTCTACCTTCATAGAACCTTGATGGTTATTCCTAATGTTCAGCTGATCAACGAAACATGTTAAAAACCAATTAGTCTCAATTATAAATAAAAACATCTTACCTTCTCCAATGTCATCTCATAAGTCCTGATACTCTCAATCAGTGAAATCGCATAAGGGTAGAGTTGATTCGCCAAGTGTGCTTTGTTAACAATCGCCAGTGGCACACGGAATCCCAAACACTTCAAATTCCGGACCTCCTTGGCCAGCGTTATAATCTCCGGTAAGAAGTTGACGCGTAGTTTCAAAACATTTCCGCGTCCCGTCCGTGAACGCACCGCTTCAATCGTAAAAATCCTCCCAGAGACTCCTAAATTCCTCTGCTGCACGTTCCTGGCCCAATCATCAAAAATCTCCTGCGTATTCAACTTCAGCCGAAAACTATCCCCATCCGCCTTCAATTTCTGCCCCTCAATATGATTCTCCCAGCCCTTTCCAAGCACATCCTCAACACGCCTCAAATACGTGGTCAGCTGGTGATCGATTTGCCGCGCCCAAATAATCGAACCGGCCACTGGAGGCAAATCCCGAACGCGACTAATCTTAGCGCTATTACTCTGCGGGTACTGCACTTTGAATTTCTCGTGCAACGCCTCAATGTCATCCTTCACACGCTGAATGAGGTGCGTTTGGTACTCACGGATCGCACCCCGGATATGCGGACGCACAAATAACGCGTTGAAACGTGAGAAAATTCTAAACATTTCATTCGCATTTTTTGCGGTGCCCAATTGGTCGCGCAAATGGGCTGTAATACGTGTTTCCACGCGATCTATGCGCTCCTCGTAACGCTGCACGGCTGCATCCCATGCATCTTGGCCTTCTTTGGAGATGTCCAAACAGTCTACTTCTTTTACGTTTTCATATGCCAAATTCACCTCCTATTACAATAAAGGTCACTTAAATTACAATTTGCTACACCTTTTGAACGTCGTTCTTCAGTATGAAGCTGCTGCTTCACAACCCAAAATGATGAATACAAGAAACGTGATTATATGATGAATTAAACAAGTTATTACAAATATTGTTCCAATAATTTATGTAGCTTCTAACTGGATCAGATGAATTAGTTGTGCAATAGCCCATACAATTCGACTAATATAAGCTATGTGCATTACAAAACCTAGTGGATTTAGGTTTTGAGAAATTATTGATATCTCACCTCAATAGCATTCGCATCGGCCGCATCTATGGAGAAGGCGTCCTGTTTTCCAGCCTCTAAGTCAGTTACTTCGCTGTCCCCGGACCCCATGTTGACTTCACGGACCGATGGCCGCAAAACACGAACGATAACCGTCCGTAGCTGCTCGTGCTGCCTCCTGAACTTACGGATTTGCTCCATCCGCGATTGTAGCTTCTTGTGCTGCGCGGAGATGCGCCACACCATTTTAATGTGCTCATCCCGTTTCTTCTTCACAATATCCCTGTATAAGAAATAATAAATAATTGGATAAATACGACAAAAATATAATAAAGTGGCAGTAAAATCAAAACCATCATAATTTGAGTACAACCATAATGTTCTACACTTTTTTCATAGTTTGAAAACGAATTTTCTTGTCATTATACCATGCCTTCAAAAAGTTTAAGCTTAATTGAACTGAATTGACTTAAAGTCCATCTCAAATTGTGAATTGTCCAAATTCTGAGGTACAGCACATTGAAAATTGAACATTTTTCATTTGTAGATACTTTTAAGTTAATAGTTATGTATAGTTTTACGTCGATAATTACTATCATAGTACAATTCAATCAATAGAAGCCATTAAGATTAAGACTTCTGAAAGCTTTAGCATAGTAAACGAGATTCTGTTCATTGCATACCTTAAAAGACCCTGAAGTTTCTCATACTCGTCCTCCCAGGTTGAAAAAACTTCAAAGCACTGAATCATCACCTTATCAAACTCCTCATACGGAATATGCACGAGCCGCCTAGTGCCGAGCACTTTCAGCAACTGCGCGCCAAGATCCCGCGAAACAGCCTCCACCAGCCTCAAACATCTCTGAATCGGATACTTGGTAGTCTTAATCTTCCTCAAATGTGAGAATATCAGCTGAACAGCAGCACGAATTCGCTCCAACTCAGTAGCAGCCAGTAAATCATTAATTGGAAAATCTTTCATCAACGGATTATAATCATTAACAGTAGCTAGAGCCTGTTTCAATCCAGTATCAGTATCAAACGAAACAGTTGCATGAAAACGCTTGCCATGTTTTAAAATCTCTAATGTAAGAGCCACCTCCATGCTCTCACGCTTCTCCTGTATACGATGTAATGCCCTTTCCAAATTCAACCAGAAACTAATTTCCTGCAAAGCAGTCCCTGATGAGGGATCACGGTCTAGCTTAGTAACCTTTTGTATCTCTTTAATCCACCTATTAACTCCATTTTGCAAGGCGTTTAAAAATGAAGAATCTTCCAGCTTATCACCAAAATCCGCAATTTTCGGTTTTCTACCCTCATCAGCGCACAGTTTGATAACATTTGCGACAGTCGGGTGTATTGTTAGAGTTATTTCCGGTATATCTATGTTCTGCTGCAAATGCAACAAGCCCATTTCAAGCTCTGCAATTGTTTTCTCAACAGACGGAGCCATTTTGTCACCATCCCGATCCGCACGACCGGATTCTTTAACATACGATTTGAAAAACGGCGCTACTGTCTTACTTATGTATGAGTGCAGGGTCTCGTAGGGTGAACCCTCACTGAAGTTCATCATGCGTATTTGGGATCGAATTGATTTGTCCTCTTCGATCACCAAGCCGCGTTTTATGAAGACTATGCTTGACATTTTTGAGTTTGTGTAGTGTACTTCATTGGTGATATAGTAGGTGATTGGTTCTTTTTCTTCCTCACCTTCTGTCGGCTGATCATCGTCATCTAAAAGAGATAATATATGATGATATAAATGTTTAAAAAGAATAATGTGCTCATTATTCTTCTTAAACATTCTTGAACCAAAAGGAGTCAATGAAGAAACCACTAACGAACACAGAAATACTAGAACAAAATGCAGGAACAGACATAGTAAAAAAAATAAAATCACAGAGAATACAATGGTTTTGACATGTACAGAGGTAAGGCAAAAATGCAACAGTAGGAGGAATGATGGAATGGAAGCCAAGTGAAAACAGAAGCAAAGGAAGACCAAGGATAGACAATGTAAAACAAAAACTAGGGATCCAAAGCTGTAAAGATTTTTCTTTCCAGTACATAACAGGAAAGAATGGAAGATAGTAGAAAAGGCAAAAACACACAAAGATCTATTAAAGAAGTAATGAAGGAAAAAAGAGGCTGATCCCCTCAAAACGCAGATCAAGGGAGTTAAAGAAATGAATGGCTGAAGCTGCCTGGAGCTATGAAGCCAACTGAAGAAATAAGAAGAAAATTGAAAACTATGGTTACTTGCTAATAAAACTAATCCCTCATTAAGGCACCTTACATGGTCAATAATACTGTCAATGCTAGTACTGTCAGTATTTGCTTCAATCCTCCTTTTATATTTATCAAGTAATTAATTATCCATATATACATCAGTATTCTCTTCATTTCATCATTACAATACCTTACACGATAAGTAATACTGTCAATATTTTAGAATAATAATTTTTGTAATGAAGGATTACATTAATAAATTATTATTATTATAAGTTACTATTTAATCTTAAGCTAGATTGTACTAGCATTGACCGATGCATCCAACAGAGTTGGCAGGAAGCAATAAAAACAAAAGGTTATAACAGTCTACAAATGTCACAGCCATTGTCAAGGCCAACAATATTGAGCCACCGAAGAGAAACAAAATCACTGCTTTCTGTACAACTTTTAGCCACAAATTATAAATAACCTATTTTTTACATTCATTTGTTATCACATATAGATAAACTTACCCTTGGATGAGCTGCGCTGCACATACAAAATCGACACCTGCGACTCCCCAATAAACTTCCGAATACTCTCCTGATTCGTTTTATCCTCCAGCGCGGCTGTTAATGCCGGCGACTCCAGGTGCCCCTCGTCCTCCGGCAAAAGCACTTGAGCGGCGTTCCGAATGTAGTTGGCGAACTCGCGCACATCCACAATCGCGACGTTCTGCGAGTCCGCGGCGGCGTCACCCGCCTCCAGCGAGTCCCCCATGGTGTCTCTAGGGCAGCCCCGCGATCATCTATCTTAAACACTAACTTTAAAAAACGGTACGGTTTAAAAACGGTTTACGTGTGCACGGGCAGCGGTGCACATCTGACATCACTATGAATCACTTCGTTTTTGACGTACCGACTGGGACCGGACTGAAGTTGCGCACTTTTGACAAGTAACCAGTGGCGGCGACACAAACATTGCATATTACCCATAACTCAAATATGTACATTATTATATTATTACCGGCATTGTTAAAATGACGTATATTTTAATAAAAAATAAAAAACAGTTGTATTGTCGGTTGAATTAATCAATTGATAAAAATACTACATAAAACGTCGTCTTACGATTATAAACCGGCAACAATGTATCCTTCTATAGAAGGGTGCGTTCAATCGGAATAGCAACGAAGACATCCTTCCGTTACCACATCTGCGTTCATCCGTTAGTCGATCACTTTTTATTGCAAACATGCATTTGATTAGCCCATGGATAAACAGAAACTGTAATCAACTTGTAAAACATGAACATGTCTGAAATCATGTAATTTTAATTTAATCAGTAACAAAGATGAGTTGTATATGCAACACACTCTCTTTACTGTCTCTCCAATAAAAAAATAATTACTCTCTGACCAATACAGACATGTGGTTTTGTGAGTTGATAAAGAAAAGAAGATCATCAGGCCTAATTCTATGACCATTTGATTAATTAGCTTCATAATATTATCTTCAGTTTGAATTACGTTGTACTTGATTCATCAAAAAACATCAAGTTTCTAGTTTTAATTATTCTAGTGCTAGTTCAGCTTGTTCTATGGCCAATCATGTACTGCAGGCATCTTTTATTCAAGACATGATTGATCATAACTACGAGCTGAACATAACACATGAATAATTGAAACTAGAAAGCTATTAAAGTTTCTTGACGAATCTAGTACAATATCTTTCAAACTTACGATAATATTATGAAGCTAATTAATAAAATGGGCATAGAATTAGGCCTGATGAATCTTCTTTTCTTTATCAACCCCACAAAACCGCATGTCTGTATAGGTCACTGCAACCTACAGAAAAAAACCTTCAATATATTTGAAATAAACACTTTTTATTAAGGGCATAGAATTAATCCTGATGAATCTGCTTCTCTTTATCAACCCCACAAAACCGTATATCTGTATTGGTCACTGCAACCTGCAGGAAAAAAACCTCAATATTATTAGAAATAAACACTTTTTATTATTAAACAAAACTTAATACTTAATTAATACATTATGAGGTAGCCTTGGTGACGTGGAACAGCCCTGATAGGGCGTCCTGTAGCGCGCGCATACAAGCAATTTTCGACTTGAACCCTCCAGCCCTCTCCTGTTCAGTCTCCGCCCTGATATGATTAGTGTACCCTGCTGAAATAATGTCCTCCATTTCAGGCGGCCGTGGGCCCTCTGTAATGAATTCTAGTGGCTTGTAAGCGAACAGAGGACCTTCATCAATTTTAACCGGTAGGAAGGTGCTTTGAATTGAACGGCCGAATTTAACACCTGTTGAGAATTGTGTGATTTTGCTGGGTAGTTTAGCTTCTTCTTCAGCTTTAGTGCGCTCTTCTTCAACGGTGTTCGCGAATGTTTCCAAAATGTTCTTCGCGTTGGCATTGGAAAACATCAGTTCATCAATTAGAGCCTCTTTCTGTGCGATTTTCTTCTTTTTGGCAGCAACCTCCTCGATTTTCAGCGCGTTCTTGCGCATTTCCTCGTTCTGCTTCTCCAACTCAATGATTTCCTCCAGCTCGTACTCCTCGCGACCGATTTTCGTTTTGTTCTTCATAATCAGCTCCCGGTTTTCTTTTTTATACTGCTCAATTTTTTTATTGGTTTCAACTATGTCTATATCATTAGAAAGGTTATAGATTATGGTTTCTATTTCCTCCAGGTAATCATTGTACGCAGCTAGTGATTCAAAGTCTTCCTCTTTTTTATTGAAATCGCGCAACACACGTTTCCGTATGTCCACCTCTTTCTCAACCTGCGGGTCCTCGAAGAGCTGCACGCGGAAATTGTTGCGACGTAAAGGAATGCGACAGTCTGGACAAGCACCAGAACCTGAACAAAATTATGACTGATGAAAATTTATTATAAAAAAAAACAACTATTGTTGTTTTGTGAATGTGAAAAGACCAAATGGATGATGTATAGGAATAAGGATAGGATGGGTAGGGTGGAAGTGTGGGGATTATCAGAGTTGGGTGTACTAGAAAGAGATCAAAAATGGTTCCTGAAGAGTCTGCTAAGACTTGAAAAATTCATGACTATGGTAGTGCTGCTACAAAAAGCAAATTGAATTAGCATGTGTTAGGAGTTGAGGCTAGTGAAGTTCAAAGAAAAAGTGCAGGAGTTGAATGACAAGAGACTGGCGAGGGATGTGTGTTATTGCACCATGGCATGAAATGTGAGGGAATGAAAGCAGAGTGGGTGAGGAAGGGAAAGCAGAGTGGATGAGAGAATGAAAGCAGAGTGGGTGAGGGAGGGAAAGCAGAGTGGGTGAGGGAGTGTAGAAAGGTGAATGATTAAGAGAGGATGGAAAAGGCATGGAAATCTGCAAGAGGCTGGTGTGGGAAAAGAAGTTGGTGAGGATAAGAGGCAGAATAGTGGGAAGAGGAGTGTATTTAATTTAAAGTGGGTATTGTAGATGATAGTTTTTTTTTATGATTGCTATGCCTAACCATACTTATTAATAAAAGTCCTTTTTTACTACAAACAGTTGTTCATTGAAAACTGTTGGTATTTGAATTGCTAAATGTTTGTGCTAAAATTGACAAAAATTTATAAAATGTACCTTTGAGAAAAAGCAAATCTACACAACTTTCACATAGTCCATGCCCGCAGACATTCACCATCATCTTCAGGGACGGGTTTTGGAATTTGCTCGTCTTGCATCGCGGACAAGTAAAGTCCTCCATCGTAAAAAGTTCCAGAAATCAAATTTTTCATAACCTACAAAAACAACACTTGCTGAAAAAGTAAACTACTTGAAATTAGCAGTATACAGATGCTGCTTGAAGTTAGCAAGACATAGAGAAATAAAAAACTTAGTAGATCGCCTGAACCACAGAACATGTTAAATGAATCTGAACATTAATACAATATATTAATACATGCGCATGCGTACTATTAACAAACACATGCATTTATTATATTTATTTAACGTAAATGGTTATATTATTAAATCAATTATATCATTACATTTTGAGAACTGCTCTGAAAGATATACATCAGCAACTTCATTTATGATCATCAGTGGCGTACTATGAACGTAGTATACTTCTTATTTTTAAAGTTGTAGGCTACTATTTTATTTCTTTCTAATAACTTTTCAAATGGATTGTTAAGATTTAATTAAGTTTAAAAATGTGTACGAAAAATCCCCAACTTAAGTACCTTACGTAATTAAAGATTGCTATGCAATAAATATAACAATTTCTTCCAAAACATAACCCCCAAATAACAAACATCCAAATGGGTATTTCAAATATCACTTTGGTAAAAGTAGCTGCAATTGGGGGTGTAGCTACAGCTACCATGGGTCTAGCATACAAGTTCAGAATCAACAGCCTGGTGTCCAGCTCAGATTACTACAAAGATGCTCTGAAAACTCTACGAAGTCATAAAGGAGCTGTCTACATCCTTGGTGAGCCTATTAAAGATCGAATGATTAATGTGGAGAGTCCAAACAACTACACAAAGGAGCTAGAAGCTAAATATGAAGTACCAATTAGAGGTAGCAAAGAAAAAGGGACTTTATACTTTTGGGCAATCAGAAAAAATGTGGAGGACAGCTGGGTGGTAAACAGGATTGAACTGGGGCTGGAGAAGGAGCCTAATAAAAGGTTGTTAGTTAAGAAAATAGACAGTTAAAGTATGAATACATTTTTTTATAACCCTTTTTTCCATCCTTATATAATTTGGTTATTTTCACACTCAGTCTATATCATTTTTACTTTTAGCAAACCCAACACTGTAGTTTACAGATTTATTATACAATTAAATTTCAATATGAACAACTTTTATTAAAATAATTTAAAAAAAACGTCACTAGCGCTAAAGTGATTGAACTATAAGTTTCACGAAATTCCCGAGAGATCACGCTGGGGTCACTAACCTGTCGCCAGCGCCATACAAACTTGCGGTAAAGTGCTTGCACTACAAACTTCACCCCCTCCCTAGTTGTTTATAGCCCCGTCTAGCAGGAAGTTCGCGCAATCATTTGACCCCAAGTTTTTTAAAGCGCTTGCGTCAGTTTAGTGACCCCAGCGTCATCTGCAGTTAATTTCGTGTATCTTGTAGTTCAAACATTTTGGCACTAGTGTCGTACCCCATAGATTTTAAATATTTTGGCGCCCTTTATGAGATTTCAGAAATTTATTAATTACAATCTGTTTATTTATATAAAATTTAAATTTAATTCACAAATCAATTACAATTATTAATATCATCTATTTTAAAAAGACATCACTATATCCTTACAATTACATACAATTATCACCAAAACCCAGCAGCCATAGCACCTTTAGGTTCATCAAAACTCCTCCTCTTCAAATACTCCTGCAACAGTCCCTCCAGCCTCGTAACAGGCCCCCCAGTATCAATTTTCTTCAACAATTCCATATAATTCCCTATAATAAAACCAACCAACTTAACAAACTGCTTGCCATATGCCCTCCCCATTGCAGCACCTGCAACCTCCAAAAACGTATGCAAAGCAGTCGCTGTTATATCCAGCCGCGGCTCCATATTTAAAACATTCGTCAACCACCTCCACCCATTATCCAAATCATGCGGATTAACTGCATGCCCCCGTTTCGGCTTTGCTACAAGAACAGCAAAATACAACCGAAACAGTCCCGTCATCCGCTTCAAGAATTTATCCTGCTTCTCCACAACACCATCCTTATACTGGTAGCCTAAACTCTTGTAATAATCCTCATCGGATTGATCAACAGTACGCGGCAGGTAAATAGGCACCAAATAAGGACATTCCTGGTGGAAATGAGCCATAACCAGTTTCCCAAAATCAGGGAAATCATTCCATAATGAAATTATAACAGATGCATAACAAAACGCAGCATCTGGATTACTCGACACCATTAAATCACCCTGTAAAACTAATTTTTTCGCTAATAAATCCATGCAGAATGGAATACCTTGTGGGTGTTTAGCAGCACTAATTTGTGCATCACCAATCTTCACGATTTTACCAGACAATAAACTATGGATTTTATTATATTTATCCAGTAAATGGCTTGGATTAACTGCACTAATTGCATTAACTGGAATGTTAATAGCTTTCTTACAATCAAATTTAAAATTCTTCATCCTTGGATCATCAAATAAACCCTTATAACTAGCTTGGTGATTTTGCAGAAACAATTGCAGTTCAGAGTATGATTTTAAAGGGCCTTTTCGAACAAATGTCGAGATTTTATCAGGTACTGGTGTAGGTTCTGTAACAATAACTACAGCAGCAGTTTCTTGCTCTTTTAAACTGGCCTGTTCAGCTAATTCCTGTTTAAGTTGCTGTTCCTTCAATTTAAAATGTTCTATTACTTTTGATCTGATTTCATCACGAATTTGTTTGGCGAATTGAAGCAGTTCAACACATTTAATGGCATCTTGTTCAGTTATACTGCCGCCTTTGCATTTATTAACTATTTCATCAATTTGAGTTGGGAGTGCTTTGAAAGTGTTTTTATGTTCAGTTAATGATGCTTTTATTTCATCAGTTGCATCCTTAAGGATTTGTATGATTTCCATGTAAACTGTACGGAATTCCTGTTGTGTTTTTGATACTTTATCTATTAGCAAGTTGATTTGTTTGTGACGTTCTTCTTTTGCTTTTATAGCACGATCGTATTCCTTTCGTTTTTCGGCTAGTTCATGATGGTACTGTGTGATTTTCTCTTGCTCTCTTGATGAGTCACGATCATGTTCTTCTAGTGCTGATAGGATGTAGATTTCTTGTTGCTGCATTTGTTGTAGTAGTTTCTGTTGTTTGTGGTACCATTGTTGCTCTTTATTGTGTTGTTGTAGCTTATCGAAATCTGTAACTTGTTGAATTCGTTTGTTAATTGCTTCCTGCACCTGCTGTTTCCGTTGCTGCTCGAACATATGTACTGGTTTGCTAAATGGATTGATATTGGCACCGACGACACCACGTTCATTTTCAAGCTCTTTCTGCTGCGACGGCTGCTTTAAGGGGAATGGATTGAATCTTGCACTTACAATTGGATTTCTTGTTGGCTGTTTGTTGGCTTGTAGTGGTGAAGGTTTTGTGTCGCGGTTCAGTTGAATTTTCAGTGTTGAATTAGGGCCTAGGTTTACGCAACGCACGTAATTGGTAACTTCTATGGACCTTTTAATGGTGGAAATTTTTAGGGATTCAAAATCTCCGTACATTTTATCCATGTTCACTAATAATTTATTTCAATCTCGTATTTTGTTGTTGGTTTATATAAGGAGTATTCCGTTTTAAAAATATAATCACATTTTTTTATGGGGATGTTTTTTGTTGACATTAGTTTTAAGGTTATGTTTATGTCATATACAACCGTTTATGTGTCAAATATTTGAATATGGAGAGATCTGTAATATTCGCAGAAAACTATAGACAACAGAAAACCACAATGCTTTAAAAGTTGAAAAACACGTTTTTTGTACTACATTTTAATGGAAAACAAGAATTTAATGTATGTAAATAATAGTTTTTATCAAATAAAGCATTCAATGTATTTATTGAATGCTTTATTTAATAAAAACATTAAGATATTTAATGAAAAAATACTTAGCTTTTAACTGCAGTTTTAAAATACTCCATTATTATTTTATTATTATTGGATTTGCAATGAAATATCGTTCACGTTTGAGTTAATAGTTCAATACTACAACTGTAAGATGACACCACAGTCTAATTATTTGAAACTGCCATCTCTTGTTAGAATTAATTCATCCTGCTGCCATCTATTGAATTATCAAAAGCAGTTGTTTTAATTAAAATGACGTCTGTTCTCGGTTTCATTTGTTTTGTTGTGTGATGGGTTCCGGATGGTTCGCAAAACGCAAAGTGGTAAATCTCCCAAAAAGTCGAGAAAGGCCGACGGCGAAGGGTCCGGTCGCAATCTGATGTTCAGCCCGTACACTGAGACATCCGTGCATAAACGCAATCTATGTATCGTATCATTTCCAATTATTTTTCTGTTCAACCTGTTTCGGTCGCTGCTGTACCAGATATTTGTGATTTTTCGTTTTATTTATTGTAGTTCGTCATACTATTTAGTCCGCAATCGGGGGCATGAGCCGCTTGAGCGGATAGAAGGCGCGGCTGTTGTTATTGAAGAGGTGCAGGACATGTCTCAGGCACAGAGAAGCCCTGGGCCTGGACCTGGGGATCCTCTGCTTGCTAAACAGAAGCATCACCATCGGCGCGCGTTTGAGTACATCTCCAAGGCATTGAAAATTGATGAGGAGAATGAAGGTAGGAGTAGGGTAACCTTGACTTAGTAACATTTAAGGAATGATCTTGAAATTAACACATGCAGAGTTATGATTCCTGAGTGTTTATCCCAAATGTGTGCTCATTTAGAACTTTTTTAATTGCAGCCCCATATTTAGAAAATTCCTGATATATATTTTAACTCATCTCAAAGCCCCAATGGTTTGAGGTGTTGTTTGTCTTGTACTAATGCTAAGTACAAGACAAACAGCAAGCAAAACCTGTTGTGGGTGAAAATTTTTAAATTGCATTTCACAGTTTTTCAGAGGTTCATGTTTCATGTCTATATAATCTATTTTTTTAATTTGGTTTATTCTAAACACAAAAAAATATTAAAGGAGCATTAAAATAAACATAAGAATCATTAAAACTTGAAAATTAATTTTAGAAGCTACGACACTTGTAATTTTTATGTGTGATATGAAGTTAGTTGCAGGAAAACATAATTTTAAAAATTAATCTAAATAGCTGTGATTGAAAAAACAAAATGCCAAACTTTTCAAAACAGTTGTGACAAATTTAACTATAATTATTCATGTAGTCATAATATTTAATAATTCATTTGTGATGACATACAGCACAAGAACCCCTGAAGGTTGATAGTTAGTTACAAATTATAACAAATACAGTAATTACTACTGTTTGTGATGTAAAATATGCCATACTGCTTTATGGTGAGTGACTAATAGTAATTACCATTTAAAGTATATTTAATGAACATCACATATTTGAAAAAACTATAAACACTTCATTAATCATTATTATGCTAAAGGAAAATTTGTTTTTATGGAAAACAAATTAGTGGCCCAAATGTGGTTTCACATTTCAGAATACTAATGTTACATTTTAATTGTATTTCTTATTAGGTCAGAAAGAGTTGGCCATTGAGCTATATCGCAAAGGCATCTCAGAGCTAGAAATGGGCATAGCAGTGCAGTGCTGGGGTGGTCGTGGTGAGGTGTGGGAACGGGCACAGCGGCTGCATGAGAAGATGAAAACAAATCTAGCAATGGCCAAGGACAGACTGCAGTTTTTAGGTGAGCAACACATCTGTTTTTTTTTGTTTTGTTACGACACAATGTATAGTTTTATGCACAACACTTTTTTTGTTTCTTTTGTTTTTGTTTCTTTGTTTTGTAGATAGCATGGACAGGTTAGAGCGCATGACCTTGCAGGCTGGCTTGGCACCAATGGTTAGTTCAAATAGTAGTTCTAGCAATATACCCAAACCGAAAAATAATTTAGCAGGTAATCATACTAGATTTACAACATAATTTGGTACAAATGATATTTTGTTGCTTGATTGCTTTACATGTGTCATTAAATCAGAGATTTTATATGGATTTGGAGGTGTGAATTGAATTTGTTTTTATATAACCTAGTCTGAATGTAATAAATATAAAATATTTCCTTTTAAAGTCCATGGAAAATCTATTTTAACTGAATGGTATTGCATTAGAACAGTACTACACAAGTTCTAGCATGCAAATTAATTAGATGTTAATACTGACTTGTCAAACTTATTGTTTGTAGCTTCCGGGAAGAAACTGACCATTCCAGCGAAACGTCCAGCAAACGCCTCCCTCTCCAAGAGTCAAACGCTGCCGCGCAGCATGGGCTCGCGTAGTGCCCCAATCCAACCCGTCCGACCCTTCAATAAGCTCGCCTCGACACCACCAGCCATCAAAAAGCAGCTTTCGATACCGGGCTCAAGCTCACCCGCACGGAAAGCTCCTACAATGGGTAATAAATATATAGATAGAGTAAAGTATTTGTTCTATATAAGGCTTCCGAACGTCGGCTTCGGAGTAATTTAATTTTCTTCTTGTAAACGTGCCATGCTTCTTTTGGAGCTGGTAGTCGTTAATGTTCCATAGGAAGCATGGCATGTTTACAAGAAGAAACTTGATGAATGAATGAAATATCTACAATTGTTTTGAAATGTTCTTGATCCTGCGCTTTGTTCGTCTGTGTTCATTCTAGTCTATTGTAGATTTCGTAGCTACGAAATTTTGTTGCAGCCTATCCATCTTTTGGCTTCTATGTTTTCGTTACGGATCAATTGATTGATTCATTTGAATTGTTGTTTATAGGTACAAGTCGTTCTAGTATCACCCGAAAACCTATCACGCTGAGAGGGGTAGATCCTAAACTAGCGCAAAATATTCTGGATGAGATCGTGGAAGGCGGACAATCAGTGCAATGGGAAGATATTGTAGGGCAGGACACGGCTAAGCAAGCATTGCAGGAGATGGTTATACTGCCCTCACTACGGCCCGAGTTGTTTACAGGACTGCGTACTCCTGCGAGAGGGCTACTGTTGTTTGGACCTCCTGGAAATGGGAAGACTTTACTAGCGCGAGCTGTTGCAACAGAATGTCAGGTAATTAGCAATAAACAGCTTACAAACCGTAAAAATCAGGCATAGAAATCTCACAGTAGCTTAGTAGGGAGCTAGCTGTAAAGCCAGAACCCTCATGAGGCTATAGAGCTAAAGACATTCAGATTACATGTGTGATACTGAAAACCTTTCAAGTCAATTTTACCAATAATGTGCTCAAGGCATGTCAAAATTGACTGAAAATAAAGTATTCATTACCCATAGTTGACCTTTAGAATATATATGTTTATTTTATATTGCAGGCAACGTTCTTTTCTATCAGTGCAGCCAGTTTAACTTCAAAATTCGTTGGTGATGGAGAGAAATTGGTACGAGCGCTGTTTGCTGTCGCAAGGGAACTACAGCCCTCGATTATCTTCATAGATGAGGTCGATTCTTTGTTATCTGAACGGTCCAATAATGAACACGAGTGCAGTCGGAGATTGAAAACTGAGTTTTTGGTAGAGTTTGACGGACTGCCTAGTAATCCGGAGAGTGAGAAGGTAAGTACTTATTAATTTTAAAATCTGCTATTAAAAAAAAGACCTTTATTGGCATTTCCCTCACTGCCCTTCCACATCACCACCCACAACAAAAATAAAAATAGAAATAAAAGTAATACTAAAAAATTACAAATTACCTATATAACTCTGCTATTATAGTCGTTCCATTTCGGGAAGAGCTAAATCATATTTTGGGTAATTGTACATATCGCGGGGGTCCCATACAATAAACAGGGAGCTACTCAATTATTGATCATTCTCATCATTACTTTCGATCTAAAAAATATGGTGTTATAGGTTGTCGTGATGGCCGCAACAAACCGACCGCAGGAACTGGATGAGGCAGCTCTGCGGCGATTCCCTAAGAGAGTGTATGTTACCTTGCCCGATCTAGAAACAAGAGCTGCACTATTGAAGAAGCTTCTTGCAAAACAAGGCTGCAGTTTGTCTAATGCTGAAATGAAACGCCTGGCTACACTCACTGAGGGTTATTCAGGCTGTGATTTAACAGCTTTGGCTAAGGATGCAGCTTTAGGGCCAATTAGAGGTATAATTATATTGGTTACATATTGATTCAAACTAATTTTCTTAATATATATAATATGATAGAATCATAGTACCTTTAAGATTCACTACAACTAATTAAAAATATTTTGTTTCAGAATTACAACCTGAACAAGTCAAGCATCTAGACCCTCAAGCAGTGCGCAGCATCACTATCAATGACTTCCTGGACTCGCTCAAACGTATTCGGCGAAGTGTATCTCCTCAAAGTCTGGTTGCATATGAGAAGTGGTCCCTGCAATACGGCGACGTGTCCCTTTAAAGCTCGTTCATTCTTTGTACCGCGCAATTCTAGCCGCAGACGGACACACTTTATTTCTAACTGATTCCTTTCGTAGGTAGGTAAATGCTTGTTTTTAGTCATTAAAAAAAAAATGTTCACCTCATGTGATTTTAGTTTTAATTCCAATTAATGGCTTTATTAAATTAACGACTATATTAATTGAATGTTAAGTAGGAGAGAGGCACTTTTCAAGTTATTTTGTTGCATGCGAGATGATTGTGTGATCGCCTTTTTTATACAAGTATGTTGTTTTGTTTTTACATGAAGAAATTACTCACAATATAAATGAGTTCTTTTAATTATGACAACCTGTTAAAAGATCCATTCCTAAAAAAATCCAGTAGTGTTAATAGGTTTCTACAAATTAATGATTCCTAAATTCTTATACTTGTAATGTAGGATAACATCTTGTCTATGATGTATAGGAGTTTATTTTGTTCAGTAGAACACTCACCCCATACCCCAAAGAGATATTAGGACCCAATCAATGTGGGTTCAAGCCCAAATTTAACAATATGCCAGGGTAGCGATTGTTGAAATCAATATTGTCGCAATCCATTCGGCCGTTTTCCCGGAATTTTGTTCAAAGACAAATTCATATTCACACAGACATTTTCCAAAAGTGGTCTATTTCGACTAGATAAGTCAAAATTGGCATTTTTGTTTTCGCGTAAACAATATCGTCCTAAAGGTTGTTCTGGACAAGACAATTTCTTAGCTCAAAAGTTGTTCAAGAAATTAATTCATATATCCTCCTCATATACAATTTGTCCTTGACAAATAGAACGCGTTATATTTTTCCATTCGATCTACCACCATTCTACCATTTCAATATTTCAAATAATTTGCTGTATGATACGAGACAATTTAGATTGTCTCACATCTTGACTAACTTTTGAGTCAAGAAATTGTCTTGTCTAAAACGACCTTTATACAGCAGTTCTGTATTCGGAAAAAGTAAAATAGTATGTGTCAATAAGTGACTTTAAAATCAGTTGTCAAAATGTATTAATTTCGCATGTTTTATATAATGTAACTGTCGTTTATAAATACAGGCATCAGATTATTTATTTTTTTGGTTGAAGAAATATAAATATTAGGTTTAATAAATTTGATTTTTATTAAAAACATCTTTTCTCAATAAATCAATAAATATATATATCAAAAAAATATTCTTCTAACAAAAGGGTTTTTTTTTGTTGTCCTGTAATACACAAACGGTTTTAGAACGAATATGATCCGCCCCCACACACAATAAAAATGTAAGTCGCAACGTGCACGCCCTACTCAGCCGGAATTTAAAACAAAGTGTAGCAACTTACATAAAATTTCTTTAAAAATTAAATCAACAATTTTATACTGATGTATACATATATAGGAAGGTATATACGTTGAGGGAATATTTGGCTATGCCATTCACAACCTTACTTTGCTTTCTTAGCCTCTGGTTTGGTTTTCTCATCTTCTTTGTCTTTAGTCTCCTCAGGGGTATCTTCATATCTAAAATAAGAGACATTGTAATTTGGAGCTTCTAAATCAAACCAGCCAAAATATTGTTTGATACCACTTTTGGCAATATTCTAGTTTTGTTTTTAAATTAGTTGCCTTTTAAGGAACAGATATGTGAATGGCAAAACAGTACGTGTACAACCACAACGCTCATCCGTTAAAATTGCGCGTCATGGGTCTGCAATGAGCTTATGTAATATTGATGTCCTCTTGTATGCAGTCTTTGATTAGCACCCCCCTTACGAACAGGCGGCTTGATTTCAAATCCCGGCGCGGTTAGTCAGTACCATATGTCGTTGGGATACAATTAACGACACTTTAGAAAACTTGGGGACGTAGTAATTTCTAACACTCATCGATAGCCTGTTAGAAAGTTTAACAAATACAGTGACTACTACTACTATTTACTCACTTGAATAAAATGGTCAGATCCCCCTTGACGAGGGCCACAAGCAGTGGGGCGCCTAAACAGGCGGGCACCAAATACAGCAGGGCCGGCTGGGCGTGTTTAAAAATGTGCATCACCAGAATGGTGGTCATTAAACCTAAGAAATATGCTAAACAAGTGGCGTAAAAATATGTGTATGTTTTACGCTTCAGACTGTGGTCGAAGCGGAGCAGCAGTGCGATGAATATACCCGGGATGACAATATCACCCAAGCCCAACATCGCAAAGTTGGTGCCTGCCAGACCATTGGAGAGAAGGTCTTGGGGGAATACCACTGAAATTACAATTATTTCATACATAAAAAAACTTGTACACTGAGTTCAAGATTTTAAGTTTTCAAATGAAAAAAAACTTCTAGTAAAGGGTGAAACTCAGAGGTTTGTAATCATTGCTGTGGATATTGAGACTTTGTGTAATTTTAATTTACTTTAATAGCCCCCATATTCACCAACATTCCATAAATCCATCAATAGATATTGAACCCATAAATATCCATTGTTATAGCAACAATAAATACATTATCTAGGGAATGTAGTTACTTTAGATTCTCTCTATTGCAAACACTGAATAATTAAACAAAAGGTGTCATCAAAGCTCCAATTGCAAGCACTATTCAAGGTGCTTGACATTTGTTTTGGCATATTCTGTCACAATGACTTTGTCAATGTCTTTATGGGACCTATTCAAGTTTATGGGATGTTGGTGAATACAGGCATAAATCTTGTATGATAATTAAAACTAGAAACTTGTTGTACCTAGTGCAATATAATTCACACATGTAGATAAATACAAAATATTTCTATATTCACTTACATTTGATTGGAGCTTCAAAACTTCTAGCAACAGTTACCATAACATCTGTTCCAAACACCCAGAAAATGTCGTACAGGAACAAACCAGACAGCAGGATGCAGCCAGTAACAACATTGTTCAAATGCAACAACTCAACTGCATTGATGGCAAATGCAAGACCAAACAGGTTGTTGGCAATCCAGTGCTTTTTAAGCAGATACCATACACCTACTAGGGAACAGCAGATGAGTGAGATGACATCATATGAGCTGAAGTTGTAGTTGATAATGTCCTTCGCTTGGTCACCCTGCCCCTGTCGGAAAA
This sequence comes from Lordithon lunulatus, assembly GCA_963942505.1. Classification (NCBI taxonomy): domain Eukaryota; kingdom Metazoa; phylum Arthropoda; class Insecta; order Coleoptera; family Staphylinidae; genus Lordithon; species Lordithon lunulatus. The sequence goes on along the minus strand of OZ012668.1, from coordinate 59,043,263 downwards.
GGATGTGGAATGGATGGTTTGGAATTGCACTAGGGACCAAATTGCTGAAAACTGGGCTGAAATAAAAATATAACATATTATTATTTAATATAGACATCTACAGTTTAACAGAAACCAATTACAGATGATATAATAACAACATAACAAATAAAAGAAAGAAAAAACATAACACAAAGATATATAATGAACATTCAAATTATATATTTTTAATAGCACTTACCACAGAGGCGTTCAGCATATTAAAAATATCAATGTCAATATATGTGTTAAAAACATGCGATAATCTGTACAAAGGACAGTTCTTATATATATTTGTTTTCACAGTGGTCACATAAAATAAATCATTGCACCTAGTATTTAGTATTTTATGTTTTGATAAAATGTATGTACTCAAATAATTTAAATAAGTTAAGAGTTGATTTTTTGAGTAATTTTAACTACTTTCTTACTTATTTTAAATGCCCTTACATTTCTAAACCAATTAGTATTACAATAGTTACTGTAAACAACAGAAGGGATATTCAAAATTGCTATAAATTATATATTAATTTTAATAGTGTTTGTATTAGCAAATATTTCTTACCTCAATAGATGTGTAAGTGCTAACACACCAAGGAAGAAAAAGTATCCAGTCAATAGCATGTTGATATACTCCTTTGAGAAGAGTTTGAACACAATATACAGGGAGAATAGTGCACATGAAGCCATTATTGGGAATATCATGGCATCTCTTGTAGTCATTTTTTCAGGTTTCTAAAAATAAATGTATACTATTACAACACTTTCAAAAACTGTGGGACAAAAGTCCTAATACATATAACACACCAGAAGGACCCAGAGCTGAATTTGGTAATATGCTTACAGTGTATAAAAGCATATTAACCCATTACTGTACGATTTCTTATTTTTAGATGATAAAAAATGGGTAAAAAGTATAAAAACTGTATGAATTAGTGAAAAAATATTTTTAAATTCAGTCAAGTAGATTATTATACTGAATTGAGGACTTTTTTCAAGTAAAGGTCATTACTACTGCAATGAATCAAATTTAAAAACAATTGATTATTACAATTCCATCTATATATGACATTAAGTTGTTCTTTAGACACAAACACTTGAGTAAACATCATAAGATAAGTTGTGGTAGATCTATTGGCCATGAAGCCATGCTGGTAGGAAGATATATAACTCTTCGAGTAGCAGAGAGAGTTGTATCTATACATTTCGAAAACTATAACAAAGTAATTTTAATACAAACAGTGAAATTTGGATATATAATCTACCAAAATATTAACCATTTGCACTCCAAGTCGCAATACCGGCTCCGGTTTTATGCAAAAAAATCCACCCAATTCTCAAAAAACATACATCTAAATAAATTACAGTCAAACATGCTGCAAACAAAAGAAATCATAAAGAAACAAACGACTACCTTGCTGGGTGCGCATCTAATGTTTCCTTCTGCCTCACTTACGTTTTCCTTATGGTAGTTCACGGAGCGGTACGCGCCGAAGTAGATGGGCAGAATGGCCATGACGACGAGGCTGCCGTAAGCGATGGCCATCCCCTCGGGCGTGCTGGGCACCTTCGTCGTCGCGTTCGCTGCATTTTCTGTTAAATTCTCGGACGCCTGTGCCACGAAGAACCTGACGAAGTCTGCCATGTTTTGAAAGTGACGTGCGTGAAGCCAGCGCCGCCAGAATGCAACTGACGTTGCTGACGTCCCAAGGGCAGCCAACAGGCCGACGCGGCGAATGAAACCACGTCAGCGCGTTTCATTGGCCAACAAACAGTTATTTAATTTAATCATTGTAAAAATTTAATTGCACTAGTTTTGCGATAAGATGTATGCCGTTAAAAATCCATCATAGATAAATAAGCTATTATATCTGAATATTAACAGCTGATGGTTGTAGGAATATGTTTTGTCGTTGTAGGATTACATTGGGTGCGTTACATGAAATTCAATGAATACATAAACGACTGTACATCAGGGTCCTGTAACCATGTTTTGTTTTCTATGGTGCACATCCGAAATCTGACAAGCTGATTATCATATCTGACAAAGCTGTTAGAATGAAAATTTTAAAAACAGTCTTGTTTATATAGTTATTAGCTCTCATATTCTTGCCTTTGTTGATCCATCAATATTTAAACGTCAGCTAACCCATTGCCAACTGCTTCATGACACCTTTGTTTAATTGTTCAGTGTTTCCAATAGAGAGAATCTAAAGTAACTATATTCTCTAAATAATGTATTTATTGTTGCTATAACAAATACTTATGGGTTCAATAGCTATTGAAAGATTTATGGAACGTTGGTGAATACGGGAATCAGTGTTACAGATGAATTTAATCTAACTTGCAACTTTGAACTTGCAGAAAAGACTTACAGAATAGACCCTGATTTGAATTAGCTAAATAAGAGTAGAGAACTATTTTATACCCAATCTCTAATGGCTAACCAGAGATCAGGTATAAAATAGTTCTCTACATAAGTATTTGTTATAGCAACAATAAATACATTATTTAGAGAATATAGTTACTTTAGATTCTCTCTATTGGAAACACTGAACAATTAAACAAAGGTGTCATTAAAGCTCCAATCACAAGCGCTATTCATGATATTTGTTTTGGCAATTTCTGTCACAATAATGTTTTCAATTGATCTATTCAATAGCTTATGGAACTAAAGTTTATGAGATGTTGTTGAATATGGGCATGAAATTCTGTGGCTGAAAAAGGAATCAGAAATATGGTCTATTACTTTGTATATATAAGTTGGCAGTATTGCTTAGCTGTTATAGAAGCTGATTGAACTGAACAAATGAACGCGCTTATTAGTAATTGGTAGTCCCGGAGCCGCCTCCCAGATGTCGTCTGTAATAAAAACGTCAAAATCCTAACCAAAACATGTAATAATAAACGTATATCGTAGAATTAAGCGCATCCTGTGTTATTAACGTTAAGCCTAGAGGCCTTCACAATGGAGAAGTCCGAAATGGAGTGCAAGTACCAGAAACTGGCCACCGAATATTCTAAGGTAGATGTTTAAAACAATTTTCAGATTTGTTGATAACAAATGCTGTGTCAATTGTTAATTTTGTACAGCTTACTAAAATCATTTGTAATATTATTTGTGTGTAAGTAGAAATATATATGTTTAAGACTTAATTTTTGAAATACATGGGTGTAGTATTGAACAACTTACATTGCTATACATTTTACTAGTTGCTGGCACACATATTATATTAGGTAAATTATTTTTAAATTTATATCTGTAGGTTCGATCACATGCTACAGTGCTTAAAAAAGCAGTGCTTGAGGAGCAGGCTAAGATCTTGAACCTGAAAGAGGTTGTCAAGGAGCAGGAGCAGAAAATCAGGAAGCATGACCAGGAAATGGAGAGTCTTACATTCCGTAATGAGCAACTCACAAAGCGAATATTTGTGCTGCAGCAAGAGTTACAAGTCAATAGTCATGTGAAAAAGGGCAAGGGTAAACCACCAGATGGTGTTGGACATGTTAATTATGGTGTTATTGATGAGGAGCTGCAGAAGAAAATTATTGAGAATGCTCAACTTGCAAGCACGGTAGATATATCATGGATACTCTGATTTTAACTTTATTGCATATAGGGATTGTAATACTTGTATAAATGTTAATACTGGTATTTTTGTATTTCAATCTTGGGATACCACTATTAATGCCCATATTCACCAACATCCTATAAACTTTATAGGTCCCATAAGCTATTGAATGGATAAATTGACAACATCATTGTGACAGAATATGCCAAAACAAATGTCAAACATTTTGAATAGCAGTTGCGATTGGAGTTTTGATGACACCTTTTTTTTTAAATATTCAGTGTTTCCAAGAGAGTGAATCTAAAGTAACTATAATCCCTAGATAATTTATTTATTGTTGCTATAACAATGAATACTTATGGGTTCAATAGCTATTGATAAAGGCACCTTACACAGTCAATAATACTGTCAATGTTAGTACTGTCAATATTGGCTTCAATCCTCTTTTTATATTTATCAAGTAATCAATTATCCGGATAAGGATCAGTATTATCTTCATTACATTATTACTATACCTTACACAATGAGTAATACTGGCAATATTTTAGAATAATGAACATATTAAATATTTTATCGATCAGTAATACTGTCATTATTCTAAAATATTGACAGTAATATTGATCGTGGAAGGTGCCTTATAGATTTATAGAATGTTGGTGAATACGGGGGTAATACTGGTATTTAATTCTTAATTTATTTCCAAAAAAATGCACTTTCTATAGATTTCTCAAATAAATGCATAACAAAAACATACCTTCTTTTCATGTGATGAAGTTGACAGAAAAAATCATAACTTAAAGTTATTAACTTTGAATATGTGAGACAGTTGCTTATGATTTATAGTTATATTCTTTGTTTGCCTGTGTGTGTGTCAGCTTAAAAAATATTCTCATTGTAGATGGCAGATAAGGAGCTCGAATTGTCTAATTACCAAGAAAAGGTGGAATGGTTGGAGGAGAGGCTAGTGAAGGTGCAGACAGAAAGTGAGGAGAAACTAAATGCCTACAAAGAAAAAGTTGAGAAGTCTTCTTCTCTTGAAATGAAGGCACAGCCTGGTATTCAACCTGTTGTAAATAATTACCAAATTAAGGAGTGTATGCGGTGTAGAAATAAGAACCAAAAGAATGTAAGTCAATTAAATCTGTTTTTGCTATATTTAGTTGTCTACTATGATGTAATTATAAAATATTAATGAAAAACTAATTGTGTCTAATTTTATAAGGATGTTGATTGGCAGTTGGAATCGGAACGTTGGAAAAGCGAATGTGAGATCCTCCGCGCGCGTCCTGAAACCGACAGTCAGCTAACAGAGTACTACGAATCTCAAATTCGAGAACTAATAGAGTCTCGAAATATGTGCCAATCGGAGGCGGCTAGCCTCTGGGCCGACAACGACGCGGTGCGCACCCGACTGGAGCGGCTGGTGCTAGAAAAAGGGGCGCTCGACAGTATTTTAGATAAGAGCAACGAGGAGCTGCACACCACCAATGAGAATTATCGGACGCAGTTGGACGCGATGACCGAGCATCTGGCCGCGCAGAATGAGAAGATAACGCGGCAATGTGATGAGATACAGATTTTGAAGCACAAGCTCAGTCAGAGGAAATGAGCGAGTGATCATTTTGTTATATACTTTATTTATTTTAATCATGTTTTAATTTTAATATATGTGTTATATTATGCTGATAATTTAATGAATACAGAAAACTTATTAATGAGAATTATATCCTAATGCTCCCAAATTACTAATATCAATATAAGTTATACAAATTGATTTTCAATTGTATTGGAATATTAAGAAATTATTAAATATTTAATTTTGAAGATGAAATGAAGATTGAATTTCTGTGAAATACAACTTTAGATATTTTTCTACTGTATGAGTGCCATAAAGCAGGCTATAACTGATACAATGATAGTCAAGTTACTGATTATTCTTATAAATTGCATATAAAACCTCAAACTAATAAATATAATAATCATTTATTTATTAGTCTGAGTTAAAACCATTTAATACATATTTCTAAAAAAAAAACGTTTCCCAGAATATGTCAGTTTCCCGCCATGTGGCCATTAGAAAATAATTTATTTATACACAAATGAATGAAAATGACAAAATATGACAAATACTCCCGTATTCACTGACGTTCCATAAATATTTATAATAGAACCCATAAGTATTCGTTGTTATAGCAACAATAAATACATTATCTAGGGAATGTAGTTACTTTAGATTCGCTCTATTGGAAACACTGAATAATTAAACAAAAGGTGTCACCAAAGCTCCTATTGCAAGCGGATTTCAATGTGTTTGACATTTGTTTTGGCATATTCTGTCACAATGACGTTGTCAATTTATCCATTCAATAGCTTATGAGACATATAAAGTTTATGGGATGTTAGTGAATACGGGCAAGATTGACGAATATTGACAAATACAAGCAAATATTTGACAGCAATGTGAAAATGTCAAATATGCCAAAAATGTCATATATTTCAAAAATGTAATTTGGAAAGTCATATGGTGCACACACGACATATTTTCTATATGTTGCGGTAGTTATAAGTAAAAATATTACGATAAAAAGGCTTTTCTACAACAAGGACTTGTGTATACACAAAAATCTTCTCTCCCAAACAAGTTTTTGGCGGAAAAAAAGTACCACATAAAAAACTTACTAGTTTTAATCGTTAGGGGGCGTAACAGTGTGAATTTTCGGCAAACATCCTAATCACCAACATAATGTGATAATTCCAATTGCGCAAGCAAACACGTAATCACGGGATCAAAGCTCGCCGATAATTGCCTCTGTAAACAATTAGCTCTTCCAATTATCATAATTAGATTTGGAATGTTTTCTTTGTGTTAGTTTACCTAATGTTCGTGCAGCGGCCGAGTGTGGCCGAGGCGCGCGATTTAATTTTAGTCCCCCCCGCGATGTCGTCCGTGAAGTGTCATCGCGCCTAACCCTCCTTCTCGCTGTGTGTTATTTATTATTTTTTTTTTCGTTTCCCATTCATTTTCGCCACCGCGTGCCAAAAACCCAAGGGCCCGTCATGCAATGACCGTGATCTACCAGACGAAAATGTGCGAGCCGGAGGGCCACGACCAGGTGGATAGGCTGCCATCGCGGGACAGGGTCACCAAGTGGGATGTCGCGGGGTTTTGTATCTCCATCATTAGCCACTTGCTGGACCTCATCTTCGACTGCAATCTGGCGTACAGATACTATAATAATAGTCAGATGCCATACTTTTATACGACAGTGGGGTTTATTTTAATACCAGCAATGGTCAACACAGCATTCAGTATACGAATGTAAGTATTGCTAGGCAGACTATTATTACGATCCTGTAGTTATGAATCAGCCTGAATAAGTGACCAACAATTGCAACATAAAACATCTAGTCATGAGATTTAGAATCTCATGACTAGATGTTTTTATGTTGGAATTGTTGGTCACTAATTCAGGCTGATTCATAACTAAAGGACAACAATTAAATGTCATGTACAGTTTTAAATTTTTAGCTGGAAATATCACCAACTTCTTTTTCTCATTACATGTTATTTGTCATACTTGTATTTATAAACATTTGCTACAAGTATTTACTGTATATTTTACTTAGTAACTGGCTATTGACCTTCAGGTCCTTTTACTGTGTGTTATTGTATGAAATGCTTGATAAGCAAGTCTGGGGGAGGTCTAAAGAAATATCAACTCCAGGAAATGAAATTCCTTGTTGATGCAGGCTTCTCTTTAAGCGAATTTTCATGTATACAGGCAACGTTTTGATGTTATTACCATATATTAGTGATAACCATATGAAATTCATGACATAACTCATAATAATTGCCTATAGTATTGCAATTGTTGTATAAGGTTTTAAATTTAAATTTTCTATTCTTTAAAACAGCCTGTACATTTAAAGATATTTGCATTATTTGTTAGAATATTTTGTCTGGACTGTTCTTATCTTATAAATTCTAATAAATAAATACATTAAGCTGTCATTTATCATAATGAACTATAGATAAGACATGGAGCTCATTTACTAAGTCAGCATAATTAAAATAATAATAATAAAATAAGCTCATTTACTAAGTCAGCATAATTAGAATAATAATAATAAAATAAACATTATGTCTAAATGAAATGTATATATAGTGAATTAATTAGTATTCACTTCACTGAGGTTGTTCATTTTTAGAATTTAGATAAAAATACCATAAAGAGTGAAATTTAAATTTGTTTATAAAAAATATATCAGTGGTAACTACTACAAATAAATGAATATGTAAATCAAAATGTGAATCAAACTGTTTGTGCTAGTTTTGATAATTTTTATGTAATTATATAGACTTACTATATATTTTGTATATAGATGTGTCAATGGGGTTTCCCATATATTAATAAATAAATAAAATGATTATATCACTTAAGTTTTAGTCTCAATCTAAACTTGTTGGATGTTTAGTTTTCTTTGAAATTAATATAAGTACTGTTTTTAATGTTGCTTCTATTATTGCAGGTATTATTTAGATCAAGAAAAGAAGCACAACATGACACTAACGAAACGGCTGACCAAGCGCAGTTTCTGGTGCATTCTGATACTAGTCTTCCAAATGGCGCCTGTTTTGCGTTACGTCGACGCACTGCGCTATGCCTTAAAGTCGAAAAAGGCTGAGAAAAACAAGGACGTTGAAAACCAGCGCAAGTTCTACAAGCTTATGGTGCAGGAGGACTCTGATGTAGCCCTACTGAGAGTGCTTGAGTGCTTTCTTGAGGCGGCACCGCAGCAGATCCTGCAACTCTCAATTATTTTTCATACACATGGGAAGGGAATCACCAACACGTTTACTTGTATGTATACCGAATACATGACAAACAATTGCTAATTTTGATTTATGTTTGTGTTACATGAACAATATAGTTGAAATAGACTATTTTTAGAAAATTTCTGTCTCTCAGTCTATGTAGTCTGTGATAGAACAAATAGAATTGCTAACACAAAAATATTAGAAGGCAAATTTTGATTTTTCTTCACGTTTCATGAGTAATATAGTCGAAATAGACTATTTTAAAAAAATGTCTGTCTGTAGGTCTATGTAGTTTGTGATAAAAAAAATTGGAATTGCTAGCACACAAAAATTAGAATTGCAAATTTTGAATTTTCGTTGAGTTTTATGACCAATATAGTCGTAATAGACTATTTTTAGAAAATGTTTGTTTGTTGGTGTATGTAGTCTGTGATAGAAAAAATAGAATTGCTAACACAAAAATATTAGAAAGCAAATTTTGATTTTTCTTCATGTTTCATAACTAATATAGTCGAAATAGACTATTTTCAGAAAATGTCTGTCTGTTGGTCTATGTAGTCTGTGATAGAAACATTAGAATTGCTAACACAAAAACATTAGAATGGCAAATTTTGATTTTTCTTTCAACTAATATAGTCAAAATAGATTATTTTTAGAAAATGTCTTTGTGTGTATGTATGTCTGTGAACAAAATTGCACAAAATCTATAAAGATAGAAGCTTTTTTAAAATTTCAATTTATATTAATCATCTATAATTCACATATACATAATTTAATCTTCTTTATTTTAGTTATTCATCAACTGCTGTCCATTGGCAGTAGTTTTGCAAGCATGGCCTGGTCGATGGCGTCATACCAAAGACTGTTACGCGTCTCCCTGACCAACAAGAACAACATAACGTGGGCGGGCACTATTATGCAATTCACATGGCATTTTTTGGTGACTGGTAAGTTTATGTATGAAGGTCATTTGACTGATAAATATGTAGGTTCGTCAGCTTGTATGTAACGCATTCATTTCCGGCACTTTTTTATTAGTGATTTTATAGTCATTATATTAACTGTGCCTCATTTTTGTAGTTAAGTTGTAAATTTTGTAATGTTTTCATAAAAACCTTGTTTTATTTTTAGTGTCTCGCATCATGTGCATCAGCGTAGTCGCCTCCATCTACCCCGAATACACCATAACAGCCTTATTTGTCCACTGGATGTTTATGGTGATTTGGCTGTTGATTTCAACGCATGAGCTCAACTTTTGTAACAGCAACCGCCTCTACGACTTCCTTTTCTACACCATCTTTGGCACTGTCTATATCTTCACGCATGTGTCTGTAAATGACGGGCGCACATTCTGGAAGTATGTCTTTTTCTATCTGACATTATGCGTGGAGAATGTTATTTGCACGGTGGTGTGGATTATTAAAGCGGACGACACTCTAAAAAGCACTCTCTACTATGAGCCCATTGTGTACATCAATTTTATCTCGTTCTTCCTGGGGATCATTTTCATGATCATCTACTACAAGATCTTCCATCCCAGCACGGGGTATGTAAGCCGAGCGAAGCCCGTTGCTGCCAATAGCTAACACTCATAAGGGAAAATCAGTTTAAGTATATATATAGCGAATTTTATTTATTTATTATTATTTTTAATTGTGATTTATATCGAGCTCTCTAACGGAAATTTCTTTATTCTTATGTGATTTGCACGTATACTTCGTGCTATGGATTTCTAATGGCGTTAGTGATGTAAATGTAGAAATGGTTCTATTTAAGTTGGCGCTCTAAACGTTTTACTTGTACAAAATAGGTATGCTCGAGTAAAATTAATGTGTCAAAAGTGACAGAATAATAACCTATTTTACTATTTTAACGTCACTTTTGACATTTGACATAAGCCAGTATTACACTAGCAAAGCGTTGGGCATACCAACCATTGTTTATTTGGTTGCCATAGATAAAATACCAGTCTGAATTTACAGAACTTCCTTGGGCACGATTCCTGGCACTACTGTCAAAGTCGCTCCACAAAACATTACCAATTCAAGTTCTAATTCATAAAAATATTAGCATTAAAATCCGTATTCACCAACGTTCCATAAATATATTAATAGTTATTGAACCCTAGTATTATTTTGGGAATGTAGTTACTTTAGATTGTCTCTATTGGAAACACTGAATAATAAAACAAAAGATATCATAAAAACTTGAATCACAAGCGTTATTCAAACTGGTTAACATTTATTTTTGGCCATTTCTGTCACAATGACATTTTTAAATTTGTCCATTCAATAGCTTATGGCACCTGTAGAGTTTATGGGATATTGGTGAATACGGGCATAAACCAACTAAAACCATGAAATTGTCGTGTTTTGTGGAGCGATTTGGATCAGGAATTCCACCCCGTGGCTTTACACCATTGCCAATTTCATCTATGATAGTCAAATAAAATTAGCAATGGTCTAACTAATCCTGAATTTTATTTTAATTATAATGTCTTACAATTGCTATTTTCAAGCAAAAGTTGTTAAGGGTTACAGATAGAAATAGACAGTCAATGAAATCCACTATTTGGCTTGCATATGAATTGCTGCAACAAAGAACGTTCGAGTGCTATCTTCAATAGTACCGTCACTCTCGCTCTCTTCCACTCAATATCATAAATCTCATATAAATTGTATTCTGTGATATATAAAACAGGGTACAGTATGGTTTAAAAATTAACATTTTTGACAAAGCTTCCTATTTTGCAATTTGTATGCTGAAATTAAATAAAATGGCCAATCAGGTCATCATGTTTCGAATCGATTTCATTGCTTTTCGTATACAAATTGCCCAAACACGCAATAATGACTATTATTTATATGTGTTTGAAGTATATAATGTAGGGTACGTTTCCTAGGGTTATATTTTGTACCTTAAAAACGATCAGAATTATTCAAAATCCTTGGAAAACCAGAGAAACAACAGATGTTCACTCTAGTTGCCAAAATCTCGTTATTTTTTCAAATCACACTGTACATAATATGTACACAACATGTACATAAGAACATTTCCAACATAAAACATTTTATGTTGGAAATGTTCTTGTTAGTAGAGCATGAGTGACACATTAAGCTTAACATTTATTTGTATTTCATTATTGAGTTACGTAGTTCACGCCGTTCACTACACTCACATTTACTTTTAAGGCAAAACATGCGTTAACTAGTCATAACTATTTTAGTTTCTGCCGCTCGAAACATCGTGGTTTAGTTCCTTTAAAACGGCATGATCAACGTTTGCGGGTAGCATGTAGAGCATGGGTAAGATGATTGTTGTATGTGTATTGGAATCATTAATTATCATTACCTGGTCTGCTGTAATAAAAAAGGTTTACTAAGTTATTTGGTAACATAGTTAACCTTTTTTATTACAGTTAATGATAGTTTGACTGCTAAGTTATTTAGTAACATAGCAGTGAAACTATAATATTGTAGATTCATACCATTGTTAACCAAATGCAACTAATTATAAATTCTTTGTTCCCTATATTGGTAAATTGTAGTGTTTATGCTGACATAAAATTAGAATTAGACCATAAAACAATACTATATATGTGTTGCATATACACATATATACTATTTTTGTATGGTCTAATTCTAATTTTTATGTTAGCACATACAATTTACCAATATACGGAACAAAGACTTTAGAATTAGTTCTGCTATTTTATGAAATGGTGTTTGAAATGAAAGTGTCTCAGAAGACAATCATCTTCACCCATACTATATACGAAAATAGTATTTATATTACTTTGGAAAATCTCAATAATTGTCAATTATCTCCATTCAGGAAACAGAGCCTGTGTACTTACTCTTTAATTATAGGTTACTAAGACATGAGATTTGTTATAGAACACACTATTTTATGGTGTCTGTAGACAAACACTAAATAAGAAATTGTTGCGACTGAATCAAGTGCCTCCGCGATATTAATGATTTATTTTTTAATTTGTATATCTTTATATATGTATATTGTATAATAATATTATATTCTTGGAGAAATTTATTGTATTTGCATAATGTGCAATATTGGTATTTATAAATGAATTAAAAATAAACAGTGATTATAACTTTAATGTTTTTATCAACAATTTCCACATATACCTCTTTCAACTCTTGTACTCCTGATTAATAAACTCATACTACAAAATCTTAAAATTTCGTCATACAAAACACAATTTATCCTGGTGCAAGAATTTCGAATTCTGAATAAAATTTAAAATATAAAATGTATAATAGTTCCGTCTGGTTTATATCTATTTGTCACCATTAAGATGAATCTATCTAAAATATTACGTGGCTGCTCAACCTCTGAATATGGTTCTGATCTGCCTGAATCCAAATATTTAAGGCAGCAGTGAATAAGGTTCAGATTGTCATGATGGTCGTCAATCATCGTTGAAGATGGCACACCCAAGGGTTGTCTATGGGCACACCAAGAATAAAATCAGATTGTTAAGACGTCTACTTTGTGATAATTGATTTTAAAGGATAAATAAAACGATTTTTTGCTTTGTTTTTTATCACACTCACACTCAGCTATACTTTGCAACTACTTTCGGCTAAGCTCGAAAATGGCTAAAGCTTAGCCGAAAGTAGTTGTAAAGTGTAACTGAAGTGTGATACAAAACAAAGTAAAAAATCGTGTTATTTATCCTTTATTAAATAAGATCAATTATTTCAATTCCTATGACCATTGTCAGATAAGTATTTAGTAGGCTTGTATGTATGGAATTTGATTAAGTGTCAGTGATATTTTATAAAATTAAAATACAAAATGGTAAGATAATAATCCATGCTCTGATTAAGTTTTAACGTGGGATGTTCTAGGCGAATGAAATAGACGATCATTTGAAGAGACTGCAATCGCACCAGGGTGTTATTGGTACTATAGTCATAAATAATGAAGGTAATGTTCAGCAACAATAGTCTATTTCGACTAGATAAGTCCACGTTTCATGGAGAAAAGTCAAAATTAGTAATTTAAATTTGTACAACTTTCATATACAGCAGTGCTGTATTCGGAAAATAAAAATTAAGTTGCCCTTCATCTGACCCTTAAAGGGCCATTCTCGAAAAAATGTGCATAGCACCATTAAATATGCCCCTTCATATGAAGAATATTGTATATAAAAAATATATTCCTGTTGATTTCCGTAATAATTAACTGTCTCAAGATAAATGGACCAACCTGAATATATTTTATAATGTTTGCTTTGTGCTGATATCTCAAACACTGTTGAAATATTATTCCAACAAGGGGTGATCCTGATGGCATGAGTTTGTTGACGGATATTACCATATGGGTATGCATTGTTAATTCATGTGGTGTCGTTAGATGGCGTTAAACTTTCTCTCTAGAGAGAAAGTTGTTTTATTTAATGCAGTGGGTTTCTGCATCCTCCTGCCGTTGATAAATTCTTGATTCAACCGCCTTTTGGGGCAATTTCTCACCCCAAGGACATACTCTTGTTGGCTCCTCCATCTGGAGCTGTTGGCCAGCAAGAGGGATCTGCTTATACCGGCAGATACTCGGTGGATGCAGTTTAATGTCATGCCCCAGGACTAGGCTAGACTATTACAGACACATATATATATATATATATATATATATATATATATATATATTTATATTTATCCGCTGGCCTTTTCTACCACAGTGTGGTGTAAAAGGTTTGAATTTTCCTCTATTCTTTTATAAACGTTTTCTATTCTCTTCTATTTATTGCCAGTTCTTTTCCTTCCTTCCACTTTTTTCCTTTCCTTTCTAATTCCTTCCTATTAATAATTTAAATAAAAGTTGTATTATTATTATTCTTACATACCTATTTTATTATATTAAGGTATTCCCATTAAATCCTCCATGGACGATAGTATTACTGTGCAGTACGCGGGCCTGATAATGTCCCTGGCAGAGAAAAGCCGCAGTGTGGTGCGTGATCTGGACCCCTCAAATGATCTGGTCTTCATTAGGGTGCGCTCACAAAGGCATGAAATCATGGTGGCCCCTGATAAAGAGTTTATATTACTAGTAATTCAAACACCAGTTAATTAATCGGATGTACATCAAAAGTTTTAATTATATGTTATACACAGTTTTTATAGTATTTTCAAAATATATAATAAAACTTTCTTTTAAGGTTTACATATTTTTTTCGAAATCGAAAAATTGTAGTTGATAAATAAATATGGACATTTTCTCCGCACAGATTCCGGCCAAAAAGTAATCAAGATGAAAGAAAATTTTATCACAGACGAAGGACGGATATTTTCTAGAGATAACTAATATAGAGGATGATGCAAAAAATTGTTTTCAAAAATTACAACACGAAACGTAAAAAATATATTTTAGTTTATGTATGCGTAATATCGCACTGTGTGATGAAAATGGTAATAAATCCAATTAATGGATATTGCTAATAATGATCACATAATTGAGTTGGCTGCTTTATCAGCTACAAAATGAGATATAACTAGTTAATTTTACTCAATTATTAAGTTGGCAATTGAGAAAAAGGTTCAGAGGCGCGAGTTTGTATGCAAGGTGTGTACTCTAAAAATGATAATAAATCCAATTAATGGATAATGCTAATTGTAATTAGATAACTGAATTGGATACTTAATCAGCTACAAACCAAGATATAATTAGTTAATTTGTCTTAAACTATTAAGATAGCAATTACGAAAAAACGTAAGGGGCGTGAGTTTTGTATGGGACGTATTATAAAAATGGTAATAAATCCAATTAATGGATAATGGTAATTATGATTGGATAATTGAGTTGGGTACTTAATCAGCTACAAAATGAGATATAACTAGTTATATTGACTCAATTATTAAGTTGGAAATTGGAAAAAAACGCCAGAGGCGCCAGTTTGTATGCAACGTGTTTACTGTAAAAATGGTAATAAATACAATTAATGGATAATGCGAATTGTGATTGGATGATTTAATGGGTTACTTAATCATCTACAAAATAAGGTGTAATTAGTTAATTTGACTCAATTATTAAGTTGGCAATTGAGAAAAAACGTAAGAGGCGGGAGTTTGTATGCAAGGTGTGTACCTTAAAAATGATAATAAATCCAATTAATGGATAATGCTAATTGTAATCAAATAACTGAATTGGATACTTAATCAGCTACAAACCGAGATATAATTCGTTAATTTGTCTCAACTATGTTAGCAATTACGAAAAAACGTAAGGGGCGTGAGTTTTGTATGGGACGTGTGTATTTTAAAAATGGTAATAAATCCAATTAATGGATAATGCTAATTATGATTAGATAATTGAGTTGGGTACTTAATCAGCTACAAAATGAGATATAACTAGTTATATTGACTCAATTATTATGTTGGAAATTGGAAAAAAACGAGGCGCGAGTTTGTACGCAACGTGTGTACTCTAAAAATGGTAATAAATACAATTAATGGATAATGCAAATTATGATTAAATGATTGAGTGGGTTACTTAACCATCTACCAAATAAGGTATAATTAGTTAATTTGACTCAATTATTAAGTTGGCAATTGAGAAAAAGGGCCAGAGGCGCGAGTTTGTATGCAAGGTGTGTACTCTAAAAATTATAATAAATCCAATTAATGGATAATACTAATTGTGATGGGATAACTGAATTGGATACTTAATCAGCTACAAACCGAGATATAATTTGTTAATTTGTCTCAACTATTAAGTTAGCAATTACGAAAAAACGTAAGGAGCGTAAGTTTTCATTGGACGTGTGTATTTTAAAAATGGTAATAAATCCAATTAATAGATAATGATAATTATGATTAGATAATTGAGTTGGGTACTTAATCAGCTACAAAATGAGATATAACTAGTTATATTGACTCAATTATTAAGTTGGTAATTGGAAAAAAACGTCAGAGGCGCGAGTTTGTATGCAACGTGTGTACTGTAAAAATGGTAATAAATACTATTAATGGATAATGCGAATTGTGATTGGATGATTGAGTGGGTTACTTAATCATCTACAAAATAAGGTGTAATTAGTTAATTTGACTCAATTATTAAGTTGGCAATTGAGAAAAAACGTAAGAGGCACGAGTTTGTATGCGACGTGTGTACTCTAAAAATGGTAATAAATCCAATTAATGGATATTGCTAATAATGATTCGGATAATTGAGTTGGCTGCTTTATAAGCTACAAAATAAGATGTAACTAGTTAATTTTACTCCATTATTAAGTTGGCAATTGAGAAAAAGCGTAAGAGGCGCGAGTTTGTATGCAAGGTGTGTACTCTAAAAATGATAATAAATCCAATTAATGGTTAATGCTAATTGTGATGGGATAACTGAATTGGATACTTAATCAGCTACAAACCGAGATATAATTTGTTAATTTGTCACAACTATTAAGTTAGCAATTACGAAAAAACGTAAGGCGCGTGAGTTTTGTATGGGACGTGTGTATTTTAAAAATGGTAATAAATCCAATTAATGGATAATGGTAATTATGATTGGCTAATTGAGTTGGGTACTTAATCAGCTACAAAATGAGATATAACTAATTATATTGACTCAATTATTAAGTTGGAAATTGGAAGAAAACGTAAGAGGCGCGAGTTTGTATGCAACGTGTGTACTCTAAAAATAGTAATAAATCCAATTAATGGATAATGCTAATTGTAATTAGATAACTGAATTGGATACTTAATCAGCTACAAACCGAGATATAATTAGTTAATTTGTCTCAACTATTAAGATAGCAATTACGAAAAAACCTAAGGGGCGTGAGTTTTGTATGGGATGTGTGTATTATAAATATGGTAATAAATCCAATTAATGGATAATGGTAATTATGATTGGATAATTGAGTTGGGTACTTAATCAGCTAGAAAATGAGATATAACTAATTATATTGACTCAATTATTAAGTTGTAAATTGGAAAAAAACCTAAGAGGCGCGAGTTTGTATGCAACGTGTGTACTGTAAAAATGGTAATAAATACAATTAATGGATAATGCGAATTGTGATTGGATGATGGAATAGGTTACTTAATCATCTACAAAATAAGGTGTAATTAGTTAATTTGACTCAATTATTAAGTTGGCAATTGAGAAAAAACGTAAAAGGCACGATTTTGTATGCGACGTGTATACTTTAAAAATGGTAATAAACCCAATTAATGGATATTGCTAATAATGATCGGATAATTGAGTTGGCTACTTTATAAGCTACAAAATGAGATATAACTAGTTAATTTTACTCCATTATTAAGTTGGCAATTGAGAAAAAGCGTAAGAGGCACGAGTTTGTATGCAAGGTGTGTACTCTAAAAATGATAATAAATCCAATTAATGGTTAATGCTAATTGTGATTGGATAACTGAATTGGACACTTAATCAGCTACAAACCGAGATATAATTTGTTAATTTGTCACAACTATTAAGTTAACAATTACGAAAAAACGTAAGGGGCGTAAGTTTTGCATGGGACGTGTGTATTTAAAAAATGGTAATAAATCCAATTAATGGATAATGGTAATTATGATTGGATAATTGAGTTGGGTACTTAATCAGCTACAAAATGAGATATAACTAGTTATATTGACACAATTATTAAATTGGAAATTGGAAAAAAACGTAAGAGGCGCGAGTTTATATGCAACGTGTGTACTGTAAAAATGGTAATAAATACAATTAATGGATAATGCGAATTGTGATAGGATGATTGAGTGGGTTACTTAATCATCTACAAAATAAGGTGTAATTAGTTAATTTGACTCAATTATTAAGTTGGCAATTGAGAAAAAGCGTAAGAGGCGCGAGTTTGTTTGCAAGGTGTGTACTCTAAAAATGATAATAAATCCCATTAATGGATAATGCTAATTGTGATTGGATAACTGAATTGGATACTTAATCAGCTACAAACCGAGATATAATTTGTTAATTTGTCTCAACTATTAAGTTAGCAATTACGAAAAACGTAAGGAGCGTATGTTTTGTATGGGACGTGTGTATTTTAAAAATGGTAATAAATCCAATTAATGGATAATGGTAATTATGATTGGATAATTGAGTTGGGTACTTAATCAGCTACAAAATGAGATATAACTAGTTATATTGACACAATTATTAAGTTGGAAATTGGAAAAAAACGTAAGAGGCGCGAGTTTATATGCAACGTGTGTACTGTAAAAATGGTAATAAATACAATTAATGGATAATGCGAATTGTGATTAGATGATTGAATGGGTTACTTAATCATCTACAAAATAAAGTGTAATTAGTTAATTTGACTCAATTATTAAGTTGGCAATTGAGAAAAAACGTAAGAGGCACGAGTTTGTATGCGACGTATGTACTCTAAAAATGGTAATAAATCCAATTAATGGATATTGCTAATAATGATTGGATAATTGAGTTGGCTGCTTTATAAGCTACAAAATGAGATATAACTAGTTAATTTTAATCAAGTATTAAGTTAGCAATTGAGAAAAAGCGTAAGAGCGCGAGTTTGTATGCAAGGTGTGTACTCTAAAAATGATAATAAATCCCATTAATGGATAATGCTAATTGTGATTGGATAACTGAATTGGATACTTGAACAGCTACAAACCGAGATATAATTAGTTAATTTGTCTCAACTATTAAGATAGCAATTACGAAAAAACGTAAGGGGCGTGAGTTTTGTATGGGACGTATGTATTATAAAAATGGTAATAAATCCAATTAATGGATAATGGTAATTATGATTAGATAATTGAGTTGGGTACTTAATCAGCTACAAAATGAGATATAACTAGTTATATTGACACAATTATTAAGTTGGAAATTGAAAAAAAACGTAAGAGGCGCGAGTTTATATGCAACGTGTGTACTGTAAAAATGGTAATAAATACAATTAATGGATAATGCGAATTGTGATTAGATGATTGAGTGGGTTACTTAATCATCTACAAAATAAGGTGTAATTAGTTAATTTGACTCAATTATTAAGTTGGCAATTGAGAAAAAGGGCCAGAGGCGCGAGTTTGTATGCAAGGTGTGTACTCTAAAAATGATAATAAATCCAATTAATGGATAATGCTAATTCTGATTGGATAACTGAATTGGATACTTAATCAGCTACAAACCGAGTAATAATTAGTTAATTTGTCTCAACTATTAAGCTAGCAATTACGAAAAAACGTAAGGGGCGTGAGTTTTGTATGGGACGTGTGTATTTTAAAAATGGTAATAAATCCAATTAATAGATAATGGTAATTATGATTGGATAATTGAGTTGAGTACTTAATCAGCTACAAAATGAGATATAACTAATTATATTGACTCAATTGTTAAGTTGGAAATTGGAAAAAAACCTAAGAGGCGCGAGTTTGTATGCAACGTGTGTACTGTAAAAATGGTAATAAATACAATTAATGGATAATGCGAATTGTGATTGGATGATTGAATGGGTTACTTAAGCATCTACAAAATAAAGTGTAATTAGTTAATTTGACTCAATTATTAAGTTGGCTATTGTGAAAAAACGTAAGAGGCGCGGGTTTGTATGCGACGTGTGTACTCTAAAAATGGTAATAAATCCAATTAATGGATATTGCTAATAATGATAGGATACTTGAGTTGGCTGCTTTATAAGCTATGAAATGAGATATAACTAGTTAATTTTACTCAATTATTAAGTTGGGAATTGAGAAAAAGGGCCAGAGGCGCGAGTTTGTATGCAAGGTGTGTACTCTAAAAATGATAATAAATCCAATTAATGGATAATGCTAATTGTGACTAGATAACTGAATTGGATACTTAATCAGCTACAAACCGAGATATAATTTGTTAATTTGTCACAATTATTAAGTTAGCAATTACGTAATTGCGTAAGGCGCGTGAGTTTTGTATGGGACGTGTGTATTTTAAAAATGGTAATAAATCCAATTAATGGATAATGGTAATTGTGATTGGATAATTGAGTTGGATACTTAATCAGCTACAAAATGAGATATAATTTGTTAATTTGTCTCAACTATTAAGTTAGCAATTACGAAAAAACGTAAGGGGCGTAAGTTTTCATTGGACGTGTGTATTTTAAAAATGGTAATAAATCCAATTAATGGATAATGGTAATTATGATTAGATAACTGAATTGGATACTTAATCAGCTACAAACCGAGATATAATTTGTTAATTTGTCACAATTATTAAGTTAGCAATTACGTAATTGCGTAAGGCGCGTGAGTTTTGTATGGGACGTGTGTATTTTAAAAATGGTAATAAATCCAATTAATGGATAATGGTAATTGTGATTGGATAATTGAGTTGGATACTTAATCAGCTACAAAATGAGATATAATTTGTTAATTTGTCTCAACTATTAAGTTAGCAATTACGAAAAAACGTAAGGGGCGTAAGTTTTCATTGGACGTGTGTATTTTAAAAATGGTAATAAATCCAATTAATGGATAATGGTAATTATGATTAGATAACTGAATTGGATACTTAATCAGCTACAAACCGAGATATAATTTGTTAATTTGTCACAATTATTAAGTTAGCAATTACGTAATTGCGTAAGGCGCGTGAGTTTTGTATGGGACGTGTGTATTTTAAAAATGGTAATAAATCCAATTAATGGATAATGGTAATTGTGATTGGATAATTGAGTTGGATACTTAATCAGCTACAAAATGAGATATAATTTGTTAATTTGTCTCAACTATTAAGTTAGCAATTACGAAAAAACGTAAGGGGCGTAAGTTTTCATTGGACGTGTGTATTTTAAAAATGGTAATAAATCCAATTAATGGATAATGGTAATTATGATTAGATAATTGAGTTGGGTACTTAATCAGCTACAAAATCAGATATAACTAGTTATATTGACACAATTATTAAGTTGGAAATTGGAAAAAAACGTAAGAGGCGCGAGTTTATATGCAACGTGTGTACTGTAAAAATGGTAATAAATACAATTAATGGATAATGCGAATTGTGATTGGATGATTGAGTGGGTTACTTAATCATCTACAAAATAAGGTGTAATTAATTAATTTGACTCAATTATTAAGTTGGCAATTGAGAAAAAACGTAAAAAGCACGATTTTGTATGAGACGTGTATACTTTAAAAATGGTAATAAGTCCAATTAATGGATATTGCTAATAATGATCGGATAATTGAGTTGGCTGCTTTATAAGCTACAAAATGAGATATAACTAGTTAATTTTACTCAAGTATTAAGTTAGCAATTGAGAAAAAGCGTAAGAGGCGCGAGTTTGTATGCAAGGTGTGTACTCTAAAAATGATAATAAATCCCATTAATGGATAATGGTAATTATGATTGGATAACTGAATTGGATACTTAATCAGCTACAAACCGACATATAATTTGTTAATTTGTCTCAACTATTAAGTTAGCAATAACGAGAAAACTTAAGGAGCGTAAGTTTGGTATGGAACGTGTGTATTTTAAAAATGGTAATAAATCCAATTAATGTATAATGGTAATTATGATTGGATAATTGAGTTGGATACTTAATCAGCTACAAAATGAGATATAATTTGTTAATTTGTCTCAACTATTAAGTTAGCAATTACGAAAAAACGTAAGGGGCGTAAGTTTTCATTGGTGTGTATTTTAAAAATGGTAATAAATCCAATTAATGGATAATGGTAATTATGATTAGATAATTGAGTTGGGTACTTAATCAGCTACAAAATGAGATATAACTAGTTATATTGACTCAATTATTAAGTTGGAAATTGGAAAAAAGCGTAAGAGGCGCGAGTTTGTATGCAAGGTGTGTACTCTAAAAATGGTAATAAATCCAATTAATGGATAATGCTAATAATAATCGCATAATTGAGTAGGCTGCTTTATAAGCTACAAAATGAGATACAACTAGTTAATTTTACTCAATTATTAAGTTGGCCATTAAGAAAAAACGTAAGAGGCGTGAGTTTGTATGCGACGTGTGTACTCTAAAAATGATAATAAATCCAATTAATGGATAATGCTAATTCTTATTGGATAACTGAATTGGATACTTAATCAGCTACAAACCGAGATATAATTTGTTAATTTGTCTCAACTATTAAGTTAGCAATTACGAAAAACGTAAGGAGCGCGTAAGTTTTGTATGGGACGTGTGTATTTTAAAAATGGTAATAAATCCAATTAATGGATAATGGTAATTTTGGATAAAACTCCATTCATAGTTTCAGAGGTTTTCTGTTTGGTTATTTAAATACCAGGTGATTAATCCTGAGCTTCTCCCCTTACCACCCTTACCGGCGATAAAGCCATAGGCTCAATTCAGACATAAGAAAGGAAGGGGAGGAGGCGTGGTGCCGTCGAGCTTCTACGTCCCCTCCACAGAGCATGGTCCCCTCTATGTAAACATGTAGTGCAATTCTCACTAGATAACGAGACGTGGGGGTGTGGCGGTAGAGGTAATACTAGTAATACCAGCAAATCAGACGGCCGGCGATACATAGGGAGACCAGGAAGGGGACCGCTCAACTGACTGTCTTTATATGTCGACACAGTGCCAATTCGTCACAAGCTGCGAAAGAGCTGTGTGTCTGATATCCAGTTACAATCAGTTACAATATATCCATATATCCAAATAATAACAAGCCAGGGAGGCTTGTTAACATCTGGATATCAGCCATTTTTCTTTGTTTGGTAGTAACCAAACAAATGAAGCTTAATATATTTGGTTGGTTTACTAACCAAATATCCAACAAATATATTAAGCTTCATTGTTTTGAATCGGCAGATGATTGTTGGTCAGTTCATCGGCAAACACATTTGTGTTTTCTGGGATTGATCAAACAATGATTATAAACAATCTTAAATGAAAATAATTTATTAAATATTAACACAAATACAAAAATGGCAGCACAGCAGTTTGGAAAACATTGAAGTCTTAGCAGTATAGTAAATAATCAGTATTCTATCTAACAACACATTTAAATAATTCACACCTATCACAGTCGAAATTATTGCTCATCCTGCGATCTTTTGAACCTAAAACTCGCATTAACACCCCACGTGGGTTTCGCTCTTCCAGGCCCTCTAACATTCTTATTCCAATGCGCCTTTACGTCGTAATTGTCCCCGTGGTGCTCATACGTAGAGCCCGCATTTACAGTACCATCCTCTCCTCTATTAATTTCTGGGTTGATAACATTTTTAGGGGTGGTTGTTGATGTAAGATTTGGACCACCGGCTTGCACCGCACGTCTAAATCTGATTGAACCTCGAACACCCCAAACTGGTTTAGCACGACCTGGTCCTCTAATATTTTTATTCCAGTGCCCATTAACATCATAATCTTTACCATGATGTTCAAAAGTAGTGCCTGCATTAACAGTACCGTCTTCACCACGATTGATTCCAGGACTAATTACAGTACGTGGGGTTGTTGTTGATTGACCTGGTGCTCCAGGTTGTAGTGAACGTCTGAATCTAATAGAACCTCGAACACCCCAAACTGGTTTAGCACGTCCAGGTCCTCTAATATTCTTATTCCAATGACCTTCTACGTCGTAGTCCTTACCATGATGTTCGAATGTCGTTCCTGCATTAACCGTGCCATGTTCATCTCGGTTTATACCTGGGTTGATAACAGTGCGTGGAGTTGTTGTAGATGTAAAACCTGGGGCTCCTGGGAAGAAAGATCGCTTTTGTCGAGTTTGCAATTCATCATATTCATTAAATGCGTCGAGCTGATGTTGGGTTGTTGTTGATTGTCCTGGAGCACCAGATTGTAGTGAACGTCTGAACCTAATTGAACCTCGAACACCCCAAACTGGTTTAGCACGTCCAGGCCCTCTAATATTCTTATTCCAATGACCTTCTACGTCGTAGTCCTTACCATGATGTTCGAATGTCGTTCCTGCATTAACCGTGCCATGTTCATCTCGGTTTATACCTGGATTGATAACAGTGCGTGGAGTTGTTGTAGATGTAAAACCTGGGGCTCCTGGGAAGAAAGATCGCTTTTGTCGAGTTTCCAATTCATCATATTCATTAAATGCGTCGAGCTGATGTTGAGGTTGTACACTTTCATTTTCGTAATGGCTGCAAGATGCAAATGCAAACAATCCAACTAGGATTATAACTTTCATCTGAAAACAATGATAGATTTAGTAATTATGTGTTAGGTGAGATTATTTATGGTTTAAAATTGAGATGCTGATTGGTTTTTTTAAAGATTTAAAAATTCATATTTTCTTTGTCTATTTAGTTATTTTTTATTTTCTTAAATAATCAGATAAGCTTGAAATAAAATCATCCAAGAATTTTTTTAATATACAAATAAAAAAAAATATTAACATGCTAGTAATGTTAATATTATAAATTAATTTCAAGCAGTGTATACTTTTAAAATACTAAATTATTTGAATATTTATTTATGTATTTGCTACAATTCGTAACTGGCTATCGAGGCCTCTTCTGTGGTTTGTATATTATTGATATTTTCCTGGTTATTTAAAGATCGAGGACTCTTCTGTCGTTTATATATTATTGATACTTTCCTGATTATTTAAAAAAATATGAGGCTACTGAAATATGTAATTATCAAATTATTTGTTGCTAGTTTTTTACCTATTGGCTAATAAATTTCGAATTTAATATGTAGAGTTTAGAATAACTCCTAAAATTATTTAAATCCCTTTCACTTACCTTTTATTTGTAGTTCACTGATTTATATAACTTTATTCGACACTGTATATCGATGATGCTACCGAATTGAATGGGTCTGTAATTATAAGGTCGCGCTTATATAGCGAAAAGTCGCAGCGAATCAGTGCGGAATCGTACGGGGATTTCCTGAGTACCGCACCGGGGTGTATCCCGGCGAACAAAGAATATTATCTGGTTGTGTTCATCACACCCGTGTCATTTTTGTGTCTTGGAAATAA
This sequence comes from Lordithon lunulatus, assembly GCA_963942505.1. NCBI lineage: Eukaryota > Metazoa > Arthropoda > Insecta > Coleoptera > Staphylinidae > Lordithon > Lordithon lunulatus. The sequence goes on along the minus strand of OZ012668.1, from coordinate 59,017,911 downwards.
TTAATGCAGGTATAACGAATGCCAATATGTGAGTTTTAAACATAAACTGAACGGGGGGTTTACAAAAATCCTGTCGTAATTTTTATAAAATGTTGACTTTGGTATTAAATAGCATGAAAGCTAGCAACCCCGTAATTTTTGATTATGACTTTAACAGATATAATCAAATATTGTTAATATATTAATGAAATTTGAAAAATATGCATCGAGGGATTTTTGAAAAATTTACAAAATAGCGATTAAAGTATATAAATTCTTATTTATATAAAATGTTGACTTTGGCATTAAATAGCATGAAATCTATCAACCCCGGATTTTTATGACTGTAACAGATAGAATAATATATTGTTAATGTATTAATAAAGTTTGAAAAATATTCACCGAGGGATTTTTGAAATATTTACAAAATAGCGATTAAAACATACAAAATTCTAGTTTTAGAAAATACCGACTTTGGCATTAAATAGCATGAAAACTAGCAACTCCGTATATTTTTATGATGACTGTAACAGATAGAATAATATATTGTTAATGTATTAATAAAGTTTGAAAAATATTCACCGAGGGATTTTTGAAATATTTACAAAATAGCGATTAAAACATACAAAATTCTAGTTTTAGAAAATACCGACTTTGGCATTAAATAGCATGAAAACTAGCAACCCCGTAATTTTTGATTATGACTGTAACAGATAGGATAATATATTAATAAAGTTTGAAAAATATTCATCGAGGGATTTTTGAAATATTTACAAAATAGCGATTAAAACATACAAAATCCTAGTTTTAGAAAATTCCGACTTTGGCATTAAATAGTATGAAAACTAACAACCCCGTAATTTTTGATTATGACTGTAATAGATAGAATAATATATTGTTAATGTATTAATAAAGTTTGAAAAATATTCATCGAGGTTTTTTTGAAATATTTACAAAATAGCGATTAAAACATACAAAATCCTATTTTTAGAAAATTCCGACTTTGGCATTAAATAGCATGAAAACTAGCAACCCCGTATTTCTTTATTGTGACTGTAACAGATAGAATAATATATTGTTAATGTATTAATAAAGTTTGAAAAATATTCATCGAGGTTTTTTTGAAATATTTACAAAATAGCGATTAAAACATTCAAAATCCTATATTTAGAAAATACCGACTTTGGCATTAAATAGTATGAAAACTAACAACCCCGTAATTTTTGATTATGACTGTAACAGATAGAATAATATATTGTTAATGTATTAATAAAGTTTGAAAAATATTTATCGAGGGATTTTTGAAATATTTATAAAATAGCGATTAAAACATACAAAATTCTAGTTTTAGAAAATTCCGACTTTGGCATTAAATAGCATGAAAACTAGTAATTTTTGATTATGACTGATAACAAATCCTAATATATTATGTTACCATTGATAAAATTCATGTCTTGAATTAAATAGATCATAAATCTACTCTCTAGAAATCAGATTGTAATCGGTAATTTATTTATAGACCGTTTTGCATAATTAATCACATCTCATTTTCATTGCCCCGGGGGTTATCGCGCCGGGGATTTATTCATTCACAGCGCGGCTAATCGTCGCGTCTGCGATTATTTTAGCATTAAGTCGGAATCCCCTCCAGAATGGAGTAATAAACGGGCGACGGGGAATAATCAACCAGCGCGGGTTATCGCCAATTAAACAAACCTGACTATTTGTAAACTTTGGCGGCAATATACTCTGGTACAGAGGAAATCCCGCATGTCTCTGTTGAAAGAGAGAATGAAATGGCATAGTATAAAATGCATCGGTATGAATCGGAAATCATTCAGTTCAACAGCAGCAACAGGTGTGAGAGTACAAGAGAATATTAATAGTTAGGCTAAGGATAATTAGGACGATGATTATAACTGTAAGTAAACACATATATTATTCGATAAAAAGGAGATGAATAAAACTACAATATATTAGATTGTTAAGGCATCTACTTTGTGATAATTCATTTTAAACGATAAATAAAACGATTTTTTACTTTTTTTTTCAAACTTCAGTTACAGTTTGCAACTATTTTCGGATAAGCTCTAGCCATTTTCGAGCTCTTCCGATGGTCGGAGCTTGAAAATGGCTAGAGCTTTGCCGAAACTAGTTTCAAAGTGTAACTGAAGTGTGTGATAAAAACTAAGTAAAAAATCGTTTTATTTATCCTTTAAAACTACTATATTTTTTTTACCACTTGTTTATTGTTTGAAAATATATTATTTGCTTTTTTTTAATTGGCTCCCGATCACAAGTGTATTCGTAATATAAAAAAAGGAAAAAAAGTCATTAATTTATTTGAACCTGCATTTAATAATTAAATATTAAATTACTATTAAATTTGCAAGTCTATAAGGCAGCTTACATATTTAAATTTTTCATTATTTTAAAACATGAACAGTATTAATAATGATCATGTAAGGTTTTTATAAAATACTGACTTTGGCATTAAATAGTATGAAAACTAGCAACCCCGTATTTTTTATTATGACTGTAACAGATAGGTTAATATATTGTTAATGTATTAATAAAGTTTGAAAAATATTCATCCAGGGATTTTTGAAATATTTACAAAATAGCGATTAAAACAAACAAAACCCTATTTTTAGAAAATACCGACTTTGGCATTAAATAGCATGAAAACTAGCAACCCCGTATATTTTTATTATAACTGTAACAGATAGAATAATATATTGTTAATATATTAATAAAGTTTGAAAAATATTCATCGAGGGATTTTTGAAATATTTACAAAATAGCGATCAAAACACACAAAATCCTATTTTTACAAAATACCGACTTTGGCTTTAAATAGCACGAAAACTAACAACCCCGTATTTTTTGATTATGACTGTAACAGATAGGTTAATATATTGTTAATGTATTAATAAAGTTTGAAAAATATTCACCGAGGAATTTTTGAAATATTTACAAAATAGCGATTAAAACATACAAAATTTTTAGAAAATACCGACTGTGGCATTAAATAGTACGAAAACTTGCAACCCCGTAATTTTTGATTATGACTGTAACAAATAGAATAATATATTGTTAATGTATTAATAAAGTTTGAAAAATATTCATCGAGGGATTTTTGAAATATTTACAAAATAGCGATTAAAACATACAAAATCCTATTTTTAGAAAATACCGACTTTGGCATTAAATAGTATGAAAACTAGCAACCCCGTAATTTTTGATTATGACTGTATCAGATAGAATAATATATTGTTAATGTATTAATAAAGTTTGAAAAATATTCACCGAGGGATTTTTGAAATATTTACAAAATAACGATTAAAACATACTAAATCCTATTTTTACAAAATACCGACTTTGGCTTTAAATAGCATGAAAACTAACAACCCCGTATTTTTTTATTATGACTGTAACAGATAGGTTAATATATTGTTAATGTATTAATAAAGTTTGAAAAATATTCACCGAGGGATTTTTGAAATATTTACAAAATAGCGATTAAAACATACAAAATCCTATTTTTAGAAAATACCGACTTTGGCATTAAATAGTATGAAAACTAGCAACCCCGTAATTTTTGATTATGACTGTATCAGATAGAATAATATATTGTTAATGTATTAATAAAGTTTGAAAAATATTCACCGAGGGATTTTTGAAATATTTACAAAATAACGATTAAAACATACTAAATCCTATTTTTACAAAATACCGACTTTGGCTTTAAATAGCATGAAAACTAACAACCCCGTATTTTTTTATTATGACTGTAACAGATAGGTTAATATATTGTTAATGTATTAATAAAGTTTGAAAAATATTCACCGAGGGATTTTTGAAATATTTACAAAATAACGATTAAAACATACAAAATCCTATTTTTAGAAAATGCCGACTTTGGCATTAAATAGTATGAAAACTAGCAACCCCGTATATTTTTATTATGACTGTAATAGATAGAATAATATATTGTTAATGTATTAATAAAGTTTGAAAAATATTCATCCAGGGATTTTTGAAATATTTACAAAATAGCAATTAAAACAAACAAAACCCTATTTTTAGAAAATATCGACTTTGGCATTAAATAGTATGAAAACTAGCAACCCCGTAATTTTTGATTATGACTGTATCAGATAGAATAATATATTGTTAATGTATTAATAAAGTTTGAAAAATATTCACCGAGGAATTTTTGAAATATTTACAAAATAACGATTAAACATACAAAATCCTATTTTTAGAAAATACCGACTTTGGCATTAAATAGTATGAAAACTAGCAACCCCGTATATTTTTATTATGACTGTAATAGATAGAATAATATATTGTTAATGTATTAATAAAGTTTGAAAAATATTCACCGAGGGATTTTTGAAATATTTACAAAATAGCGGTTAAAGTATATAAATTCGTATTTATATAAAATACTGACTTTGGCATTAAATATTATGAAAACTAGCAACCCCGTAATTTTTGATTATGACTGTAACAGATAGAATAATATATTGCTAATGTATTAATAAAGTTTGAAAAATATTCATCGAGGGATTTTTGAAATATTTACAAAATAGCCTGGACAGTATTAATGATCATGTAAAGTAATGATGGAATGAATAGAATACTAATGTATATCCGGATGATTGAATATATCTACTTAAATATTATTAGTCCACTTGTTATTAAATATTTTCTTTGTTATAGATGAGAAACATACTAATCCTCTTCGGATTAGTAGCTGTAGCTTTTTGCTCTGAAGAAGATCCTTCGTCTCTTCGCCCTGATGGAATTGCTCCCGTACTTTACGAACAATTCATAAACAGAATTGATGACTATGGAAACTTTGCTGACGAAACAGTCGAAAGACAAAAGCGATCATTCTTTCCGGGAGCTCCAGGTGTTACATCTACAACAACTCCACGCACTGTTATCAACCCAGGCATAAATCGAGATGAACATGGTACGGTTAATGCAGGAACGACATTCGAGCATCATGGTAAGGACTACGACGTAGAAGGTCATTGGAATAAGAATATTAGAGGACCTGGGCGCGCTAAACCAGTTTGGGGTGTTCGCGGTTCAATCAGATTTAGACGTTCACTACAACCTGGAGCTCCAGGACAATCAACAACAACCCCACGCACTTTAATTAATCCTGGAATCAACAGAGGTGAAGATGGTACAGTTAATGCAGGAACTACATTTGAACATCACGGAAAGGACTACGATGTTAATGGGCATTGGAATAAAAATATTAGAGGACCAGGTCGTGCTAAACCAGTTTGGGGTGTTCGAGGTTCGATTAGGTTCAGACGTTCCCTACAACCTGGAGCACCAGGACAAACTACAACAACCCCACGTACTGTAATTAGTCCTGGAATCAATCGTGCTGAAGATGGTACTGTTAATGCAGGCACTACTTTTGAACATCATGGTAAGGATTATGATGTTAATGGGCATTGGAATAAAAATATTAGAGGACCAGGTCGTGCTAAACCAGTTTGGGGGGTACGCGGTTCAATCAGATTCAGACGTTCCCTACAACCTGGAGCACCAGGTCAAACAACAACAACCCCCCGTACTGTAATCAGTCCTGGAATCAATCGCGGTGAGGACGGTACTGTTAATGCAGGAACTACTTTTGAACATCATGGAAAGGATTATGATGTTAATGGGCACTGGAATAAAAATATTAGGGGACCAGGTCGTGCTAAACCAGTTTGGGGTGTACGCGGTTCAATCAGATTCAGACGTTCTTTACAACCTGGAGCACCAGGACAAACTACAACAACCCCACGCACTGTAATTAATCCTGGAATCAACAGAGGTGAAGATGGTACAGTTAATGCAGGAACTACATTTGAACATCACGGAAAGGACTACGATGTTAATGGGCATTGGAATAAAAACATTAGGGGACCAGGTCGTGCTAAACCAGTTTGGGGTGTTCGCGGTTCAATCAGATTCAGACGTTCCCTGCAACCTGGAGCGCCAGGACAATCTACAACTACCCCACGTACCGAAATCAATCCAGGCATTAATCGCAGCGAGGATGGTACTGTAAATGCAGGAACCTCTATCATACATCACGGTGATAACTACGATGTTAATGGACATTGGAATAAAAATATTAGAGGACCTGGACGTGCTAAACCGACCTGGGGAGTTGGTGCCACTTTTAGATTCTAAAGAGCCATAACATATGTTCTACAAGTAGAGACGTAAAAGAACTAGCTAATTATTAAAAATCCTGCCAATATTTTGTAAGTAAATTAGAGAAACATTATTGACTTGTTTGGGCTGAGTAGTCTGGATTCTGGATAGTTCCAGAACTTGGGGTGAGTAACTTTTAATGTAACTTCTATGCCCTAAATTATAAAAGAAATTGTGGATGTCATTGGGAATAGGCCATGAACATTTGTCAACCTATGCCCTTAATTATAAAAGAAATTGAAGGGAATAAATAGGCCATGAACATTCATCAACCAGCTTCAAATAAGTAGACAAACAGAAAGCATCAAGTTAAGCTGTAAGCCTTTCTAGAGTATTAGTATATAATTTAATATAACAAAATAAATATGTAAACTAAAGGTAAAACATTCCTCAACAGCTTTAATAGGTTAAAATATATATAATAGTATTTTTAATGTCTTGCAATTAATAAGTGTAATTATTTAATTATAAGAAATATTTATTGTATATTTATTTTAATAAATTTGATACTGAAAAAAACTATGTATATTTGAATAACTTATTCCATATAAGAATATCATAGGTATCAAATTAATAAAAAAAATCTAGGCAAATCTAGAGGGTGATCAATTCCATATGAAAACCACCAAGCAGATGTAACAAACCGCAATCATCTATCTCTTTTAGTTATGGTGATAGAGTGCAATAGGTGATAGACATTTTTCTTCAACCACGCAAATCTATCTCTATCTCGACTAGTTATTGAGACACAGTGAAAAATAGTCGTATTCAAAACGAGATATAGGGCAAAATAAGTATCAGGTCACAAGTGTAATTTTTCTTCTACTACACAAAATCGAGCGTGTTTTTCCTCAACTACTATTGCTTCCCGAATAGAAACCACCGATCTGAAGCGAATGCAACAAACCGCAAACCTCTATCTCTTTTAGTTATCGAGATATAGTGCAACATAGGCGTATTCAAAATGAATTATTGGGACACAAATGTAATTTTTCTTCTACCACACAAAATCTAGCGTGTTTTTCCTCAACTACTATTGCTTCCCGAACAGAAACCACCGATCTGAAGCGAATGCAAAAAACCGCAAACCTCTATCTCTTTTAGTTATTGAGATACAGTGCAACATAGGGGTATTCAAAATGAGTTATCAGGACATAAGTGTAATTTTTCTTCTACCACACAAAATATAGCGTGTTCTTCCTCAACTACTATTGCTTCCCGAATAGAAACCACCGATCTGAAGCGAATGCAATAAACCGCAAACCTCTATCTCTTTTAGTTATTGAGATACAGTGCAACATAGGGGTATTCAAAATGAGTTATCAGGACATAAGTGTAATTTTTCTTCTACCACACAAAATATAGCGTGTTTTTCCTCAACTACTATTACTTTCCGAATAGAAACCACCGATCTGAAGCGAATGCAACAAACCGCAAACCTCTATCTCTTTTAGTTATCGAGATACAGTGCAACATAGGCGTATTCAAAATGAGTTATCGGGACATGTGTATTTTTTCTTCTACCACACAAAATATAGCGTATTTTTCCTCAAATACTATTTCAACAATTGAATGAAAGTTCATTAAGCTCAAAAAACACATAATTAAAATATCAACAATAAAATTCTTTAAAGCATACTTGTCTTTTTTAATCACTTAATAATAGAATAATAAATTAATCAACATTTACGTCCAGATACACTTAAATTAGGTTTAAAAAAAATGGTTGTTTAGTTACAATTATATACACACAATCAGGACTAGTACCGTTTACGTCTTCACAATAATCAGCAGGAAAAACAGAATGATCGTAGTAGCAGCCAGCACCAAAATAGCGCACATTTTCCGATTCTTCCTCTGATACGCATCCGCCTTTTGCAACTGTTTAAACCCTTCAAACACCTGCGTTTGCGTCTGTTCAATATTATAGTCGATTCGATCCAAAACGGTCCCCTGGTCCGCCACCATCTGACTCAAATCTTTAAAAATATCATTAAGATCTACAATGGATTTAACGATCGCGTTTACTTCCTGCTCGCGCTGTTGCGCTACTTTAGCATTCTCCTCTTCCAAACATAATAGTTGTTGTTGCGTCATCTGTTTCGAGTTCACAAAATAGTCGTCAATACTGTCGTCTGCAAACATATTGTAATCGTCCTCTAGAGCAGGGTTTTCGAAGTAGATTTTTGAGCGCTCCTCGCGCCCTTGGATTTGCTTGAGGTAACTGTTTTGTGTAGAGCGGAATTGCGTGGAGAGGTCCTGTAGGGAGGTTGCGAGAGATCGGACCACGTTAGTTGTTAGCTTACGTTCTTTTGCAGAACCTAATTACAGAAATTTAAAGAGTTTTATGTATTGCAAAATATTATAGGTATATAAAATAATTTAATGGTACACCAAAATAGGTCGTTGAAAATTAGGGTGGGCCAACCGATTTTTTTTTGCTACTGAAAAATTGGTTGCTAGACACCTCTAGAAAATTCCCTCCAAAGATGAGCTCTTAATATTAATAGGAAGGTTCTGCTCATCACAGTTTTTCATTTTTATATCAGTCCCAAATGAAAAAATGTATATCTCGTCATTTATTGAACCTACAGCAATTCTCAACACATATTTTTTATCAAATTGAATGCTCTACAAAAAAGGTCTCTTATGATTTTGTAGCTTTTCTAACCAATTAAAAGATATTGAAGAATTTAAGAAAACATTTTTTTTGTTTCTTTATTTTATAACTCCCTAAATAATCATGGGATACATATTTTTGTAGGAAATTAATTGATATTTTTCAATTTAAATTAATTTAATATATATATATATATATATATATATATATATATATATATATATATATATATATATATATATATATATATATATATATATATATATATTTTTAAATGAATACCCAACCATAAAAGATTCTCACAATATTTTTAGTATGAAAACTTACCTTCAGATGAATGACTCCTAATATACTGGATGAGCCTGTGCACAGTATTGAACATCGTGCCAATTTCTGCTGTAAAATTATCAATAAGCATCTCATCATCAGAACACTCATCAAATGTGGGTCGGTGTAAGTGTCGGGAATGTAATGATTTCAGTTCATTTATTTTTGTGCTCAGTTTTGTGATTGCAAATTGTGCCTCTTCCAGTTGATCAATCCAGGCTGGTGGCATGAGGATTTCATTTCTGCCCTCCAGTCCTTGCTCAACATCATTTAGTGAGATCAGTTGCATCCGTTCAGCACTTTCCTACAAGAGAAAATTGTCAAATAATAAATATATTACACATACCAATGTAGTGGAGTGGCTAGCACCCCTGCTTTACAAACACACAGCCTGTTTCTTGTCTGAATACAATTAATTAATAATACTTTAGAAAAGTCTTGGATGATACAACTTTCTCTTGGCATCTGGTGACACCTGGATAGTTCTGGATAGTTGGCTGGAGGGTAGCATAGCTACTGACACTCAAAATGGGCCTATTGTGAAACCTCCCTTTCTTTAATCTGGTGACACCACATCAATTAACAATGCACACCCATATAGTAATAACTGTCAACACGCTCATGTCATCAGGATCATCAAGTAGAACCCTGTATTGGAATAATATTCCAGTTTTTACTTTTTCTCTTGAAATGTATTCTTTTGTATATAACCACTTGAGATATTGTGTGAATTCATACTCACTAGATGAGCTACACAGATGAGATCTAACATCATAATCTAGATATGTAGATTGCTAAGTAGTGGATTCACACTTGGATGATTTTAGTCCTAACACTCACATACACTAACACATGGTGGTCGATAGCCACTTACAGAATTGTAACAAATATAGTAACTACTACTACTAGGTAGTAACATATTGTAATATTTAAGTTTGATTCCTCTGAACCTCCTCCTTTCTCATCCAAATAGCTCTTGAACTGATGGCTTTATGTATGCTTTTCATCATTAGAAATCAACATTATTTACAGGCCAACCATATCCACAGGGCTATAACCCTGAGGCACAATTTGTATTGTTATTATTAGTTATTTTTATTCAAAATCTGTTAATAACAAAAATAACCTAAAAATCAGTTCTAATTGAATTTAGAATATTATATGTATGCATATCTTTATTTTCTTATGAAGACGGTCGCCGAATATCTTAGGACGGCCCTGATTATGTATTATGTTTCATTTAGCTAGTTTACAAATATTTTACCTAGAGAGGTTAAAAAACTTCACTCACCTGATGATGTTCCGCATAGCTATTTCTGTTTCGCAACGCGTTATTTCGCATCAGCACGAAGACCTCCGTGAGGCTTCGTGTTGCCATTTTAACGAAATATTAACGATACCACACTAGTCCATCGGCCTGTTTATTTATTTGTTATGACAGCTCTTGAACTGTCATCCATAGACACCTGTCACTCTTTGACAGCTGACAGCACAGAACACTAGCAGCGCTGGTTGTTGTCTATGCTGGAATATTTTCGATTAGACACCTGTAAATAAGTGTTCCCAATAACAAGAAAAGTTGATGTATACTTGGTGCACTAACAAATGGCACTACATAATAGCGTTGATTGAAGTATTTATACTTCAATCAACGATAATAGTGGCCTGGTTTGGTACCAGGACAAAGTAATTGTTATGCTCGCATACATTCTAAAGGATCGAAGGTCCACATTCGTAGTAATAAACCGAAAGGGCGCAAGAAGAGATATAAACAACCGACAATTTCCCGGGAAATATATAGTCATAATAGAGACCTGGTTTGGTACCAGGAAGTAAATGTCATGGTCGCGTAAATTCCGAAAAGGACCATAAGTCCACCTTAGTAGTAATAAACCGAAAGGGCGCATAGAGAGATATAGAGAGTCATGTGTTTCCCGAGAAATATATAATCATAATAGTACCCCGATTTCGTACCAGAACAAAGTAATCGTCATGGCCGCGTACATTTCAAAAGAACCCAAGGTTCTCATTCGTAACAATAAACCAAAAGGACGCAATAAAAATATAAAGAACCGCCAATTTCCCGGGAAATATAAATATATAAATTATATAATAGGACAATGTATCTGTTATGATCGCGTACATTCCGAAAAGGACCGCTAGCCCGGATTGCTAATAATAAACTAAAATGGCACAAGGAGAGATAAAAAGGACAGGAAGTTTTCGGGAAAACATATAGTCATACAGAGGTGCACAAAATTCAACCAAATTGTAAAATATAAATTTGAAAAATGATGAACTATTCATTCACACACATTCTTGCATTTAATACTCTACTTGTAAACCCGTTGTAGTTTGAATTTAATAAAACATACCGAAAAATGGAACAACAGCAAATACTGTGTTTAAACTGTATCAAATCATATTTGATAGTAATGAATACGGAATTTTGAAATGAATTAGTTTTGGTTTCACATGTGCATTGAAGAATTATCAAACAATAAATTTTAATCGGAAAATAAACATCGGGAAAATCGCAGTAGGTAGATTGCCTCAATCGATTTCCACCAAAAACTATACAAGACTAAGTAACGTCAAATTACAGCCACATGCGAAATTTGGTTCGAAAATATATGGCCAGCAAAAGCATTAATTATTACTAGTAATTTGTTAAAATATTCATTACATGTCCACATGTTAAGTTTTTATGTAAACTTAGCATGTAGACATGTAATAAATATTTTAACAAATTACTAGTAATAATTTACATATTTAAAGTACTGTACAGTCATTAATAATAAATTATGACAGCGTTGCTACCGCCAACAAATTAAAAATGTACGTTTCTTTCAGAAAAAGCTATAACATTAAACATATGGCCTTATAGAGATTTGAAATATTAGACCATAGTGTCTGAAGTTTGCGTACCACATTACCACGGCATACATGACGAATATGTGAACGCTCTTTCTGTCATTCTCAGTGATGTGCTGATGAAAACGGGCAAATGTTAATAAAAATTGATATCTTTAAATGAATGAAATAAATAATTGATGATAATCTTCAATGCAAATGTAATTAAGCCTGCTCACCACGACAAGGTACTAATTCTTCGAGCAGGGGGAATGGAAAGAAGGCTGAAATTTCTTTCATCCTTCCCACCCATTCCCGCCGATTTTTAACTAAATCGGGCTTTTTTTCGTATAGTTTAGTTTAGTCTACATGGAGATTTAGAAGAAACTAGAACTATACTCGCGGTTTGGGGGTTAGTTGTTGCCGCAAAAATACATAAAATTTATAAAATCTCCCTAAGACCACTCGCACGAGGCAAGTAGTAACCAGTACATACATACAGTTAAATAAATATTGGCAGGCAGCTTTATTATGAGAACGTGAAAATTAATTTCAAATTCTTTCGCATTTATCCGATTTCTGTGTGAAAATTTACACATATGAAATGTAATTAACCACAATTCATATTTAGCGGTTACGCATTAATATCAAAATTATATTTAATAAATTAACTACAATTTATATGTAGTTACATGCTAAATAAAGTATTAGCAAAATGACGGATGTACATATCCAAGTTATTAATAAACCAATTGACTACTAGTCTATTTGGTGGCGCATTAATGTTAAACGTTGAATAAATTAACTACAAAATTATGTAGTTGTATGCTAAATAAAGTATTAGCAGAATGTTGGATGTACATTTCCACGTTATCAATAAAATTGACTATATGGTTACGTATTAATTTACGTACGTAATCAAATGAGACTTAAAAATGTTTTTAAATAAATATATATATATATATATATATATATATATATATATATATAAATATAGAAGCCATAATCACCCGAAAACCCGAAACCGAAAATAAAGCTGCCATACCAATCATCCCAAGAAACACAATAATATCTCAACATCTCTTTGGATACTTCAATACTAATGTGCAACTTGAGGGTTATTACACTAGCTCCATGTGTGACACTTATTTTAAAGCGATTAAACAATACTTTAGAAGCTGTCACAACTTGCTTCTATAAGTAATTTATTTATGAATTTATTCAATCCCTAATACAAAAGCTAAACATATAAACATATATCTAATACTAAGAATCTGAAAGCAAAGGGTTAGACTAAATACACATCCTAACTTGAAAAATGCGTAAAACTATATTTAACCACTTGCTACTTGTTGCGGGGCGCATTCACGTTAGGATATGCAACCCCGATTGGTGTAGTCTGCGGTGCTCCCCCATTCCATCTCCTCAAAGGCACTTTTATTTTAATTACTTTAGTATTGACTTTAATTTAAACGGATACTCCCGACCCTAAACAATGTATAATCGCGAAGCTAAGTTTTAAGAAAAGACTATTGCAAAAACACACGACCTGAAATAGTTTAATTACACTGATTACTAGGAGGGTGTACATACGCGCACTGTACAGATTGGGATGCAAAAAAGTGTAAAAGTGTACATAGTGTATAAGTGTAAATGTGTACATAGTGTAATAAATGATATAAGTTTAAAAAAAGGCTGGATTTTCCAGTTTTAAAAAGGCTGGCATTACCAGTTGTAAAAAGGATATGTAAGAATATCTCCATATATTCAGTTGCATTAGTCTTTGCACTATTTGTGCTAGTATTAGCAGCTTTCGTTTATTGCTCCGGGCTGTTCTAAGATAGCTAAGAGCAACCAAGAACAGCTCACCAACAATAATAAACGAAAGAGGCTATTATAGTCGAAGAGTCTGAAACACACTTATAGTAAAAACAATCGGCCATCCAGAATTCGCAATATTTTAAACTCCGGGATTACCAATTGTCCTACTTAAAATATTAAAAACCTACATATACACGTGACGGTCTGATGTTACCACTGTCAAACAATGCGCAATTGAATCAGAAAAAAAAACGGACTGAGATTCGTTTTAGCGTATAAAACGTATTAGTGCCATAGTAGGATTTGAAAACACGAAAAATAACGAGCTATTTGATCGGCAGACCGATATATTCAGGGGTTTACAACACTCTGAAATATACGCGTGTGGGTGAGAGTATAGAATACACCAGCCGGTACTAGGCTGGAGTGTTTACGATATAGACGTCATGGCAAATTGTCTATATTCAACTGAAATTCAATATAGAGAATTTTACATGCTATAAACTCCTACTGCGGCCTCTTATAGCCTCCCTATTCAAACTCGCAACTTCGAGCTCTAGACTCCTCACTCTATCGCCGGAGTCCCCAGTCCTCTCGGTTGCCAGTTTTAAATGCACAAGCCTGTGCGGGCAAATAGTTGCCATATAGACTAGGAAGTCTGTTTAAAATTAACAGCGATTGCTGCGGTTCACTTCGGTATGGGTGTACCCATGTATGGGTTAGAGGCTAGGGTATAGCAGCCAGTACCAGGCTGTACTAAATTGGAGAGCCCACCCACCCATCAGAGGTGTTAAAAAACCATCTGCATATTGGAGAGAAACGAATGTAAAACCAAAAATATATTAAATAGTGAATCTTTATCCACCACACACTCACACAAACACTCTCTGATTTGCATACACATTACAACAATTCATACATCATTTATTAATTTAACAACAGAAATACTCATTCTCACTTTGCAATTTAAAATCAATATAGATGTTTCGACAAACTCATACCGTAGTAACGGATGAATCCGATATTAACTAAATCTTAGCCTGAGGGATACTGCGCTGCAAACAGTATCCCATTAATGTCGACTGCCAACTCCCAACTGCACACTCTCAACTCAACCCTGAACTCTCAACTCACAAGTCACAACAGCCAGCTCACAGCTCACAACTCGCAGCCTAGGCTCACAGTTCACAGGTCACAGTTTGGCAGTTCCCAGTTCGCAGTTCACAGAACTGAGTTTCCAGTCGCTAGTGCACAGTCAGGGTGATTGACAGTTTTCCATTAATGATAACACAAGCCTGTGTATAGACTAGAAAGTTAGTCTGTTCAAACCCAACAGAGAGTGCTGGGGTTATGTTTTATAAGAGGGTTCAAAATTGTTCACCACTACATTCGGGCAACCAGAAAGTGGAAGTGGTAAAGAGCCGGCACTTTTAGAACGCAGACGACGCGCCCTAAAATGAGTTACGCCGACCGAGATTCACCAAACAGTCTCGTTGCCCTAGCGTAATAGAGAATAGGTTCATGAAAGATTTCACAAATTGAGACCATATGTTTTTAGATTTGGCTAAAAAACGATAAATATAAAAATAATCATCAATAAATACACAAAGTTGTGTAGGCAAACAGTTACCATAGTAAGGTATAGAGACTAGGAAGAGTCTGTTTAAAACCTGCAGCGAGTGCTGTGGTTAACTTCGAAAAGGGGGTGTTCAAAATAGTTCACCATTACATTCGGGCAACCAGAAAGTGGAAGTGGTAAAGAGCCGGCACATTTAGAATGCAGAGAATGCACCCCGAAATGAGTTACGCCGACCGAGATTCACCAAACAGTCTCGAAGCCCTAGCGTAATAGAGAATAGGTTCATGAAAAATTTCACATATTGAGACCATGTTTTAGCTTTGCTAAAAAAACTCATATTCCACTCACAATCAATCATACACTATTAGTTATAAGTACAACACAAATAATCATTTGTATTGTACTTAAAACTAAGGTTTGAATTAGTTTTAGTCTCACATGTACATGAGAATGTTCAATTTGGTAAATAGGAATCTGTTAGATAATTATTAATGTCATTACTAAATTAAAGTAAAGTGAACACAATGGCTCATCTGATTACTATTCAGAATAGCCAGGGACGCGAAGTAAACAATCCTCTGTCCGGATTTTCTTACAGTTGTCTCGGCTACGGGTCCTACTCTCTGCGCACATGTAACTGCAACAAAAATTAAATTTTAAGCACAGGTCCATTTCATTTGTTTCACATTACTGAACATACCTTATGTAACGTGCCGCAGAACTTCGGGAGGATGGTTTAGTCAGCCGGCCGTGCAAATAGGTATGTAATACATAGGTGATATAACTTACATTTTTGTATATAATTTATATAGTATTTATTATAAATGACGAATTAGTTCAAAATGTATTGAAATAAAGTGACTAAATTTGGACATGAATAATTACGGTTTGCTCCAAACGATCCATGCAAAAATATTAATTTTCAGCCCAATAAAGTTAAAATGGTATCGAGTGGAGCGGAATTGGTTTTGGTCTCACATGTACATTAAGAAATCAGTTTGAGAGTTATAGAGAATCTAATGAATTTGCGGTTGAATTCAAAATTCTGCCTAATAAATCTGTGGTTTGAGTCTAGCTACATAAACTCAAAGGATTCAATTAATTTGAATAATGAAATGATACTTGTATGATATCTATAATATACTGCCAATAATTCAATTTGTATAATCCTAGTAGAACACTTTGCACGTCAGCAGCATTATCAAAAATTATCACCACTCTGCATGAGCACCTCAGGTTCAAGCCAAGCCACATAGCTGACGAGCTTTTGTCTCAATACAAATGATCGGCTACACGAAGACCCAAGAGCTTGAGCTTTAAAAGCTACCCGAAGTCCTTAGGTTCAAGCCACATCAAAAGAGAAAGTACAAAACTCAAATCGCGTGCTACGTAACTAGCTACTTGGAAACCATCGGATTTCAAGTTAATGGCCGAAATCTATGAAAATGTAGTAAATGGAGAATATAGAAAATCTCATAAAATTGCGGTTGAATTCAAAATTCTGCCTAATAATTCTGTGGTTTGAGTCTAGCTACATAAACTCAAACGATTCAATTAATTTGAATAATGAAATGATACTTGTATGATATCTATAATATACTAATCTATCACCACTCTGCATGAGCACCTCAGGTTCAAGCCAAGACACGTAGCTGACGAGCTTTTGTCTCAATACAAATGATCGGCTACACGAAGACCCAAGAGCTTGAGCTTTAAAAGCTACCCGAAGTCCTTGGTTCAAGCCACATCAAAAGAGAAAGTACAAAACTCAAATCGCGTGCTACGAACTAGCTACTAGGAAACCTCGGAGTTCAAGTTAATGGCCGAAATCTATGAAAATGTAGTAAATGGAGAATATAGAAAATCTCATAAAATTGCGGTTGAATTCAAAATTCTGCCTAATAATTCTGTGGTTTGAGTCTAGCTACATAAACTCAAACGATTCAATTAATTTGAATAATGAAATGATACTTGTATGACATCTTTAATATACTAATCTATCACCACTCTGCATGAGCACCTCAGGTTCAAGCCAAGACACGAAGCTGACGAGCTTTTGTCTCAATACAAATGATCGGCTATACGAAGACCTAAGAGCTTGAGCTTTAAAAGCTACCCGAAGTCCTTAGGTTCAAGCCACATCAAAAGAGAAAGTACAAAACTCAAATCGCGTGCTACGTAACTAGCTACTAGGACACCTCGGAGTTCAAGTTAATGGCCGAAATCTATGAAAATGTAGTAAATGGAGAATATAGAAAATCTTATAAATTTGCGGTTGAATTCAAAATTCTGCCTAATAATTCTGTGGTTTGAGTCTAGCTACATAAACTCAAACGATTCAATTAATTTGAATAATGAAATGATACTTGTATGATATCTATAATATACTAATCTATCACCACTCTGCATGAGCACCTCAGGTTCAAGCCAAGACACGTAGCTGACGAGCTTTTGTCTAAATACAAATGATCGGCTACACGAAGACCCAAGAGCTTGAGCTTTAAAAGCTACCCGAAGTCCTTAGGTTCAAGCCACATCAAAAGAGAAAGTACAAAACTCAAATCGCGTGCTACGTAACTAGCTACTAGGAAACCTCGGAATTCAAGTTAATGGCCGAAATCTATGAAAATGTAGTAAATTCAGAATATAGAAAATCTCATAAATTTGCGGTTGAATTCAAAATTCTGCCTAATAAATCTGTGGTTTGAGTCTAGCTACATAAACTCAAACGATAATGAAATGATACTTGTATGATATCTATAATATACTGCCAATAATTCAATTTGTATAATCCTAGTAGAACACTTTGCACGTCAGCAGCATTATCAAAAATTATCACCACTCTGCATGAGCACCTCAGGTTGAAGCCAAGCCACATAGCTGACGAGCTTTTGTCTCAATACAAATGATCGGCTACACGAATACCCAAGAGCTTGAGCTTTAAAAGCTACCCGAAGTCCTCAGGTTCAAGCCACATCAAAAGAGGAAGTACAAAACTCAAATCGCGTGCTACGTAACTAGCTACTAGGAAACCTCGGAGTTCAAGTTAATGGCCGAAATCTATGAAAATGTACTAAATGCAGAATATAGAAAATCTCATAAATTTGCTGTTGAATTAAAAATTCTGCCTAATAAATCTGTGGTTTGAGTCTAGCGACATAAACTCAAACGATAATGAAATGATACTTGTATGATATCTATAATATACTAATCTATCACCACTCTGCATGAGCACCTCAGGTTCAAGCCAAGCCACGTAGCTGACGAGCTTTTGTCTCAATACAAATTTACCGGCTACATGAAGACCCAAGAGCTTGAGCTTTAAAAGCTACCCGAAGTCCTTAGGTTCAAGCCACATCAAAAGAGAAAGTACAAAACTCAAATCGCGTGCTACGTAACTAGCTACTAGGAAACCTCGGAGTTCAAGTTAATGGCCGAAATCTATGAAAATGTAGTAAATGCAGAATATAGAAAATCTCATAAATTTGCGGTTGAATTCAAAATTCTGCCTAATAAATCTGTGGTTTGAGTCTAGCTACATAAACTCAAACTATTCAATTAATTTGAATAATGAAATGATACTTGTATGATATCTATAATATACTGCCAATAATTCAATTTGTATAATCCTAGTAGAACACTTTGCACGTCAGCAGCATTATCAAAAATTATCACCACTCTGCATGAGCACCTCAGGTTCAAGCCAAGACACGTAGCTGACGAGCTTTTGTCTCAATACAAATGATCGGCTACACGAAGACCCAAGAGCTTGAGCTTTATAAGCTACCCGAAGTCCTTGGGTTCAAGCCACATCAGAAGAGAGAACGACACTCAAATCGCGGACTACGCAACCGGCTACTTGGAGGCCATCTGATTTCAAGTTAACGGCCGAAAATTATGAAAATGATTTCGCCATGCAAGCAACGAAAGAAAAATATAGACAATCTGATTGGCAGACAGCTGAATTCTATCTAATAACTCTGTAGTTTGAGTCTAGCTAAATAAACTCAACATATTTACTTAATTTGAATATTCTATTTCAATTTGTATGATATGTAATATGCTGCTGATAATTCAAATTGTATACTCGGATAATGAGAGATGTACAATTATATGAATTAACTTTGAAGTGCTTTTTAATTAATGCTGAACACAACGGCACTGCTGAAATTGGTATGGGCCCTTATGCCACCTACAGTACAACTCGAGACGATGTGACATTAAATTTAACTAAAATGCTATAAATACCAGTGATTTATATTTATCTATTAGCGCTTAAAATAAATTTAAATTAATTTGATAATGCTTGGTAGTATATTACATCATACAATTGTAACTAAATATTAAATGAATTTAGGCTATAATAGAGAGCTACTTAAACGGATTGATGTTGATCTTTTTAAGTGTTAAGTATTTCAAACTAATTTAAATGGTTTTAAAAATGGTGCATTAAATAGCATTAGAAAATAAATTGATTTAAGGCGTATATCTCCATAAATAGGTTGAAACGAATGAATCAGATAAGCTGTAACAAAAGACATTAGACTAAACATGATTATTTCTCACTAGAATCTTCGTTAACGATAGGTAACATAGAAATGACATTTTCTTATTAAAAAATGAATACACTATTATTTTAAAAGGACGAAATTCTCAGTGTACATGTGATTAAGCCCACTCGCCACTACAAGGCACCAATTCATCGAGTGGGAAAGGATTGGTTAAGGAGGAAAGGACAATGTTTAAGGTTGCCTGAAAAATGAAATTGTTGAGTTTGGAATGACGGGATTGTTGTCAACGCTCACGTAAGCATTAACTGTTTCGCGAGTTATTGGTTTGGTGTAGTAAGAACGCACATAACTGAACCTTGAACAGGATAAATAAATGTAATATAAAATAATAGCGACGACACCATTAGATAATCCGCCTATGAAATTGAATACAAATATTGTAATTCAATAAACACATATTAATATCTAAGGTGTTATTTGCGAAACGATTCGGTTTTCTTGGCGCAACTTAATTCCCTTCCCTAGCTCAATCTAAATACATACACGGAACCTGAAAAGAAATGGATTAGGCTGAAAAGAAATGGATTAGGCTGAAATAGAAGTTTTATTAGACATCCTAACTTGATCTGACCTATTTGCGCAACGCGATCGCGACCCGTGATTTCAAAAGCACTCACTACTTCGTTGCGGGGATCCCTCACGTTAGGAGATCACCCCGTTGATGTCTTCTGTTTTCTTCAGCGGTGCTCCCCCATTCCATCTCCAGCCCATGTAAAGCACTGACTTTAGTTTTTTATAAAAACACCCTAATTTAATATTAATACTCGCGAGAGACCCTAACGTGGCTAAAGATCCCGGACTAATACACTTTTATTTATGATTTTGCAAATAAAAAGCTAACACTTGCACTGCAACACCTGTAACAACAGAAATTTGATGTCAGTTAATTTGTTTTGAAAAAAAAATGTAACATAGTAATTTATATGTTTGTTGAATATACTTACATTGCCCCTGTAACGATTCCGCCTTTATCTTCCTTCATGATTGTAGAATGGAACTGCATTCGTTTCAGGGTGCATATCGCGTACGCGGGTTTTTAAATTTCGGAACGCGGATGATTCAAGTTTCGGAACGCGGCTGAATCAAATATCCGCACGAGATTGATTCAAATTTCCAAACGCGATTGAATCAAATTACGGAACGCGATTCATTCAAGTTTTCGAATGCGATTGATTTAAATATCCGAACACGATTGAATCAAGTTATGGAAAGCGTTTTCCAACGCGATTGATTCAAGTTTCCGAACGCGATTGAATGAAATTATCGAACACGATTGAATGAAATTATCGAACGCTATTAAATTGAGTTATGGATCGCGATTGAAACAAGTTGCGGAACGCAATTGTTTCAAATTTTCGAACGCGATTGTTTCAAATTTTCGAACGCGATTGAATCAAGTTACCGAACGCGATTGATTCAAGTTTTGGAACGCGACACGTCGAGATATGATAGGAAAAAATAGATGGAGTGATTTATAAAATAGAGTAACATACAACAGCCAGGAGTTTAAAGTCAAATCAAATTTGTTGTTACTCGTAATATTCAAAGTAATTTAAATGCTTTTAAAAATAAATTGCAAGTATTTGTGTATGTCAATTTGTTTTTATAAATTACATACATATTTACTATAAATTAAATTAATTAGTTGAGAATGTATTGAAATGGAGCGACTATATTTGCTATTGAATTATTATGGGTTGCTCCGCACGATCCATGCAAGAATGTTTAAAGATATGGCAATTTTCAGCCTTATAAAGTTAAAATGATATCGAGCGGAGCGGAATTGGTTTTAGTCTCACATGTACATTGAGAAATCGGTTCGAAAATTATAGAAAATCAAAAGAATTGGTGGATGAATAGAAAATTCTATCTACTAACTTGAAGTTTGAGTCTAGATAAATAAACTCAAAACATAAATTAATAATTTAAATTGTATACTCATAATAGAGCCTATTGCACGACAGCGGCATTATCCAAAATGATCACCACTCTGCATGAGCACCTTAGCCTCAAGCCAACATACATAACTGACGAGCTATAGTCTCAATACAAATGATAGGCTATACGAAGACCCAAGAGCTTGAGCTTTAAAAGCTACCCGAAGTCCTTAGGTTCAAGCCACATCAAAAGAGAAAGTACAAAACTCAAATCGCGTGCTACGAACTAGCTACTAGGAAACCTCGGAGTTCAAGTTAATGGCCGAAATCTATGAAAATGTAGTAAATGGAGAATATAGAAAAATCTCATAAATAAATACAGGCATCGAAAAAAAATATTGATTCGGTTGATTTAAAGTTTAAATAGTAATAAAATAAACTATAATCATAAAAAATTTTGAGCAATAACATATAATAATTTAAAATGTAAATGAGCAAATTAATTAATGTTTTGCAAAACTTTGAAAAAGGTTGTAAAAAAGGATATATAAGAATATATTCATATATCCTTTTAAGTTGGTCCTTGCACTAGTTGTGCTTGTATTAGCCACTTTCGTTTATCATTCGGGAGCTGTTCTAAGCCAGCTAAGATCAGCCAAGAACAGCACCCGAACGATAAACGAACGCGGCTATTAAAGATCGTCGAAGCCTCTTCGACGATCTTTAATAGCCGCGAACTGTAAAGCTAAATAACAATAAGCCACACTTACAAGAGACAGTCTGAACGATGTTAGGCAAGAATACCACTTTCAAACAATGCGCAATTGAATCATACGGCGGTTAGGAAACAGGACAAATGGATTGAGGTAAAAAGAGTAGTAGAGCCAAAGTAGAATTTGAAAACGCGAAAAATAACAAGCTATCCGATCGTTAAGACTATTCGCTTCGAGGCAATAGTAACTAAAGTACTGGCGCGTGTGAGTAAGGAGCTGCGCGAAATCAGGAAACACGTAGCTATAGATCTAATTTATGTTCGGCGTAAGAGCATTACAGTTTCGACGTAAGAGTATTATAGTTTCAGCGTAAAAGTATTATAGTTTCTGCGTAAGAGTATTATAGTTTCGGCGTCAGTTCACTATAGGTTCGGTATGAAATTCGTAAAAACAAATGTGAGTACACGAGGTAATGAAATGTCTCACAGACAACGGATGACAGACATTTTCCAAGGATGATCCTTAAAATAATCAAGAGAAATAATGAGGATTTGCGAGCAAATAGATTTTTGTATCACAATTACAATACTTTATCCATATTTCGTATGATAAAGTAAGAATTACTAAACGGAACCACACCATTAAAATTATGTCACAAGAAGAAAGAAAATTAAACACACAAACAGTGCTCCAATATGTCAAAATTCTCCCACCCCATGATGCTTAATCTTCCCGTATCCACATCAGCTACCAACATGCTCTCGAGCCAGGTTGGTAGACCCTTCCCACACCCCTATTTCTACTACGACAACCGACAAGGAAAATTTCTGAACAAACAGTGATCCACACTTTCCAGATTCTCCCAACCCATGATGCTCAATCTTCCCGCCTCCACATCAGCTACCAACATGCTCGCAAGCCAGGTTGGTAACTCTTAAAGACCCTTCCCACACCCCTATTTCTACTACAACAACAGACGAGGAACATTTCTGAATACTGATCCACACTTTTCAGTTTCTTCAATCCCATGATGCTGAATCTTGCTGCATCCACATCAGCTACCAACACATAATGCCCTCGAATCAAGTTGGTAGCCGAAATTCACTTCTAGCGACCTCCCCACTTCTACTACGACAACAGACGACGAACATTTCTTGAGATGGTCTTAAAATTATGTAAGGGACATAATAAAGACTTGGGGAAAAAGAAAGAAAAAATCCACATGATTACAATACTTGTAAAAGTAAAATTACCAAAAATAACCACACCATTAAAATGGCTGACATCATGTCATGGTAAGAAGAAAGAAATCTAAACCCATTAGAAAATCCAAAGCCAACGACTGAGTGAACCGCTCTGTATAAATTCCCCCACCTCATGATGCTCAATCCATCAGCATCTACATCAGCTACCAACAGCCCTCGGGCCTAGTTGGTAGCCGAAATTCACTTCTGACAATTCAAAGCCAACGATTCAGGACACACAGAGATCCAGTGTATCAAACTACCCCACCCCATGGGGTCATGATGCCGCTTGTATATGGGCTACCAACACCCAATCCCCTCAGGCCAGATTGGTTTAGTATCAGCGCAAAGTATTTGTCATGGTCGCGTACATTCAGAAAACCACCGAATTTCCATACTGTGCCAATATACCGAAAGGCCACACGGAGAGATAAAAGAACCACCAATTTTCCGGGAAATAGATAGTCATAATGGTAGCCTGGTTTTATTCCAGGACAAGTAATTGTCATGGTCGCGTATATTCTGATACCGTAGATTCATAGTAATAAACCGAAAGGGCGCAAGTACATAAATAAAGATCCGGCAATTTCCCGCGAAATAGTCATAATAGTGACCTGGTTTGGTACCAGGACAAAGTAATTGTTATGCTCGCGTACATTCTAAAGGATCGAAGGTCCTCATTCGTAGTAAAAAACCGAAAGGGCGCAAGGAGAGATATAAACAACCGACAATTTCCCGAGAAATATATAGTCATAATAGAGACCTGGTTTGGTACCAGGACAAAGTAAATGTCATGGTCGCGTAAATTCCGAAAAGGACCATAAGTCCACCTTAGTAGTAATAAACCGAAAAGGCGCATAGAGATATAAAGAGTCATCTATTTCCCGAGAAATATATAATCATAATAGTCCCCCGATTTCGTACCAGGACAAAGTAATCGTCATGGCCGCGTACATTTCAAAAGGACCGAAAGTTCTCATTCGTAGCAATAAACCAAAAGAACGCAATAAAAATATAAAGAACCGCCAATTTCCCGGGAAATATAAATATATAAATTATACAATAGGACAATGTATACGTTATGATCGCGAACATTCCGAAAAGGACCGCTAGCCCGGATTGCTAATAATAAACTAAAATGGCACAAGGAGAGATAAAAAGGACAGGAAGTTTTCGGGAAAACATATAGTCATACAGAGGTGCACAAAATTGAACCAAATTGTAAAATATAAATTTGAAAAATGATAAACTACTCATTCACACACATTCTTGCATTTAATACTCTACTTGTAAACCCGTTGTAGTTTGAATTTAATAAAACATACCGAAAAATTTAACAACAGCAAGTACTGTGTTTAAACTGTATCAAATCATATTTGATAGTAATGAATACGGAATTTTGAAATGAATTAGTTTTGGTTTCACATGTACATTGAAGAATTATCAAACAATAAATTTTAATCGGAAAATAAACATCGAAATATTAACATCGGGAAAATCGCAGTAGGTAGATTACCTCAATCGATTTCCACCAAAAACTAATCAAGACTAAGTAACGTCAAATTACAGCCACATGCGAAATTTGGTTCATAAATATATGGCCAGCAAGAGCATTAATTATTACTAGTAATTTGTTAAAATATTCATTACATGTCCACATGCTAAGTTTTTATGTAAACTTAGCATGTAGACATGTAATGAATATTTTAACAAATTACTAGTAATAATTTACACATTTAAAGTACTGTACAGTCATTACTAATAAATTATGACAGCTTTGCTACCGCCAACAAATTAAAACTGTACGTTTCTTTCAGAAAAAGCTATAACATTAAACATATGGCCTTATAGAGATTTGAAATATTAGACCATAGTGTCTGAAGTTTGCGTACCACATTACCACGGCATACATGACGAATATGTGAACGCTCTTTCTGTCATTCTCAGTGATGTGCTGATGAAAACGGGCAAATGTTAATAAAAATTGATATCTTTAAATGAATGAAATAAATAATTGATGATAATCTTCAATGCAAATGTAATTAAGCCTGCTCACCACGACAAGGTACTAATTCTTCGAGCAGGGGGAATGGAAAGAAGGCTGAAATTTCTTTCATCCTTCCCACCCATTCCCGCCGATTTTTAACTAAATCGGGCTTTTTTTCGTATAGTTTAGTTTAGTCTACATGGAGATTTAGAAGAAACTAGAACTATACTCGCGGTTTGGGGTTAGTTGTTGGCGCAAAAATACATAAAATTTATAAAATCTCCCTAAGACCACTCGCACGAGGCAAGTAGTAACCAGTACATACATACAGTTAAATAAATATTGGCAGGCAGCTTTATTATGAGAACGTGAAAATTAATTTCAAATTCTTTCGCATTTATCCGATTTCTGTGTGAAAATTTACACATATGAAATGTAATTAACCACAATTCATATTTAGCGGTTACGCATTAATATCAAAATTATATTTAATAAATTAACTACAATTTATATGTAGTTACATGCTAAATAAAGTATTAGCAAAATGACGGATGTACATATCCAAGTTATTAATAAACCAATTGACTACTAGTCTATTTGGTGGCGCATTAATGTTAAACGTTGAATAAATTAACTACAAAATTATGTAGTTGTATGCTAAATAAAGTATTAGCAGAATGTTGGATGTACATTTCCACGTTATCAATAAAATTGACTATATGGTTACGTATTAATTTACGTACGTAATCAAATGAGGCTTAAAAATGTTTTTAAATAAATATAAATATATATATATATATAATATATATATATATATATATATATATATATATATAATATATATATATATATATAATATATATATATATATATATATATATATATATATATATATATATATATATAAATATATAAATATAGAAGCCACAATCACCCGAAAACCCGAAAAATAAAATTAAACCCGAAACCGAAAATAAAGCTGCCATACCAATCATCCCAAGAAACACAATAATATCTCAACATCTCTTTGGATACTTCAATACTAATGTACAACTTGAGGGTTATTACACTAGCTCCATGTGTGACACTTATTTTAAAGCGATTAAACAATACTTTAGAAGCTGTCACAACTTGCTTCTATAAGTAATTTATTTATGAATTTATTCAATCCCTAATACAAAAGCTAAACATATAAACATATATCTAATACTAAGAATCTGAAAGCAAAGGGTTAGACTAAATACACATCCTAACTTGAAAAATGCGTAAAACTATATTTAACCACTTGCTACTTGTTGCGGGGCGCATTCACGTTAGGATATGCAACCCCGATTGGTGTCGTCTGCGGTGCTCCCCCATTCCATCTCCTCGAAGGCACTTTTATTTTAATTACTTTAGTATTGAATTTAATTTAAACGGATACTCCCGACCCTAAACAATGTATAATCGCGAAGCTAAGTTTTAAGAAAAGACTATTGAAAAAACACACGACCTGAAATAGTTTAATTATACTGATTACTAGGAGGGTGTACATACGCGCACTGTACAGATTGGGATGCAAAAAAGTGTAAAAGTGTACATAGTGTATAAGTGTAAATGTGTACATAGTGTAATAAATGATATAAGTTTAAAAAAAGGCTGGATTTTCCAGTTTTAAAAAGGCTGGCATTACCAGTTGTAAAAAGGATATGTAAGAATATCTCCATATATTCAGTTGCATTAGTCTTTGCACTATTTGTGCTAGTATTAGCAGCTTTCGTTTATTGCTCCGGGCTGTTCTAAGATAGCTAAGAGCAACCAAGAACAGCTCACCAACAATAATAAACGAAAGAGGCTATTATAGTCGAAGAGTCTGAAACACACTTATAGTAAAAACAATCGGCCATCCAGAATTCGCAATATTTTAAACTCCGGGATTACCAATTGTCCTACTTAAAATATTAAAAACCTACATATACACGTGACGGTCTGATGTTACCACTGTCAAACAATGCGCAATTGAATCAGAAAAAAAAAACGGACTGAGATTCGTTTTAGCGTATAAAACGTATTAGTGCCATAGTAGGATTTGAAAACACGAAAAATAACGAGCTATTTGATCGGCAGACCGATATATTCAGGGGTTTACAACACTCTGAAATATACCCGTGTGGGTGAGAGTATAGAATACACCAGCCGGTACTAGGCTGGAGTGTTTACGATATAGACATCATGGCAAATTGTCTATATTCAACTGAAATTCAATATAGAGAATTTTACATGCTATAAACTCCTACTGCGGCCTCTTATAGCCTCCCTATTCAAACTCGCAACTTCGAACTCTAGACTCCTCACTCTATCGCCGGAGTCCCCAGTCCTCTCGGTTGCCAGTTTTAAATACACAAGCCTGTGCGGGCAAATAGTTGCCATATAGACTAAGAAGTCAAAATTAACAGCGATTGCTGCGGTTCACTTCGGTATGGGTGTACCCATGTATGGGTGTACCCATGTATGGGTGTACCCATGTATGGGTTAGAGGGTATAGCAGCCAGTACCAGGCTGTACTAAATTGGAGAGCCCACCCACCGATCAGAGGTGTTAAAAAACCATCTGCATATTGGAGAGAAACGAATGCAAAACCAAAAATATATTAAATAGTGAATCTTTATCCACCACACACCCACACCCACACACTCACACAAACACTCTCTGATTTGCACACACATTACAACAATTCATACATCATTTATTAATTTAACAACAGAAATACTCATTCTCACTTTGCAATTTAAAATCAATATAGATGTTTCAACAAACTCATACCGTAGTAACGGATGAATCCGATATTAACTAAATCTTAGCCTGAGGGATACTGCGCTGCAAACAGTATCCCATTAATGTCGACTGCCAACTCCCAACTGCACACTCTCAACTCAACCCTGAACTCTCAACTCACAAGTCACAACAGCCAGCTCACAGCTCACAACTCGCAGCCTAGGCTCACAGTTCACAGGTCACAGTTTGGCAGTTCCCAGTTCACAGTTCACAGAACTGAGTTTCCAGTTGCTAGTGCACAGTCAGTGTGATTGACAGTTTTCCATTAATGATAA
This sequence comes from Lordithon lunulatus, assembly GCA_963942505.1. Lineage (NCBI taxonomy): Eukaryota > Metazoa > Arthropoda > Insecta > Coleoptera > Staphylinidae > Lordithon > Lordithon lunulatus. Next base: position 58,989,014 of record OZ012668.1, on the reverse strand, counting down.
CACAAGCCTGTGTATAGACTAGAAAGTTAGTCTGTTTAAACCCAACAGAGAGTGCTGTGGTTATGTTTTATAATTATAAGAGGGTTCAAAAGAACTAACGAATAACTTTCAATAAAACTGTATCCAACTTATACTGATATTTTGAATTGCATTCGTTTGGGAATTAGGAATCACGATCGAATCAAGTTACGAATCGCGATTGATTTAAATTTCCGAACGCGAGTGATTCAAATTTCCTAACGCGATTGAATCAAGTTACGAATCGAGATCGATATTTGTTTTCGAATACGATTGATTAAAATTTCAGAACGTGTTTGAATCAAATTACGGAACGCGTTTGAATCAAATTATGGAACGTGATTGATTCAATTTTCGATACGCGATACCTCGAAAAACGGTGGGAACAAAATTGAATTTGTGATTTATAAAATTAAGCAACAGTTTAGGAAAATAAATTAATGCCGAAATAATTTTGTTGTTCCTCGTAGAATGAAAAATAATTTAAATCTTTTAAAAATTATTTTTGTATATAATTTATATAGTATTTATTATAAATCACGAATTAGTTCAAAATGTATTGAAATAAAGTGACTAAATTTGGACATGAATAATTACGGTTTGCTCCAAACGATCCATGCAAAAATATTAAGACATGGCAATTTTCAGCCCAATAAAGTTAAAATGGTATCGAGTGGAGCGGAATTGGTTTTGGTCTCACATGTACATTAAGAAATCAGTTTGAGAGTTATAGAAAATCTAATGAATTTGCGGTTGAATTCAAAATTCTGCCTAATAAATCTGTGGTTTGAGTCTAGCTACATAAACTCAAACGATTCAATTAATTTGAATAATGAAATGATACTTGTATGATATCTATAATATACTGCCAATAATTCAATTTGTATAATCCTAGTAGAACACTTTGCACGTCAGCAGCATTATCAAAAATTATCACCACTCTGCATGAGCACCTCAGGTTCAAGCCAAGCCACATAGCTGACGAGCTTTTGTCTCAATACAAATGATCGGCTACACGAAGACCCAAGAACTTGAGCTTTAAAAGCTACCCGAAGTCCTTAGGTTCAAGCCACATCAAAAGAGAAAGTACAAAACTCAAATCGCGTGCTACGTAACTAACTACTTGAAAACCATCGGATTTCAAGTTAATGGCCGAAATCTATGAAAATGTAGTAAATGGAGAATATAGAAAATCTCATAAAATTGCGGTTGAATTCAAAATTCTGCCTAATAATTCTGTGGTTTGAGTCTAGCTACATAAACTCAAAGGAGAATGAAATGATACTTGTATGATATCTATAATATACTAATCTATCACCACTCTGCATGAGCACCTCAGGTTCAAGCCAAGACACGTAGCTGACGAGCTTTTGTCTCAATACAAATGATCGGCTACACGAAGACCCAAGAGCTTGAGCTTTAAAAGCTACCCGAAGTCCTCAGGTTCAAGCCACATCAAAAGAGAAAGTACAAAACTCAAATCGCGTGCTACGTAACTAGCTACTAGGAAACCTCGGAATTCAAGTTAATGGCCGAAATCTATGAAAATGTAGTAAATTCAGAATATAGAAAATCTCATAAATTTGCGGTTGAATTCAAAATTCTGCCTAATAATTCTGTGGTTTGAGTCTAGCTACATAAACACAAACGATTCAATTAATTTGAATAATGAAATGATACTTGTATGATATCTATAATATACTAATCTATCACCACTCTGCATGAGCACCTCAGGTTCAAGCCAAGACACGTAGCTGATGAGCTTTTGTCTCAATACAAATGATCGGCTACATGAAGACCCAAGAGCTTGAGCTTTAAAAGCTACCCGAAGTCCTTAGGTTCAAGCCACATCAAAAGAGAAAGTACAAAACTCAAATCGCGTGCTACGAACTAGCTACTAGGAAACCTCGGAGTTCAAGTTAATGGCCGACATCTATGAAAATGTAGTAAATGGAGAATATAGAAAATCTCATAAATTTGCGGTTGAATTCAAAATTCTGCCTAATAATTCTGTGGTTTGAGTCTAGCTACATAAACTCAAACGATTCAATTAATTTGAATAATGAAATGATACTTGTATGATATCTATAATATACTAATCTATCACCACTCTGCATGAGCACCTCAGGTTCAAGCCAAGCCACATAGCTGACGAGCTTTTGTCTCAATACAAATGATCGGCTACACGAATACCCAAGAGCTTGAGCTTTAAAAGCTACCCGAAGTCCTCAGGTTCAAGCCACATCAAAAGAGAAAGTACAAAACTCAAATCGCGTGCTACGTAACTAGCTACTAGGACACCTCGGAGTTCAAGTTAATGGCCGAAATCTATGAAAATGTAGTAAATGGAGAATATAGAAAATCTCATAAATTTGCGGTTGAATTCTAAATTCTGCCTAATAATTCTGTGGTTTGAGTCTAGCTACATAAACTCAAACGATTCAATTAATTTGAATAATGAAATGATACTTGTATGATATCTTTAATATACTAATCTTTCACCACTCTGCATGAGCACCTCAGGTTCAAGCCAAGACACGTAGCTGACGAGCTCTTGTCTCAATACAAATGATCGGCTACACGAAGACCCAAGAGCTTGAGCTTTAAAAGCTACCCGAAGTCCTCAGGTTCAAGCCACATCAAAAGAGAAAGTACAAAACTCAAATCGCGTGCTACGTAACTAGCTACTAGGAAACCTCGGAATTCAAGTTAATGGCCGAAATCTATGAAAATGTAGTAAATTCAGAATATAGAAAATCTCATAAATTTGCGGTTGAATTCTAAATTCTGCCTAATAATTCTGTGGTTTGAGTCTAGCTACATAAACTCAAACGATTCAATTAATTTGAATAATGAAATGATACTTGTATGATATCTATAATATACTACCAATAATTCAATTTGTATAATCCTAGTAGAACACTTTGCACGTCAGCAGCATTATCAAAAATTATCACCACTCTGCATGAGCACCTCAGGTTCAAGCCAAGCCACATAGCTGACGAGCTTTTGTCTCAATACAAATGATCGGCTACACGAATACCCAAGAGCTTGAGCTTTAAAAGCTACCCGAAGTCCTCAGGTTCAAGCCACATCAAAAGAGAAAGTACAAAACTCAAATCGCGTGCTACGTAACTAGCTACTAGGACACCTCGGAGTTCAAGTTAATGGCCGAAATCTATGAAAATGTAGTAAATGGAGAATATAGAAAATCTTATAAATTTGCGGTTGAATTCAAAATTCTGCCTAATAATTCTGTGGTTTGAGTCTAGCTACATAAACTCAAACGATTCAATTAATTTGAATAATGAAATGATACTTGTATGATATCTTTAATATACTAATCTTTCACCACTCTGCATGAGCACCTCAGGTTCAAGCCAAGACACGTAGCTGACGAGCTCTTGTCTCAATACAAATGATCGGCTACACGAAGACCCAAGAGCTTGAGCTTTAAAAGCTACCCGAAGTCCTCAGGTTCAAGCCACATCAAAAGAGAAAGTACAAAACTCAAATCGCGTGCTACGTAACTAGCTACTAGGAAACCTCGGAATTCAAGTTAATGGCCGAAATCTATGAAAATGTAGTAAATTCAGAATATAGAAAATCTCATAAATTTGCGGTTGAATTCAAAATTCTGCCTAATAATTCTTTGGTTTGAGTCTAGCTACATAAACTCAAACGAGAATGAAATGATACTTGTATGATATCTATAATATACTGCCAATAATTCAATTTGTATAATCTTAGTAGAACACTTTGCACGTCAGCAGCATTATCAAGAATTATCACCACTCTGCATGAGCACCTCAGGTTCAAGCCAAGCCACATAGCTGACGAGCTTTTGTCTCAATACAAATGATAGGCTACACGAAGACCCAAGAGCTTGAGCTTTAAAAGCTACCCGAAGTCCTTAGGTTCAAGCCACATCAAAAGAGAAAGTACAAAACTCAAATCGCATGCTACGTAACTAGCTACTAGGAAACCTCGGAGTTCAAGTTAATGGCCGAAATCTATGAAAATGTAGTAAATGGAGAATATAGAAAATCTCATAAATTTGCGGTTGAATTCAAAATTCTGCCTAATAATTCTGTGGTTTGAGTCTAGCTACATAAACTCAAACGATTCAATTAATTTGAATATTGAAATGATACTTGTATGATATCTATAATATACTAATCTATCACCACTCTGCATGAGCACCTCAGGTTCAAGCCAAGACACGTAGCTGACGAGCTTTTGTCTCAATACAAATGATCGGCTACACGAATACCCAAGAGCTTGAGCTTTAAAAGCTACCCGAAGTCCTTAGGTTCAAGCCACATCAAAAGAGAAAGTACAAAACTCAAATCGCGTGCTACGAACTAGCTACTAGGAAACCTCGGAGTTCAAGTTAATGGCCGACATCTATGAAAATGTAGTAAATGGAGAATATAGAAAATCTCATAAATTTGCGGTTGAATTCAAAATTCTGCCTAATAATTCTGTGGTTTGAGTCTAGCTACATAAACTCAAACGATTCAATTAATTTGAATAATGAAATGATACTTGTATGATATCTATAATATACTAATCTATCACCACTCTGCATGAGCACCTCAGGTTCAAGCCAAGCCACATAGCTGACGAGCTTTTGTCTCAATACAAATGATCGGCTACACGAATACCCAAGAGCTTGAGCTTTAAAAGCTACCCGAAGTCCTCAGGTTCAAGCCACATCAAAAGAGAAAGTACAAAACTCAAATCGCGTGCTACGTAACTAGCTACTAGGACACCTCGGAGTTCAAGTTAATGGCCGAAATCTATGAAAATGTAGTAAATGGAGAATATAGAAAATCTCATAAATTTGCGGTTGAATTCTAAATTCTGCCTAATAATTCTGTGGTTTGAGTCTAGCTACATAAACTCAAACGATTCAATTAATTTGAATAATGAAATGATACTTGTATGATATCTATAATATACTAATCTATCACCACTCTGCATGAGCACCTCAGGTTCAAGCCAAGCCACATAGCTGACGAGCTTTTGTCTCAATACAAATGATCGGCTACACGAAGACCTAAGAGCTTGAGCTTTAAAAGCTACCCGAAGTCCTTAGGTTCAAGCCACATCAAAAGAGAAAGTACAAAACTCAAATCGCGTGCTACGAACTAGCTACTAGGAAACCTCGGAGTTCAAGTTAATGGCCGAAATCTATGAAAATGTGGTAAATGGAGAATATAGAAAATCTCATAAATTTGCGGTTGAATTCAAAATTCTGCCTAATAATTCTGTGGTTTGAGTCTAGCTACATAAACTCAAACGATTCAATTAATTTGAATAATGAAATAATACTTGTATGATATCTATAATATACTAATCTATCACCACTCTGCATGAGCACCTCAGGTTCAAGCCAAGACACGTAGCTGACGAGCTTTTGTCTCAATACAAATGATCGGCCACACGAAGACCCAAGAGCTTGAGCTTTAAAAGCTACCCGAAGTCCTTAGGTTCAAGCCACATCAAAAGAGAAAGTACAAAACTCAAATCGCGTGCTACGTAACTAGCTACTAGGACACCTCGGAGTTCAAGTTAATGGCCGAAATCTATGAAAATGTAGTAAATGGAGAATATAGAAAATCTTATAAATTTGCGGTTGAATTCAAAATTCTGCCTAATAATTCTGTGGTTTGAGTCTAGCTACATAAACTCAAACGATTCAATTAATTTGAATAATGAAATGATACTTGTATGATATCTTTAATATACTAATCTTTCACCACTCTGCATGAGCACCTCAGGTTCAAGCCAAGACACGTAGCTGACGAGCTCTTGTCTCAATACAAATGATCGGCTACACGAAGACCCAAGAGCTTGAGCTTTAAAAGCTACCCGAAGTCCTCAGGTTCAAGCCACATCAAAAGAGAAAGTACAAAACTCAAATCGCGTGCTACGTAACTAGCTACTAGGAAACCTCGGAATTCAAGTTAATGGCCGAAATCTATGAAAATGTAGTAAATTCAGAATATAGAAAATCTCATAAATTTGCGGTTGAATTCAAAATTCTGCCTAATAATTCTTTGGTTTGAGTCTAGCTACATAAACTCAAACGAGAATGAAATGATACTTGTATGATATCTATAATATACTGCCAATAATTCAATTTGTATAATCTTAGTAGAACACTTTGCACGTCAGCAGCATTATCAAGAATTATCACCACTCTGCATGAGCACCTCAGGTTCAAGCCAAGCCACATAGCTGACGAGCTTTTGTCTCAATACAAATGATAGGCTACACGAAGACCCAAGAGCTTGAGCTTTAAAAGCTACCCGAAGTCCTTAGGTTCAAGCCACATCAAAAGAGAAAGTACAAAACTCAAATCGCATGCTACGTAACTAGCTACTAGGAAACCTCGGAGTTCAAGTTAATGGCCGAAATCTATGAAAATGTAGTAAATGGAGAATATAGAAAATCTCATAAATTTGCGGTTGAATTCAAAATTCTGCCTAATAATTCTGTGGTTTGAGTCTAGCTACATAAACTCAAACGATTCAATTAATTTGAATATTGAAATGATACTTGTATGATATCTATAATATACTAATCTATCACCACTCTGCATGAGCACCTCAGGTTCAAGCCAAGACACGTAGCTGACGAGCTTTTGTCTCAATACAAATGATCGGCTACACGAAGACCCAAGAGCTTGAGCTTTAAAAGCTACCCGAAGTCCTCAGGTTCAAGCCACATCAAAAGAGAAAGTACAAAACTCAAATCGCGTGCTACGTAACTAGCTACTAGGAAACCTCGGAATTCAAGTTAATGGCCGAAATCTATGAAAATGTAGTAAATTCAGAATATAGAAAATCTCATAAATTTGCGGTTGAATTCTAAATTCTGCCTAATAATTCTGTGGTTTGAGTCTAGCTACATAAACTCAAACGATTCAATTAATTTGAATAATGAAATGATACTTGTATGATATCTATAATATACTACCAATAATTCAATTTGTATAATCCTAGTAGAACACTTTGCACGTCAGCAGCATTATCAAAAATTATCACCACTCTGCATGAGCACCTCAGGTTCAAGCCAAGCCACATAGCTGACGAGCTTTTGTCTCAATACAAATGATCGGCTACACGAATACCCAAGAGCTTGAGCTTTAAAAGCTACCCGAAGTCCTCAGGTTCAAGCCACATCAAAAGAGAAAGTACAAAACTCAAATCGCGTGCTACGTAACTAGCTACTAGGACACCTCGGAGTTCAAGTTAATGGCCGAAATCTATGAAAATGTAGTAAATGGAGAATATAGAAAATCTTATAAATTTGCGGTTGAATTCAAAATTCTGCCTAATAATTCTGTGGTTTGAGTCTAGCTACATAAACTCAAACGATTCAATTAATTTGAATAATGAAATGATACTTGTATGATATCTTTAATATACTAATCTTTCACCACTCTGCATGAGCACCTCAGGTTCAAGCCAAGACACGTAGCTGACGAGCTCTTGTCTCAATACAAATGATCGGCTACACGAAGACCCAAGAGCTTGAGCTTTAAAAGCTACCCGAAGTCCTCAGGTTCAAGCCACATCAAAAGAGAAAGTACAAAACTCAAATCGCGTGCTACGTAACTAGCTACTAGGAAACCTCGGAATTCAAGTTAATGGCCGAAATCTATGAAAATGTAGTAAATTCAGAATATAGAAAATCTCATAAATTTGCGGTTGAATTCAAAATTCTGCCTAATAATTCTTTGGTTTGAGTCTAGCTACATAAACTCAAACGAGAATGAAATGATACTTGTATGATATCTATAATATACTGCCAATAATTCAATTTGTATAATCTTAGTAGAACACTTTGCACGTCAGCAGCATTATCAAGAATTATCACCACTCTGCATGAGCACCTCAGGTTCAAGCCAAGCCACATAGCTGACGAGCTTTTGTCTCAATACAAATGATAGGCTACACGAAGACCCAAGAGCTTGAGCTTTAAAAGCTACCCGAAGTCCTTAGGTTCAAGCCACATCAAAAGAGAAAGTACAAAACTCAAATCGCATGCTACGTAACTAGCTACTAGGAAACCTCGGAGTTCAAGTTAATGGCCGAAATCTATGAAAATGTAGTAAATGGAGAATATAGAAAATCTCATAAATTTGCGGTTGAATTCAAAATTCTGCCTAATAATTCTGTGGTTTGAGTCTAGCTACATAAACTCAAACGATTCAATTAATTTGAATATTGAAATGATACTTGTATGATATCTATAATATACTAATCTATCACCACTCTGCATGAGCACCTCAGGTTCAAGCCAAGACACGTAGCTGACGAGCTTTTGTCTCAATACAAATGATCGGCTACACGAATACCCAAGAGCTTGAGCTTTAAAAGCTACCCGAAGTCCTTAGGTTCAAGCCACATCAAAAGAGAAAGTACAAAACTCAAATCGCGTGCTACGTAACTAGCTACTAGGAAACCTCGGAGTTCAAGTTAATGGCCGAAATCTATGAAAATGTAGTAAATGGAGAATATAGAAAATCTCATAAATTTGCGGTTGAATTCAAAATTCTGCCTAATAAATCTGTGGTTTGAGTCTAGCTACATAAACTCAAACGATTCAATTAATTTGAATAATGAAATGATACTTGTATGATATCTATAATATACTAATCTATCACCACTCTGCATGAGCACCTCAGGTTCAAGCCAAGCCACATAGCTGACGAGCTTTTGTCTCAATACAAATGATCGGCTACACGAATACCCAAGAGCTTGAGCTTTAAAAGCTACCCGAAGTCCTCAGGTTCAAGCCACATCAAAAGAGAAAGTACAAAACTCAAATCGGGAGCTACGTAACTAGCTACTAGGAAACCTCGGAGTTCAAGTTAATGGCCGAAATCTATGAAAATGTACTAATTGCAGAATATAGAAAATCTCATAAATTTGCTGTTGAATTCAAAATTCTGCCTAATAAATCTGTGGTTTGAGTCTAGCTACATAAACTCAAACGATAATGAAATGATACTTGTATGATATCTATAATATACTAATCTATCACCACTCTGCATGAGCACCCCAGGTTCAAGCCAAGCCACATAGCTGACGAGCTTTTGTCTCAATACAAATGACAGGCTACACGAATACCCAAGAGCTTGAGCTTTAAAAGCTACCCGAAGTCCTTAGGTTCAAGCCACATCAAAAGAGAAAGTACAAAACTCAAATCGCGTGCTACGTAACTAGCTACTAGGAAACCTCGGAGTTCAAGTTAATGGCCGAAAATCTATGAAAATGTAGTAAATGGAGAATATAGAAAATCTCATAAATTTGCGGTTGAATTCAAAATTCTGCCTAATAAATCTGTGGTTTGAGTCTAGCTACATAAACTCAAACGATTCAATTAATTTGAATAATGAAATGATACTTGTATGATATCTATAATATACTAATCTATCACCACTCTGCATGAGCACCTCAGGTTCAAGCCAAGCCACATAGCTGACGAGCTTTTGTCTCAATACAAATGATCGGCTACACGAATACCCAAGAGCTTGAGCTTTATAAGCTACCCGAAGTCCTTGGGTTCAAGCCACATCAGAAGAGAGAACAACACTCAAATCGCGGACTACGCAACCGGCTACTTGGAGGCCATCGGATTTCAAGTTAATTTATATTTATCTATTAGCACTTAAAATAAATTGAAATTAATTTGATAATGCTTGGTAGTATATTACATCATACAATTATAAGTAAATATTAAATGAATTTACGCTATAATAGAGAGCTACTTAAACGGATTGATGTTGATCTTTTTTAAGTGTTAAGTATTTCAAACTAATTTAAATGTTTTTAAAAATGGTGCATTAAATAGCATTAGAAAATAAATTGATTTAAGGCGTATATCTCCATAAATAGGTTGAAACGAATGAAACAGATAAGCTGTAACAAAAGACATTAGACTAAACATGATTATTTCTAACTAGAATCTTCGTTAACGATAAGTAACATAGAAATGACATTTTCTTATTCAAAAATGAATACACTATTATTTTAAAATGACGAAATTCTCAGTGTACATGTGATTAAGCCCACTCGCCACTACAAGGCACCAATTCATCGAGTGGGAAAGGATTGGTTAAGGAGGAAAGGACAATGTTTAAGGTAGCCTGAAAAAAGAAATTGTTGAGTTTGGAATGAAAGGATTGTTTTCTATTGTCGCTAATACTAACGTAAGCATTAACTGTTTCGTGAGTAAGAATGTAAATTATTACGGCCCTGAATTTTTCTGTAGGTATTTTTCCATACATTATTATTGGAATCATTTGTACATTTATAACTTTCGTTTGTACATCCATTATTTTCATTTGTTCACCCTTCTAAATTATTATCAATTAATTTAAGATTTAAAATAAATGTATTAGATGTTACATAATTGCAAGTAGCAAACAACACAATTAGCCCCTACGTGAATAAATTTCAAAATAAAAACTCACTGGAAATTATTCAAAACAAACAACAATAAGTGTGGTTAGAATTGTAAAATATACCCTTCAAATATTATTAAGTAGTTGAAAATAAACCTGTACACAACACAATCATCCCCTAATAGGAATAAATTTCAAAAGAAAACCTCACCAAATAATATTAAAATTTATTTTTCAAAAATATTTGACACCCCTAATATTTAATTGTAAAATATATCCCTAAATTATAGTTAAATCATTGCAAATAAACCCGCAAATAATACAATTAGAGCATACATAAATAAATTTCAAAATTAAAACTCATTGAAAAATACTCAAAATAACCCAAACTAGTTTGGCTAAAATTGTAAAATATACCCCTAAAATATTGTTAAGTAGTTGCAAATAAACCCGCACATAACACAATCGTCCCCTAATACGAATACATTTCAAACAAAAAATTCAACAAATTTTATTAAAAAGTTTTCAAAAATATTAGACCCCCTTAATATTGTAAATTGAAAAATTATCAAAACAAACACTAAGTTTGGTTAAAATTGTAAAATATGCCCCTTAAATATTATTAAATGGTTGCAAATATAACCACACACAACACAATTGTCCCCTAATAGGAATAAATTTCAAAAGAAATACTCATCAAACAATTTAAAAAAATATAATTTCCCCATAATATTGAATCATAAACATAACCCTCAACTATTGTTAATAATCCCGCAAAGAACATAATAACTCCCTAAGATGAATCAAATTCAAAATAAAAACTCACCCAAAAATATTCAAACTATTTTTAATAAACCCGCAAACAACATAATAACCCCCTAACATCAATAAAATTCAAAATAAAAACTTACCCAAGAACATTCAAATCAAAACAAACAAGTTTGGTTCCATCTGTCAAAGTCAATTCGGACGCCATTTTGCCCGATCTGGTGTATAGGATTCGGACCCATAGTACCAACACCAAAATTCTGGACCGATTTGCGGTGCCGTCGAGCGTGCGCTCCGCTCAACGTCTGCCAGTCGACTGAGCGGCCTAGAAAAATGGCCGTCCTCGTCCGAAATGCGACGTTGCCAAACTTCCTCGGTCACGTGACCCCCGAGTAGAACGAATATATCTCAAAAACGGCACGTTTTCCCCAAAATATAATTACACAGGAAGAATCCGGGTTAAATAACACACCAACCATATAAGCAACAACCATTTATTATTTGTAATTTAAAAAATAAAAATTCATCAACTAAGACAACTGGCAACATGGCGAATTTTTGACAATTTAACCCAAAAATTTAAAAAATAACTTTAAATCACAAAACTACATGAAATACATACTATCTTGTTCGCCGCAGCTCAAAACTCACGGAGCTGTGCTCACTTTTTCATAATATTCGATATTTTGGCCGCAATTTCCAAAAAACCGGCCAATTTGTAAACAAAGCCCATTGCAAAGAAACTATAGAATTTCACGGCTTAAAAACTATTCCTGCCTGCTCAGCGGCCCTGAAAACATAGGATTCAACACATTTCGAGTCCCAGTGCGTAATATCTCCGCATAATTAATTTTTCGGCGTCGAAAATTTCATGGCAGCATTTTTGGAATCTCTGAATTTGCACCGTTTTGGGCCCGAATGGTGTCAAAATAACGCTTGTTTCGCACTATTATACCTATTTCAAGTGTTTTGGCGCCGATTACTATAGCGCATGTGTGATTTTTTTCAATAAACCCCCTTCGAGGTTATTTGGTCATGCGGCGAAGTTATTTCTGCAAGTGGGATGGTGCTAATCCGCAATTAGGGGGTTTAGGGGGCCTAGTTTCGTATTCCGGTGGCAGTTTGTGTGGGGAAAGTGTTCTAAGAGTGCACCAGCAAAGGCACCTGTTGATGCTTCGGGGGTTGCTGCATGAAGGGTGGTTCAGCTGGAGGGTCCATAGTGGCAGGCTGTTGCTTATTTGATGCAGGCTTTAAGATTCTGCAAAAAGATTTCATTATTATATATGCTAAAGGCTGTTTTGGGACAGCTGTCAGTTTCAAGCAATGACTTTCCGATTTCAATGTCATGTGTTGGAGTTTGGGTAGTATTCAAGGATGCTCAGTGCTACAAAAGGGTGTATGGGAACTTTAGGTGCTCTAGTTTTGATATATTAGTTAAAAAGTGGGTGTTTATTATGAAAAAATATTCATAAAAGAAGGTGTCAGTTTTTAATCAGTGGCTCTCCGATTTCAAGTTCATGTGTTGGAGTTTGCATAGTATTCTAGTATATTTAGTGCAACAAAATGGTGTATGGAGACTTTAGGTGATCTAGTTTTGTTATATTAGTTAAAAAGTGGGTGTTTATTATGTAAAAATATTCATAAAAGAAGATGCAAGTTTTTAATCAATGGCTCTCCGATTTCAAGTTCTTGTGATGGAGTTTTCATAGTATTCAAGTATATTTAGTGCAACAAAATTGTGTATGGAGACTTTAGGTGATCTAGTTTTGTTATATTTGTTAAAAAATGGGTGTTTATTATAAAAAAATATTGACAAATGAGATAATCATGTAAAGCTAACACTCTGAACCAATGCAATAACATATTTAAGATTATTGTCAGTTTTTAAGCAAATTGAGTTGAACAAAAATCCAGATAGTGAGTTTAGATGTTATTATAATGATTTATTGAAGAAAATGTCCATGTCATATGAGAAAATATTGGATAAAATACTATCTCTAAGTCTCAGGTAATGGTTGCTAGATTTCTCGATGATATCTTTGCTTTTTATTGATGGATTTTGTTCAAATTGGGCTAAAAGGTGTATTTTACTATGACAAATAACATAGAACTAAAACTAAAGTCATGATTATGCATGAAACTATTTTTTTGATGGAATATGTCTACATATGAGTCTCGTAACTAATGAAATCACATATTTAAGATTCAGTTGAGTATTCAAGCAAATTGAGTGCTACAAAAAGCCAGATAGTGAGTTCAGATGTTGTTATAATGATTTATTAAACAAAATGTCTATGTCATTTTGGGAAAATATTGGATAAAATACTGTTTTACATCTCAGGTAATGATTGCTAGGTTTCTTTGATGATTTCTTTGCTTTTTATTGATGGATTTCTTTCAAATTGAGCTAAAAGATGTATTTTAATATCACAAACAACATAGAATTAAAACCAAAGTCATGGTTGTACATGAACATGTTTTTTTAAGGAGATATCTGTCAACTTCTCAGTCACGTAACTAATACAGTCATATATTTAAGATTTTGTTTGAGTATTCATGCAAATTGAGTGCTACAAAAATCCAGATAGTGAGTTGAGATGTTGTTATAATGATTTATTAAAGAAAATGTTGATGTTGATTTGGGAAAATATTGGATAAAATATTATTTTATGTTTCAGGTAATGATTGCTAGGTTTCTTTGATGATTTCTTTGCTTTTTATTGATGGATTTCTTTAAAATTGGGCTAAAAGTTGTATTTTAATATACCAAACAATATAGAAGTAAAACCAAAGTCATGGTTGTACATGAACATGTTTTTTTAAGGAGATATCTGTCAACATCTCAGTCTCGTAACTAATACAGTCATATATTTAAGATTTTGTTTGAGTATTCATGTAAATTGAGTGCTACAAAAAGTCAGATAGTGAGTTTAGATGTTGTTATAATGAATTATTAAAGAAAATGTCTATGTTGATTAGGCAAAATATTGGATAAAATACTGTTTTATGTTTCAGGTAATGATTGCTAGGATTTTGATGATATCTTTGCTTTTTATTGATAGATTTTGTTCAAATTGGGCTAAAAGATGTATTTTAATATCCCAAACAACATAGAACTAAAACCAAAGTCATGGTTGTACATGAACATGTTTATTTAAGGAGTTATCTGTCAACTTCTCAGTCTCGTAACTAATACAGTCATATATTTAAGATTTTGTTTGAGTATTCATGCAAATTGAGTGCTACAAAAAGCCAGATAGTGAGTTCAGATGTTGTTATAATGATTTATTAAAGAAAATGTTCATGTTGATTTGGGAAAATATTGGATAAAATACTGTTTTATGTCTCAAGTAATGATTGCTAGGTTTTTTGATGATATCTTTGCTTTTTATTGATAGATTTTGTTCAAATTGGGCTAAAAGATGTATTTTAATATACCAAACAACATAGAACTAAAACCAAAGTCAGGGTTGTACATGAACATGTTTATTTAAGGAGTTATCTGTCAACTTCTCAGTTTCGTAACTAATACAGTCATATAATTAAGATTTTGTTTGAGTATTCAAGCAAATTGAGTGCTACAAAATGCCAGACAGTGAGTTCAGATGTTGTTATAATGATTTATTAAAGAAAATGTCTATATTGATTTGGGAAAATATTGGATAAATACTGTTTTAAGTCTCAGACAATAGTTGCTAGGTATTTTTGATGATTTCTTTACTTTTTATGTATGGATTTCTTTCAAATTTGGCTAAAAGATGTATTTTAATATCACAAACAATGTAGAACTAAAACCAAAGTCGTGGTTATAAAATTAAAGTAATTTTTAAGGAAATATCTGCCTACTTATCCATATCGTAACTAATGCAATCACATATTTAGGATTCTATTGAGTATTCAAGCAAATTGAGTACTATAAAAAGCCAGATAGTGAGTTTAGATGTTTCTCTAATGATTTATTAAAGAAAATGTGTATGTTGATTTGGGAAAATATTGGATAAAATACTGTTTTACATCTCAGGCAATAGTTGCTAGATTTTTTTGATGATTTCTTTATCTTTTTATGTATGGATTTGCTTCAAAATTGGCTAAAAGATGTATTTTAATATCACAAACCACATAGAACTAAAACCAAAGTCATGGTTATAAAATTAAAATAGATTTTTAAGGAAATATCTGCCTACTTATCCATATCGTAACTAATGCAATCACTTATTTAGAATTTTCTTGAGTATTCAAGCAAATTGAGTGCTATAAAAAGCCAGATAGTAAGTTTAGATGTTTCTATAATGATTTATTAAAGAAAATGTGTATATTGATTTGGAAACATATTGGATAAAATACTGTTTTACGTCTCAGGCAATAGTTGCTAGGTTTTTTTGAAGATTTTTTAGATTTTTATGTATACATTTCGTTCAAAATTGGCTAAAAGATGTATTTTAATATCACAAACAACCTAGAACTAAAACTAAAGTCGTGATTATAAAATTAAAGAATTTTTTTAAGGAAATATCTGCCTACTTATCCATATCATAACTAATGCAATCACATATTTAGGATTTTGTTGAGTATTCAAGCAAATTGAGTGTTATAAAAAGCCAGATAGTGAGTTTAGATGTTGCTCTAATGATTTATTGAAGAAAATCTGTATGTTGATTTGGGAAAATATTGGATAAAATACTGTTTTATGTCTCAGGCAATAGTAGCTAGATTTTTTTGATGATTTCTTTGCTTTTTATGTATGGATTTTGTTCAAAATTGTCTAAAAGATGTATTTTAATATCATAAACAACTTAGAACTACAACCAAAGTCGTGGTTATAAAATGAAAGTAATTTTTTAAGGAAATATCTGCCTACTTATTCATATCGTAACTAATGCAATCACATATTTAGGATTCTGTTGAGTATTCAAGCAAATTGAGTGCTATAAAAAGGCAGGTAGTGAGTTTAGATGTTGCTATAATGATTTATCAAAGAAAATGTGTATGTTGATTTGGGAAAATATTGGATAAAATACTGTTTTATGTCTCTGGTAATATTTGCCACTTTTTTTTGATGATTTCTTTGCTTATTATGGATGAATTTAAATCAAATTGGGCTCAAAGATGTGTTTTGATATCACAAACACTATGGAATTGAAACAACAGTGATGATAACACATTTTTAGGGTCACAACTGTACTGCTAGTAATCTGTTTTGTTGGATGGCAAATGGATAAAAACCTCTAGGATTGAACAATTCAAAAATATGCATACTTATCACTAAATAATCTTAAAGTAATGATGGTTGTTGTTGCACTAACACTTTTCCTTGTGGATGATGATGACCATTTCCTTCAGTCCAATGGTTTCCAAGTTGGCTAGCTACAAAAATAAAATTGTTTTGATTTTTGTTTTTCTTCTTCTAAAACAAAATAATAATAAAGAGCTATTATGCAATTTGAATGCATTATAAAAACTAAATAAATATATTATGTAATATATAACTTTTCATTTAGTACTTATGTAAGTACTAAATGAAAAGTCATGCAATGAAATCCATTTATTATTGTATTTTTGGATAATTATAGAATTTTTGATAAAGAAATAAAATATTTTCCATTTTTTTTTAAATATTTTTTTTGTAATTGTTAATTTCTTCTGTTTTTAAAATTTGGTTGCAAATGTTTTTTTCTCAAAAAATAAAAAAAGTTTATTATTATTATTATTAAACTTTCACTCATTTTGAAAGTTTAAATAATAATAATAATAATTTCAAGAATCCCACCCCTAATCTTTTTAGAGTATTTGCCCAAGAATTTTTTTTCTCCATGATTACAATACTTATCATAAAAGTTATGGATAAAGTATTGTAAATAGTAGCATTCCACCTGAATTCCATTTTTTGTTTTTTTGTTTGATTATATAATTTGATTGAATAATACACACAAAGTTTTAGTTAACTGCCAATTTATTAAACAAATAATTTACCAACATGTATTATAATAATAATGCAACAAATTTTGTTTATAAATACACACAAAGACACATATTTAACAAAAGTAACAATCAATAATATAAAACACATCAATTTAGAAAATCGAACAAACAAAAATAAATTTTGAGACATACATAGACATCACATGCTTGGGACAAAAGTGACACAAGTCTAGAGTATTGTCAAAAACTAGATTTTTAAGCTTTTTCCTAACATTCATATATACATGGCTGAAGGATCCAGTTAGAAATTGTAACTATAACTACTACTAGAATATTGTGGAGGCATACAATATTCTAGTAGTAGTTATAGTTACAATATCTAACTGGATCCTTCAGCCATCTATATGTCTATAATATATAATTTCTGATCTTATTATTATTACATATTCTGTAGGATAGCATATGCATATAGTAATAATAAAATAAATAGTACAAAGTGACGTCAGCTTGTGTCACTACTAGTCACTAGTAGTAACCAAACGGACTGGGCCAAGGACTGTATACAAAAGGACGTCGCAATGGCGAAACGACCAATCCTGTGAAGGAAAACATTTGTCGTCATCGAATTGTGATATCTTGCAGGGATATTTGGCGGTAAATTTAAATATTATTGCGATCGGACGTGTATTTTGGGTAGCATAAGCTTGCGGAATTAGCGGCAAATTTAAATCTGCTGTAGTGTTGGTGGTAGAATCAAGACATTCAATACATCAACATACGCAATAAGTGAGAAGCTAATAGGTGTGAAACAAATTTCAACCTCCAAAGACAAAAAAATATATGCGCGTTACAGATCTACAATGTGCGTTTACAATTTCAATTTGTATTTTGTTATACAGTGGTTCTTGCATAATACCGTAGTGTTGGTAATATGCAAGAACCACTGTACAGTAGATTTAAATTTGCCGCTAATTCCCCACCTGATTGTGATATGCAGCCCAATACACAAGCCTGTTCTTGCATGAACGCAACCAAATTTAAATTTACCGCCTAACATTCCCGCCAAATCACAGTTCGATGACGTAATATGTTTTCCTTCATCGCATTGGCTGACAGAGGATCCTATGTACTTTTGTATACAGTCCTTGAGGGCTAAATACATAAACAATTAAATATGTAATTAATAAGTGCAAGCAGATGAGGTGGGATGTAATGCATGCCAAGGAAAAGTTGGATGGAGATTTTATTCTTGTTTATTTAAATAGAATGTATATATTTGTTAATTTAAATTAGTTGTAAATGGTGAAATAATGCCAGTGGGGTTTATATATAATAAGCACAATAAATTTTTGATTGGTTTAAACCAGCGCTTTCTAAATTGGCCGATATACCTACCCAAATAAAACTTGGGGGTGGTGAGAGAATAAAAAACCTTTGCCTATTTGGAAAATAAAGTACATACTCATGATGAGGTTCTTATTTAGGCAATAGACTAGTCTTACATGATTGTGTTTTTCAATAATCTTCACTTTCCTTAAAGGGCAATCATCATGTATGAAATTTACATGATGATTGTATATTGTCAGTTTTACATTCAGTATCATCCCAGACTTCAAATACTTGAATAATGTAGTGTTATTTATATATGAATATACTGAATGAGTGTAGTATTGATGCTTGTGTTACCAATTATCCAGATAAATATTGATTTAAGGATTGAAGCTAATATGGACAGTAACAAAAAATACTGTGTGAGATTTCTGTTACTGTCCATATTAGTTTCAATCCTTAAATCAATAAATAAATTAATATTGATCTGGATAATCTGTAATCCAAGCATGAATACTACACTCGTTCAGTATATTTATATCAAAATAACACTGCATTATTCAAGTATTTGAAGTCACGAATGATACTGAAAGTAAAACTGATAATATTCATATCATGTTTATATCATTATTTAAATGATAAGTCATATTGATTATGTACTTTGTTTTCAAAAATAAACACACAATAATTAAACTTGATACTGATATGCAATATTTTCAGGAGTAGTAATTTTCTTATCACTAGGCTAAATCAATTAGAAACTGCTGGTTTAAACACATGATATCTGCATATAAAAGCACTGTATGTTATGACATTGAAGACACGAATAAAATTGGGCAGGTCTCCTGGCTTCAGTATCAGTTGCTTCTACTTGGCCAAGAATGACTGTTACCCCAAAATGGAACATCCCATAACCCATGTATGTAGTGCAGCAGTGTAGTGTTTAGCAATATCCTATCAGAAAAAAAGACCATTTTTAAAGTTGAACAATGTTATATAGCAAGAAATCCCCATGTTAGTATTGTTGGTGTTAGTAAAATGTTGGTTTGTTGTTAGTTACAGGTTAGTTTTAATTAGATTAGAAAAATTAATAAGGGAGATGATTATTGTATGGAAAGATTAGCTAGGTTGGACATATTGGCAGTTAACTACAATTCTGGACTTTCTGAAGTTACTTGCTACTTCAAATGTATAATATTATGTATGTATTTTTAATTTCTTTACTTTTTTATACTGACATAAAATAATAATTAAAATAAGTACTAAGAAACAGGCCAACTACAAATTATCTCATAGTTTGTTTAATGACTAAGAGGCCAACTACAAGTTATCTCATAGTTTGTTTAATGACTAAAAGGCCAACTACAAGTTATCTCATAAAGGCACCTTACACAGTCAATAATACTGTCAATCCTAGTACTGTCAATATTTTCTTCAATCCTCCTTTTATATTTATTAAGTACTCAATTATCTGGATAAAGATCATTATTCTCTTCATTACATCATTAATATACCTTACACAATCAGTAATACTGGCAATATTTTAGAAAAATTAACATTTTAAACATATTATCGTACAGTAATACTGTCATTATTCTAAAATATTGACAGTAATATTGATCGTGTAAGGTGCCTTATTGTTTTTTTAATGACTAGGAAGCCAACTACAAGTTATCTCATAATTTGTTTAATTGCCATAGTTTACAAAAAAAATAAAAAATATTTATATTCTTTTTAATGATTAGTATGAACTAAAATTAGAGTTTTTAATAATATAACATGATTAAATTAAATTGGCTTTTTACACCAGAATCTTGCAAAGTACTATGGCAGTCTAAGTGTTATCAAGATGTGATTTCACCACATTAGTATAGTATAAAAGCATGGTTGTCTACAGGATTCACATATAAACTAAGCTACAACATGCGAATACTTACAGTTTTCACACATCCACATCAGATATTGATTAGTCTCCTTTTGGTCAAACTTATACCATTAAAACTTCAATCCTTGCAGTCAAATCCCAATAAAACTAATTCACAGCTCCATGCCCATAATTGATTTGGATACTTCCATTACAGCCTAGATTCTCACAGTAAAATCATGGTGAAATCCATTAATATATTGATGAATTTGATGTATGGTCCAAACTTTTGCTCCTATAAACAAAACAATAACTATTCACAATTCAAATGTCAATGGTGCTGATCTTTGTTATTGTTTGATCAGCTGATACAAGTTACACGATTTTGATCACTAGGACAGTAAAAAAAAGGACTTTATTGGCATTTTCTTGACAAAAAACTCTTCAATATACCCAACCACAACAACTTAGACAGTAATGTGTGGTTGTTAATAAACTTTATAGCTTATGGGAATGGATAAATTGACAAAGTCATTGTGACAGAATATGCCAAAACAAATGATAAACACCTTGAGTAGTGCTTGCGATTGCAGCTTTGATGACACCTTTTGTTTAATTATTCAGTGTTTCCAATAGAGAGAATCTAAAGTAACTACATTCCCTATATAATTTATTTATTGTTGCTATATCAATAAGGCACCTTACACAGTCAATAATACTGTCAATACTAGTACTGTCAATATTTGCTTCAATTCTCTTTTTATATTTATCAAGTCATCAATTATCCGGATAAAGATCAGTATTCTCTTCATTACATCATTATTATACTTTACACGATGAGTAACACTGGCAATATTTTAGAATAATGAACATATTAAATATTTTATCGTTCAGTAATACTGTCATTATTCTAAAATATTGACAGTAATATTGATCGTGTAAGGTGCCTTTATGAATACTTAAAGAGTTCAATAAGTATTGATAGATTTATGGAACGTCAGTGAATACAGGGGTAAATATTTTATTCTGTAATTTCAAAGTGGGTTACCCATAACAGCCAACTAAACCATTAAGCAGATTGATATAAAAACAATAAAAAAAAAACCTTTACCTATTTTCAAGTTATATCCAGTATAGACCTTGGAAATACAATCATTGAAGCAGAATCCATGTTAATGGACACTCATTGGGTATTCTAGTTTGAACACTTCTAATAATTGCTTCTTTGTCAGGATGTCCTGTAGTGAATTCATAGGTTATATCCATTGTTGACCTTGGAAATGCAATCTTTGATGCAGAATCCATTTTGATGGAAGTAGTTAATAGGCACTCACTACATATTCTAGTTGTATTCATCACTCTTAATTATTTCTTGCTTCTTTATCAGGACAAAATCCTGGAGTTAATTCATTAGGTTGACCTTGGAAATACAATCATTGATATAGAATCCATGTTGGTGGAAGTAGCTAATAGGCACCCACTACGTATTCCAGTTGTATTTATCACTCCTAATTATTTCCTGCTTATTATCAGGACGAAATCCTGGAGTAAATTCCATATATAAATGATACTGGTAAATTTTTTAGGTTAAATCCATTGTTGACCTTGGAAATACAATCACTAATGCAGAATCCGTGTTGATTGAAGTAGCTAACAGGCACGCACTACGTATTCCAGTTATATTCATCTCTTCTAATTATTTCTTGCTTCTTAATGAGGACGATATCGTGAGGAGAACTTTTTTTTCTGTAGCTTGGTTTTAAAGATGGCGTCCATATAAAAATGATGGCGTCCTAAAACAAAACTAACATGAAGTAGCTGTTTTCCATGAAAAAACATTGTAAGCGGTGTGAAGGTAGATACAAATAATTATTAGCAAAACTAATATATTTTGCTAGTTTTGCCCAACGAAGGATGCGCTATTAAAACTGCCATCATACGTAAGTAGCACAAACCACCCTTGGAACTTAGCTACTACTTTTGTTACACAACATAGATTGCGAAAAAGTTCGTGCCGTAATATTTCTAGGGACTTTCGCATCTAGGGTTGTCTATGATGCGCAGTAGATCGTTGCGCGTTCTACTTCATTCTAGTCCGTTGGATTTGCCCCCTTTTTAAATGTCTACTGATGTTCCCTGCCATATAAAGTTATAAACCAACGCTACAACAACTAGACTTATGGGTTATAATGAATATAAATATGTGCGGATGAGGATGCTCATTTGTAATCAATCTGGTAGGTTTTAATTTCTGAGATTATTAGTTACTTACTAATGGAGCTGTTTTATTGAGTTTAGAGCTAGTTATTGACTAAACCCGTAACTGAAATACTTGCGTCAGTTTGTTTAGTTTACCTAACTCGCAAAGGCTTTAAATTAGTTAAGTAAATGTTTCTAGAATATTTTAAACCTTTTTAAAAAACTTTGCAAAATGCTTCAAATCTTTTCAATGGTTTACTAAATAGTTACTTTCAAAAAGTAATTCAATTACCAAGCATATAACTGAGATTATGGGTAGCCTTTTTAAGGATATTAAAATTGACTCCAACCAGACCAAAATATTTAACTATTATATATATATATATATATATATATATATATATATAAATGGGATGCAATTATAGAGAGGATACTGTCTATCAATGTTAAAGATAAAAGAAAAAGGCATCTTACACGGTCAGTAATACTGTCAATATTTTAGTATAATGACAGTATTACTGTATGATAACTTGTTTAAAATGTTCATTCTTCTAAAATATTGCCAGTATTACTTATCGTGTAAGGTATAGTAATGATAGAATGAAGAGAATACTAATGTTTATCCAGATAATAGATTACTTGATAAATATAAAAGGAGGATTGAAGAAAATATTGACAGTACCAGGATTGACAGTATTATTGACCGTGTCAGCTGCCTTAAAACTATCAACTGTCATGGCATAGAACACTAGCAGCGCTGGTTGTTGTCTATGCTGGAAAATTTAGACACCTGTAAATAAGTGTTCCCAATAACAAGAAAAATTGATGTATACTTGGTGCACTAACAAATGGCACTACATCAAATTTTGTAACACAAAGTTATTGGTCAATAGTTATATAGGAATATTGATAGTTTCTAGGTGATTGTTAAGCATGAATTACATTATGCAACAAAAATAATTTTGGCCAGTTTGTCATACCAAATCAAATAAACAAATTTACTATTTCCATTTATATTTTCCTTTTAATTACCCAACACAAACAAATATACAAATTGTGAATCTACTACAACTTCCTCCAACCTAGTAACTGTCCATTTTTGGTGGAGGAGCATACAAATTCTCCCTGCTGCGCTCCCCAGCATAGTACTGTCTATTCCTCTCCAAGCGCATAGCAGTTGAGCGACGCATTTGCTTCTCCTTGTTGGCACATTCCCTAAAATCCTTTAGAAGTGCATCACACTTCTCCAATCCCCGTTGCATCCCATAAGCCTCCATGCATTCCACCAACTGCAACTCCATATCAGCACATTCACCATACCATTGGTGGCTCACCAGATTTGAGGTGAGATCGGTGAAGGGGGAACGGAGCCATGGCGACACAATACTCATGTTGATGCTCTAATAAAAGTGAAAACTCAATGTAAGAGTCCATTGAGGTTTAACCAGACATAGAATGGGCACACAAAATTATACGGCGTTCTTGGAATATAACCTTAAAATCAGTTCGAAATATAACTGTCCGTATTACATTTAATAAAACGTTATTTTTTAAGAGATGTTTATGAATACGGGCATAAATATTGATTATTTTGTTTGTAGTAAGCCCATATTCTTATTTTCTTCACTAACAATAAAAACATAACCTATACATAAATAAACCAGACTAGTTTATGAATCGTTTATTCTATACCCTCCTTACTGTAAAAGATAACTTCTAATGAATGCATATAACGAAGTTTAAATTAGGATTTTATGTCTAGAATTGAAATTTCAATAATTTGTATACATGTTATGTCACACTTCATGTTACAATTGTATTTTCTAAAACTCACCTACTACGCGATTGATTCCCTCAATAACTATTCAGTTCCTTTCAACAATATTTCCCTAAAACTACCCCAAACTTACCAATTATTTATCCTTTTTATTTTCCTATTGACTTTTCTA
Organism: Lordithon lunulatus; assembly: GCA_963942505.1. NCBI lineage: Eukaryota > Metazoa > Arthropoda > Insecta > Coleoptera > Staphylinidae > Lordithon > Lordithon lunulatus. The sequence goes on along the minus strand of OZ012668.1, from coordinate 58,964,545 downwards.
GTGACTTCCCAATTGGACTAGCAGTCGAGCTCGGGAAATCTACCTTACCGGCCTTGTAGTCGCGGGGGCCCCCACCAGTTGTCCGATTTTCTGCAACGGGAACCCAAACAACGTAGGTCAAGGACGCCGATTTAAAAAGCTGCCAGCTGCGGGTTATTCGGGTTCAACGAATCGGAAGGTGGCTTTTACTGGTGCACCGCCGGCCTAATTGGGATCATGAGCGTTTCCACGTCCCCCTAATTGTGTGAGTATCGCGTGCGTGCGTGCGAATCGAGCCGCCGTACTTGCACCGTCACCTATCCCACCGCCCCCACGGTTATTTTGCCCTCATATGTATTTTTAACTTTTCTGCACAACAAAGGCCCGCGCGCGATTTTCGGCAGATCATTCAGAGACGTGCAAGATGACCATCAGTGTGGATACTCAGATTAGGTACCTGGTGCAGTGGTTCCATGAGTGGAGCGAGCTGCAGAGGGGTGATTTCCTGCCAGTTGCTGTTGAGAAGCTTGGTGATAAGGTGTATGTGAATGGGATTGTTAATAGCATTGCTAATGTTAACTGCCAAGACAAGCCAATGTCTTTATTCCAATGCAGGGTGAGTTTATTCATTATTTGCAATAGATTTAATGAGTCATCATTTATTGCAACTATTCTTTCTGTCAAGTAAGTTTACTGCTATATTATCACTACCATGCTTATTGTGAAGGGCCCTTAAGGGTACATATTTAATCTGCTACATGGTATATGTAAATCAAATTATTCACCTTTTAACTGTTGACAGAATCATTGCTTATTGTGAAGGGTCCTTAAGAGTATATATTTAATCTACCATATGATATATGTAAATCAAATTATTCACCTTACAACTGTTGATAGAATCAGTGTCAATTTCAAATGCCATCTATTGTTGGTATTATCTACTACATTCTGTGAGAGCTGTCAAAAATTAAATATATGATTTTAGTGAAATTAAGTAATCAGTGGCCAATCTTCTGTCTCTTACTGACTCTGTTTGAATTATTTATCTATACAAATATTATTTTCAGATAAAACTGTTCAAAGAGTGGATTCCCCAGTGGTCCACTGATCACAAGGACAACTTTCTGAAGCAAATCACTGACATAGACCCATCCTTTGGTGAAAAAGTCCAGTCAGAACTACAAAATGGGGTGCCACATGCAGAAACCAATGGCATCAGTGAGGAGGTCCTTGAGGATTAATTTTAATGCATTTATCCACCTCTAAACTAACGCATTTTTATTTTTATATGTTTTTAAGAGATCAATAGATTCCGTTTTTATTATTATATTAGTGTAGATGTTGGAGGACACAATTTTATTTTTTTTATTCTTGTTTACTATCCATATTGATATGATTTTTGTTGATTGTGATAAGGAGAAAGGGGCAGCTGGCTTGAAATTGGAGTAATATATTTCTGAATGCATTTCATAAGCCATTTATGTATTATGTTTAAATTATATTGATAAGTAATAAAATTAAATCTACCTTAAATGCTTTTTTTGTTATTATTTTCAATTTAGGCTGGTAAAGTAGATTTCCTGATTGCAACTGCTAGTCCAATTGGGAAGTCAATAGGAACATAACACTCATTACTTTTCGTAGCCCACAAGTACCGAATAACTTAGGACGGCCCTGCCTATTAATTTGATTAACTAACGGATGAACATTGATACATTAACTGACAACAGAAATAAATACTATGCAACCCATGTGTACGAATTAGTGTATTTAGTTGCATACAATGAATATATGTTTACAAATATAACCTCTCAACAATTGTATTTTTATAAGTATTAATTCTTATAGCAATTAATTAAACAACCATGGCTGTTCTAATGAAAGACACAAAATCCATCTTCATGATGCACAACAGCCTAGCATGCATGGTGTATGGAATGGTTGGGCAGTACACAGTTATTGATTTAAGAAATGAGTCCTGTGTGAAGGGTAAAATTGTGGATGTTGATGGTTATATGAACGTCGAAATGGAGGACTGTTTGTTTAGAAACCCTAGAGGTACCAAAGGTTTCAATGACGATTACTGTAATGCTGTAAAAACGTTGGTTTTGTTTTAGATGAAATTCTTCCACTCAATACATTTTTTGTAAGACAAAGGAATATACGTTATGTGCATGTTCCAGATGGCATGTCAGCTGTTGGTTTAATGCAGCAGGCACTTTATAAGAAGCCCAAGGTATTGAAGGACAATAAGAAGCCTACATATAAGCTTAAGAGGGCAAATAGGTATCAGAATGAGCTATTGAAGGAACTTTCCGAGAAACAAAATAATTAAACAAAAAGAGGATATCTATGTATTTTAATTATTCTATTATTCTACTCCCATAGTGTCTGTGCCCAAACAATTTATATTAAACAAAATTAAGTATCAAGAAAATCTAGTTTTGTGTAAAATAATAACATAAAATTACATGATAACATTATCTTTCTTTGTAAACTTTTGGAAAAATACCTTGAATCATTGAGAATAGGATATTCACTTAATACTTCATCAAATTCAAAAACAGATGTTTCATTCAGTTAAGCAAAGGGTCTCAACAAATTTTAAAGGGAAAAACCTCAGACTAATAGTCCTATAGTTTTTTTTTTCTAGTTATAGTTAGTTAAAATTATAAACAGAGTTAAATGGATTTCATAAAACTGTTCAAAAACAACATGTGTATACTCCTATTTTTTGTTGAAACTCTAAATATCAATAAATGACCTGTATTTACTTATTCAATATGTTAATTTTGATTTTTCTTTACTACAACTAATATAGTCAAAAATACACCACTTGGAAAATGTCTGCATGTGCAAAGAGAGTCCCAATAATAGTATAAATATAAGTAGGACCAGACTATGATATTCAATGCCTGGGGGCAACTAAAAATAATGCACCCCTGTTCAGATAGAATTTTTTCATAAAGTTTAAAATTTAATTACTCAAATTTAAAATGATTTTCAAGAAATATCTTAAATTTTGAATTTATATTAAGAAAGCAGTATACAGCTTTAGTACAGTTTCTAATACTTAATTATTTGTATTAAAACTTATTTTAAAAAATTAATTTTTTTTGTAGTTTAATTTAATAATACTAACTACAAAAAAATGTAATAGTATTTTGAATAAATCTATATATTTGAAAATTAGATTCAATAGATTTTCCTGAAATGATACACAAATAAAACAAATATTTATTGAGTATGAGAATGAAATTTTATTCCGCTAATAATAACTCTCTTCTTAAAGGTTAAAATAAGTAAAAAATCATATTACAGCCTTGTCGAAAAAAAGGTACAAAAATCATATAGCAATATAATAAAATCGGTAAATTTAATGCCCGCCGCGTAGACGCAACACAAGATGAAGCGTAGACTCCTTCTGGATGTTGTAGTCTGATAGTGTACGTCCATCTTCCAACTGCTTGCCAGCGAAGATCAAACGTTGCTGATCTGGTGGAATGCCCTCTTTATCCTGGATTTTAGCTTTCACATTCTCAATGGTATCAGATGGCTCAACTTCTAATGTGATGGTTTTTCCTGTTAATGTTTTCACGAAGATCTGCATACCACCACGCAGACGTAACACCAAATGAAGTGTAGACTCTTTTTGGATGTTGTAGTCGGAAAGAGTCCTTCCATCCTCCAATTGTTTACCAGCGAAAATCAAACGCTGCTGATCTGGAGGGATACCTTCCTTATCCTGAATTTTAGCCTTTACATTCTCAATAGTATCTGATGGTTCAACCTCTAAAGTAATAGTTTTTCCAGTCAAGGTTTTTACGAAGATCTGCATACCACCACGCAGACGCAACACCAAATGAAGAGTGGACTCCTTTTGGATGTTGTAGTCCGATAGAGTACGTCCATCCTCCAACTGTTTGCCGGCAAAAATCAGACGTTGTTGATCTGGCGGGATTCCTTCCTTATCCTGAATTTTGGCTTTCACATTCTCAATTGTGTCTGAGGGTTCAACCTCAAGGGTGATAGTTTTTCCCGTCAGTGTTTTGACGAAAATCTGCATACCACCGCGTAGACGTAATACTAAATGAAGAGTGGACTCTTTTTGAATGTTGTAATCAGATAACGTACGTCCATCCTCCAATTGTTTACCAGCGAAGATTAAACGTTGTTGATCTGGTGGGATACCTTCTTTATCCTGAATTTTAGCCTTCACATTTTCAATAGTATCAGAAGGTTCAACTTCAAGGGTGATAGTTTTTCCAGTAAGGGTTTTCACGAAAATCTGCATACCACCACGCAGACGTAATACCAAATGCAGAGTGGATTCTTTTTGGATGTTATAGTCGGATAGTGTACGTCCATCTTCCAATTGTTTGCCGGCGAAGATCAAACGTTGTTGGTCTGGTGGGATTCCCTCTTTATCTTGGATTTTAGCCTTAACATTTTCAATCGTATCAGATGGTTCGACTTCCAAAGTGATGGTTTTACCAGTTAAGGTCTTCACGAAGATTTGCATACCACCGCGTAGACGTAACACCAAATGAAGAGTTGATTCCTTTTGGATGTTGTAATCGGATAACGTACGTCCATCCTCCAATTGTTTGCCAGCGAAGATCAAACGTTGCTGGTCTGGTGGGATACCCTCTTTATCCTGGATCTTAGCCTTAACATTCTCAATCGTATCGGAAGGTTCAACCTCCAAAGTAATAGTCTTTCCAGTCAGGGTTTTTACGAAAATTTGCATACCACCACGCAGACGCAATACCAAATGCAAAGTAGACTCTTTTTGGATGTTATAATCGGATAACGTACGTCCATCCTCCAATTGTTTACCAGCGAAGATTAAACGTTGTTGATCTGGTGGGATTCCTTCCTTATCCTGGATTTTAGCCTTAACATTCTCAATTGTATCAGATGGTTCAACTTCTAATGTAATAGTTTTTCCAGTCAAAGTTTTCACGAAAATCTGCATACCACCACGCAGACGCAATACCAAATGTAAAGTGGATTCCTTTTGAATGTTGTAGTCAGACAAAGTACGTCCATCCTCCAATTGTTTACCAGCGAAGATCAAACGTTGTTGGTCTGGCGGAATTCCTTCCTTATCCTGGATTTTAGCCTTAACATTCTCAATCGTATCAGAAGGTTCAACTTCCAAGGTAATAGTTTTTCCAGTCAGGGTTTTTACGAAGATTTGCATACCACCACGTAGACGCAACACCAAATGAAGGGTTGATTCTTTCTGGATGTTGTAATCAGACAATGTACGTCCATCCTCCAATTGTTTGCCGGCGAAGATCAAACGTTGTTGATCTGGAGGGATACCTTCCTTATCCTGAATTTTGGCCTTAACATTTTCAATTGTATCAGATGGCTCAACTTCTAAGGTGATAGTTTTGCCAGTTAAGGTTTTTACGAAAATCTGCATACCACCACGCAGACGTAACACCAAATGCAAAGTTGACTCTTTTTGGATGTTGTAGTCTGATAATGTACGCCCATCCTCCAATTGTTTGCCAGCAAAGATCAAACGTTGCTGGTCTGGTGGGATACCCTCTTTATCCTGGATCTTAGCCTTAACATTCTCAATTGTATCAGAAGGTTCAACCTCCAAAGTAATGGTCTTTCCAGTTAAGGTTTTAACAAAAATCTGCATACCGCCTCGCAGACGCAACACCAAATGCAAAGTAGACTCCTTTTGGATGTTGTAATCAGACAAAGTGCGTCCGTCCTCCAATTGCTTTCCAGCGAAGATCAAACGTTGCTGATCTGGTGGGATCCCCTCTTTGTCCTGGATCTTCGCCTTGACGTTCTCGATGGTGTCTGAAGGTTCAACCTCCAACGTAATGGTTTTACCCGTTAGTGTTTTCACAAAGATCTGCATCCTGCAATAAAAACCAATACGTCAGAATACAAAAAAAAATCCCGTTGGCGAAAGCAATTTAACTACGCGCCGCCATTTTGTAGTCGCTGCGTAATGGGCGGACAAAGGAAAATCAACGGGACGTAGCAAACCGTAATTTGCCCCGTTAGAGCGCTCACCTTATAAATCACGGATATCAAAAATGTTCTTATGACAAGGCTATAAGAATTTTGCAATAATTTTGATGAGACAAATGAAAGACGTGTTTGAAGCAAAACTACCCGTTTAAATCGTGATAAAAATGGGGCTACTTACTTTTATGATGTACAATGTTAAAATACGCTCACAATATTGCACTTATGCACTAGTTTATTATAACGCAGTTTATAGTTCAATCGCTTTTAGTCAAATGATGCGAAGTGAAAATGGCGGAGCGCTTTTATACCAACACGTTGCCCCCACTGCTATAGCCTCGAACCCTTTGACATGCAAACATATGTATATTCCAAATATGTGTTTTCAGATGATTTTACTGTGATATTATGGTTTTAAATGGGTTAATTTTTGAATTTATAATGTTTGTAATGTTATTAATGGGTTTCGGGTGGTTGGTTTGGGTTGTACGGGGGTACTGTTTTATGGTGGCGGGAATATTTCAGTTGGCAGCGCTTGTGCCAACAGCAGGAAAATTCGAGAATGTTCTAGAAGATAACAAAAAAATAGTACAGTCATGGTGGATCAATAATCAGCTGACGTAAATTCAGGTGATGTTACAAACAAAGGGGGGCCTTTAAATAGCATTAAATTTCATGAAAATGATGTTTTTACAGACTAGAAAGGCATATTTTGTGCCAATTTTGCAATCGAATTCACATAAATAAGCTTGTTTTGTATGCAAATTACTGTTTTGATTGCTATATATAGATTTTTGGACTGTAAAGGTCATGTTTATTTTTTATATTATCTCAGTTGGGAGTGTGTTGTTTGATTATTTTCTTTGTTCGTGTCTGTTTGTCTAAATTATTATTGTATCTTATCATAACTATCAAAAATTCAATACGTTTATTTTTGTGTTGCTGAGGGAATTGTGTTTCATTTCAAGCAGTTTAATAATTGAAAGTTGCAATGTTGTGAAATATTTAATGAGGAATGACGAGTTGGCCGTGTGCAATTGCTCGATGGAAGGTTGTTTTTTAATAATAAAATCGGTAGGCTAGTTTTGTTATAAAAAACAAAATTTGTTTATTAAATATAAATTGGCAAGAAATTGTTTGTTTGCAAGTTATTTGTAATTAAATTCATTTCTATGTTTGCGACGCAAATTAAAATATACTATTATTACGTAGAATGGTATTACTACGTAGAATGACTCGTTGGAAAATTAATTTAATGTGAGTAGTTGAATTTCTGTTTTTTTATTGATTTTATAATGAATACTCGTATATTTATATCAATAGGGATATGACACCCCATACATGATTAAATGCATATTGTACGATGACTAAATTGATAATATAATTGAGTCATTTAATCAATGTCTTTTTATTGATTTAATAATGTATGATTGTATATAGTGCCAGTGGAGGCTAAATACATGAGTATTATTAATCAATATTGTAAGGCTGAGAAAATATTGTTTTTGTAGCCCCTATTACATGTATTAAGATAATATTTTCTTCTTAACCTTACAATATTGATTAATAATACTCCGATGTATTTAACCTCCACAGATACTATATACCTCAGACTAATAAATAAATTAATTTATTAGTCTGAGCTATATACAATCATCCATTTTTAAATCAATAAAAAAAAAATTAAATGATTCAGTTATATTATTATCTACACATTAGTTTCAACTGAGTCATTGTACAATATGCATTTAATGATTGGGGGGAGATAAACTGGACAATTACTAGGGGGTAATTTCCAGTTTATGGACCCCACATTGGCATTGAGCATTGGAGGGTATATGGATACTTTCCGATTTGCTATTTAATGAATTTGATTTTTTTTAAATTTAAAATAACCTAACAACAAAAAATATAACAATATCATATTTTAGGAATCATAATAATTCTTTATACTTATTTTCTTATCGAAGTTATCTAAATCTAATCTAAAATTTTTAATAGTTAAGCATAATTTCTTGATTTATGTACAGTATACCTGTATATACCATTATACCTACTACTTTTACCACTACAGTTGGTTATTACTCTTAGCCATCCCTTGGGGATTTGTCCTCCATATATGACTGAGCCATTTAATTCTTGCAGCTTTTATATAAGCAAGACCAAGGTCATGGTATGAGCTAAATCTTCAAGTTAGCCTACACCGAAAGGTAAAAGGCAAATAGATAATATATATACTTGTTCAAGTTTCTTGATCTAGTACTAATGTAATTCAAGCCTTACAGTTTATAAGTAGTTTTAAAGGCACCTTACACAGTCAATAATACTATCAATCCTAGTACTGTCAGTATTTGCTTCAATCCTCCTTTTATATTTATCAAGTAATCAATTATGCAGATATACATTAGTAATCTCTTCATTTCATCATTACTATACCTTACATGATAAGTAATACTGTCAATATTTTAGAATAATGAACATTTTAAACATATTATTGTACAGTAATACTGTCATTATTCTAAAATATTGACAGTATTATTGATCGTGTAAGGTGCCTTATAGAGTATCAAAATGTTGAATCAATAAACAGTCGCTAGTTATTAAAACATCAATTTTAATTTTTAGTATATAATAATTACATACAACATAAACAACATTAAATAATTTCTCTCGTAAATTCTATGTTTCATATCAATCTTAAGGCACCATGTTTATAATTATCCCAATAATTATATCACATATAAAAAGGCATAAAATGGCAAGTACAATCTACTTAAAAAATAAATAGCAAAATATATATCTAGAGATAGCATTGAATCACAAAGTTGTGGAATAAATAAAACAAACTACTTAAATATATGTAAGGTAGGATGGGGAATTAAAAAATAATCAAGCATTTATATTGGGGCAGTTCAAATATTCATGATACACATACTCGCTTTTTTGCTTGTGTTTATGCACTGTATTTCTAAAGACGAGTGGTTTAAAAGTTTGAGCAACCTCTAAATTACTTGATAATTATATTTTTTTTGTAATTATAATCAAGATAACACTTCTATAACTTGTGTAATACCAACTATTTTAGCAATATACAGTGAGTAACAAGATAATATTTATGAAAATATTTTATAAAACACCCTAAACAATTTTTTTTTAATAGTTATCAAAAGTATATCATAATTTATATATTTTACACTGTATCTACTATTCCACGATAACAGATTCGTGGTTTTATCTGTTTTCTTGTGAAAAGAAAATTTCTCGCCTTAAATTTTTGTTGTATAAATTTATACAATGCGTTCATAAATGTCGAATTATGGTTTAAATTTAGTGGCTAAGCTCACATTCCTGTATCCACCAAAAAGAGATTTGGATTGTATTGTTGTTTTCCCTTCTAATGTTCAGTCTGGCCTTTTTTTACATGTAAGGACATATTTTTGCTCTCTATTAGTGCATCGGAGAATTGATTCAAACTAATTCTCCGACTCTTGTTGCATTGACGAAGAGCAAGAATATGGGTTTACATGTAAAAGATGTAAAAGGTCAGATGGGAAATAAATATAGACTTTATTATATTTTACAAATATAGCTAAATCTGTCAAAATGAAGATGGTAGGCAATAAATCGCACAAAATCCCTACAGTTTTGAACGCACAGTATTAATCATCACGAAAATACGAATTATCAACATCATCATCACATCTCTATAACCCTAATAATCTCAATTATAGTAAAAAAAAACACATTTAACATAAAGCACCGTTTTTCAATCAATTATTGCCATTCGTTGTCGTCGTTGTCCGGCGAGCTGCACCGCTTCACTGTGATAAACCAAACAGTTTTAACGCATTGAACGACGTCGCCAGTGCCACTTCCTCAGGTTTTTTGTTCATGAACGCCGCAATCATCTCAACAATGGCTGGCAGGGAGCAGGGTTCATTTCGCTGGAACGTGCAATAGCGGTGCAAGAAAGTCATGGACCTGTAAAACGAAAAATAAAAATGGTTGAGTAGTAGTAGTTGGATTCATGCCAAAATTGACGCAAATACTCGTGTGGTGAATGAATGGAATTCTATAATTATCGCGAAAGTACGTGTGAATTTCGTTTACATTTCTGGAATTTTGTGTGATTGTATTAATAGAATAGCGTGCCGCACGCGAGAATGAATACGTATTATTAGTTAGTTTAAGTTTAACAAATTGAGTAACAGGAAAAAACTATAGAGGAAACCGAGAAAAAACATGGAAGGATATAATTAGAGAAGGGGCGTAAAGAAAATAGAGATTAAATAACTAACATAGGGTAGGAACAACCTATGTTAGTTATTTAATCTCTCTTTTCTTTATGCCTCTTCTCTAATTATATCCTTCCATGTGTTTCTCGGTCTTCCTCTATGTTACTAAATTTGTTAAACTTAAATGGCGAGAAATCTTCACAAGAAGCACTTAAATGTACACTCTTACAAAAAAATTAAGGAATTTCGGTCTAATGCTAGCCAGAGTAATGAAAAACTTTTAAACCTTAAAGTGAAAAAACTTGCTTATATCTTGGAGAAATAAAATGTTTTTGGTGATACCTGCTGGTTGATACCTCTTATTAAAAGATGGGAGTTATGACTACTGTACATATCTTAAAAAAATCATATAAAAATTAATATAAATTAACAATTTATTTACCTTTCAGTTAATCCATCTTTAACATGCACCGGCAACTTCGATGCCCTCGTATTGGGGTACATGAAGGGGGCATCTGTTTCCACCACCAAACGTTCTAGAGGAATCAAATTGTCGACTAGCAGTTTCCGCACGCCTGTATCGGATTTGTCTTTACATAAGTATCCTGCAATTTAATAATTATCAACCATATTAAAACATGGATGGCAACGAATGACTATTGTCTGTATGACCCATTGCCTCAGGCAAAATGTTGTCAAATACATTCTATGTATGCAATGTAGGCTGATTCTACAGATTCAGCATGACACATCAAAATATCATTGGACGATGAACTGATTAAAGCCCTGGTTTCCTAGGGAAACGATACCGTAAAAGCGGATATTTGTAAAAAAAAAGTGTGGTCAAATATGTAAATGTTGTTAAATTTATATTTTCGTTATGACCTTGGGGGTCTATTCTGAATAGAATAGAATTTATTGGTGATCAAAGCATTGTTACACAGGTCATATTAAAATTACACAATATAATATAAGGTGTCCTTAACATATATATGAAATAAATTTGATAAAACCTTTATTTATGATTTTTGCAAAAATTGACACCTTAATTTTTAATTTTAAATTGCCAATTTTTAATAAGTGTAATTGTAACACGAATTGCGCGTCTTTGAATTCCAAATATCCGATCACTTCTGGTATACTGGCTAAATGGTGGGTGCCCACCCCCCCCCCCCCCCCCCATACCAAAAGTCTATAGGCACAGAACGATCTTAATATCATGGCAACTGAAGTAGGTGCTTTAGTATGAAATAACTTCTGTCTTGCACCCGAACTTATATGAGTATTCTAAATACCTGTTAGTCCTATGTAATATCCTCGATCCAGGTAGTTTAGAGCCTGCTCTGTCGTGCCTGTAAAACAGTGGATCAAAACGGGTGGTAAGCGGCCAGTGAACTGTCCTAATATCTGCAGCAAATCGTCATGAGCGTCTCGTTCGTGTACAAAAAGAGGCTTATTTAATTCACACGCCAATTCCAACTGTATAAATAAAAAAATATGTTGATAGAAGATAAGGTATAGAAAATGCAAAATTATTGCTATGTTTCAAATTTTTACAAATAATTATCTTTTGATTTTATATGGTAATTTTATCATATTCCACCTAGATCAGCTAATGTATTTCTTCTCCTCTCATTATCTAGGTGTGAGCATGGTAAATTGTCTATACACATCATATGGTATGGTAAAACACATGTTTTATATTAATATTAATAATTTTGATAGGTAAATGTGACATTAATTTGAGAAATAAAAATTGTAGTCCATATAACATTCTATATATATATCTGAGAAATATTCTTCAATAAGAGATAGATTTATTATTAAGCAAACATATTATACAATATTTTAAGCAATTACGGTACGGTTAGCTGCACCGCGAATAGGTAACCTAATTAGGCAAGTAAAGCGGCTAATTAATAAAAGGAAACGAGGCTGAAAAAAGTTGTAGTGAAACGAAGTCTATTCAAATTAAAATAGCTGTTAATCACTGAACAAAAACAATATTTCAAAATCAAATCGAAAAGCGCTTACAACATTCTTCTTTGTAAAATTACAAAGAAGAATGCAAGTGTTATCACTCAATAACTGAAATAAGTTACTGAGTGATATCAATTTCATTTTAAATTTATATGTAAACATACAAATAGGGCACAGTTTCAAATTGTGTTATTAATTTGTAATAAAAATGAATGTTGAGGGAATAAACATGAAAAACAAATCTTTTTTGAAAACAAACATCGACATCTTTGCCCATCATTTTATATATGTTATAATATGTGAGGAAATAATAATCAAGAAAGGAAAGACAGTTATGCAAGCAAGAGAACTGGCAATGAACAGAAAAGAGTGGAAAGAATTTACAAATGTATAAACAACAACAATAATTGTTAAGTAATGTAAATGTAATAGCCTACTAAAGGAAGCAAGAACTGTAAATAAAAGAAGAAGAGGTAGACCAAGAAAATAGTGGGACAACAGAATAGAGGAAATAATAATCAAGAAAGGAAAGACAGTTATACAAGCAAGAGAACTGGCAATGAACAGAAAAGAGTGGAAAGAATTTACAAATGTATAAACAATAACAATAATTGTTAATAATAATAATAATAATAATAGATTTATTGCTCTACAGATTTACATCCATTTACAGAACAACATACAAAATTAAGTAAACTAAATGTAATAGCCTACTAAAGGAAGCAAGAACTGTAAATAAAAGAAGAAGAGGTAGACCAAGAAAATAGTGGGACAACAGAATAGAGGAAAGACAGTTATACAATCAAGAGAACTGGCAAAGAACAGAAAAGAGTGGAAAAAAATTTCAAATGTATAAACAACAACAATAATTGTTAAGTATGTAATGTAAATGTAATAGCCTACACTGAAAGGTAAAAGGCAATATAGTTGTCAGCCCAAGGGCTTTTTGGCTAGTCAAGGGAGAAGCTCAGAGAAGTGTAATCATCCAGTATTTAACGTCTTTCCCAAAAAAAAACTGTGAGGTGATTCGTAAAATTTGATCCACAACAGCGTTTGAACTAGCTCCGCGCGAGACAGACGCTCCTCTAACTACTGAGCTAGATTTTGTATTCTAATTTTACCTGTTTTGTGAAAACATAACGTTGTTCCTCGGGTTCGGAAAAGTTTCGATTGTAGTCGAGGCCGCATTCGCCAACCGCCACGCACTCGGGGTTCTTTGCGACCTCAACCAACTCCTGCCAGGATTCATCCGTGTACGACTTTGCGTCGTGTGGATGAATGCCTGCAACAACAAACACACCGTTCATATGTTTATTAACAAAACTAACAGAGCGCTAACAACAAAACACGCAGTTTTTTTTCCTTCCCACTGATCTTGACCTGATTGGGAGATGTTCTATAAATATCATGTGTTTAGTTGAGTTTAATAGTTTGACACACTTATTGAAATAGAATAGGTAACTCACATATTTGAATTAAAATATAGTCTTTGTTTTTATATGTAGGATTAATTTTAACTAACAAAAGTTTGTATTGAGATCCTTCTGCAAATACTATGCATATCATATTACTTAAGAACAAAATTTATATACAAAATATATTATAAATATCTTACCTGCTGTCGAGTATAAGGTACCAGGATATATTCTAGTTAGTCGAAGAGCTTCTTTACTACACTTGACAGATGTGCCAGTTACCATAATTTTTTGGACCCCTAAAAATAATAAATAATGATTCAAGTAATTTTATATCAGTAATACATGACTATATAGCAATGATATTTACTATTTATAACTTAAAAGTACATTAGATTAGATTAAGAGGGGTGGCCTTCCAGGATCTACACCATTGTAGAGCTTTTGCAGTCCCCAGCAGATCTTAAAGGACTTCTATGAGCTCTGTCCTGGCAGAGTACATTAACAATCAAGCATTATTGTAGAAGAGGCTGAATTCATGTTATTTTAATGCAATCAGCTGATAAAAACACCTTACACAGTCAATAATACTGTCAGTACTAGTTCTGTAAGTATTTGCTTCAATCCTCATTTTATATTTATCAAGTAATCAATTATCCAGGTAAACATCAGTATTCTTTTCATTCCATCATTAATATACATTACACGATGAGTAATACTGGCAATATTTATGAATAATGAACATTTTAAACATATTATCATACAGTAATACTGTCATTATTCTAAAATATTGACAGTATTATTGATTGTGTAAGGTGCCTTTTAAAGGTCAATAATACTGTCAATCCTAGTACTGTCAATATTTGCTTCAATCATCTTTTTATATTTATCAAGTAATCAATTATCTGGATAAGGATCAGTATTCTCTTCATTACATCTTACTATACCTTACACAATGAGTAATACTGTCAATATTTAAGAATAATGAAAATTTTAAACATATTTTCATACAGTAATAATGTCATTATTCTAAAATATTGACAGTATTATTGATCATGTAAGGTGCCTTTTAAAGGTCATTAATACTGTCAATCCTAGTACTGTCAATATTTGCTTCAATCCTCTTTTTATATTTATCAAGTAATCAATTATCCAGATAAGGATCAGTATTCTCTTCATTACATCATTACTATACCTTACACGATGAGTAATACTGGCAATATTTTAGAATAATGAACATATTAAATATTTTATCGATCAGTACTTTACACGGTCAATAATACTGTCAATCCTAGTACTGTCAGTATTTGCTTGAATCCTCCATCAATATTTATCAAGTAATCAATTATCCGGATAATCATCAGTATTCTATTCATTCCAGCATTACTATACCTTACATGATCAGTAATACTGTCAATATTTTAGAATAATGAAAATTTTAAACATATTATTGTACAGTAATACTGTCATTATTCTAAAATATTGACAGTATTATTGACCGTGTAAGGTGCCTTAGTAATACTATCATTATTCTAAAATATTGACAGTAATATTGATTGTGTAAGGTGCCTTATAAAGCAAGTAAAAAAGATCAGCCTACTAACTAACACAAAGAAAAAGATATCAAAAAATGTTGAAGGGAAAAAGTTGTGCAATTGTAGGCAATACTAATTTGCAACACCATGTACTCTTTGGTTGTAAGTTATTATCATTTATCAGTTTAATTTTATTTCACATTTTCTATTTTAACACATATTTTATTGTACAAAAGTAAACAAATCTGACAAACAAACTTGCACCAGCTGTTTTTTTTAATGAGAATCTACTATAATCATAATTCATATAGCAATTTAAGTATGCTCACCAAAATTAATTGTAATTTTACTTATTTAAACAAAAACCCCAAAAAAGACCTAAACCTAAACAAAAGTATGTTTTGATTTTCATAGCACACTCCAACTACGATTAGTTGTATAAACCTTAATGTTATTATTATTTATGAATACAGATGTATTTTTAACTCACCAGAGTCTTTCGCCCTTTGTATAACAGAATCCAGGTCCCGGCTATACTTTTTGTTGGTCAAATTGGCCCCCACATCAATAACAATTAAATTTTCATAGCACTCCTCCATGTTCTTGTTCGGTTCCATTGTCGTAACGATGTTCACTGTGCGGCCGAAAACTCTCAAATTATCACACGTTATCACGATTTGCACTCAATTACGTATCGCGGGGATCACAAATATAACCCCATTAGTCATCTGTCAAGTGTAAATAGAAGAATCTGACTAATTTGATGCGTTCAGCCGACACAGTCACTATACAGCTGGGCGACTTCAGCTATGCGAATTTTATTGCTACCAATTCAAAAGTATAAAAATATTAATATACGTCTAGCTTGCATGGCAATTGCAGCAGAATCAAATAAAAACCATTGGAGAATTGATTTATTTATTTTAAAGTTTTCATTTTATCCTAATTTTAAGTGACGTTTTGCTTTTTTTACAATACATACACAAATAATGAAAATTGTAGGTTGCAATTTAAAAATCAACCCCCACCGAACAACCGGAATTTCAACTAGTACATATATCAATAATTACAAACATAAATATAATATGGTTTAAACAAATTATATTGATTGACGGATAAACGCGGACGCAGTAACGACAAGCCTTATAAGTGATGTCACGAACTGCCGTTAGATGCCGGTACCTGGCACGAATCGCGCGGTAATTCACTGCAAGATGGCCGGCTAACCCATACAAGTTTGAACGCGTTGCATTTATTTATAGCAATATTGTTGCATAAATAACTGCCCCGGTGAAGTGAGTTATGTGTAAAGAACGGGGATTTTGTGGTGATTCTGGTGATGTGTGATTTGTGTTGTGGTCGTGCATAATCAAGCCGGGAGATGGAATAAACTAGTGCTGCATATTAGAGGTTGGAAATTGGAAGATTCTGGATATATGAACGCCAAATGTGAGAGCCGACTAGGATTATACCAACGGCAGTTGTAAAAAGGTCAGTGCATTATATTGTTTACCTATTTATATGAATATATTCAACGCAAAATGTGAGAGTTGGCTAGGATTATACCAGCGCGTGAGTTTTAAAATCGTCAGTAATTTTAGTTTATTATAGGCGTTTTCGTTTAGCATGGTTTGCCATTGCTAGTCACCCCGTGGCGTGCAGTATCGCGTTTGTGCGCCGCAGGTTGTAAGGGCCGAGGTAGAATTAGAATAGAACAAGAAACAATAAGCCAATACCAGCCCAGAGTGATAAACGAAAGGCACTTATATAAAGCACCTTACACGGTCAATAATACTGTCAGTATTTGCTTCAATCCTCCTTTTATATTTATCAAGTAATCAATTATCCTGATAAACATCAGTAGTCTCTGCAATCTACCATTACTATACCTTACATGATTAGTAGTACTGTCAATATTTTAGAATAATGAACATTTTAAACATGTTATTGTATGGTAATACTGTAATTATTCTAAAATATTGATAGTATTATTGATCGTGTCTTTATAAGACACCTTACACGGTCAATAATACTATCAATCCTAGTACTGTCAATATTTGCTTGAATCCTCCTTTTATATTTATCAAGTAATCAATTATCCGGATAAAGATCAGTATTCTCTTCATTACATCATTAATATATCTTACACGATGAGTAATACTGGCAATATTTTAGAATAGTGACCATTTTAAACAAATTATCGCACAGTAATACTGTCATTATTATAAAATATTGACAGTAATATTGATCGTGTAAGGTGCCTTTATAAGGCACCTTACTGTCAATATTTTAGAATTGGGTCTTTCTTGGTTCTGGTTCTCTGTTATCCTTGCAAGAAATGTAACAATTTAAAATAAATTATTTGAAATTTTCTTATATTTTCCCTTATTTATTACGATAAAACTTACATATCTAAATTTAACAAAAATAAGTTCATTCTTTCATTTATAACGCTATGCATAACTTAAAAATTCACTTAAAACTAATAAAAAAAAATCTTTTTTTTACATTTTAGGTACATACTGACTGTAAATATACATATACAAAAGTCATTAAATAATCAACTAGTTTGATTTAATTTTTTTTTTTTTGATGAATGGATGTGGGTTGTGTTATAAAGCAAGAATACTAACAAACGAATATGAATTAACGTTGACAAAAATCGATAACATTCAAAAAGAGAGTTTTTTTTTGTTGACTACGGTAGCACAAACCAGACATGTGTGGGTTGTTCATTATTGTGTTGTACTGATGATTGGGATGGGCGGCTGTTTGAAGTACCAACTCACGCTTCCACGAGATTTGCGAGGAAAATGTGATACTTCTCACCACCTATGAGCTTTTTTTCTGAAAACAGTTACACATTAATATACTTATATATAAAAACCAAGTGATGGATGATAATATTTGATTATTAAGGCGTCTATTTTGTGATGATTAATTTTAAAGGATAAATAAATGATGGATGATAACTATTCGCGTTTCTAAAAGGCACCTTACACGGTCAATAATACTGTCAATCCTAGTACTGTCAATATTTGCGTCAATCCTCCTTTTATATTTATCAAGTAATCAATGATCCGGATAAAGATCAGTATTTTCTTCATTACATCATTAATATACATTACACGATGAGTAATACTGGCAATAGTTTAGAATAATGAACATTTTAAACATATTATCGTACAGTAATACTGTCATTATTCAAAAATATTGACAGTAATATTGATCGTGTAAGGTGCCTTTATCATTAACGGTTTTCTTCAAGGTTGTGGGTCAACAGCTGATGTTTGTTATTGTTTGATCAGCTGATTGCATTAAAATCATATGATTTCAGTCACTTCTACAATAAAGCGCGATTTTTAATGTACTTTTAAGGTATAAATAGTATAACCTTGGCTCTATAGTCATGTATATGATGAAAAAACATTTGTTATGGAAACAAATTCCCTACTAAATGTAGTTCATTTCCTACCACCAGCCGGCTTGAATCGCCAATAGGAAATTAATGAAGATATCATGTGTATTTATGAAGACACATGTCAAAATCTCTAGTATAAGCTCGATTTATAGTACAAACATATTCATCATTATCATTATTGTTATTATTATTATAAGGAATTTTCTTCAAATAGCTTTTGAAGAAAATTCCTTATAATAATAATAACAATAATGATAATGTTGAATATATTTGTACTATAAATCGAGCTATATGTGATCATATTATTGATAGATGAAATAATAGTATTTACCTCTAAATTATCTCAAATCCCTAAACACATTAGTGATACGCCGAGATCTTCATCTTCTTCACCCGCCTCTGATTCATTGTGCCCTCCATGTCGGACGTATCTGACTCAGTTTCATTGTAATTCGAATCCTTGCCATCGCCCGTCTCCATTCCGAAACTACCGGACGTTTTCGCCTTCTCCAGTGTGCGAACTGAAACAACTCACAGCGGCCATATAGCACACAATACAAACAAACGAGATTACTTGTAGCAACACTAATCAATCTTGCTACGTCTTCTTACTTTGTGCTTCAAGAAGGTTGTTTTGTCGCTTCAGATCCTCTATGTCCTGCTGGTGCGAGTTATTCTTTCGGCGCATGAACTGAATGTATTCTGCGGCTTTTTTCAGTATCTGTGCTCTACTAGCCTGCAAAGATATTTCATGAATTTACATAAGTTTGCTCTATAAATTAACTAAGTGAATAAAGCAACAATGTCTTTGAAGAATAAATTAATACAATCTTAAACTAATAACTAATAGTATATGAAAGAGCTATTTTATAACGTAAAAACAATGTCAATATCACAACATCTGAAATTTTAAAAATAATGCCAAAATAAATAATAAAACAACATCTCAAATGGATATCTGAAATATTAGAAAATATTCCTGACATTAGCCTTTATTCCTGCCTTCAATTGGAGTAATGAATTATCATCATATAATCAGCAGCCAGGTTTGGATTAGTTCAATTCTTATCGATGATGAGTAAGTAACAGAAGGCAGGAATATAGTATTTTGTGTGCACTATAATCTGTCATGCATGCTCGTCATTACTCACGACGTTATTGTTGGTAGTGCGTGCCAGCTCGTGGCCCCTGCCACTTACCACTTTTTCGCCATTCAGGGCGGGCACTGAATCCCTGAGGCTGCTAAAGCTGTCCTTAATGTGATCGCGCCGTTTCCGCTCCAACGCGTTGTGGTGGGCACGCTTTTCCGCCTGTAAAGTACAATCACACCGTCAAATTAAATCCTCACGGTTTGAGACTCGACTACCTGGGAATAGTGCTGGCCCGGGTTCTGCCGGGACATTTGCTGTCGCGAGTCCGAATCATCACCCTCCTAGAAAATAAAAAAAGATTGAATATAATTTTTCTGCATACACTTATTCTCATTCTCAGATTTTTCATAAATAAATTGTGTTTATCTACTGCAATTTTGTACATTTGTTATATATTATAGATTAATTATGACACATGAACCATAACGTATTACTCACGCCCCAACAAATTTATTACTCACATCTCAGACTAAAAATGTATTACTTACATCTAATGAGCAATAATATATTAATCACACTCAAAAATGTGCCGTTGCTGGCAATTAAATTGTAGGACAATTACAAGCTATATCCCTTCATGCATAGAATCTGGAAGAAACTAGACCCAAAATTATAGCTCAGTCTGTCACTATGATTGCATGTTTTCATGACAATAAGTCATTTTCGATTTATTACTAAATTGAATGTAGACATACACTAAACAAAGAAATGATTTAGTCAAGCTTCTTGCCTTAGTAACCTGCTATAGCTACTATACATATGTAAATCCAGCATTAATGCCCATATTCACCAGCATCCCATAAACTATTGAATGGATAAATTGACAATGTCATTGTGACAGAATATGCTAAAAACAAATGTCAAACAGCTTGAGTAGTGCTTGCAATTGGAGCTTTGATGACACCTTTTGTTTAATTATTCAGTGTCTCCAATAGAGAGAATCTAAAGTACCTACATTCCCTAGATAATGTATTTATTGTTGCTATAACAACAAATACTTATGGGTTCAATAGCTAATAAGGCACCTTACACGATCAATATTACTGTCAATATTTTAGAATAATGACAGTATTACTGTAAAAGGCACCCTACATGGTCAATAATACTGTCAATACTAGTACTGTCAATATTTTCTTCAATCCTTCTTTTATATTTATCAAGTAATCTATTATCTGGATAAACATCAGTAGTCTCTTCATTCCATCTTTACTATACCTTACACGATGAGTAATACTGGCAATATTTTAGAACAATGAACATATTAAATATTTTATCGTACAGTACTACTGTCATTATTCTAAAATATTGACAGTAATATTGATCATGTAGGGTGCCTTTATGATGATAATATGTTTAAAATGTTCATTATTCTAAAATGTTGACAGTATTACTTATCTTGTAAGGTATAGTAATGATGTAATGAAGAGAATACTGATCTTTATACGGATAATTGATTACTTGATAAATATAAAAGGAGGGTTGAAGCAAATATTAACAGTACTAGGATTGACAGTATTATTGACAATGTAAGGTGCCTTATAGATAGATTTATGGAACGTCAGTGAATACAGGGGCTAATAACATACGATTGTTTACACTTATTCTTCATGGATTTAAATTGTTATTTGCATACTATTTATGTACCTTTACCATATTTTAAATTATTGTATTGTGATTTTCTATATTGTTGTCCTGTAATTAGGATTTGTTCTGTTGGGCAATAAATCAATTATATGTCAAATTATTTCTTTCATTGCATAAAAATGAAATAAAATTGATTTTTTGTTTTTGCTAAATTGCCATAAAAAATATATTATTATAATATCTTAAATTATTTGCTTTAGTTGCATGAAAATAAAACAAAAGTGATTTTTTGATGCCATCAAAATTATCACATACATCTTGAATACTGTTATGGAAATCAAAAAATCTAATTATAAATATATCTCAAGTATGCATCATTATCAGTATAAAATGTGCAGAAAACCCTACAACTCTCAACATCAAGAATATAAAACGCTAATTTGGTAATCAATCCACGAACTGTTATTGTTTATTAACAGTCGCGATTGTTATTCTCAATGTTATTGGTCCTTCCCGTGGCAGGCGAGTTGGAGTGGGGGGGCAGCAAGATTGGTCGTAATGAAAGTGTTGGTAAATATCGATTTTGGTTGCGCGCTGGGCCTGGGCCCGGGACCCTGGGTACTTACATCGCTGTCCACATCGATATCCCTATCGTCGTCACTCATTTTCGGATCACACACCCCCGTTTCGCGCTGGTTGCTCACTAAATTCGCGTACGCGATGTCATCTACTGTTCCGCACAGCGGCCAATCGACTGTCTTATTTCGCTGCTGCCATCACCAGTCTCGCGTGCATGACCTGTCACGCTGTGGGGGCGCTTCAGTCGCACACATACACTATCACAATGGTCGCACCTTTGTTATGCTAATTTTGCAGGTGGGAAGGTTTATTAAGGGGGGTCGGTAACTGCTAAGGTCACTGCTTAAATATTTCAAAGAAAATAATGAATTGTGGTATTTTTGGATGTAATGCAAATGTTTTATTTAAATCACTATACCGACTGAGTTGGTGCTACTTGTTGGGTAACACACGTGACAAACGTCACTACGCTGCTGCACGTGATTTTCTAGCATGGGACAGAACCAATTTATATTTTCTAGCATGGGACAGAACCAATTTATATTTTCTAGCATGGGACAGAACCAATTTATATAATGATGTTTTTAAAGTGATTTTTAACATGACTCAAGCCTAGTGCTGCTAGTGAATGCGTTAACCATAGACAACTGGCGTTAACCAATCAGAAATTAGTAGCAACAAACCTGCATCAGCTGCTCTTCAGTCTCAATTGGTCTCTGATTGGATGATGCATGAACAGTGAAGAAATGCCGGAAAACATGGGCCAAAAAAACAAAATATACTCTGAAAACGCGATTTATGCTCGTATACATACACATATATATATATATATATATATATATATATATATATATATATATATATATAACTACAGTTTAAAAATAACGCACCCTTAAATGGTCATATTGCACCGATTAAATCCTTTTGCTATTTTTGTTCGAGGATTAATAGACATCTGTTACTACATGTAGTCATTTCCGTTTTAATACGTCTACAGGAATGTAGAGGGCAACATGTGACGGGCACATTTCGCCTATGCGTATCACGTGATCATTAAACACCAACCTTAAGGTGGGGTAATTCAAGGCCTACTAGATTTAGAAAATTATTTATTTATTAGTACGGGTATCAGTTATTAGATGGCACTAGGATAACATTTTGTAATATTTATTAAAGCAAGAAAGGAGGTGGGAGGAGATTATAGCCAAAAGAAGGATTGTCCTCCCAAAAGGAGGACGGTTGGCAACCCTAGGTAAAAGTTACAAAACAATTTTAGATATAAAACGAATTTAAAATAAAAATCGTTACTCATTAGCTCCGCTTTATGCCCATATTCCTCTCTTTCGTTTCTCTGCCTACGTTCACACGTAAGCCAGAGGCTAGAATTGAAATGATAAGGAAAACCTGGTCCTTGATGGCTGGGAAGCAAGAATATGCTCAGATGAGACAGACGGCTAACCACTAGACCACTGAGCTGGGTCTGAATGACATACTTGAAATACTTTATAAAATAATTAAAATCCATTGATATTTTGTATATTACTCACTAAATCATTTTTTATTGGTTGCATAATAGATTAAATAATACTAGACTAATTAATTCTGGGTTTCTTCTCTGGTGGCGGTTTGATCTTCTCCTGTTTAATCTCAGTCTTAATCTCCTTAACGCCGTCGCTGGTGCCGTTTTCCGATTCTGGCTTAGAGGGTGCGGGTGGCGCCTTAATTTGTGCCGGTGTGGGTAGCGGGTACTTTTTGATCAGCTCCCCCAGTAGCATATCAACGCGCTGGCGCTGGAAAAGCGAGGAGGGTTCCTCACGTGGCTTTTCCTCCTTGGGCTTGGGCTTTTCTGTGCTTGCACGTTGTGTTTTGAAATCCCACGAGTAACCTTTGCTCGGGTGGTATCGCGAGAAGCTGGATGCCTCTTCAAACGATGATTGGAGGTGGTGAACAGCAGAAAGCTAGAATTACATGTGAAAAAATTTTGTTCATTTATGCATGCATGGATTAGTGATAAATAAATAAAATAGAAATTGCAAGACATGCAGAAGAAATAAGAGAACAAACGAAAATGACTAGGGTGGAAGAGAACTTTATGGAGAATGATTCAGGAGGGACATACAGATATCTAAAAGCCATCAGATAGGGCTACAAATCTCTGTCTAGATTCTGCAGAAACGAAACAGAATAATTGGAATGCGATGCTCAGGACGTCAACAATATCTAGAAAGGATATTTCCAGACTCTACTAAGGGGAATAAAGGACCAGACAAGCTCTGAATTTGTGAGCAGAATGAGAAAAAAGGGCAGACCTAGAGGAAGTATAAGAAGCAATCAATTGTCCTCCCAAAAGGAGGACGGTTGGCAAGCTCTGAATCTGTGAGCAGAATGAGACAAAAGGGCAGACCTAGAAGAAGTCTAAGAAGCAATCAATTGTCCTCCCAAAAGGAGGATGGTTGGCAAGCTCTGAATCTGTGAGCAGAATGGGAAAAAAGGGCAGACCTAGAGAAAGTCTAAGAAGCAATCAATTGTCCTCCCAAAAGGAGGATGGTTGGCAAGCTCTGAATCTGTGAGCAGAATGGGAAAATAGGGCAGACCTAGAGGAAGTCTAAGAAGCAATCAATGCACAAAAAAGAAACTAAGCATCAGGAAGTGATGAAATTCCCCCTGAAGTGACCTAATGGAACATATCCATGCACTGATTACACTACTGGTACAATAGGATTAGGCATAAATAAATAAATGGCTAATACTCACCAGTCGTGAATTTAGAACACTAGCCAAATCAGGGGCTTGATAAATTACCCCTGCTATGATGTAGTAATCAGCTAAAGGGGTGACCTGTTGTGGGCTGTGCCTGTGTTGTTTTCGTATCACATACAAAATTGGCTCCTGAACATGCAGCAGTACATATTCCAGTCCAGTCATATTCCTGAAATTTTAAACCTGATATATCAATAATGAATGAATTACACCAAACATCAGTTTCATCACTTTCTTTTTTATTACTAGTAATATAATGAAGAAGAAAAATGTCAATATTAAGTGATTTTGATGAAAAATGGCGGTACTTACTGTAATTGGTCTGGATTGAGCCGCTGCATCTTAACAATCTCATTGTTGCAGGTGCGATCAAAAAATGGGTTTGATCGCTCAGAGAAGTAGTCCATAACATTGGTTGTGTTCAGAATAGGGATCCATGCAGAGTCATGCCATGATAAACTCAAAGGGTTGTCTGGGATGCCAGTTGCCAAACCCATGCGACTTTGTAACATTTTTGTTGCTTATGCTGTGTTTATAACTGAAATACAAATAAGTATTAGAGAAATCTAAAAAAGTACATAATTGGACAGTAGAAATGATTCATCTGTAGTTAATCACTCGGAAAGAGTGGTTAGAAATATAATTGACTGATTTGTCAAGAAACTTAAACAAGTTTCTAAACATATGCTATTTTCAGCATACTATGATCATGTCTTTTATTCAAAACATGCACAGTACATGAATACATTTCTTAATACAACTGATTTTATTTAAGGAACAACCTAACAAACAATACTATTTCATACAGATAGAAGGCACATACATAATTAAACTATATTTTAGTTTAGATGTGTTATCATTTAAAGGAATTATATCTTTTAAACATTCTCTGTTAGTGTAGAAAACTAGAATTAAACAGTGTAAACCATGGTTCAAGGTGAAAAATACATAATTATTATCACAGATGGTTTAGTTTTGGGTGCGATGATTAACCAACTACTTAGTTATTGCACTAACTACAACTAGTTATTTATCTATTCTAGCTATATTCTAAGAATATAAAATATAAAATGATTATTTAATTTCAAGACACGTCTTATTATAAACAACCCCCCTAGATAAATAATACTCTGACAACCCCCCCAACAAAAACAGAATGTTTTTAGCCAAGTCAATACAATTTGAGGTTATATTTAACACTCTTCACAAGAAATAATCGCAAATTCTTGGTAATGTAATGAATTAAAATCAATAACTCTGTGCAAACAAAATATCCGCTATAAAAACACAAATTTCAATCTCAATTTACCTCTAAATTCTGTGCTGCAACGCTTTACTAAACACCTCAACAGGACACTGACATACCAAATAAGGAGCTTTCACAATAACACAACAACCTGTGCTAATTAATTCGCATTAATTTACAGCCTTTAAATTAACCTCATACTGTGTAACCACAGAGAAAGAGTGTAAACAAATGCTTTTGCTATATAACAAGTGACAAATGGAGTTTATCAATTGTTTTATGCTTGAAAAGAAGATAGAAGTTGGCATTTGTTTTGATGGTTAGAAGAATTATGTGGTAAATAATTTTACATTTTATATGTATCAAACTATTTTATGTATAAATAACAACTGCTAGAATAATAATAATAATTTATTCTCTCATGCATTGATATACACTTAAAAATATATTAGTCATTATATTAAAAAACTAAAACTAGCGATTTGTCTAGTGTTATAATATTTTGTATTATAAAAATATAAAACACCCATATTTTTTAGATAATGGTTCTAAAAGTCCTTCTGTTGCACATGCACCCTGAATACCTGCTGCAATGTTGCCATCTTATAAATAATGAATGGAAACGTAGTGAAACAGCTAGGTTGAGAAGTCTAGAGACATCAACTGATAACCTACCAACTAGCCTAATTTTAACCTTAGGAAATCAGGTGATAGGACACTGTAAACTATCACCCATACCAAGCATTCGAGATGCATGTTTTGTGGAAACTGTGGTGATTGATAAGAATTTAAGGGGTAAAGGCCATGGGCGATTTCTTATGTTGCAAGCAGAGGAGTATTGCAAAGCAGTACTTCACCTAAAAATGGTTTATTTGAGCACTAAAGGACAGGAGGGTTTTTATGCAAAGCTAGGATATAAACGGTGTGAACCTGTTTCTATTTATGGCTCATTTACACCATCTAGAAAATATTCACCTATAAGAAAGCAGACTTTAAGTAGTGAAACTGTTATAAATACTACGAATGTACCTGTACCACCTCCAATACCAAATTTGTTTGGTAACAACAATAATATTAGTAGTAATGAAAAAATATTTATGAATAAAATTTTATTATAATTATAACATTTGTGATAAATATTTTTTTTTGATTTATTTCTTGCTGTGGATACCGCATGTTTTGCCGAATAATTGTGGCTGCTCAAGGGCATCTATGAGAAATTGGCCTAAATCATGTTTGGAGACAACACGGCCTGGGGATCTCTCATATGCAATGTCATATTCACCTTTTGGGTCATCTGAAAAAATAAAAAACCCTTTAACACCCTCACATTGTAAAACAAATCACACCTATTAATTGAGCCTATTTAAAGATATTTTGGTTTAATTTTGATATTTTGACATTTTTTCCAATTTGGAAACATTAGAAACTCAATTGAAAAAAATTCATTCAGCCATGAGGCTCTTCTGCTAGTCAAGGGAGAAACTCTGAGGAGTTTAATCATCCAATATTTAATTAAACTATACAGAAATCCTCTGAAAAACTGTGAAAGATGATTTGTGAACATTCAATCCAAAGGTGTTTGAATTCAGGCTCCCCAATGTTCAGTCAAGAGATGGATGATGCTTCTGAAACACTGAGTTGGGTCTCGATTTTTAAAATTGTAAATAATTATAATTTCAAGTATATTAGATTGTTTAATGCAAAATAACATAAGTTGTAATGCAACTAATTTAATCAAAAACAAACCAGTCTGATTTGAAAACATATTTTACCTGAAATATGTGGTGGTAGAACAGCAATATACTTCAACCCAGATGATTTCAAACAATCAAACTGCCTCTGATGATCAGCATTTAAATCAACAAACATCTTTGGCACCTTCTCTGGCTCATAGAATAGAAATGCAGACAAACAAACAGAAACAACATGTACATTTGTCTCCTTCATTGCTTTAATAATATTCTTCATGCTCTCACTAAGATCAGTTGTGGGCTCCAATTCATTTCGAGTGCCGAGAACAACACAAACACAGCTAACATCTTTCATTGCACCAAGCACATCTTCATATTTCAACGAATTGCCTTGATAGACCTCTACAGTTGATTTAAATTCATCAGGCACCTTCAGAGGGTCTCGTACAAAAGCCCTTACAGAAATTCCTAAAAAAATATTCATTAGATTACATTTTAGGAGCCACTATAAGATGAAGGTTTACCTTTATCAACTGCAGCTCGAAGGGCGCACAACCCCGTATTGCCGGTAGCCCCAAAAATAACAACTTTAACCATGATCACACCCAGTCACAAACAGCAGAACAATTGATTTAAATTATAGGTTAAAGGTCACATGCGTATTCATTGCAGACATAAAACCGCTCTTTAATCATTACCAAGCAGATATTGGATATTTTTAACATGTAGATAACTTTTTATCATTTCTGTTTACAAATTTGCATGACATTTAGCACAAACGCGCGGACACACCCCCTTTAACAATTCAAAATAAATTAAGTCTTCCGGTGCTACATCATCGTGCATCCGTCTACCAATCAAAAACCAGGTTTTTAGTGAAGATAGATATGAATTGTTCGGTGCAACTTCACTTTCTATTTTGCTTCCCGTGTCGTTTCTGCAGAGTTAATTTCTGGTATTAAGGTCGTTTTAGACAAGACAATTTCTTGGCTCAAAAGTTAGTCAAGATGCGAGACAATTTAAATTGTCTCGTATCAAACAGCAAATTATTTGATATATTGAATTGGATGGTAGATCGAATAGAAAAATATAACGTGTTATATTTGTCAAGGACTAATTGTATGGGAGGAGAATATATGAATATATTATATATTCATTTCTTGAACAACTTTTGAGCTAAGAAATTGTCTTGTCTAAAACGACCTTTATATATGTTTTGTATCAAATATAGCCTTTGATTGGCTGAAGGCAGGAAATAGAAGTATGCCAAGTCTGCTCATATTGTTGTCTTCAGTTTCTCTAAGAATGTTCTTGCCTCAGCCGATCAGGATTGGATTAGCTGTTCTCTCTTCTCATTTCAAACTTGTGCAGGAACATCTGTTGAATTTATATTCCGTTAATGGACGAACTGGTAACGCACCATATAGGCTTAAGCGTGAAATACATTATACTAGATTCGTTAAGAAACTTTAATAAGTATCTAGATACAACCTAAAAACTTGTTCATGCTTTACATAGTACTAGTTTCGTCAAGAAACTTGAACATGTATATGAATTCACTGGCGGAGCCTCACCAATAAGGCAAGGTGCCTTATAGAACCAAGCTGTAAGGTACACGGTCAATAATACTGTCAGTCCCAGTACTGTCAGTATGACTGCTAGCCCTATAAAGATATAAGCACAGAGCACTATAAGATATGGATATAAGTTTTGCTTGAACTAACTGAAAGTTCAAAGGATTATATTTTCTTTGGTTCAAAGTTGACAGCACAGTAACCTGTAACAAAAGTATGGATCACACAACTAATAATTTTAATTTGTGTCTAGTTGGTCACATATAGTATATGCCCGTGTTTGGTAGTACATGAGTGAAGATAGGCTTTAATTAAAAAAAAATAAGTTTTCAAATTGGCATCACTGATGGATTGGCAACCCTGAGCCATTTTGTTTCACCCGGCGACGCTTCCGAAACAAAAGTAGTTTGCTCGTGGAAAAATTCCTTTCGCTCAAATAAACGTGTGCGGGGCAAAGCTGTATTGATGAAGATATAATTACATATTTATCAAGTGGGTTTTAGCTAACATGAATAGAAGTGAACACATAGTGTACATGAAAATCCACCACTTGCATCCAAGTGGCACCGTTCAAGCCGACCAGCTGAAAATCGACGGCAAAACGAACCAAGTCATCAGTAAACACCCCATAAAATCCGAGCTGCCCTCCGCCTACATCGACATGGACTACAACTCCAACCCGGAGGAGAAATTCAAATTCAACTACTCGATCAACTTCAGCGACTCATCCATTCGAGTCATCAAACTGGGCGGCGTGGAGGACCTCAACCCGCTCAACTACGTCTCGGAGATCTCCACCGTTTTAACCGATCCGGGTGAGTCGAAAAATCCCACAATCATCCCAAAACGCGAATCCAAAGTGCCCAACATCCCCACAATGATCCGCTGCCAGAACTGCGACACGAACTTCCCCACCAAATACCAATTCCAACGCCACCAGTGCGAATTTAACGCCGAAAAAGTCGTCCTAAAACCCAACATCGATGCCAAAGACGTTGAAAAGGGTGTCCGCATGAAATTCGACTGTCCCACCTGCGCCAAACAATTCGTCAGCAAAAACAACCTCGAACGCCACCTCACCAGCCACGACGAGGACAACATGAACATCTGCGAGTACTGCAACAAGCACTTCGTCAGCGAGAACCGCCTGCGCATCCACAAAGAAAACCACTGCAAAAAAGCCGGCGACATCTCAAAATTCTACCGTAGCGACGTAACCGTGTGGAAGTGCATAAAATGCCTGCAAGTCTTCTCAACCGACACCTATGCCAACTGCCACGCGGAGAGCTGCGAAGATGTCCTCGACGTGGCGGAGTTTAAAGCCCTAGATTCAACCGAATTAAAGCGTGAGATCAACACGTTATTAAACGAAGCGCCCGAACTAGCTGAAAACGATATGGTAGCAAACCCCCAAAACAGCTGCAAGTATGTTGAACGGGTACTCACCGAGCTGCTTCTGCAATGCGAGTACTGCAACCGGACATATGCTGACAAGAAATCGCTACTTATGCACCAACGATCGCATTCAACTAAAGTGAATTACAACTGTGTTATATGCACCGAAACGTTCGAGTCGTATGTGAATGCAGCGAAGCACTGGCTGACACAGTGCACGAATGAGGCGAATTTGTTTTATTTGCCCAAGCTGACTTATTGCAGCTATTGTGATCGTACGTTCAAGTCGCATGAGGTGCTTTACTCGCATAAGATTAAGAAGAAGCATTATAGTCCGAAACGGTTTGTTGGGGACGATGAGGTGGTGGAGTGTACTGATAAGGAGGAGAATAAGGAGACTATTATTAAGTTGATCGAGGATGTGCTGTGCTCCATCAAGTTGAATGTTAATGAGAAGGCGGCGCGTGAGGGTGAGGTTGTTATGGATGAGTCCCCGCGGGATGTAGCTATTAAAACGGAAATGCTGAGCGAGACGAGTAGTTTGGTGATATCGGAGGATGCACAGGATGAGGTTTTTGTGACTGCGAAGAAGAGGAGGGGTAGGAAACGGAAGTTGATTACGCAGAATATTAAAAGTAAGCGACTGGCGGCTAATGTTGATGCGGGGTATAAGTATCAGTGTGAGAGGTGCGTGGAGGTTTTTAATAGTGTTTTGGAGCTGGAGGGGCATCGGGATAAGGAGCATCCAGCTAATTACAAGTGCGAAGAGTGTGATCAGGTAAAGTAGTGGTGGTTTGTTTTTGTTTGTTTGTGGTAGTCATTTTGTTTTTGTGTAGGTGGTGCATAGTTCTAAAGCTTTGCTGATACACAGCAGGGCCCATCAGAGCTTAAAGCCGTATGTTTGTGAGATTTGTAAGAGGTGCTACTCGCAGACGTCGCATTTGTGGCAGCATATGCGGTTTCACCAAGGTAAGCAATTGTGAACTCAAATGAGTAGTTATTTTCTTCATAGACAGGAGTAACATATAGAATGATCGATGAAGGTGCCACAAAATTCTCGCGGTTGAGAATATCTAGCATATTTTTAAATAATCTAAGAGAAACTCACCCTGTTAGTTAACGTCACTGCTTCCCCACGCAGAGTGTACGCAGTTGTTCTTCAAACTCAACATACTGTCACTGCTGTTAGGGCCTGTACCTCTGGTGTAGGTGAAGGTTCGGGTTGATCATACAGCGGGTATGTAGGTCGTAGGAAGAATTCCGTCTTTGTTCCCTTTCTTAGCTCTAATTTCACTCTCACAACTGTAAACTGTTTATCTCCGGGAGCTTATCCCAAGAGGATTCGTCCATAATGTTGACAACTTACTGACATTCAGGGTCAGGCGGACCTACCTTCCATGTAGCTGTTATTATTAGACCATAAGTGCGGAGGATTAGTGACTGTATCCATGTCATGGTCCTAAGTTGCTTGGGTATCTAGCTCTCCTCCACGAATTTAAGCTTGGCCCCTTCCCAGGGTTGCCCTTCACTCATCACCTTTGTCACTTAAAGTTTGGCGCCGTGGTTGATGCAGGAGATATGGAGGTATCCTGCCCTGGCAGAGACTATTGAAGCCAATTGACGTTCAGGATCAGGCGGACCACCTACCATCTAGCTGTTATTATTAGACCATTAGTGCGGAGGATTGTCGCTGGTTCCATTAGTGACTCCGGTATCCACGTCATGGTTCTAAGTTGCTTGGGTATTAAACTCTCCTCCACGAATTTGAGCTTGGCCCCTTCCCAGGGTTGTCCTTCACGCATCACTTTTGTCACTTAAAGTTTGGTGCCGTGGTTGATGCAGGGAGGTTTCCTGCCCTGGCAGAGACTTTATTGAAGCCAATGAATTCGGCGGCCATCAGTGCGTCAATTTTTTCGAGCAGATAAGATTTCATACTAATTATCTGCTCTTCGTTCAAGGACGACTCATAATAATTCTCAGGCAGTATTGCCATCTTGATATCTGATTTTGTATCTTTGTAAGACTTTCCCTCCGAAGATGAAGGTTCTGTGGGGCCCCTAATTTTCGCCGATCTTGTGTCATTCGGTGGTGGGCTTCCCGCTGATAAGTATCTCTTTTTGAATCCGTTGATCAACGGTATAGTCACTCCTTCTTTGCATAGTTCGCCTAGATGTCCCCAGATTTGCACTCTTTGAATAGGAACTGGTGCTTGGTCCCAGCTGCCTCATTTTTCAGCTTTCTTCTGGTACAGCTCGAGAGCTACTACTAGAGTCGCCTAATCGTTCGGTAGCTGTTTGGGTTGGTCTTAGCTAGTTTTGAGATAGCGATAGACGACAGACGACTGACGTGACACCAGGGAGATCAAAACGAACATCAGTTCACGATTTTAATGTTGTATTGTAAGATAGTACTAAGCCGTATCTTACAATACAACATTAAAATCGTGATCTAATGTTCGTTTTGATCTCCCCAATGTCTCGTCAGTATCATACCAGTAGTTCAACTTTTGGGGTTGAACACTTGTGTTTGCTGGGTTGTAATTACTATTATTTAAATCCATAAACAAATTTAGGCATAAAACCATTCGCTTGTCCTCACGAGGGCTGTGAGGCGCGTTACACCATCCGTCCAGACCTCAAAGACCACATCCGGAAAGTGCACACCCGGGAACGCCCCTTCAAGTGTTCCGTTTGTGACAAATGTTTCCTGACGGGGTCCGTTTACTACCAGCACCGTTTGATTCACACAAACGATCGACGATATGCTTGCGATGTAAGGACTCCTCTAAAAAAGTAACCTGTGTTCCCAATCCAACTTCCTATCCCTCTTCTGTAGATCTGCAACAAGCGATTTTTCCGTGCAGACGCTCTGAATAACCACCGGCGCATCCACACGGACGAGCGGCCATACCCCTGCGACGTTTGCGGCCGGCATTTCCGGCAGAAGGGCGACAGGAACAAGCATGTGCGTACCCAACATCCCGATTTTCATGGTTAAAATAATAGTTTTAAGGCGTTTTTATTCACATGTACAAAATAATTATAATACGTTACAATTTAAATAAGATTATTATCAAAAAAAAATGTTATAAAAGATTAAGCGATGCATTTTAATTAATTATAACAGTGGCGTAGCTTAGACAACTATGGCAGGAGTACACACTTGAAATACATGTGGTAGATAATGTTATTATGTGGTGTGGGAATCGAATATGTACATTTAATGGTCAGAGTTGACTGTGAGAGAGAATTGTATGTAGACTATTATGTAAATATGAATTATCTAACTATTACTATTTTGGGATATTATTAATTACCATTTAAAATCTGTGTGAAATTCACAAGAAAAACGAAACGAGCTTCACTTTTTACCTTTTTAAATATGAATTATCTAACTATTACCTAACTATTAACAAACTAAGGCTCGTAAGAAACAGAAAGAACAATAGCAAGGACTTGACGAGGAAGGACCTTTTTTTCCTCGTGTGGAGTTTAGTTCAAGATTATTGATGAATGTTGTACAGTGTAATTCCACCGGTAAAATATGAAGCTGACTATACCCGTCCACTATTTCAAACGACTTGAACTATGCACTACACTATCATCTGTTATTTATTTATTATTAAATTAGTGTCATTTATTAATTTAAGACTAATTAAAAAAATATATGTGAAGATAGTGTAATGCATAGTTCAAATCGTTTGAAATAGTGGACGGGTATAGTCAGGTTCGTAGGGGCCACCCGCCCACCCCACCTTCGCTCGCATAGTTTTTCCAATGGATACAAATGTTTTATATTGTTAAAACCATTCCAAGAAAAGCGTTATCCTATGAAAATACTATGCGAACAAAGGTGGGGTGGGCGGGCGGCCCCTAAGAACCCGACTATACCCTTCCACAATTTCAAACGACTTGAACTATGCACTACACTATCATTTGTTATTTATTTATTATTAAATTAATGTCATTTATTAATGTAAGACTAATTAAAAAATATATGTGAAAAATAATGTAATACATAGTTCAAGTCGTTTGAAATAGTGGACGGGTATAGTCAGGTTCGTAGGGGCCGCCCGCCCACCCCACTTTTGTTCGAATAGTTCTTTCATAGGATAACGCTCTTCTTGGAATGGTTTTAACAATATAAAACATTTGTATCCATTGGAAAAACTATGCGAGCAAAGGTGGGGTGGGCGGGTGGCCCCTACGAATCTGACTATACCCGTCCACAATTTCAAACGACTTGAACTATGCACTACACTATTATCCGTTATTTATTTATTATTAAATTAGTGTCACTTATTAATTAAAGACTAATTAGAAAAATATATGTGAAAAATAGTGTAATGCATAGTTCAAGTCGTTTGAAATAGTGGACGGGTATAGTCAGGTTCGTAGGGGACGCCCGCCCACCCCACCTTCGCTCGCATAGTTTTTCCAATGGATACAAATGTTTTATATTGTTTAAACCATTCCGGTATTAATGTTAACTTTTAATAGAAACTAGTAACTTGTTCAAGTTTCTTGTTGTCTCAAGTACCATGCAATTTACTCTTATAATAGTCTACAACCTATTAAGTAAATATGAATTTTCTAACTATTACCTAACTAATTATTAACAAACTTACTATTTTGGGATATTATTAATTACCATTTAAAATCTGTGTGAAATTCACAAGTAGAACTCGTGGAAAAATGAAACGAGCTTCACTTTTTAACTTTTTAAATATGAATTATCTAACTATTACCTAACTATTAACATACTAAGGCTCGTAAGAGACAGAAAGAAGAATAGCAAGGACTTGATGAGGAAGGACCTTTTTTCCTCGTGTGTGTGATGAAATCTAATTAATCCTTGATATTTAGATAATCCTTGATATTTAAATAATCCTTAATATTTAGATAATCCTTGATATTTAGAAGTCTGAGAAAACTTTTAAATAAAATATTTAAAGGATGTCAGGACAAAAAAACTGCGTTGGCTCAACGTTAATTCAATTGTACGCACAGCCAACTCTGAAAGGTCGTTTATTCGATCTCTCGAAATTTGCGATTTAAGCATAGCTAACACAGCCGAAATTTGAACTGGGAAGAATTGCGTTATACCGTTGTATTGAGTATACCATCAATAGTTATACCTAAACAACATTACAATATATAATCCAAGAACACAAATATATGATTTATATGTACAATGTTTATAGCATTACGCCACTAAATCACAAATGTTTGGATGGAATCGATGAGAAATAAGCGCACTTTTATATATTTAAAAGTTAATGTTCACAAAAATGAGCAACATTGAGCTTTTTGAGTGAAATAATTATAGACAAATGTTTCAAACACGCACCATATACATTAATTTAATTGAATGAACTAATCAAACTGCATATGATCGTCTGTTTGAAACACTTCAAGTCTATAAAAGTCATTTTAATATTCTTCAACAATGTGTTAAGTCACTGCATTTAGCATACTAAATTACACAATAATACTGCACAAGTCAAAATAATAGACAAGTAAAAAACTTATTTGTACTTGTATCAAATCGTTCCAATCAATTAAAGGCAAGTTGCACTGACCAGAGTCAGCATGTTTCGGCAATTAAACGGCCGCAAGGCCGGTGCCCATGGAGCCCACAACTGTAATTCTTGCTCTTACTTTCAATGGAGTGTGATCATCTTCATGTTGCAGGTCCGTGAGACTCGCTGATGTGGTCGAACTTCTCACTTCATGTTTTGTCTAAGTTATCGAATGCAGTATATTAGAGAAAATTCAAAAATATACACGGAGATTAAAATGAATTATGATTGTTATATTGATACACTATTGGTAATTTAAATTGTATTACGAAATACATCACGGGGTTGGCTGATATCACGCGAAATGTTCAAAATCAACCAATTGACTAACAAATTTTTTGGGATATTATTAATTACCATCCGGTATTAATGTTAACTTTTAACAGAAACTAGTAGTTACCGTAAAACGAGGTTACTTTGCACCGCGTGGGGTAACTTTGCACCAACGTCCGAAAAAGATTCATCGTGGAGCCATATGTGTAGTTTCTAATTTAACTGCGCAACATGTTAATCACAAGATGGAAGTGTCATCTGTAGATCTTGTGAGAGAGTGATTAGGAGATTTCTACATCAAAACCTAACTTTACGGGACTTGTTTATGACACCAATATGTTGCAGTATTGTTTAGTGTTGAAAAATTGCGAGTTCCACCGATTCGTGTGTAATACTATCAGATAAGTCACCATTTTAGTACCAGTTACACATCTTTGGCTATATATTTTGATAATTAGTTTATATTTAAAATCATCTGGTAAGTACTTGTTAACATTTTTAACACGTGGGGTAACTTTGCACCACAATATGGGGAGACTTTGCACCAACGTCAAACTGTGTTAAAACTGGTGAAACATTTTTTTTTAAATCACAAAATATATATAAGACAGAAGAAAGGCAATAGGATATATCAGAAAAGACAAAGCGAATTCAGCGGGATGATGACACTGATGATCCAGTATTGCAGGACTCTTCAGATGAAGAATATCCCAATTTTCAAACATACTCTGAGCAAATGGTAAAAGAAATGGAAAAGGAAGAAAAAGCTGCAATGATGGAAGGTACGAAATCTCTAGCAGATGCTCTTGGCATAATTGCCGCAAAGAGAGTTGTAGGAGAATACATGATTTTCAAATACGAAGGGGAATTGTTTTCTGGTAAAATAATATCATTGGAGTTGTAATTTCTTCTATGGTTAAATCTATCAAGTCGTGAAAATTGCCTGAAAATCCAGATGTTTCATACTATGATAGGGAGCATGTATTTGACAACATAAACCCCTCTACCATGGTAAATAGAAGAGGATTGTATCGAATTCCAGAAATGGAAAAGTTGGGTTGGCTGTAAATAATTAATTTGCAATGTGTCGTTTATATTTTTTGAAGAAAAAATCAGTT
Source organism: Lordithon lunulatus (assembly GCA_963942505.1). Classification (NCBI taxonomy): domain Eukaryota; kingdom Metazoa; phylum Arthropoda; class Insecta; order Coleoptera; family Staphylinidae; genus Lordithon; species Lordithon lunulatus. The sequence continues at coordinate 58,927,022 of OZ012668.1, read as the reverse complement.
CCATGAATACATTTTGTGTGCTCTATTGATGTTTTTAACTTCGCATCTTTCCTATATACAACGGAGTTTCGATCAAAATGATGTGATGGTGCAAAGTATCCTACTCAAAGGGGTAACTTTGCACCAAATTTATATAATTAAATATTGCATAATAAATTACTCACATTACATATATTTTATATTAAATAGCAACTAATAACACTAAAGAACAAAATGCAACAAGTCCCATATTTTTAACGCGCTTCAAAAAATATTTCTGTTCAATTAAAGACAAAAAACCTGAAAAATGGTGCAAAGTAACCTCATTTTACGGTACTCTTAAAGATAAACGTTTTGTGTTTGTTTCAGTTATTTACGTGGTTAATATGTTTTGTGTGTGTGTGTGTGTTAAAAAAATAATACAAACCCTTTCTAAATTATACACGATGATTTTAAAGTCAACTCCTTTTAGTAACCGAACTAGCAGCGAAACAATCAACACGACCCAGAAGAAAAGTGTAGCGTATGCGGTAACTTCAGCTAATATAATATAGAAACTCACACGATGTGATTCCTGGTAAAAGATTAAAGTATATTCGTCTATACTCTCTGGACACCTGTAACACGAAATATTTAGTTTTTACATCCTTTGAGGATTAAAAGTCTTTACTTTGTGCTATTGAGAACGGGCTCGAATTGGTCGCAAAAATCCTCCAGTCCCACTTGGAGCTGTGCGAGCGCCGCTATTGTCATAATGGTCATACCTATGGAGATTACAAGGGCTGGGAGGACGATCTGCCAAGGGCTGCTGTAGCTGCGATTGTTTAAAAATATTGAAATCCATAAAAAGTATGTAACTAATCTTTTGTATACAGCTAATCTTTTTTAAAGACTTTGGGATATTGAATTATTTCATATTCATAAGAATGTCGGCGATCATCACTAATCTATTTCTAATCTCTTTTAGCTGTACAGCCTCATTTAGGCTTTGTTTTTTCCAGATAGCTCCCTAATACGCTACTAGGAGTATTTGTTGCCTCGTTTTTACGTTTTAACATGATGAAAAATAACTGCAATCGCGGTCTCAAGCCTTGGTTTCCTAGGATTATAGGCCTCCTAGGCAGCCAGGACTTAAGACCGCGATTGCAGTTATTTTTCATCATGTTAAAACGTAAAAACGAGGCAACGGTAATTGGTAAAGTGGCCGTTTTTGACATCATTTTGACACACAAAGTTGTTTGTGTATTTATATAAATATGGTACCCAGTAAGCGGTATACCTCAATGTACCGGGAAGAATTCATGAATTACAGATGATTTAGTTTTCTTGTTCATGATTCTCTGTTCATTTACTGATTCTGTATATATTTTTTCATTTACGTTTTCTCTGTTATTTTATTTTAATTTAATTGTAATTTATTTTTCTTTGTCATTAGATTATTATTTTCGGTAAAATATTTACTGATTATTTTTGGTAATCTAAGAAAAATAAATTACAATTAAATTAAAATAAAATAACAGAGAAAACGTAAATGAAAAAATATATACAGAATCAGTAAATCATAAAATAAATTAGAATAAGAATAACCTAACAGAATAAATAATTATTATTACAAAAGTCAAACGAGTACTTACAGTTCGTGACTACTGGCAGACCCTCCTCTAGACAGGATGAGGAAAAACGATAGTAAGATCATCGCAACGATGCAATTGAAGATGAAGAAGGAGCTTATAGGGCTGCAGTCGCGTTCTCTCCCCCAAAACGTTTCACTGTTGTAGAATGACGTGTTTTGGGTGAAATTGCCGATGATGGCGTAGCACTTGTCGACTGGTTTGAACTGAAGTTTTGCACCAAAGATGCAGTAGTTGCCGAAACCGGCGAGGATGTGCGCGAAGCAGTAGCCCACCGCGAAGGAGTTGGTTGCGATGCCGAACAGCGAAATCACATGACTGGCTACGAAAGTAAGATCATTTACAACTTTTGTTTTATTTCATCCCATATTTTCTTATATATAACTCTTTAGCAACGAGTTGCGTTAAGGGCTGGTTCTACAATTGACATTGTAATTGGAGAATAAGGCTTTCCTGGAATAAGTTTGACATATTGACGTTAATATTTCAAACTTATTCCGCGAATAGCCTTATTCTCCAGTTAGATGTCAATTGTAGAACCGGCCCTAAGACACATTTAAAACTATTTATGATATAAATTTCTTAACAACACTGCTTTTTGCTGTTAAATGATCAAAAACAGCTCAATGTAGGCGCTTTCGTTTAGCATGGTTTATTATTGCTAGTCGCCCCCGTGGCGTGCAGTATCGGTAAGGTCTTGCAGTCGTGCGCCTCCGGTTGTAAGGGCCGATGTAGAATTATGCGCATCGGATGCGGCAAATAGAACAAGAAACAATAAACCCGTACCAGCTCAGAGTGATAAACGAAAAGCACTTACATACATACATACATAATTGTCACGGATAACACTTTAGATATTGACATTTATAATTTATAAATGTCACATGACAAGTATCAATTTATGCATATTAGTTTATGTATTAAAATATCTGGTGTGAGCACCACACGATTTTTCGAATAATAATATAAACTCAAAAATTTTAGAAATATTTAAAAAATGTATCATTTCTACTTTTTTTGACATTTTTACAGTTTTACATTTTGACAATATATATATACGTTCCATAAATCTATCAATAGCTATTGAACCCATAAGTATTTGTTGTTATAGCAATAATAAATACATTATTAGGGAATGTAGTTACTTTAGATTCTCTCTATTGGAAACACTGAATAATTAAACAAAAGGTGACTTCAAAGCTCCTATCGCAAGCGCTATTCAAATTGTTTGACATTTGTTTTGGCATATTCTGTCACCAGGACATTGTCAATTTATTTCAATATTTATTTCATTATTATTTATTATTCAATAGCTTACGGGACCTTTAAAGTTTATGGGATGTTGGTGAATACGGGCACTAGAATCGTATTTGGTTCGATTTCAATCCTACATGTGAACATGGCTGATGAAACACAAATACACCTTGTAGCGTAAGCTCCAAAACAAAAACAAAATTATGTTACAGTTTTGTGATTTTCACTAAAAAATATAATTTTTAATGAAACATGTTTGTGCAAGAAACTTTTATGCGCGACGGGCTTCGTAATAAAACAAATCCACCGCACTGTTTATATTTATAAACACAAACACATGTCAAAATATTATTCACATATTTTACTCACCCTTCCATATTTTGGGCACTAAAACCGACTCCTTTTCGACGACTTGAAAGTACTTGTCCACGAAAAGCATGTTTGCCGCGTCAACCGTATTCTATGTACTGTCGATGTAATATGTTCACGGCTTTCATCCATTGATCATCTATCAAAATAAACATTATCTCATCCGGTCGCCCGTTTCGTTTGTTTACAAACCGTGACACGCCCAGCGGCGGCAGGCGAGCCCCCCCGTTGCGTGTTTTTTGTTTTGTTGTGAGTGACCTAGCGTGGGTGGGCACTATTTCATGGATTTTGTGTGGGAATGAACGAACGAGTGGTTGCATAGGGACAACTGTTATAACAATTTTAACAATATTAGTTTCTACAATAGAGATAATAACTAATATTCGTATAAAAACTGCATTATATCAGTTTTTAGACGAATATTAGTTATGAAAATCAATTTTTCTGTTTAGAAATTTATAAAATACATATAATAGATTATTGACTGTGAAGATTTTCAAGCAGCTTGAAAATAATTTCAATCCGCTTGAGAAGATTTTCAAGCAGCTTGAAAATAATTTCAAGCCAGTTGAAATTTTCAAGCCTTTTCCACCCCAGCCTTTTGCAGATTTTGCATAACCCCTCCAAAATACAGAGTTCTCCCAAAAATAAACAAATACATAAAAATAAAAAGTTTTTCTCGTCTCTTTAAATGATTTGTAAAGTACTCTTCACATTAAATCATTGTCTTCGAGAAATAACTGATAGTTATAGTATTTGTTATAACTCTGGCTATACATCATCGGGTTCTTTTAACTGATATTATTAATGATATTGGATTTAACCCTCATCATCTCGGTGGATATTTCGCTTGGTGGCTGTAGCTACCCGTTGCGCAGGTTCGGCGAAATGTACGCATTCCCCCCCAGGAAGCCGTTGCCCATGCGCCCCAAAACCGCACGCAATAATTCCCCCCTTTTCAGTGGACAACAAAATCCGCTCGCGCTCTCATCTCCCTCATCGCGCCCCTACTGTATACACAAAAACACAAATTTTATTTACCAACAACATTTATAATTTACAAGTTGAGTGGTTGTAGTTTTTAGACTTTAGTGACGTAGTGCGTGCTAGATTAACAAAACAGAACAAAAAAACTTCTAACAGAACGAACACAAATTGTGCATAATGATGGATGGGATTTGAAGTATGGTCGACCATCAGTTGGAAGACACTTAGAAAATGTTGGCCGCTTCCGAGACGAATGCCATCAGCGGTGAGTTTTATTTTATGTCTTTGTGTTGTTGTTGATGGCGCAATGTGGCCACAAACGTCTGCCGGTGCGTAGAAGACACAATTGATTTTCCACTTTGCGTGGTGCCGCTGCCGAAACTAGGTCACAAGGGCATTTTCCTGCGAAGCGGGTCAAAATCGCAATTTTCCGGCGGCTATGGACTCCGAATAACACATCTTGAAACTCATTGCTGACATCAAACATTAGATTGTGTTTGTCCGCAATAACAAATATATGATTATATTAAATTTATAGGGGCTATTAATATAATGTTTACAACCCGTTTTTACTCGGATTTGCTCGGGAATTCGCATATATTTAACTTTAGATTTTAATATATTCAATTTTTTTATTACAGTATGTAATGGTACGTACATATACATTTCGAATTTTATTGCGCAAATTGTGAAATTGAGTTTTTATGCAGCGGATACTCATACAATTTTTACTAGTTGATTAAAACACGTTTTTGTTGGCTCTGAAACTGATTTAGTAAAATTTGATGACCATAATCCTTGGTTATAAAACGTAGATCATTAAATCATCATTAAAAATCATTCAAATATGTTTTAGAGCCAATAGTAAAGTATTTTAGTTAACTAGAAAAATTGTATGACATTCCGTTGGATAGTTTTTGATCTTAAAATCTTAATACAATTTCATAATTTGCGCCATAATATAATTCTAAATATATATATATATATATATATACACACTATTGTAATAAAAATGTATGCATATACTAAAGTCAAAATCTTAGAAGATGAAAATAAGAACATAGATCATTTTAGCAAATTGTAACTAGAAAAACTTAATCTCTATATCAATTCTACATATAAAACATAAGTTACAAAAATACCTAAAAAACTAAATTGAATGTAAATGTAATATTACATTAAATTTAAATTTTTTTAGGTTTATTTTCATGTTGCAATTTCATCTTGAAATCTTACTCCCCAAAAAACTACTTTAGGGCTGTGTAACATGAAAAATACTTACGTCATGAAATTGTAACTAGAAAAATGTAATCTCTCTATCAATTCTACATATAAATCGCAAGTTACATATCAAATTTACATTTAATTTACATTTTTATGGGTATTTTTTCATGCTGCAATTTCATATTGAAATCTTACTTTCCAAAAAATTACTTTGGGGCTGTATAACATGAGAAATACTAATGCCAGTAATATGTAACTAGATAAATTTAATTTCCCAATCAATTTTACATATAAAACTTTAATGATTTATTTAATTTGCATTTAATTTAATTTTTTATCGCTAGTTTTTCATGTTGTAATTCCATCTTGAAAATCTTACTTTTCAAAAAAAAAAACTTTAGGGCTATATAACAAATGTAACAAGAGAATTTTAATTTCTCAATCAATTTTACATATAAAACTTTAATTATTTAATTAATTTACATTTAATTTATATTTTTATAGCAATTTGTTGCAATTTCATCTTGAAATTTTACTTTCCAAAAAATTACTTTAGGGCTGTGTAACATGAAAAATACTTACGTCATGAAATTGTAACTAGAAAAATGTAATCTATCTATCAATTCTACATATAAATCGCAAGTTATATATTAAATTTACATTAAATTTACATTTTTATAGGTATTTTTTCATGTTGCAATTTCATCTTGAAATCTTACTGTCCAAAAAATGACTTTGGGGCTGTATAACATGAGAAATACTAATGCCAGTAATATGTAACTAGAAAAATTTAATTTCCCAATCAATTTTACATATAAAACTTTAATTATTTATTTAATTTTCATTTAATTTATATTTTTATAGCAATTTTTTCATGTTGCAATATCATATTGAAATTTTACTTTCCAAAAAATTACGTTGGGGCTGTATAACATGAGAAATACTAATGCCAGTAATATGTAACTAGAAAAATTTAATTTCCCAATCAATTTTACATATAAAACTTTAATGATTTATTTAATTTGCATTTAATTTAATTTTTTATTGCAAGTTTTTCATGTTGTAATTCCATCTTAAAAATCTTACTTTTCAAAAAAATTACTTTAGGGCTATATAACAAATGTAACTAGAGAATTTTAATTTCTCAATCAATTTTACATATAAAACTTTAATTATTTATTTAATTTGCATTTAATTTATATTTTTATAGCAATTTTTTCATGTTGCAATTTCATCTTGAAATTTTACTTTCCAATAAATTACTTTAGGGCTGTGTAATATGAAAAATACTTACGTCATGAAATTGTAACTAGAAAAATGTAATCTCTCTATCAATTCTACATATAAATCGCAAGTTACATATTAAATTTACATTTAATTTACATTTTTATGGGTATTTTTTCATGCTGCAATTTCATCTTGAAATCTTACTTTCCAAAAAATGACTTTGGGGCTGTATAACATGAGAAATACTAATGCCAGTAATATGTAACTAGAAGAATTTAATTTCCCAATCAATTTTACATATAAAACTTTAATGATTTATTTAATTTGCATTTAATTTAATTTTTTATCGCAAGTTTTTCATGTTGTAATTCCATCTTGAAAATCCTACTTTTCAAAAAAAATTACTTTCGGGCTATATAACAAATGTAACTAGAGAATTTTAATTTCTCAATCAATTTTAGATATAAAACTTTAATTATTAAATTAATTTACATTAATTTATATTTTTATAGCAATTTTTTCATGTTGCAATTTCATCTTGAAATTTTACTTTCCAAAAAATTGCTTTAGGGCTGTGTAATATGAAAAATACTTACGTCATGAAATTGTAACTAGTAAAATGTAATCTCTCTATCAATTCTACATATAAATCGCAAGTTATATATTAAATTTATATTTAATTTACATTTTTATAGGTATTTTTTCATGTGGCAATTTCATCTTGAAATCTTACTCTCCAAAAAATGACTTTGGGGCTGTATAACATGAGAAATACTAATGCCAGTAATATGTAACTAGATAAATTTAATTTCCCAATAAATTTTACATATAAATCTTTAATGATTTATTTAATTTGCATTTAATTTAATTTTTTATCGCAAGTTTTTCATGTTGTAATTCCATCTTGAAAATCTTACTTTTCTAAAAAAAAAAATACTTTAGGGCTATATAACAAATGTAACTAGAGAATTTTAATTTCTCAATCATTTTTACATATAAAACTTTAATTATTTATTTAATTTGCATTTAATTTATATTTTTATAGCAATTTTTTCATGTTGCAATTTCATCTTGAAATTTTACTTTCCAAAAAAATACTTTAGGGCTGTGTAATATAAAAAATATTTACGTCATGAAATTGTAACCAGAAAAATGTAATCTCTCTATAAATTCTACATATAAATCGCAAGTTATATATTAAATTTATATTTAATTTACATTTTTATAGGTATTTTTTCCTGCTGCAATTTCGTCTTGAAATCTTACTGTCCAATAAATGACTTTGGGGCTGTATAACATGAGAAATACTAATGCCAGTAATATGTAACTAGAAAAATTTAATTTCCCAATCAATTTTACATATAAAACTTTAATGATTTATTTAATTTGCATTTAATTTAATTTTTTATCGCAAGTTTTTCAAGTTGTAATTCCATCTTGAAAATCTTACTTTTCAAAAAAAATAATTTACTTTAGGGCTATATAACAAATGTAACTAGAGAATTTTAATTTCTCAAACAATTTTACATATAAAACTTTAATTATTTATTTAATTTTCATTTAATTTATATTTTTATAGCAATTTTTTCATGTTGCAATATCATATTGAAATTTTACTTTCCAAAAAATTACTTTAGGGCTGTGTAATATGAAAAATAATTACGTCATGAAATTGTAACTAGAAAAATGTAATTTCTCTATCAATTCTACATATAAATCGCAAGTTATATATTAAATTTATATTTAATTTACATTTTTATAGGTATTTTTTCAAGCTGCAATTTCATTTTGAAATCTTACTTTCCAAAAAATGAATTTGGGGCTGTATAACATGAGAAATATTAATGCCAGTAATATGTAACTAGACAAATTTAATTTCCTAATAAATTTTACATATAAAACTTTAATGATTTATTTAATTTGCATTTAATTAAATTTTTTATCGCAAGTTGTTCATGTTGTAATTCCATCTTGAAAATCTTACGTTTCAAAAAAATTACTTTAGGGCTATATAACAAATGTAACTAGAGAATTTTAATTTCTCAATCAATTTTACATATAAAACTTTAATTATTTATTTAATTTGCATTTAATTTATATTTTTATAGCAATTTTTTCATGTTGCAATTTCATCTTGAAATTTTACTTTCCAAAAAATTACTTCAGGGCTGTGTAACATGAAAAATACTTAACGTCATAAAATTGTAACTAGAAAAATGTAATCTGTCTATCAATTCTACATATAAATCGCAAGTTACATATTAAATTTAAATTTAATATACATTTTTATAAGTATTTTTTCATGCTGCAATTTCATTTTGAAATCTTACTTTCCAAAAAATGACTTTGGGGCTGTATAACATGAGAAATACTAATGCCAGTAATATATAACTAGACAAATTTAATTTCCTAATAAATTTTACATATAAAACTTTAATGATTTATTTAATTTGCATTTAATTAAATTTTTTATCGCAAGTTGTTCATGTTGTAATTCCATCTTGAAAATCTTACGTTTCAAAAAAATTACTTTAGGGCTATATAACAAATGTAACTAGATAATTTTAATTTCTCAATCAATTTTACATATAAAACTTTAATTATTTATTTAATTTGCATTTAATTTATATTTTTATAGCAATTTTTTTATGTTGCAATTTCATCTTGAAATTTTACTTTCCAATAAATTACTTTAGGGCTGTGTAATATGAAAAATACTTACGTCATGAAATTGTAACTAGAAAAATGTAATCTCTCTATCAATTCTACATATAAATCGCAAGTTACATATTAAATTTACATTTAATTTACATTTTTATGGGTATTTTTTCATGCTGCAATTTCATCTTGAAATCTTACTTTCCAAAAAATGACTTTGGGGCTGTATAACATGAGAAATACTAATGCCAGTAATATGTAACTAGAAGAATTTAATTTCCCAATCAATTTTACATATAAAACTTTAATGATTTATTTAATTTGCATTTAATTTAATTTTTTATCGCAAGTTTTTCATGTTGTAATTCCATCTTGAAAATCCTACTTTTCAAAAAAAATTACTTTCGGGCTATATAACAAATGTAACTAGAGAATTTTAATTTCTCAATCAATTTTAGATATAAAACTTTAATTATTAAATTAATTTACATTAATTTATATTTTTATAGCAATTTTTTCATGTTGCAATTTCATCTTGAAATTTTACTTTCCAAAAAATTGCTTTAGGGCTGTGTAATATGAAAAATACTTACGTCATGAAATTGTAACTAGTAAAATGTAATCTCTCTATCAATTCTACATATAAATCGCAAGTTATATATTAAATTTATATTTAATTTACATTTTTATAGGTATTTTTTCATGTGGCAATTTCATCTTGAAATCTTACTCTCCAAAAAATGACTTTGGGGCTGTATAACATGAGAAATACTAATGCCAGTAATATGTAACTAGATAAATTTAATTTCCCAATAAATTTTACATATAAATCTTTAATGATTTATTTAATTTGCATTTAATTTAATTTTTTATCGCAAGTTTTTCATGTTGTAATTCCATCTTGAAAATCTTACTTTTCTAAAAAAAAAAATACTTTAGGGCTATATAACAAATGTAACTAGAGAATTTTAATTTCTCAATCATTTTTACATATAAAACTTTAATTATTTATTTAATTTGCATTTAATTTATATTTTTATAGCAATTTTTTCATGTTGCAATTTCATCTTGAAATTTTACTTTCCAAAAAAATACTTTAGGGCTGTGTAATATAAAAAATATTTACGTCATGAAATTGTAACCAGAAAAATGTAATCTCTCTATAAATTCTACATATAAATCGCAAGTTATATATTAAATTTATATTTAATTTACATTTTTATAGGTATTTTTTCCTGCTGCAATTTCGTCTTGAAATCTTACTGTCCAATAAATGACTTTGGGGCTGTATAACATGAGAAATACTAATGCCAGTAATATGTAACTAGAAAAATTTAATTTCCCAATCAATTTTACATATAAAACTTTAATGATTTATTTAATTTGCATTTAATTTAATTTTTTATCGCAAGTTTTTCAAGTTGTAATTCCATCTTGAAAATCTTACTTTTCAAAAAAAATAATTTACTTTAGGGCTATATAACAAATGTAACTAGAGAATTTTAATTTCTCAAACAATTTTACATATAAAACTTTAATTATTTATTTAATTTTCATTTAATTTATATTTTTATAGCAATTTTTTCATGTTGCAATATCATATTGAAATTTTACTTTCCAAAAAATTACTTTAGGGCTGTGTAATATGAAAAATAATTACGTCATGAAATTGTAACTAGAAAAATGTAATTTCTCTATCAATTCTACATATAAATCGCAAGTTATATATTAAATTTATATTTAATTTACATTTTTATAGGTATTTTTTCAAGCTGCAATTTCATTTTGAAATCTTACTTTCCAAAAAATGAATTTGGGGCTGTATAACATGAGAAATATTAATGCCAGTAATATGTAACTAGACAAATTTAATTTCCTAATAAATTTTACATATAAAACTTTAATGATTTATTTAATTTGCATTTAATTAAATTTTTTATCGCAAGTTGTTCATGTTGTAATTCCATCTTGAAAATCTTACGTTTCAAAAAAATTACTTTAGGGCTATATAACAAATGTAACTAGATAATTTTAATTTCTCAATCAATTTTACATATAAAACTTTAATTATTTATTTAATTTGCATTTAATTTATATTTTTATAGCAATTTTTTTATGTTGCAATTTCATCTTGAAATTTTACTTTCCAATAAATTACTTTAGGGCTGTGTAATATGAAAAATACTTACGTCATGAAATTGTAACTAGAAAAATGTAATCTCTCTATCAATTCTACATATAAATCGCAAGTTACATATTAAATTTACATTTAATTTACATTTTTATGGGTATTTTTTCATGCTGCAATTTCATCTTGAAATCTTACTTTCCAAAAAATGACTTTGGGGCTGTATAACATGAGAAATACTAATGCCAGTAATATGTAACTAGAAGAATTTAATTTCCCAATCAATTTTACATATAAAACTTTAATGATTTATTTAATTTGCATTTAATTTAATTTTTTATCGCAAGTTTTTCATGTTGTAATTCCATCTTGAAAATCCTACTTTTCAAAAAAAATTACTTTCGGGCTATATAACAAATGTAACTAGAGAATTTTAATTTCTCAATCAATTTTAGATATAAAACTTTAATTATTAAATTAATTTACATTAATTTATATTTTTATAGCAATTTTTTCATGTTGCAATTTCATCTTGAAATTTTACTTTCCAAAAAATTGCTTTAGGGCTGTGTAATATGAAAAATACTTACGTCATGAAATTGTAACTAGTAAAATGTAATCTCTCTATCAATTCTACATATAAATCGCAAGTTATATATTAAATTTATATTTAATTTACATTTTTATAGGTATTTTTTCATGTGGCAATTTCATCTTGAAATCTTACTCTCCAAAAAATGACTTTGGGGCTGTATAACATGAGAAATACTAATGCCAGTAATATGTAACTAGATAAATTTAATTTCCCAATAAATTTTACATATAAATCTTTAATGATTTATTTAATTTGCATTTAATTTAATTTTTTATCGCAAGTTTTTCATGTTGTAATTCCATCTTGAAAATCTTACTTTTCTAAAAAAAAAAATACTTTAGGGCTATATAACAAATGTAACTAGAGAATTTTAATTTCTCAATCATTTTTACATATAAAACTTTAATTATTTATTTAATTTGCATTTAATTTATATTTTTATAGCAATTTTTTCATGTTGCAATTTCATCTTGAAATTTTACTTTCCAAAAAAATACTTTAGGGCTGTGTAATATAAAAAATATTTACGTCATGAAATTGTAACCAGAAAAATGTAATCTCTCTATAAATTCTACATATAAATCGCAAGTTATATATTAAATTTATATTTAATTTACATTTTTATAGGTATTTTTTCCTGCTGCAATTTCGTCTTGAAATCTTACTGTCCAATAAATGACTTTGGGGCTGTATAACATGAGAAATACTAATGCCAGTAATATGTAACTAGAAAAATTTAATTTCCCAATCAATTTTACATATAAAACTTTAATGATTTATTTAATTTGCATTTAATTTAATTTTTTATCGCAAGTTTTTCAAGTTGTAATTCCATCTTGAAAATCTTACTTTTCAAAAAAAATAATTTACTTTAGGGCTATATAACAAATGTAACTAGAGAATTTTAATTTCTCAAACAATTTTACATATAAAACTTTAATTATTTATTTAATTTTCATTTAATTTATATTTTTATAGCAATTTTTTCATGTTGCAATATCATATTGAAATTTTACTTTCCAAAAAATTACTTTAGGGCTGTGTAATATGAAAAATAATTACGTCATGAAATTGTAACTAGAAAAATGTAATTTCTCTATCAATTCTACATATAAATCGCAAGTTATATATTAAATTTATATTTAATTTACATTTTTATAGGTATTTTTTCAAGCTGCAATTTCATTTTGAAATCTTACTTTCCAAAAAATGAATTTGGGGCTGTATAACATGAGAAATATTAATGCCAGTAATATGTAACTAGACAAATTTAATTTCCTAATAAATTTTACATATAAAACTTTAATGATTTATTTAATTTGCATTTAATTAAATTTTTTATCGCAAGTTGTTCATGTTGTAATTCCATCTTGAAAATCTTACGTTTCAAAAAAATTACTTTAGGGCTATATAACAAATGTAACTAGAGAATTTTAATTTCTCAATCAATTTTACATATAAAACTTTAATTATTTATTTAATTTGCATTTAATTTATATTTTTATAGCAATTTTTTCATGTTGCAATTTCATCTTGAAATTTTACTTTCCAAAAAATTACTTCAGGGCTGTGTAACATGAAAAATACTTAACGTCATAAAATTGTAACTAGAAAAATGTAATCTGTCTATCAATTCTACATATAAATCGCAAGTTACATATTAAATTTAAATTTAATATACATTTTTATAAGTATTTTTTCATGCTGCAATTTCATTTTGAAATCTTACTTTCCAAAAAATGACTTTGGGGCTGTATAACATGAGAAATACTAATGCCAGTAATATATAACTAGACAAATTTAATTTCCTAATAAATTTTACATATAAAACTTTAATGATTTATTTAATTTGCATTTAATTAAATTTTTTATCGCAAGTTGTTCATGTTGTAATTCCATCTTGAAAATCTTACGTTTCAAAAAAATTACTTTAGGGCTATATAACAAATGTAACTAGATAATTTTAATTTCTCAATCAATTTTACATATAAAACTTTAATTATTTATTTAATTTGCATTTAATTTATATTTTTATAGCAATTTTTTTATGTTGCAATTTCATCTTGAAATTTTACTTTCCAATAAATTACTTTAGGGCTGTGTAATATGAAAAATACTTACGTCATGAAATTGTAACTAGAAAAATGTAATCTCTCTATCAATTCTACATATAAATCGCAAGTTATATATTAAATTTATATTTAATTTACATTTTTATATGTATTTTTTCATACTGCAATTTCATCTTGAAATCTTACTTTCCAGAAAATTACTTTGGGGCTGTATAACATGAGAAATACTAATGCCAGTAATATGTAACTAGAAATTTTTTATTTCCCAATCAATTTTACATTTAAAACTTTAATGATTTATTTAATTTGCATTTAATTTAATTTGTTATCGCAAGTTTTTCATGTTGTAATTCCATCTTGAAAATCTTACGTTTCAAAAAAATTACTTTAGGGCTATATAACAAATGTAACTAGAGAATTTTAATTTCTCAATCAATTTTACATATAAAACTTTAATTATTTATTTAATTTGCATTTAATTTATATTTTTATAGCAATTTTTTCATGTTGCAATTTCATCTTGAAATTTTACTTTCCAAAAAATTACTTTAGGACTGTGTAACATGAAAAATACTTACGTCATGAAATTGTAACTAGAAAAATGTAATCTCTCTATCAATTCTACATATAAATCGCAAGTTACATATTAAATTTACATTAAATTTACATTTTTATAGGTATTTTTTCATGCTGCAATTTCATATTGAAATCTTACTTTCCAAAAAATTACTTTGGGGCTGTATAACATGAGAAATACTAATGCCAGTAATATGTAACTAGAAAAATTTAATTTCCCAATCAATTTTACATATAAAACTTGAATTATTTATTTAATTTGCATTTAATTTAATATTTATCGCAAGTTTTTCATGTTGTAATTCCATCTTGAAAATCTTACTTTTCTAAAAAAAAATTACTTTAGGGCTATATGACAAATGTAACTAGAGAATTTTAATTTCTCAATCAATTTTACATATAAAACTTTAATTATTTATTTAATTTGCATTTAATTTATATTTTTATAGCAATTTTTGTATGTTGCAATTTCATTTTGAAATTTTACTTTCCAAAAAATTACTTTAGGGCTGTGTAATATGAAAAATACTTACGTCATGAAATTGTAACTAGAAAAATGTAATCTCTCTATCAATTCTACATTACCACTGTTGAATCTCGATATCGGATGAGGCGAGAATGTGATGGAACCAACTCGCCAAAGCTTATTTACCAGAAGATTAAGAAGGATAATGTTTTAACTACAATATTTATTTATATAATACTTGCAACACGTACACACTCATCATCTCTCATCAATAATTATCAAACACAGTAGAAAACGTTCTTAAATTGCATTAGCGATTATTACTAGGTAGCTCATCCTTTACAGACTTGAGATACTGATCGTATTTCACATTAAAGTCATCCCACTCTTCTTTGTTTTCACATGGCGATTTATCCCGTTTACCGTTGCTGGTAGCAAGACACCATGTGCCATCCTTGTCCTTCAGGATGCCAGATATCTCCCCGGAGCATTCACATTTGGGGGGCGATGGGATGTTGCAGGGCATGACATGGTCCAGCAGGATGCCTTCGCAGTTCGTCTCGTGGGCCGTGTTGGTCCGCGCTTGGTAGCCTTCACCGCATTTGCATGTGGCCGCGAGGGCATCATCTTCTGCGGGTCTGCCCATTACTGCTAGGAAGTAGCAGGAGAATAGAATGACTGTCTTATGCCTAAAAGAAAAACTTTGAATTATTTTTCTGCAATTTGTACAGAAAAAAAAGTAGGCATAAAGCTTGCTTTTAACAATAGAAAATTGATACTATCTGAGAAGGAAGAGTAAATAGACTCTTCTTTCTCAGATAGTATCAATTTTCTATTGTTAAAAGCAAGCTACTACTTTATGCTACTTATAAGAATATATTATACAAAAATATATTTCCGAAAAAATATTTTTATACGAATTACACCTACTAGAAGTATAATTCATATTCTGACACCTAATTTTCATAAAATAAGAAACTAGTGAGTATTGAAATTATGATATACTTATGTAATGGATATATTGAGAATAATTTTACAAGATTTCAAATTTGTACCTTAACCGGTTTAAGACTTATGATTTTTTTAGTCCACTAATTGACCATTTTGGATCTCAAAAATATCAATCGGTCGGCAAATAAATGATAACATTTAAACTACTAATGGTAAAATGATAAAACTTAAAACTGAGATTATAAGTGCTTTAAAGAATACAAATAAAAATCTGGATGTCTTCAAGTTTTCTCATTTGCATATTACAGCAATCAGAATACATACACTATTTTGTTAACAATAACTCTTGTAATATAAAATTATTAACTTAGTCGATTTTTTAGTATATTCCTTTATATATTGAGAATATTTTTGCATATTTTCAGATTTATAACTTGATTGGTTTGCGAGTTATAATTTTTTTTGTAACCTATTGTTATATTAGCGGGCCTAGTAATCGCCGTTCAAAATGGCCGACCGACAAAATATTAGTTGGTTGGTAAAAAAAATCATAACTCGTCAAATTATTATCTTAGAAATCTCAAATTTACCAGAGTTATTGAAAACAGAATAAAGAATGTATAAAAAAAATATATTTCTGAAATAATATGTTTATACGAATTACACCTACTAGAAGTATAATTCATCTTCTAACATCTAAATTTCATGTAATAAGAAACTGGTGACACTCAAGTTATGTTAAAGTTATGTATTGATATATTGAGAATAATTGTACAAGATTTCAAATTTGTACCTTAACCGGTTTAAGAGTTTTTAGTCCACTAATTGACAATTTTGGATCTCAAAAATATCAATCGGTCGGCAAATAAATGATAACATTTAAACTACTAATGGTAAAATGATAAAACTTAAAACAGAGATTATAAGTGCTTTAAAGAATATAAATAAAAATCTGGATGTCTTCAGGTTTTCTCATTTGCATATTACAGCAATCGGAAGACATACACTATTTTGTTAACAATAACCTTTGTAATATAAAATTATTAACTTAGTCGATTTTTTAGTATATTCCTTTATATATTGAGAATATTTTTGCATATTTTCAGATTTATAACTTGATTGGTTTGCGAGTTATAATTTTTTTTGTAACCTATTGTTGTATTAGCGGGCCTAGTAATCACCGTTCAAAATGGACGACCGACAAAATATTATTTGGTTGGTAAAAAAAATCATAACTCGTCAAATTATTATCTTAGTAATCTCAAATTTACCAAAGTTATTGAAAACAGAATAAAGAATGTATAAAAAAAATATATTTCTGAAATAATATGTTTATACGAATTACGCCTACTAGAAGTATAATTCATATTCTAACATCTAAATTTAATTTTTACGAATTAGGTATACATTATTAAACTAAACTAAATGACTCATAGAAAATTACGAATAACAATGTAGTGCAGAGTTCAAGTCATTACGAAAAGTGGACGGGCATTGTCTGGTTGGTATGGGCCACCCGCCCACCCCACCTTCGTTAGCATAGTATTTTTCATGGGATAACACTCTTTTTGGAATTGTTTAAACAATGAGAATCGACTATATCCATTGAAAAAAACTATGCGAGCAAAGGTGGGGTGGGCGGGTGGCCCCTACCAATCGGACTATGCCCGTCCATTCTTTCTAATGACTTGAACTCTGCACTACATTGTTTCAAACAACTTTTTTTACGAATTAGGATTACATTAATTAACTAAATTAATTGAATCAAAAAAAGTTACGGATAATAATGCAGTGTAGAGTTCAAGTCATATTAAATAGTGGACGAGCATGGACTGGTTGGTATGGAATACCCACCCACCCCACCTTCGTTCGTATAGTTTGTTTCATGAGATAACACTCTTTTTCTGAGTTGTTTAAACAATGTAAATCGATTGTATCCATTGAAAAAAACTATGCGAGCAAAGGTGGGGTGGGCGGGTGGTCCCTACCAAACAAACTATACCCGTTCACAATTTAAAATGACTTGTAGTCTGCCTCACACTGTCACCCAAGAATTTCTACGATTAAAAAAGTTTCATTGATTTATCCTTGTTTAATTTATAAAAATTTGCAAAAAATAACATGTATTGCAGAGTTCAAGTTATTAGAAATAGTGGATGGGCATAGTGTGGTTGCTATGGACCACCAGCCCACCCCACTATTGTTCGTATAGTTTTTTTCAATGGTTACAGTTGATTTACATTGTTTAAACTACTTTGAAAATAATGTTATCCTATGAAAAAAACTATGCGAACGTAGGTGGGGTGGGCGGGTGGCCCATACCATCCAGACTATGCCCGTCCACTGTTTCTAATAACTTGAACTCTGCACTACATTGTTATTCGTAATTTTCTATGAGTCATTTAGTTTAGTTTATTAATGTATACCTAATTCGTTATATTTTTTACCAATTAAGCTTACATTAATTAACTAAAATTAATTGAATCAAAGAAAGTTACGGATAACAATGTAGTGTGAAAATTACGGTAGAAGGCATATGATTAAATACAAATAAATTATTAACGTTTATTTTTTATTGTACGATTATACAATATTATATTACATAATAATGTCATAAAATATAAAGTAATTATAAATATGAACAATTCTATTTACTTAAATGTTAGTTGTTTGCTCTAGAAAAATCCTTACATGACTAATAACGCTTAAAAAAAAGTTGGCATGACGAATTAAACAACGTTGAAACAGTTACAGAGCAAAACAAATATTTGCTGTCGCGTTTCTGATTGTATCGTTTTTCGGAATCCCCGCGCGCACCAATAAAAATACAAATACCTCGTGTTTTTCCCGCTTATTAATTCCGCGAACGACTCTGAAAAAACGCGAAGGTCGTCGCGGGTCTCGCAAGAAATACAACGTTCCAGCTATTGCGGGTATTGTAATTTTTTTTCCTGCGACTCTTTATGCCAGCTAATTGCCGGCACGGTATTGATTTTCCCGGGGTAATAATAATTAACTGGACGTTGTGTACAGTTTTTTTTCTCTCGTATTCAACGCCTGACCTTGCTCTCGTACTGCGTAATGTTTGTTAATTAATTAATTTTTAATGATGTCACACGTAGATGATTATTTAATCTTAGATAACATTAATTTGAATATGAATAATATAATAATCTGCTTCACACAGGAGTCTTGAAATCATCTAATCATATAATATGCATATATCTATATATCTGTATTAGGAATTAAGGAAAAACTCTTTCAGCTTCAAGTATCGTTGAGGTCGAAACTAACGAGTGGATCCCAAAACTAATGTCATTGATGTAGTAGAAAGGGTGATACGAGATAGTGGGGAGGCCACATAGCATGCTATGCCCATCGAAGATGGACCAAGAGATACCTTTATTTCACGATTGACGGAACAGATAAATATTTTTTAACTCAGTATCATGTATCACTCCAAATCTTTAAATGCAATTTCCTGGAAAATTTGTTTATATAACCATATAATTAATTATTAATTAATTTTTATAATTATTATATATATTATTAATTTTTATGCTGCAGAGAAAACTATCCATAATTTTAAAGATATGTGAAAATGTTATATGGTTTTTTAAAGTTACCTACTATAAAACTAACAGAAGGTTCTAAATACGAATTTGGAACAACCTATGACAAAAACTAAATCTTGTATGAAGATGGGATTTGTCACTTTTGTGACTTTTTTATAATATTAGTTTCACTAAAATTGTTCTAATTCTCTTTATTGACCTTGTCTGTTAATGAAAGTTTTATACAAGTATCCACATGTTCATTAATAAGCGTCTACAATGTTGGTTTGTAAATAATAGCAACACAAAAAAACATTAATACTTACATTTTTAATTTTAAATAATTATAACACGACCAAGTTAAACTTTGCACTGTCTCGACCAAATCCGCACGCGCCTCCTTATACGCGTTTCCCACTACTCTGGCTTTGGCTTGCGCAACCACAACAATAACAATGCTTCATTAGCATACCCAGCATGCCTTCAGGTGTTTATAATAATTTTAATCGACATTTCCGGGCATTAAAATTGAATTGGTTTCCCATTGTTATGTGTTTGCCGCAGTGCGCGTTATTTTTCGCCGGTTGTCCTATAAATAGACCGCCCGCTGGGGGTGGTGCGCGCGGGGTTGCAACGAATGTTGAGAACGCAGCAGGAGAAAACTAATAAACGGGAGAACGCCTTAAGTCCCCCGGGCAACACACATACACATATACGTACATAAAGCCACACGTTTGTTTTAGTTGAGGCAAAACTTGGCGTGGAATTAACTGAAGGCAATTGGAAACAAAGAATGAAATTATGGTTGGAGATTGCTTTTTGTTTCAACAGTTATTGGCTAGATGCAGGGAATTTTTAGTCGTTAGTTTTTAGACGAAAATAGATATTCAAAATATAAACAAAATAATTTAGTCACAAAATTAATATAATACAAAAATCCGGCTCCTTAATTATCCTGTATACAACCCTTCCAAAGACTTTCATATTTCTTAAACAGATATAACCCCGAATGATTTGGAAATGGTCCCTTTTTGTTGAAGGTTCTCAAGTGTCTCGTTCTTCTTTGTTCATTGCGTTACTGTTGTTGTTTTTCAAGTAATAGCTCTTTAATTTTTCCTTTGAAGTAGTTTATATTCATTGTTTTTGGTTCTTCATCAAGGGCATTATACATGTTTGTGATTGAATATGTTGAAGGTTTTTTTGTTGATAGTTCTTAGGCTTTCTTTTCCTCTTGTATTGTATTTATGATAGTCTTTATTTTTCTGGAATTTTAGGCTATCGATTTTTTGCTATTGGTATTATGTTCATAATTCTGTATATCTGTATGTATTTATAGCTATTATCCCAAAAGCTTTGCTCCCGGTAAAGGGAGAAGCTCAGAGGAATTTAATTTTCCGGTAGTTCCCTTAACTTCAAAGAAATCCTCTGAAATACTGTGAAAGTTAACACGAGAAATTTCGCCCACAATGAGGTTTCTCGCTCCCTAATGCTAAGTACCAGCGTTGAGTGAAGAATCAATTGATTCTTCACTCAACGGTACCAGATAGAAGGCGCCTCTAATCACCAAGCCACCGAGCTAGGTATAATGTATATATTATTAAAGTTTTGAATTTTTATCTTAAAATAAGAATAATAAGCTTATCTTAGACTCATTCTTCAATACCTTAATTTCATATAAATATATTATTTTTTATTTATAAGAAGAATGTGTTTATATTCATTCTATTTTTGCTCGTGAAAAGATTGTCTGTGGATTGAATTTCTGTAGTCTAGAAATTTCAATCTCCCAGCTGTGCAATTCGGAAATGCAATGAAAATTGAGTTAAGTGAGAGGACGGGGCGACCACTTGCTGGATTGCGGCTGCACACGCGGAGCGCCACACCAGACGGCCGCCCACGCAAAATGGGTCTTTCCTGCCCCCCACCTGATGCGGATCGATCGCGCGCGCCTAGTTCATTGAACACATGCACACACGGCATGAAAAACAGCTGAACCGGCCGCCGCCGCCGCCGCCACCGCCGCCTGCTGTGCTGCACGTTCGCCGGTGCACGTTGCGCAGTAGGCGGGGGGTGTGTTGCAGGAATTCATTAATCAAATCCCTGCAAGTGTATGCGATAAAAAAAGTAAACTTACCCTCCCGTTGCAACTGAATCACGGATGTGAATTGAAATTAAGGCTGCATTCAATCTAAAATCTATAAGCATTTTTAATTTTATATTTTTTTTAAGTGTTTTTCAAAACATCACCTAGCTCAGTAGCCTAGTGGTTACAGGCGCCGTTCGTCTTTTACTGAACTAAAATCCCTTCAATTTTTCTTTCTTCGATATTTCATTTCTTTCATTGCCTTCCATTTTAGCCGCTTTCTATAATAGAACTGACTGGATTCAGCTTTTTGGGCCAGGGGCCAGTCAGACTTCGGTGAAATGATGATACTCGGGCCCAGATGATACCCCGACCCCCACTGCTGCAAACGGGTAGCTCCGTAAGGCGTGGGGCGAGTTCCTACCTGAACATTTTTGTTGTTGTTTTACTGAAGGTATCCTCTACTTCGTCCTCTCATTTTAGTAGACTTAGAGCCTGTTTTTCGTAAGAAACACAATAGGCTGGGTGTTTCTTACGAAATTAACGTCGAGTTACCCTTCCATCTCTTTGATGGTCTGCCAGGTAGACCACTGAGGATATCGAAAGGTCAAACCTCATGGTGGGTAACCTTTCTCGAATCACAATTGTTTTCTGTGAAACCTTTCTCGAATCACAATTGTTTTCTGTGAAGTTAAGCTAAATACAGATGATTTCATTCCTCTGAGCTTCTGCCTTTACCAGCAGAAAAGCCTTCGGGCTGATACCTACAAAGATAGAAGTTTTGTTTGCCTCTATCCTCTATTATGGTTACGGCTCTGTGAAAGATGCACTCCCAAGTTTGGGTTTTCGAAAAATTTTAATGTTATTCGTTTGTCCACGTTTCTCCAAGAAAATTGTACGATTTTCCACGATTTCAAATAAGAAATTATATCTTGCTCATATGGGTTACTAATAAATGAATAAATGAATAAATGAATAAATGAATAAATGAATAAATGAATAAATGAATAAATGAATAAATGAATAAATGAATAAATGAATAAATGAATAAATGAATAAATGAATAAATGAATAAATGAATAAATGAATAAATGAATAAATGAATAAATGAATAAATGAATAAATGAATAAATGAATAAATGAATAAATGAATAAATGAATAAATGAATAAATGAATAAATGAATAAATGAATAAATGAATAAATGAATAAATGAATAAATGAATAAATGAATAAATGAATAAATGAATAAATGAATAAATGAATAAATGAATAAATGAATAAATGAATAAATGAATAAATGAATAAATGAATAAATGAATAAATGAATAAATGAATAAATGAATAAATGAATAAATGAATAAATGAATAAATGAATAAATGAATAAATGAATAAATGAATAAATGAATAAATGAATAAATGAATAAATGAATAAATGAATAAATGAATAAATGAATAAATGAATAAATGAATAAATGAATAAATGAATAAATGAATAAATGAATAAATGAATAAATGAATAAATGAATAAATGAATAAATGAATAAATGAATAAATGAATAAATGAATAAATGAATAAATGAATAAATGAATAAATGAATAAATGAATAAATGAATAAATGAATAAATGAATAAATGAATAAATGAATAAATGAATAAATGAATAAATGAATAAATGAATAAATGAATAAATGAATAAATGAATAAATGAATAAATGAATAAATGAATAAATGAATAAATGAATAAATGAATAAATGAATAAATGAATAAATGAATAAATGAATAAATGAATAAATGAATAAATGAATAAATGAATAAATGAATAAATGAATAAATGAATAAATGAATAAATGAATAAATGAATAAATGAATAAATGAATAAATGAATAAATGAATAAATGAATAAATGAATAAATGAATAAATGAATAAATGAATAAATGAATAAATGAATAAATGAATAAATGAATAAATGAATAAATGAATAAATGAATAAATGAATAAATGAATAAATGAATAAATGAATAAATGAATAAATGAATAAATGAATAAATGAATAAATGAATAAATGAATAAATGAATAAATGAATAAATGAATAAATGAATAAATGAATAAATGAATAAATGAATAAATGAATAAATGAATAAATGAATAAATGAATAAATGAATAAATGAATAAATGAATAAATGAATAAATGAATAAATGAATAAATGAATAAATGAATAAATGAATAAATGAATAAATGAATAAATGAACAAATGAACAAATGAACAAATGAACAAATGAACAAATGAACAAATGAACAAATGAACAAATGAACAAATGAACAAATGAACAAATGAACAAATGAACAAATGAACAAATGAACAAATGAACAAATGAACAAATGAACAAATGAACAAATGAACAAATGAACAAATGAACAAATGAACAAATGAACAAATGAACAAATGAACAAATGAACAAATGAACAAATGAACAAATGAACAAATGAACAAATGAACAAATGAACAAATGAACAAATGAACAAATGAACAAATGAACAAATGAACAAATGAACAAATGAACAAATGAACAAATGAACAAATGAACAAATGAACAAATGAACAAATGAACAAATGAACAAATGAACAAATGAACAAATGAACAAATGAACAAATGAACAAATGAACAAATGAACAAATGAACAAATGAACAAATGAACAAATGAACAAATGAACAAATGAACAAATGAACAAATGAACAAATGAACAAATGAACAAATGAACAAATGAACAAATGAACAAATGAACAAATGAACAAATGAACAAATGAACAAATGAACAAATGAACAAATGAACAAATGAACAAATGAACAAATGAACAAATGAACAAATGAACAAATGAACAAATGAACAAATGAACAAATGAACAAATGAACAAATGAACAAATGAACAAATGAACAAATGAACAAATGAACAAATGAACAAATGAACAAATGAACAAATGAACAAATGAACAAATGAACAAATGAACAAATGAACAAATGAACAAATGAACAAATGAACAAATGAACAAATGAAAAATTTATGATACTATTTTATATTCCATATTTAATTATGCCTAAAATAAGCCTGTTTTTGATATGTTTCACCCAAAAAAAAGTCTCTAGAAAAGTTTTTATAAAGTGCTGTTTTAAATTAATCGACTGAGTTATAAAAATTTTAAAAAAATCAAAGATTTTAGATATTTAAATTTATGATATTATTTTACCGTATTTAATTGGGCTGAAAATAAGCCTATTTTTGATATTTTCCATAATAAATATTCAATAAAAAATAAAATATCAATTCATATAAAGCCTGCAGATTTTTTTTATTGTACAAGCTGTTTTAAATTAATCGACTGTGTTATAAAAAATGATAAAAAATCAAATATTTAAGATATTTAAATTTGTGATTTTATTTTACATTCTATATTTAACTGGACTTAAAATAAGCTTATTTTTGTTAATTTTCATTCAAAAATAAAGTCTGCAGATTTTTTTTTATTGTACAAGCTGTTTTAAATTAATCGACTGAGTTATAAAAAATTATAAAAAAATCAAAGATTTTAGATATTTAAATTTGTGATTTTATTTTACATTCTATATTTAATTAGACTTAAAATAAGCTTGTTTTTTGATAATTTTCATTCAAAAATAAAGTCTGCAGGAATTTTTTTATTGTACAAGCTGTTATAAATGAATCGACTGAGTTATAAAAAATGATAAAAAATCAAAGATTTTAGATATTTAAATTTATGATATTATTTTACTTACCGTATTTAATTGAGCTGAAAATAAGCCTATTTTTGATATTTTCCACTCAAAAATAAAGTCTGCAGCATTTTTTTTTATTGCACGAGATGTTTTAAATTAATCGACTGAGTTATAAAAAAAGATAAAAAATCAAATATTTAAGATATTTAAATTTGTGATTTTATTTTGCATTCTATATTTAATTGGACTTAAAATAAGCTTGTTTTTTGATAATATTCATTCAAAAATAAAGTCTGCAGAATTTTTTTTTATTGTACAAGCTGTTTTAAATTAATCGACTGAGTTATAAAAAATGATAAAAAATCAAAGATTTAAGATATTTAAATGTGTGATATTATTGTGTATTCTATATTTAATTGGACTCAAAGTAAGCCATTTTTTGATCATTTCACCGAAAAATAAAGTCTGCAGGAAGCTTTTTATTGGTTTAATAGAATTTTTAAACTGATTGAAAAAATTTAATAAACAAAACTAAAAGGGCTAATGTAAAAGGGCTAATCTACAAAGGCCAATTTGCGGCTCCATTTCAAATCTCATTTCAAAATAGTTAAAAATGAACTATTAGTATCAAGTCCTTGAAATCAGTTTTGTCCTTTTGTTAAAAAAGCAGAATGGCCCTTATTACTATTATTATTATGTATTATTATGTATTATTATGTAACAATTCTCTGTTTCCTTTTCTCTGTAACTAGATTAATGTCTGTTGAGAAAAATAAATAAATAAATTAAATTAAATTAAATTACGCTACACAGTCGATATATATTGACTGTGTAGCGTAATATAAACGTGTCCTAGCAAAAATCAAGAATATAACTTGAATCCAATTTATTCCAATACTTTAGTATGTTACGATTTGATTTAAGTACATACAATTTCGTGGAATCTTATACCGTACCCTGGATGCATAGATTTATACATACCACAATAATTACATGATGAATAATAAAGGGTGTTTCGATCAATCTGGAAGATTCCACGCGACGGCACGTTGTGGTAGTGAAAGTACACGTTGTATGTCTTTTTATTTGAGGGGAGGTCGGGTGCGAATGTAATCGATTTGACGTTGCCAGCGGGTGAAAAATGTCTGCGTGGGCGCGACCACTTGTTCGCTCACTGGGAGCAGGAAACAGCCCTTGGTGCAGGATTATTTGTGATGGTTACGATTCTGGGGCATTAAAAACGAACATAAAAACACAGTGAGGACGTTGACCGAATAAATTTGAGTGGTATAATTAAATGTCGTTTTATATGCCACATTTATATCATTTATAATGTGATCAAATATTTTATGTTGAAGATTATGTTTGCTAAATTTACTATTTATAATGTCCACTAGTATCAAAATGCTACAAAACTAGAATGTAGTAGGAAGAGATCATAAACTAATACGAATTTTACCATCTGAATGTTCATTGTATTCGGATTCAAGAATAATTGGACGCTTTATATATAATAAACCTTTATTAGCATTAACAATCCTCTACACAGTTTGTAATAAACTTAAAAAATAAACAAAAGTTATACATCTTTTAGTATCCTTACAGCAATATCATATAATAACCCACCATTAGCCATTCTATTACAGAAAAACAAAGAGGTCTAATCTAGCCTACCTACCTACCCTACCATTAGCCATTCCATTACAGAAAAACAAAACGAAACAAAATTAAATTAAATTTGATATTCATATTTACATAAATTATTTATTCATTCTTTCTTTCCCGCAAAACAAAAAGAAAGACTATCCCTATTGTTTGTTATATACCACATTTTAGTTCTTTTAGTTGCTTTATTGACCTCATTACACTCAGTCTTCTATCCTCATCTAAAAACCACATCCAACCTTTGTTCACTATCTTACATCCTTCCTTCACCATACGTTCTCCATGTTCATTTAACCAGTGCTCCCATTTATCTTCACCTTGACCACATATACCACATTTCCTATAGCTATCACCCATCCAATCCTTGAACCATTCTTCCTCGTTTCCACATCTGAAGCGACAAATTAAGGTTTGTGACCTACAGTGGCCCGCTCACTTCAGATATTCTGGCTCTATATAACATTATTACATAGTATCATATTATTATAGAAAGACATAAAATAAAAACATGTACAATAAAAACAACCGCCTTGCAACACAACAAACAAACAAGTTCATGACTACAATACAAGAAGAAAAAGTGAAATTCACCTAACAAAGAATAAAACTAGCACCCTAAATAAAAGCCTTATCATAGACAACTCATTGGAATATAACAAGCTACCAAAATATATTAAAGACATCAAGGACAACAAAACATTTAAAAGTGAGTGCAAAGAACATATAAAAAGTGAAATGACGCAACAATTGACCATCTAACCAACCATCCAAGACAACAGACAATCGAAGCTGTTTTCTAAACCAAGCAGACGGACAAGCTATAGTCCATCTGTTTGCAGGAAACATTTTTTTAAATCTGTATTACTTTTGTATATATTATTATATCTTAGTCTTATTTAAAAAAAAGTATTTTACGGTGACGCTAGGAATTTAACAGAAATGGAATTAATTTTTATTATTTTATTAATTATTTGGCTCCTCTATTCATGTTAATAATGCGTTTTGGTTTTGTTTTTGATGCAGGTCCTGACGGTGGTACGCTACTAGGTGCCATCGCGGGCCTAGGAGTCCTATTACTGGTGTTTCTTCTCTACCTAAACAAGAAGTGGCTGTGGGGCTCTGTGGGGTCCATGGGATGCTGCGACGAGACCTGCCCACCGGTCTCTTCGAGACCAGTTCCCTCGCCTCCGGTGCCTTCAAATACACTTCCAGTAAAAACAAAACTAGGTAAGCAAACCAAATATATTATTATTGAAAATTAAATTAATTTAATATCCAACGTCCTCATTATGTGACGAATTAATGACCTCGTCACATAATGAGGACGTTATGGACTACAGACGCTATAGATAAGTAAGGGACTATCTGCAGCGCCGCGTTAGAACTAGAATCTTATACATTGTATTTTGTTTATGTTTGCATTCGTTTTACCTGTTTTTAGTGAGCAATTATTGAATTCGTATGTGTAACTTCGATTGTGTATGTATTTTGTGGCACGCGAAGAGATCAGTTATGGTTTTTTTTTATTATAAAGTGGCACGCAGATCCATGACGATTGCCGAGTCTTGTGTATTGTTTTATCCTTTCATCTGTTAGTATTTGAGAGTTTTTAAAAGTATATCTCGCAGTATTTGAAAGTGTTTTTAAGTACCGGCCGACAAGAGTAACTGGACATCGCGTCCCTATATTCTTTAGTAGATGACCACATTAGATGTTGAGTATGGTTTTACAATAATGCGTCCTCGTTTAGTCTCGCAATTCACATTAGTTGGAAAACATAAATTGCTGTCAGTTGGCTTTATATTTTTATTGAAGACTGCTCATTTTTGAGTTGTCCCTGCATGCCAGCTATTTATTCATAGTTCTGACTTTCTTCTTGTTCGGTAAATGTGTTTGTTTATTAACTTAAGTATACTAGAGTTTATTTTGAAATTTTGTGATTTAATTATTTAACTACCTAAATAAAATTCCTAATCTAATTTGTTAAAAAGAAATCATTTCAAGGCCACTTCTGACGTGGCGCCCCGACCAATCCATAGTTCATTCATCCAGCGAAAATCAATATCACTCCATCGCAACATCGCGTCCATCGATTCGTAAATACATATATAAAAATATACAAGTCTTATCGACTTATCGAGCGCGCCCGCATTCATCGGGCTCGGTTTCAGAAGAGCCGTGTCCGTCCATGCGATCGCCATCAAACCCAATGTTCTATTACAGACACTTCGTCAACTGCAGTAAGTTTTTTGTCCCGCTTTTGTGTTGCGCTGTGCCGATTTGTTTTTGGGTCACCAGTGCTGTGCCGGTTTGTGGGGCGCCGCAGCAGGGCTGCGTTAATTAAAATCGCCACTGTGAATACGTTTCATGTTGGGCTATTTTATTGATTGTTGTGCGTGCTATTACGTCGCCGGGGGCGACCTTGAAATATGATAAGGTGCGAACTATGTGTATTGGTTTGTTATATATAAAAAATATATAGCCGGGTAATTACAAGACATTTTTTGGTGAATGCAACGGGATGACTAGACTAATTTTTGAATTTATTCAATTGAGTATCTAAATTTATATCTACAGTTATGGTTATTTATTTATTTATTTATTTATTTCCCAACAGGACAAGCCCAAAAAAGGGAAATTTCTCATTAATGATACAAATAAGAACTAAGACTAAGAACAAAAATTTAAAAAAACTTGAAAACTATACCATTAATATATACATTTACATCATATCATACCAGTTTTTGAGACACTTTTTGATTATTTTATATTTTATTGTTATATTTTCTTGTATTTTGTTCGTTTGTTCGTAATATTTGGATTTGCTAATTTAAAAATTCGTAAAGAATACGTTGCAAAACTGTTACGCCCGGTTTCTCCTACGAATCTTAAAGATCGTCTTATATAAGCTCGTCTTATATAAGCTCGTCTTATATAAGCTCGTCTTATATAAGCTCGTCTTATATAAGCTCGTCTTATATAAGCTCGTCTTATATAAACTCGTCTTATATAACCACGTCTTTTTATTCTGTTGCACCAAACATATGTAGATCTTACTAACTCCCGGTTTCTTCAACGAATCTTAATTAGTTTAAGACCGTCTTAATAATAAGATCATTATCTTTTGTTTTTTTTATACGTAGTTAAAGAATACTCGTTCGACGGTGGCGAATCGAGTAGCGAGAGCGAGATGGGCGGTCCCCGGTCGCACCATCAAACGCCATCGGGGGCGACCGGGCCTTACTACCCCCCGCGCCAGGTGCACCACGACCTCATCTCGCTGGTGGAGAAGGGCAGGGTCGGGGTCAGCAGCAACAGCTCGTGCTGCAGCTCCACGACCAGCTCGGTCGGTGAGAGGCACGGCGTACCCGCCACCAAAGTCACCGCACAGGTCAATACCAACAATATTGCAAGGTAACAAATTTCCCAAAAAAGAAACATGTGCAATAATTGTATGTATTATAATGTCTTACACAAAAAAATTCTTTTATTTGGCATGACAACTCAAAAAATACAAAAACTCTCCAATATACAAGGCTCATCAAGAACAACAACAAAAATTTATTTACATAAAATATAAAAATAAAAGTAACAATTAGCAAAATACACATTAACAGCATAAATAACCCTACACTCCCTCTGCCCTCGCCACTTTCCTTTCCACGTCAGATTTTGACGCCTTTCCCATCCTCTCCTAAATTCATTCAGCTTTCTGCAATTTCCAACCCACTCTGCTTTCACACCCTCACATAATATGTCTTACATTTCATGTTAATAGAAACAGAATGTAATCTTTATTAGATCTTTTCTCTCTATCTCATAAAGACACCTTACACGGTCAATAATACTGTCAATCCTAGTAGTATCAATATTTGCTTCAATCCTCCTTTTATATTTATCTAGTAATCAATTATCCGGATAAAGATCAGTATTCTCCTCATTACATCATTATTATACCTTACACGATGAGTAATACTGGCAATATTTTAGATTAATGAACATGTTAAACATATTATCATACAGTAATACTGTCATTATTCTAAAATATTGACAGTAATATTATATCGTGTAAGGTGCCTTATACACACATCTTGCTCTGTCCATAATTTCATTTAATTCTAAATTTCTCCTCTCATTTTATAATCTCTATTTCTTTTAATATCTATATGTATCTCTGTTTCATTACTTTAATATTTCCACTGTATTAGGACTCCAACAAGCACGTTGAGAGAAACCAAAATCGACAATCACGATGTCCATTACCAGAAAATGGAGTCGCCATCAGCAATCGAACAGACCGATATCAATAGTAATCGTGATGTAAGTTGAACATCAATTTAATCGTGATAAATGTTAGTTCTGAATATCAATTTACTACTGCAGTGCATTGTGGTGATGAACACGGAAGGGGAAGGCAGCGAACTCGTCTCCTGCGTGGGCTCCGACCACGAGACTCAAATTATGAGCAAATGCGGCCATCTGGAGATCGCTCTTTTGTACGACGCGCCGATGCGGAAGATGACGGTGCACGTGCTGCAGGCCAGGGACATTCCCAGCAGAGACCGTGGACAACCCACACATACGCAGGTAAAAGGAAATGAAAATGTAACGGCAGGAGCGCAATTGATGAAATTCCAAACTCTGAATTCTTTTACTTTTACTCATCTCTGTTATTGGCATTGCAATATGAAGTATTTTTCATTTTGTCAGTCTATGCGGATAAGAAAAATATTGCAATATGAAATGTTCAATCCAGGAATCCCTTTATAATAACAACATAAATAATATATATGAAAAATGGTCAAGACACGATTTTCATTTATATATTTTCTGAAAATGTAACTTATTAGCTTAAACACCAGAAAATATCATGAAAATATATTAAGAGGTTTTCTTATTATCAGCATTAATATAATTTTGAATAATAAGACAAACTATTCGAAAAACAGTCTAGCCACGATTTTCATTTACATATTTTCTGAAAATATAACTTATTTGCCTAAAAACTAGAAAATATCATGAAAATATATTAAGAGGTTTTCTTATTATCATCATTAATATAATTTTTAATAATAAGACAAACTATTCGAAAAACAGTCTAGCCACGATTTTTATTTATATATTTTCTGAAAATGTAACTTATTTGCCTATAAACTAGAAAATATCATGAAAATATATTAAGAGGTTTTCCTATTATCATCATTAATATAATTTTTAATAATAAGACAAACTATTCGAAAAACAGTCTAGCCACGATTTTTATTTATATATTTTCTGAAAATGTAACTTATTTGCCTATAAACTAGAAAATATCATGAAAATATATTAAGAGGTTTTCTTATTATCATCATTAATATAATTTTTAATAATAAGACAAACTATTCAAAAAAACAGTCTAGCCACGATTTTTATTTATATATTTTCTGAAAATGTAACTTATTTGCCTAAAAACTAGAAAATATCATGAAAATATATTAAGAGGTTTTCTTATTATCATCATTAATATAATTTTGAATAATAAGACAAACTATTCGAAAAACAGTCTAGCCACGATTTTCATTTACATATTTTCTGAAAATATAACTTATTTGCCTAAAAACTAGAAAATATCATGAAAATATATTAAGAGGTTTTCTTATTATCATCATTAATATAATTTTTAATAATAACACAAACTATTCGAAAAACAGTCTAGCCACGATTTTCATTTATATATTTTCTGAAAATATAACTTATTTGCCTATAAACTAGAAAATATCATGAAAATATATTAAGAGGTTTTTTTATTATCATCATTAATATAATTTTTAATAATAAGACAAACTATTCGAAAAACAGTCTAGTCACGATTTTTATTTATATATTTTCTGAAAATGTAACTTATTTGCCTAAAAACTAGAAAATATCATGAAAATATATTAAGAGGTTTTCTTATTATCATCATTAATATAATTTTTAATAATAAGACAAACTATTCGAAAAACAGTCTAGCCACGATTTTCATTTACATATTTTCTGAAAATATAACTTATTTGGCTAAAAACTAGAAAATATCATAAAAATATATTAAGAGGTTTTCCTATTATTATCATTAATATATTTTTTAATAATAAAACAAACTATTCGAAAAACAGTCTAGCTACGATTTTCATTTATATATTTTTTGAAAATATAACTTGTTTGCCTAAAAACTATAAAATATCATGAAAATATATTAAGAGGTTTTCTTATTATCATCATTAATATAATTTTTAATAATAAAACAAACTGTTCGAAAAACAGTCGTCACGATTTTTATTTATATATTTTCTGAAAATGTAACTTATTTGCCTAAAAACTAGAAAATATCATGAAAATATATTAAGAGGTTTTCTTATTATCATCATTAATATAATTTTTAATAATAAAACAAACTATTCGAAAAACAGTCAAGCCACGATTTTTATTTATATATTTTCTGAAAATGTAACTTATTTGCATAAAAACTAGAAAATGTCATGAAAATATATTAAGAGGTTTTCCTATTATCATCATTAATATAATTTTTAATAATAAGACAAACTATTCGAAAAACAGTCAAGTCACGATTTTTATTTATATATTTTCTGAAAATGTAACTTATTTGCCTAAAAACTAGAAAATATCATGAAAATATATTAAGAGGTTTTCTTATTATCAGCATTAATATAATTTTGAATAATAAGACAAACTATTCGAAAAACAGTCTAGCCACGATTTTCATTTACATATTTTCTGAAAATATAACTTATTTGCCTAAAAACTAGAAAATATCATGAAAATATGTTAAGAGGTTTTCCTATTATCATCATTAATATAATTTTTAATAATAAAACAAACTATTCGAAAAACAGTTTAGCCACGATTTTCATTTACATATTTTCAGAAAATATAACTTATTTGCCTAAAAACTAGAGAATATCATGAAAATATATTAAGAGGTTTTTCTATTATCTATATATACCATTAATATCGTTTTTAATAATAAAAGCTATTCGATGATTTCTTACTACATCAAACATTGGTGTGTAATCGCGAAATAACTAGAAAAGTTTTTTTTATCTACGCAACTAGTAAATATCACGAAAATCCATGAAAAAGTTTTCATGATACCATATATGTATGATGAATACATTAAACATTTGTTCATTAGTTTGGTAAATATTAACATTGAGAAATATGTTTGAAATAAGGATAAATTTAGTTATAAAGTGGCACCCCTTGAATTGTACCCTGCCAGCGTTTATGAGAGTATGTAACTAATATTTCATTCTCTGGTTTTTATGATTTTTGTTTAAGGTGAGGTTAATACTCTTGCCAAGTAAGAAGCAGAAGCACAAAACGAAAATCCGCTCCGGCGACAATCCGCAGTATATGGAGAGTTTCCTGCTGCACAGGGTTAATCCAGGTCAGTACGACGTTTATTTGTCGTAAATTCTAATAAATCTGTATTTTAGTCTTATCTTTAAGATTAGAAATAGTATATTCTATACACATGAAGAGGTGAATTTGCATGTTATTCTGCAGAGCTATAACACGATCACTGATCCGAGGAGCATACAGATATTTTTGTTGATTTTTGCGGATTATTTGATTTTTCATATGTCTCAAACTCCTAAATCGATACATTTAAAATCTTCTACAACTATTCAAATCAAATCAATACATAACAAATAAAAAAAATTAAATGTGAGCAGTTTCCTTAAGTTAAAAAACTGTAAGTATGCTAAAATATTCTAAATATATAAACGAATGTATCAAAAAATCGCCTGAGTTATTAATTTTATATTACCAGGATTATTGTGAACAAATTTGTGTATGTATTTCGATTGCCATAATATGCAAATGAAAAAACTTCAAGACATCCAGATTTTTATTTGCATTCTTTAAAGCACTTATAATCTCCGTTTAAAATTTTATGATTTTACCATTAGTAGTTTAAATGTTATCATTTCTTTGGCGACCGATTGATATTTTTGAGATCCAAAATGGCCAACTAGTGGACTAAAAAAAATCATAACTCTTACACTGGTGGAGGTATACATTTGAAATCTTGTACAATTATTCTCAATATATCAATACATAATTATAACATAACTTGAAAGTCTTACCAATTTCTTATTTTATGAAATTTAGGTGTTAGAATATGAATGATACTTTTAATAAGCATAATTGATATAATCATATTTTTTTTTAGAAATATGATTTTTTTGTATACATTATCAATTCTGTTTTCAATTATTCGGCCAAATATGAGGTTTCTAAGGAAATAATTTCACTAATTATGAATTTTGTACGAACCAATTAATATT
Source organism: Lordithon lunulatus (assembly GCA_963942505.1). NCBI lineage: Eukaryota > Metazoa > Arthropoda > Insecta > Coleoptera > Staphylinidae > Lordithon > Lordithon lunulatus. The sequence continues at coordinate 58,891,532 of OZ012668.1, read as the reverse complement.
TTGTCGGGCGACCATTTTGAACGGCCATTTCTACGCTCGCTAATATATCAACCGGTACAAAAAAAAACATAACTCGTACAGTAAACAAGTTACAAAACTGAAACTATGCTAAAATATTCTACATATATAAACGAATATACCAAAAAATCGCCCGAGTTAATAATTTTATATTACCAGGGTTATTGTGAACAAAGTTGTGTATGTATTTCGATTGCCATAATATGCAAATTAGAAAACTTCAAGGCATCCAGATTTTTATTTGTATTCTTTAAAGCACTTATAATCTCTGTTTTAAGTTTTATCATTTTACCATTAGTAATTTAAATGTTATCATTTATTTGCCGACCGATTGATATTTTTGAGATCCAAAATGGTCAATTAGTGGACTAAAAAAAATCATAACTCTTAAATTGGTGGAGGTATAAATTTTAAATCTTGTACAATTATTCTCAATATATCAATACATAATTATAACATAACTTGGAAATCTTACCAATTTTTTATTTTATGAAATTTAGGTGTTTGAATATGAATTATATTTCTAGTAGGTGTAATTCGTTCCTCTCAACATTTAATTTAAGTACGTAGTAATCCGTACCTATTTTTTTTTTGCAGAGGATGTAAATTCGATGGGCATTAGGTTACGGGTCTACGGCTGCGAACGAATGCGACGAGAGCGACTGATCGGCGAGTCCATAGTTAGCTTTGCAAACATCAATTTGGAGCTGGAAAATAATTTCTGGCTCAATTTAGAACCCCGGGCGAACACAGCTGTAAGTTTATCCTGAAATAGAATTATTTTATTCACCCATTATAGATTTTTTTTCATCTAAAATTGAATAAACATGCACAATAACGAAATACCGGTATTTTTTTTGGATTAATACCGGTATTTTTTGGATGAATACCGGTATTTTTTGGATAAATACCGATAGTTTTTGGATTAATACCGGTATTTTTTTGGATTAATACCGGTATTTAAATGCCGGGAAATGTATCCCGGAATCTCGGTTTTGCACTCCTTTTTTGCAGCCCCCTGATTTTTCTTACCAACACACAGTGGAGTATTTCACGATAAAAGTTGGCCAAAATTATTTCAATTATTTTATAGATATAAAAAACATTGCTAATTGACGTGGTGCCGCCAGATGGCGTTTAACTTTCCTCCTAGGGGGTTAGTTGTATCAAATTAATTTTAGTTGTTCCACAAAATGTTAGTTTTTTTCTGACTCGCGAGTTATGATTCGTCCTAAAAGGACCATAATAGACCCTATATAAGTAAATGTTCATATACATACATCTAACTTTCTTTTACTTTCTATAGGAACTTAATTTCTACTGCTATACTACTGTAGCAGTAGAAATTAAGTTCCTATAGAAAGTAAAATAAAGTTAAATTAAAAACATGATATAAATATGTGCACTATAGAAGGTATATGTGAACAAATTATTTTTAATTGAATTATATGAAAAGTCATCATTTCATCCTAGATAAGTAAATTTTCATGTATAAATATAACTTTTTTATAACACTCTATCTAACTTTCTGCCGCTACTTATATTAAATTTAATACATAATGCAAATATATATGCACCATCCCATTAATGTTTTTAACAAAGTAAAGCTCTTTCCGCTGCGTCCTTTTGTTTTGCACATGGCAACCGAGCAAAGCCATTGCGGTTCCTTTTTAAGCGTATCCTCCCGGACCGGGGGGATGGTGGTTATAAATGTGCCGTTTTTCCAGCTGAGTGGATGCACGGGGGAGCTAATGAGCCTGGCCCGGTCGGATAGCACCGGATCAACGCACTCCATGCAGCACGGTGGTGTACCGGAATTGCTGTTGGGTCTTTGCTATAATGCCACCACTGGACGCCTCAGCGTCGAAGTTGTCAAGGGATCACATTTTAGGTAAAATTAATAATAATAAAATATAAGTTTATTGGTTACATATACAGGGTATAACATAAGTAACGTAAAATATCTTAGAATCTGGTTTATTGAATCAAAATAAATCGAAAATTAAGAAGGACACAATATCTTGGAAGCTGATTCATTGAATCAAAATAAATCAAAAATTAAAAAGGCCACAATTTCCCATTAACTTTTAACGAGTTATTGGCAAAAAATAATGTTCAATTTTATTTGAGTACGAGGGTTGTAAAGAAAGTAGTGGCAGCATAGATAAAAATCAATTTATATTAATTTTACAAGTAAAATTTTATTAAATTCCTTTAATATATATAATGACCAGTAATTTACCTTTAAAATAGTCGATTCAGTTAAATGTGGTTGTCGCTGTGTGGTGTTGAAATGGAGAGAATTGCTAATACAGCATTAAAATTAAACATGAAAAATAATAAATATATAATTAAAATCGAGGTTGTCCGTTATAAGTTCAATATTAATTAGATAGATAGATATATTTATTGATGTCAATATGCTATACAGCATTTACATAAGTCAATTACAATTACAAACAAGATGAGAGATGAGTTACATAGTTATATGATAAAATAATTAAAAGTACACATTAAAGTATATAATATTGCATTGCTAATTGATGTGGTGCCGCCAGATGGCGTTTAACTTTCCTCCTAGGGGGTTAGTTATATCATTTTTGTATATAACCACTCGAGATATTGTGTGAATTCATCCTCGCTAGCTGCACTACACTGATGAGATCTAATAAGATCGAAATCTAGATATGTAGATTGCTAAGAGGTGGATTCTCATTTATATATGGTTTAACCCAATTAGTCACAGATTTAGTAGTAAAGTAATTTTAAAGGAAAAACCGTATAGCTATAATATTTGATTTCGTTTTGGACCTGTAAATTATCCGTATTTCCAAATATAAATAGCGGGCATTATTTTTTTGTCTTAAGGAATTTGGCGTTGAACCGTGCGCCAGATACTTACGTGAAGCTGCATTTGGTTAGCAGCACCGGCCAGGAGCTGGCGCAGAGCAAAACAACGGTTAGAAGAGGCCAACCCAACCCACTATTTAAAGAAACCTTCGTCTTTCAGGTTTGTTTCATTCAGTTTTTTTTAGGGGTTTGTTGTTTGTTTATTAATACAGTGTGATCCAAATAAGAGGGAACAGATACAAAAATATCTAGGAGAGGATAGCTCATCTACTATTATAAACAATCCTCTTCTGTTTAGTATCGTATAATATGCTATTGTCATTGCTGCAGATGTTTGATAATGATAGATGAAGTTGTTGATGGTTTAAATAACACCATCATGCTAAATCTTAATATACAAAAAAATGTCTTGCACCTCCCATACAGGTAGCACTGTTTCAACTTGCCGACGTGACCCTAATGATTTCAATCTACAACCGCCGCGGAGTGACCAAAAAGAAGGAAATGGTGGGTTGGTTCAGCCTAGGCTTGAACTCCAGTGGGGCGGAGGAGCTAGCGCACTGGATGGACATGAAGGAGTTCCAGCAGGAGCAAATCTGCAGGTGGCACGTATTGGTGCGCTCATAGCCAATTCTACATATCGTGTTTTAATTCATTTCCCTTTTTTTTTATTTCGGCCGCAAAATCATTACAAAACAACAACAAAAATCAATTCCGCAACGACAAGCGCACATATTAAATAACAACAGTTTACTTTGCAGCAGCAGCACCTTTTAACCGAACAAAAAATTATATATATATATATAACGGGAATCGAACATGACTACATATCCCATATATACATTCCGTTGCATCTCCGTGAATTTAATTTGTAAAAGCAAATAAGAATATAAATGCGTTGACCATTGCGAAACGTTTTGTTTGTAAATGCGATAGATTTTCAGGCCCAAAATAAATATCGAAAGTAATAATAATTCAAAATTCATATGGTAATACCCGTCAACATACTCATGCCATCAGGTGGTGCCCTCTATTGAATAATATTTTAGTAGAGTGTTTGAGATATCAGCACAAAACCAATCTTGAAAAAATTACTAGGCCCGCAAATATAACAATAGATTACAAAAAAATTTATAACTCTCAAACCAATTAAGATATAAATCTGAAAATAGGCAAAAATATTCTCAATATATAAAGGAATATACTAAAAAATCGACTAAGTTAATTTTATATTACAAGAGTTATTGTTAACAAAATAGTGTATGCATTCTGATTGCTGTAATATGCAAATGAGAAAACTTGAAAACATCCAGATTTTTATTTGTATTCTTTGAAGCACTTATAATCTCTGTTTTAAGTTTTATCATTTTACCATTAGTAGTTTAAATGTTATCATTTATTTGCCGACCGATTGATATTTTTGAGATCCAAAATGGTCAATTAGTGGACTAAAAAAATCATAACTTTTAAACCGGTAAAGGTACAAATTTGAAATCTTGTACAATTATTCTCAATATATCATAGCATAAGTATATCATAACTTGAATACTCACCAGTTTCTTATTTTATGAAAATTAGGTGTTAGAATATGAATTATACTTCTAGTAGGTGTAATTCGTATAAACATATTATTTAAGAAATAAATTTTTTTTATATATTCTTTATTCTGTTTTCAATAACTCTGGTAAATTTGAGATTTCTAAGATAGTAATTTGACGAGTTATGATTTTTTTTTTACCAACCAACTAATATTTTGTCGGTCGGCCATTTTGAACGGCGATTACTAGGCCCGCTAATATAACAATAGGTTACAAAAAAAAATTATAACTCGCAAACTAATCAAGTTATAAATCTGAAAATATGCAAAAATATTCTCAATATACAAAGGAATTTACTAAAAAATCGACTAAGATAATAATTTTATATTACAAGAGTTATTGTTAACAAAATAGTGTATGCATTCTGATTGCTGTAATATGCAAATGAGAAAACTTGAAGACGTCCAGATTTTTATTTGTATTCTTTGAAGCACTTATAATCTCTGCTTTAAGTTTTATCATTTTACCATTAGTAGTTTAAATGTTATCATTTATTTTCCGACCGATTGATATTTTTGAGATCCAAAATGGTCAATTAGTGGACTAAAAAAATCATAACTCTTAAACCGGTAAAGGTACAAATTTGAAATCTTGTACAATTATTCTCAATATATCATAGCATAAGTATATCATAACTTGAATACTCACCAGTTACTTATTTTATGAAAATTAGGTGTTAGAATATGAACTATACTTCTAGTAGGTGTAATTCGTATAAAATTTTTTTTTCGGAAATATATTTTTTTTATATATTCTTTATTCTGTTTTCAATAACTCTGGTAAATTTGAGATTTCTAAGATAATAATTTGACGAGTTATGATTTTTTTTACCAACCAACTAATATTTTGTCGGTCGGCCATTTTGAACGGCGATTACTAGGCCCGCTAACATAATAATGGGTTACAAAAAAAATTATATCTCGCAAACTAATCAAGTTATAAATCTGAAAATATGCAAAAATATTCTCAATATATAAAGGAATATACTAAAAAATCGACTAAGTTAATAATTTCATATTACAAGAGTTATTGTTAACAAATTAGTGTATGCATTCTGATTGCTGTAATATGCAAATGAGAAAACTTGAAGACATTCAGATTTTTATTTGTATTCTTTGAAGCACTTATAATTTCTGTTTTAAGTTTTATCATTTTATCATTAGTAGTTTAAATGTTATCATTTATTTTCCAACCGATTGATATTTTTGAGATGCTAGTTTCAAGATTCACGTTGAACTGATATATTGGAACACTGCTAGAATTTTATCCGATAGAGGGCACCACTCGGTGATCCTGATGGCAAGAGTCTGTTGACGAATATTACCATATAGGTGTACAATATTAATTTTGTTGGTTCCGCCAGATGGCGTTAAACTTTCTCTCTAGAGAGAAAGTTGAATTAGTTTATATATAAACCACTAGAGATTTTGAGAATTCATGCCTAACCGTCTGATCTCAACAAAAGCCAGATAACAGACTGAGAATTCATCTTCACTATCTTAGTTAATAGCTGATATCTAACAAGATTGAAATCTAGAAATTATATTGAAATCTATAAAAAAAAATTGTGATTTAAAAAAACTGGGTGTTGACATTTTTGTAGAGCAGCATATCTGAAAAAAAAATTACAATATACATGTGAACCCATCTCTTAGGAATCTACATATCTATATTTCGATCTTATTAGATCTCATCAGTGTAGCTCAGCTACTGAGGATGAATTCACGCAATATCTCCTAGGGTTTTTTTTTAGAAAAAGTAAAGTAAAAAAAATACGTATTATGCCTTTTTTGTAGATTTCAGAAAACTTGATTAATCCAATGGTTTTTATGAATTATCTAGACTTTGACTTATGATGAATGCAACTATATCTCTAAAATCCCGTTTTTTTTAAACAAACGTTACGTATGTTCAACGCATTAAAATTACGATGCAAGACTGAAACATCAGTATGTTTAATTATTATATTTATAAACCACACCAATTACACACAAAACACAAGCGGAGTGAAAACGCTTCAAACCCCTTTTCAATTTTACTACTTAAGCTGTATAAATTTAATGGAAACCAAAAAAAAAACAAAAAACTTTTGCCTTATTAACATTTTTCAAAGGGGCGGATTCGTTGGGTTGTTTATATTATTGTGATATTATAATCGAATTCGATTTGGGTGTGCCAGAATGGTATGATATGATGATGATGAGATTGAGTTCTAATCAAAAAAAAAAATAATAATGTGGAATGTTCAGTGCAGAATTTTGTCTATAAGATTTAGTAGAAAAAAAATACCAAACAGGATGTTACGAGGAATACAAGTATTTGTATTTGTACCAAGCACAAATTAAGTATAGGATTTTCTGAGAGAAGGTTTGGTGTGAGTGAATCTCATTGGGAATTCTGTTTTTTTTTTGAGAAAAAAAGTTGTGTGTTTGATGATTTTAATTAAATGTTCGTATTAAATATTGGATTGTTAAGGCGTCTACTTGGTGATATTCTTTTTCAAGGTAACGAAATCCTTAAAAATTTCGAAATATTGTCTACAAACTTTCTGAAGTCTTTGTTAATAGACTAAAGCATGTATTATTTTTGAAAACTACAAAATGTAAAGGATAAATAAAACGATTTTTTACTTAGTTTTTTTATCACACTTCAGTTACACTTTGCAACTAGTTTCGTGATAAAAAACATAGTAAAAAATCGTTTTGTTAATCCTTTAAATTTTTGTAGTTTTCAAAAATAATACATATTTTAGCAATGTTTTAAACTATTAACAGACTTCAGAAAGTTTGTAGACAATATTTCGAAATTTTTAAGGATGTCGTTACCTTGAAATTTGTAATTGAATATCTAGAGGAAAATAGTGTTATTAAGAAAAATTATCAATGCGTCTTTAAAATTCAAACAAAAGATGTCTGTGTCCATTTAAGACTATTCGGAAAATTTTGTCTTTAAAATTCAAACAAAAAATACCCGTGTCCATTAAGACTATTCGGAAAATAAATATAAATATATACAGGTTTGTAAGAAAAGTCAAGATTACTTACAAACCTGTATATATTTATATTTATTTTCCGAGTACAGCACTACTGTATAAGCTGCATTGCTAATTGATGTGGTGCCGCCAGATGGCATTTAACTTTCCTCCTAAGGGGTTAGTTGTATCATTTTTGTATATAACCACTCGAGATATTGTGTGAATTCATCCTTACTAGCTGAGCTACACTGATGAGATCTAATAAGACCGAAATCTAGATATGTAGATTGCTAAGAGGTGGGTTCACACTTATATATGTTTGATAGGAAGGTATTGTTTATTCTATGCATTATTTTTCTCTTAGTATATTAAACATATTATTATTATTATCAACAAACAAACAAAACACACAAACCATCTATTTTTTCAAAATAAGAATTCTCTGTGATTGATTCACATACGATTAATTTAAACCAAATCTAACATAGATAGAAAATAACGTCGAGCAAAGAGCTGCTAGGGATGGGACGCTTTTATAAAATATATAAACATAAACTATAGGTAATTTTCAAATTTGTATATCGATCCCCGCCCTTAAAACAAAAACAAAACATTTATACATATATATACATATTACTAAATAAATTAATGAAGAGCGCCTTTCGAAAATCGATCATAATAAGACGCGTTTTTTTCGTACGCCTCCCCACACCCCCAGCGTCTTATTAATATTGTCGAGCGATTTTCGAAATCCGCCACGCAGCAGCCCCCCCAATTGTAAAAATTATATTTAAAAAATTAACAGGAGAATGGTGTATAAATTAGTCCGCGCGCGCGCGTTGTCAATTTGATGTGTTCAAAAAAAACAGCATTCAAAACTCAAAAAAAAAAAATTACACACACACATAAACAAACAACTATAAACTCCTTATGAACCTGTATGTGGATGCAATTCTGTGTGATATGAATGTGATTAAAAATTAAACTAATTAAAAGTATTTAAACTAAATTATAAAAAAGAAAAATCGGGAATTGGCATTCGATTAGGCAGAAAAAAATTGATTGTTGGTCTTGTGATCGGTGTTTTTTGGAGGTTTGTGAGGGAGAGTGTGATTTGTATTTGTACCCATCCCTGCGGGCATTTAAATGAATTTAAACGGTGACGCTGGTGGGGCTAAAGTTAATCATTAAATTAAAATTTTCACCAATAACACAGTGTTCGTGAAATAAAGACTAGATTAAATTAAATAAAGAAAACTTATATAAGATCATACATAAAACAGTAACCGTTTCGATTTCAAGTTTCATAATTTTACTATGTATCATTATATATCACTCACACTTTCATCCATGTGTGGTGATTTATTATATATCAATTTTCCTGTGAGCATCGGTCCTCCTCCATAATTTTTCTATTAATAGTGATTTTATTTACCGATCGATTGATATTTTCGTGGCCCAAAATGGTAATTACAAGAGTTATTGTTAACAAAATAATGTATGTATTCCGATTGCTGTAATATGCAAATGAGAAAACTTGGAGACATCCAGATTTTTATTTGTATTCTTTAAAGCACTTATAATCTCTGTTTTAAGTTTTATCGTTTTACCATTAGTAGTTTAAAAGTTATCATTTATTTGCCGACCGATTGATATTTTTGAGATCCAAAATGGTCAATTAGTAGACTAAAAAAAATCATAACTCTTAAACCGGTAAAGGTACAAATTTGAAATCTTGTACGATTATTCTCAATATATCATTACATAAGTATATCATAACTTGAATACTAACCAGTTTCTTATTTTATGAAAATTAGGTGTTAGAATATGAATTATACTTCTAGTAGGTGTAATTCGTATAAAAATATTTTTTCGGAAATATATTTTTTTTATATATTCTTTATTCTGTTTTCAATAACTCTGGTAAATTTGAGATTTCTAAGATAATAATTTGACGAGTTATGATTTTTTTTACCAACCAACTAATATTTTGTCGGTCGGCCATTTTGAACGGCGATTACTAGACCCGCTAATATAACAATAGGTTACAAAAAAAATTATAACTCGCAAACCAATCAAGTTATAAATCTGAAAATATGCAAAAATATTCTTAATATATAAAGGAATATACTAAAAAATCGTTAAAAGTTAATAATTTTATATTACAAGAGTTATTGTTGACAAAATAGTGTATGTATTCCGATTACTGTAATATGCAAATGAGAAAACTTGAAGACATCCAGATTTTTATTTGTATTCTTTGAAGCACTTATAATCTCTGTTTTAAGTTTTATCATTTTACCATTAGTAGTTTAAATGTTATCATTTATTTGCCAACCGATTAATATTTTTGAGATCCTAAATGGTCAGTTAGTGGACTAAAAAAAATCATAACTCTTAAACCGGTAAAGGTACTAACTTGAAATCTTCTACAATTATTCTCAATTTATCATTACATAAGTATATCATAACTTGAATACTAACCAGTTTCTTATTTTATGAAAATTAGGTGTCTGAATATAAATTAGTAGATGTAATTCGTATAAAAATATTTTTTCGGAAATATATTTTTTTATATATTCTTTATTCTATTTTCAGTATTTCTGGTAAATTTGAGGTTTCTAAGGAAATAATTTGACGAGTTATAATTTTTTTAAAACCAACTAATATTAGTAATTTTTTGAAAATCTCTATTCCAACTTTTACAATGTTACTATTAGTAACATAAATGTTGTAATTTATTTGCTGACAGATTGATTTTTTTGAAACCCAAATCGTAAACTAACGGAACTAACTAATTGTATTATTAGTTAACTTTAGTCCCTCCAGCGTCGTCCCATATATAATTATCTACAAAAATAAAAATTTAAAAAGTATATTGAGAATATATAAATAAATATATAAACTATGTGAGATGATGAAAGTATATTTAAAAGCATAGGATAATTAAATATTAATATTAATATATACATTATGATATATGCCTTCATGATACAATTTATTGACGATACTTTTGCCGCGCGTCGCGTCGCGCCATTGTGTATTTTGTACCTATAACTCTGTTTTTGATATCGGCAGTTCAACAGTATTAAAGTAAATGAAAACAAAACCAAAAAAAAAACCTAATGATAAATGAATTTTGCATGGTAAAACTATCGCACAGCTGAAACACACAATCTGCACCGTACTCAATGTATCTTTTTCAAAACGTAACTGTATTTATTAATCCTACAATATTTTGTACTAAATAAATCAATTTATTAATGTCCTCATTAAAGATTGTGAGTGTTAATTATAACTAAACCTGTTTTCCCAATAAAGTCCTTTAGCTAAGTAGTCAAGTAGAATACGCATTTTTAAAAACAGCTGTAGCGATATCGAACTTCTAGATAGAGTGAATCATAAGAAGATTAAGAAGATAAAAAGATTGTACGCTTAACAATCTTTTTTTTGCCATTACGGGATAATCTTCAAATATGTTGGCATTCTCCCTCGGGAAGTGCTGAATTCTGACTATCTTGAGTCGACTTACCAACTAAACCACCACCTCTTTACATTACCAGGTATCTCGCATTACTTCAAGCCTGGGTGGATCTTTGTCCTATCTTGCTTCTTTCACCTTCCGGCTGTTTATCTTCCTAATGCAGTGGGTGATAGCTTCCCGTTTACCATCATCCTCTAGCATCAGGAGCACCATCGTCTTTGGTGTTCTTAGCCGTCTCATAGCCCACACATATATATATATATATATATATATATATATATATATATATATATTTCTTCTTTTAATATCTTTAGTCCTCACGCCGCAATACCAGTTTTCCTCCTAACTAGTTTTGTACCTTCACTATATATTTTCTCGACAATTCTCATAATTTTTAAATTCGTCAGCCTGGTATACGAACCACATCCAGAACTGCTGGTCACTTTATTAGGCCTCAGTACCAAATTATTATATAATTTGGCTTGATTTAAAATACAGCTATCTATTCTATTTAAATCTATGGTATCTACCACTTAATTCTGTGAACGCACCCAATATAGGCAACTAAACTTACAAATGTCATCTGTCAAAATAACTTTAAAAAAAGTTGTTTACTACACAGACAAGTTTTATTGTGAATGTGATTTCTCAGCAAACTATGTTGTGATTTACTACAAATGTACTTGATTAACATTTATACTAGCTATAAGTAGCAAGAAGTTTATTTTATTCGTTGCATCTCCGTTTGGTCTTCTACTAAATTTGTCCTGAACAAATTCTAACCTAAAATAAGTACAACGGATTCAGGATAGGATAATAGTGAATTCTGAAGGTATGTGGCTTATAATATTCTGAAGGTATGTGGCCTATAATATTCTGAAAGTATGTGGCCTATAATATTTATATAGACTCAAAAAAATTGTATTATAAATATACATGATTGTAGCTAGCATAGGGCAAACATAACAGGCTGATCCAACCCTGTTATATCAGTTTTCCTGATCTGTTAGCCTGATCTATTATAGCTGCTTTTGTTTATCATTTCAGACCTGTTCTGGGATAGTCTTAGCTAGCTTAGAAGAGCCCAGAACAATTCCCAAATAATAAACAAAAGCAGCTTAGGTCTGCTGCTCTGTTATACCAGTTTGATCTAAGTAAGTCCACAATGTAAATATTATTGTTTATTATAATTCACTTTTCAAACAAAAATCCATGAATAACTTAATTCTTTTTTGATATCTACAACCTTATGTTGGATTTAGCATCCTCTATGACATTACTTATTATAGCTATGATGCGTGATCAAAGATTGTCCCGTGAGCTCCAGAAGCTTGCAGCAGCACCCCCTAAAGGCATTTCAGTCACCCCTAAAGCTGATAAAATGCACATACTGGAGGCACAAATTATAGGCCCTGAAAAGTCTCCATATGGTACTGGTGTATTTAATCTTGAGATTTTAGTTCCTGACAATTATCCATTTGCACCACCCTCTGTGAAATTCATCACCAAGGTGTATCATCCCAATATTGATGATAATGGAAGAATATGTCTAGACTTGATAAAGGTAATAACTACAGTAGCTATAATTATTTTGTTTTCAGATGAAATTTATATACAACAATAATAATGATTTTATAAACTCAGCCAAAATATTTACAAATATACAGAGTCCTGGGTTCTGTACATTTGGCTACTACTAGTGACTAGTAGTCACACATGCTGACATCACACTCATACTAATAGTACAGCATGTGTCACTACTAGTCACTAGTAGTAGTCAAATGTACATGGCCCTGATTTCACAAATGTTTTTTTGTATCTATTTATAAATATAATTAAACAAATTGTATTTAGATAAAACTGATAATGTTTCATACATTTAGATGCCTCCTAGTGGTAACTGGCGTCCCTTAATAGGCATTGAAAGCCTCCTAGTTGCTATTCGTATGTTACTGGAATCCCCAAACCCAGATGACCCTTTAATGCCTGAAATAGCAGATGAATACCGCAACAATCGCCCGGAATATGAACGCAAAGCCAAAGAACACTGCACATCACATGCCAATAATTAAAACTTATATTATTCATAAATAAAAATCACAGTTATTTTAGTAAACAATTTAAAATTAAAATTATTTTAGATCAACTTCATCATCCATCTGCAAACCCTCCACTTGAGCTGCAACTTCAGTTTCAGGTGCTGCTACTACTTCATCCTCCTCACACTCTTCAGCTAGACTGCTTCGGAGGGCTTCAGCAAATTGTGTGGGGTACTGTGTGGACAGCTTGGTTTTGATGGCTCTGATTTTTTTGAAGATGTAGTCCAGGTCTTTTTTCATGTCTATTAGCATTTGGGTGTGTCGTTTGAACTCTGGTCCTACTGTTTTTAGACGTGATGCACTCAGGGCATTGCAGTTGGTCAGCATCTCATTGGTTTTTTCAAAACGTTGCAACCTGGTATTTAAAAACTTGTATTAAAAACTGTATGGAATAATATATAACATGCAGGCTCAGCAAAGGTTGTCCTCCTTTCCCATATTGGGAAATACTGAGCTAGAGATGTAGGCCCAGTCTATTTGTCTATTACTAGTGACTAGTAGTGTCACATGGTGATGTCATGCTTATACTGATAGTATAGTGTGACATCAGCATGTGTTACTAGTAGTAACCAAATAGACAGGGCATTAGAGTTGCAAAAACTTACATTTGTTTCTGAGCTCGAATCATTGATTCAACATCTTGCTGATCCACAATGCCTGCAAGTCCTTGAATAAATACTTCAGGTGCGGTGTAGTTTTGAAAGCATTCAATGCTGAAATCACTTTCTGGGGTGCCTTTACTGTCGTCCATCGTATAATTTAAGTTCACCGTATTGATTAAAGAAAGTTGGGTTATGTTTACTATTTGACAAATGTCAAGATGTTGTCACTGCTACTAATAGATGGCGCAGGCAGAAAATTCTAATAATTTCTATCTATAAAAGATCTTCTAATCTCAATTAGATAAGCATTCTCAATTAGACGTATCTAATGCCTGTATTCACCAACATCCCATAAACTTTATAGGTCCCATAAGCTATTAATAATAATAATGGATTAATTTAAAATGTCATTGTGTCAGAATATGCCAAAACAAATGTCAAACACCTTGAATAGCACTTGTGATTGGAGTATTGATGACACCTTTTGTTTAAATACTCAGTGTTTCCAATAGAGCGAATCTAAAGTAACTACATTCCCTAGAGAATTTATTTATTGTTGCTATAACAACGAATACTTATGGGTTCAATAGCTATTGATAGGTTTATAGAACGTTGGTGAATACCGGGATAAGTATTAGTATTTTTAAATCATTGATGCCCGTTTTCTCATAAACTATTGCCAAAACAAATGTCAAACATCTTGAATAGTGATTGTGATTGGAGAATTGATAGCACCTATTTTTTAATTATTCAGTATTTCCAATATAGAGAATCTAAAGTAACTACATTCGTAAGATAATGTATTTATTCTTGCTATAATAACGAACACTAATGGGTTCAAAAGCTATTGATACATTTATGGATAGTTGGTGAATACGGTTATTAAACTAGGCATTGAAATCATTCATTCTCAATTAGACTTTCAGCATTAGACCTAAAGTAACTTACTTATAAGCATTGACAATTCGGTTGAATGAAAGTACTGCGCGCGCAACTTTTGACAACTACAACATACCAAGAATGTAAAATAACATCGGCAAAGTAAATAACAAAGTCCTAATAAACATGTTTGATGCTCAAGAAATCAACGCGGAGCATAAGGATTTAATTCACGATGTCGCGTACGATTTTTACGGGGAGCGAATGGCCACTTGTTCCAGTGATCAATACGTGAAGGTACAGGTTTTCTAACCCAAAAAAAATACAACGTAAATTAATAAAATTAATAATATTTTAGGTGTGGGATCAGAATAGCGATGGTAAATGGACGCTGACGTCCAGCTGGAAGGCACACAGTGGGTCTGTCTGGAAAGTTACATGGGCACATCCAGAGTTTGGGCAGGTGCTGGCCACATGCTCTTTTGATCGGACTGCTGCTGTTTGGGAGGAAATTGGTGAGACAAATTAATGACAACAAAATTGCTATGACTATACATTAAAAATTTATTAACTCAATCATAATATCAAATATCACACAGCAATGTGAATAAATATACCTTTAACCCCCATATTCACTGATGTTCCATAAATCTATCAATAGCTATTGAACCCATAAGTATTTGTTATAGCAACAATAATGCATTATCTAGGGAATGTAGTTACTTTATATTATCTCTATTGGAAACACTGAATAATTAAACAAAAGGTGTCATCAAAGCTCCAATTGCAAGCACTATTCAAGGTGTTTGACATTTGTTTTGGCATATTCTGTCACAATGATGTTGTCAATTTATCCATTCAATAGTTTATGTGATGTTTGTGAATATGGGCATTAGTCATTTTATATTGCAATAAGAATAATATAGTAAATAACTAGACAATTGTTTTTTAGTATTAACAAACACATTTATTAATTACTTATATAGTTGGAGAGACCCCAGGCCCAGGTGAGCGTGGGACTAGACACTGGGTGCGACGTACAAACCTGGTTGACTCACGTACATCAGTAACTGATGTCAAATTTGGACCTAAAAGTCAAGGCCTTCAGTTAGCAACATGCTCAACAGATGGAATTATTCGAATTTACGAGGCCCCTGATGTTATGAATCTGAGTCAGTGGACGTTGCAGCATGAGGTGCAGTCCAAGTTATCTTGCAGTTGTCTCAGCTGGAATCCAAGCTTATCAAAGTAAATAGAACTATAATAATTATATATAATGCATTGAGAATGAATTATCTCTAATTTTGGGATAAATTATGAAATAAAATTCATCAAAAATAGAATAGTAGTGAATACCAGTCAAACCCTATCTATGTTTGGAAATATTTATGTTGTAACTGCTGCTTCAGCAATTTTAGGTTCATAGAAAATTATATCATACATAATATGATTCTAGTCTGCTCTGTAGTAATATTAGATTGCATATAAATCTTGGTATTTGGTAGATGACTATCAATAATTATATCTGCTACTGTCAGTTAATTGAAAAAACTACTTTTCTGTACTAAGTTAATTAAGTTTTAGTTTATTAAATAAAAGCTATTATGTAGCTTTTATTTAATAAACTAAAACTACTGTGAAGGCACTTAATTAATTAGTGTCTATTTTACTAATCATGTTTGTTTCAAACAATTTTTTTTATTCAAAGAGCACATCCTCAGATGCTAGCAGTGGGCAGCGATGACGCTAATCCGGCAAGCGGCGGTAAAGTCTTTATTTACGAATACAGTGAGAACTGCAGGCGTTGGACTAAAACAGAAACCCTGAACAACATTACAGACTCAGTTCATGATATTGCGTTTGCTCCGAACTTGGGGCGCAGTTTTCATATCCTGGCTGTGGCCACGAAGGATGTGAAGATTATCAACTTGACTCCTATTGCGTAAGTTACAACCAAGAGAAATTGTTATAAGTTCCACATAAAATGTTCAATGGCCATCACTGGTATATTTTTGTTCATACTAATTTTAATATATTATAGTGATAATATGAGTTTGCAAAGTGGCATTACTAAACTGGATGTGCTAACTGCAGCCCAGTTTGAGGACCATAACTGTATGGTATGGAGGGTGAGCTGGAATGTCACAGGCACAATTTTGGCTTCAAGTGGAGATGATGGTTGTGTCAGAATGTTTAAAAGTAAGTTGTCACTGTTAAATCTTTATACGCGAGTTGATATTTATGTGTTGAGAATGAATAACAAAAACAATGATTCGGGTGTAGAAACTTCTTTTTTGACTTTCAAAACTCTCTTTTAATATATACGCATTCAATCAAACCAATTGGCATAGCAGTTTTTCCATTCCAAAGTAGGTATCTTCAAAAAATGTTTTTTTTAAATGCATTAACAGCTTCTTTTGGCATCGAAACGCGTTGTAGACGTAGTTTGTTTTTCACTTGAAGGAACGAGTAGAAATCATTTGAGTGTTTTTTTTTTCTAGTGAATTATATAAATTCGTGGAAGCCGGTCGCGGTGCTAAAAGGAGACGGGTCGCAAGTGCCCAGCGACAACCAGCGCAATTCGGTGTCGTCGTCGGCGAGCGTGCCCTCGCCGCCGGTCTCGCAAACAGCCAGGTATATTAAACTGGGAGCCATCTCACAGCCTAGAGATGTCCCCTGGCACTGACCCGCTTTTAGATATTAAAACCCCTCCTCATCACCACACAACCATTTCACTCTCTCTTCCAACTCCCTGTAACCTCCAACCATCCGAGCATAATTTCTTCTGTAAATATGGCAGTCTTTTACAAAACGCGTCTCAATAAGTGTTTGCATTTTTATTCTGGGTTGCTCTACTATATATATATATTTAAAAGGGTGCTGCATTTACATTAAAATAAAAAAAAAAAACAGCCACAATAAAAACCTGAAGTAACTATTTTTTTATTCTACCAGTTTTAAACACGCATGTGTTCATAATTTGTAAGAACTGTACTTGAGAGTAAGGAAATGTAATGGATTTTATTTTATTTTGAAAAGTTTCTATAGTTATGTAATAAATCGATTACGCAACGGCGTTGTTTTATTTTCGTTTGATGGGACGCAGAGAAAAATATTTACTTCAAGATTTTGAAGTAGACTTTTGTGTGTTTTGTAACGGACCTACTACTATACTACTACTGCCTGCTTCTGCTGACTGATTTTTGATTTACTCTTTTTTTTTTATCTGTGTGTGTAATTGTGTACATATTTTTTCTATCCCTTCATGTCTTGCGTTTAGCTGCTGCTGGCAGGGGGCTGTGGTGAAGGGTAGGTTTGTTAAGTCGACGTGGCTGGACAGGGAGTTTATGCCGCCGTCGTTTAACAACTTTAAAATGAATGTTTTGAGGAAATAGTTGTTGTGGTGATGTTGGGAATTGTTGGGATTTCACGGCGATCACAATGTTTTTTTTTGGTTGCACACGCGTTTTAAAAGTAAGTGAAAACAATATTTCTCCATCTGCATATATGCTATGGCTATTAAGGTGAGTGGCGTAGTTTTTGTGGCTTGATTTATTATATAAGTTTACAAATTAACAGTTTATGACTGCAAAAAGGTAATTATTAAAATGTTTGACTATCAAGTTTGTATGTACTCTTATATTCTTGATATTTTTAGATAGTCTAAAATTTTGTTGGCATCAAACAATATGTAAATCGTCCCGATTTAAAGGACTTTCTAAACAAAGCTAAAAGGATCAATCTGCAGCTCCCTCTCAATTCTTAATTTCACAATAGTTAAAAGTTGCCTATTAGTAGTATGTAGGACCTTTAAATCAGTTTGGTCCTTTTCTAAAAATGCAGATTGGCCCTTTGACGTTATCGATGGTGTACGATATATGTCAAATAATTTTTGTCACGTAAAATTGGCGTCAAAAGCGGCCGATTTCAAGCGACCGCTCTCCTAGGAAACTAGGCAACTCGTTTATGGATTATTAAAAATACCGATCAGTGTTTTCCAAAGTGGGCGATACCGCCTCTTAGGGGCTGCTGGAACGTTTCGAGGGGCAAATTCAAAATCGACGTGTCCGAGCAAGATTTGCAATATCATAAATAAAGGTTTTATCGAATTTATTCCATACTTTTAGCCCTGGTTTCCTAGGAAGCGGTGTCGATAAACGCGGCCGGTTTTGACGTCATTTACACATTACAGGAAACGTTTTAGGTATATGTAAATGAATATAGCACCATAATCCACTGTAATTCATGCCTTTTTCCCATTACATTTAGGTATTTCGTCCTCTGGGTTGCCATATTTATTTTATAACGGATAATAGTGCATAGTTCAAGTCGTTTGAAATAGTGGACGGGCATAGTTTGGTTGGTGGGGGCCACCCGCCCACCTCACCTTCGCTCGCATTGTTCTTTCATTGGATATTCATCTTTTATATTGTTTAAACTATTCCAAGAAGAGTGTCATCTTATGGAAAAACTATGCGAGCAAAGGTGGGGTGGGCGGGTGGCCCCTACCAACCAAACTATACCCGTCCACTATTTCAAACGACTTGAACTATGCACTACACTATTATCCGTTATTTTCTTTGATTAAATTTATATCATTTATTAATTTAAGACTAATCAAAAAAATATATGTGAAAAATAATGTAATGCATAGTTCAAGTCGCTGGAAATAGTGGACGGGTATAGTTTGGTTGGTGGGGGCCACCCACCCACCTCACCTTCGCTCGCATTGTTTTTTCATTGGATATTCATCTTTTATATTGTTTAAACTATTCCAAGAAGAGTGTCATCTTATGGAAAAACTATGCGAGCATAGGTGGGGTGGGCGGGCGGCCCCTACCAACCAAACTATGCCCGTCCACTATTTCAAACGACTTGAACTATGCATTACATTATTTTTCAGATATATATTTTTTTATTAGTCTTAAATTAATAAATAACATTAATTTAATCAAAGAAAATAACGGATAATAGTGTAGTGCATAGTTCAAGTCGTTTGAAATAGTTGACGGGAATAATTACTTTATTTGTTACGTCAAAAACGGCCGCTTTTGTCGACACCGCTTGCTAGGAAACCAAGGCTTTAGGGACACCCTGTATACTACATGATTTAGAGAGAGAAATTTCACAGCAGTACGGCTATCTGGTGAATATCCATTCAGAAATTAATTTATCAAATTGAATTAATATAATCTAAAAAATGGTGTTATATTCTATATGTATATAATCAACAAAATTGTACATATTTAAAAAGTTCAAGATGTATGCCATAGAACAGAAAATGTTGATAACTTTATAATGCTACTATTACACCGCAATATTTCTCTTTCAGCCCTCACTGCCCCTTTAAATCAGTGCACAGAGGAGGCGGCCACTTAATAAAGCCGCCTGCATACCCCCGCAATATTCCGCCGCTGCTGTTCAAGCGCATCCGGCAAAGTTTTAACTCTATTTAGAGCGAGGGTGGGCGGTAGGTATATTGCCACAGGATCATCTCTTGCCACCCCCCCCCCCCCGCACATACAAAACCCACCAAAAAAAATTAAACAAAAAATAAAACATGTGATTCAAAAAGTATTATTATCCATATCGTATACGAGCAGAGCAGACGAACGACTTCGAACGGCGAATATTTTATTGCTTATATTTTAATTTAATTGTGACTAATGTCTTTTTTACTAGTACAGGGTATTATGTTTAGAGAGTAATTATGTTTAGGACGACGGTAAATTGTATTTTAAACTAAAAGGAAATTATCTGTGATGGTATACAGTATATGTGGTTATAGTTTTTTGATGAGTATGGAATTAGATGATTGAGAGTATTTAATTAAAAATGTTAAAACAATTAAAAAAACTAACAACTGACGTTTTATTTACTAAACCCTCCATCACTTGTACATTTGGGTTATTATTTCTTATTGTAGTAATAAATTACACACTTACGTATAATATTAGTAAGTATAATATATTTTACGTACATTATACGTATGTTTCTACTAGTATAATCTATGTTCCGTATATATGTCTATTTGAAGTATAATCGGGGCTATGATAAGACATCTAAATTAGATAAGTCCTTTTACTATTATAGTCCATTTTTTCTACAATAGAATATTTTACGTATATTGCACGTAGAATTTACTAATAGTAGCTAAATATTTGATTTAAATATTATAAGGCTTATAATATTTTGTAATAAGATATTATAATTTATTATCATTCTACTAAATATTAGTATAATCCCATAGTGCCGATTAACAGATAAAAAACTAAATCATTTTATTGGGTTTCTACATAATCTACATGTAAGAGGTCTGTTTGTGACGTCACACTAGTATAACTATTAAGGCATTTTTTTAAATATATTTTTTTATGACGACTGTAAGCCTCAGGAATCACGATAAATTATCCTATCATAGGTAATTCCTCTCTAGTTTACTCTACATACTATTTTGTTCAGGGACTCGCATCTCGAGTACGGGAACTAGCGATCCCGAACTGCCCTAGCTGACCTGTCTGTACTACTGTAAACCTTTCACTGTGCAGACTATTTCCTTCTTTCTATTTCTTCCAGTTATTATTTTACAGCTATTGTGGATATCAATCATACAGACCGATTGTCGTTATGCGTAATATCACACAAAAGCTAACTCAGCCGCGTAATAAAATTAATGGCGGAACTTGAAATAGAGAAGAAAATAATAAAATGTAACGTATAGTGCTGGTCATAGAGAGTTAATATGAAGAAACAACAGCAACAGTACGGTGCTCTACTATATTATCTGGCTATTTTACGTATATTAGACTATATTATTAGAATATTAGACACCAGTTTATATTAGATACATATTTTTTTTGTATAGTTTACGTATAATATTAGTATATTATTAGTAATAATATACTAACAATGTATATTATAATATATTATGTTACCATTTCGCCGAAACTGTCGCTTACCCCTACTCTACGCTCATTAGCGTAAGAAAACCGGGATACGTGCGCGTATGTTCATGTTGATATTTTACGTATATTAGACGCCCATTTTATGTATAGTAGACGCCTGTTTTCCATATACTGGGAGTATATTAGTCGCGAAGGAATGCAACTTTCCCTCTATAGAGAATATTTAACGCCATCTGCATTCAATTCACAATTCACACCCATATGGTAATAATATTTTATAGACGCGAAGGTTTTTAGTAGCCATCAAACAAATCAAATAAAACCAAACAGCTGCATAATTATGTTTTCTATATATTAATATTTCTTACAGTTTGAAACGCCACGCGAATATGAACCACTTACCGGCTCTATTTTACTAGAAATATTTTTGGTAACGTATCCAGCGATTGATCGGGCAATGGGCTCATTGACAAAATTAACACAGTGCGTGTTATAACTTCTTACTGTTGGACAAACAATAATCACAATTAGTAGAAATAAAAAGATATGAATGAATGAATCCACTGCGATCTGCACAGTCTTAATCTTCAGATCGCAGTAATTGGAGATTTTGAACAGTGAATTAGTTTTCTTCATATTTTTCTAATAAATATTTCAGTAATGGTACATATTAAGAAAACTAATTCACTGGTCAAAATCTCCGATTACTGCGATCTGAAGATTAAGACTGTGCAGATCGCAGAACTGTTTTAGCCTCGTAGTGAAAATATTTGTTTGGATTAAAAATAAAAATAGTATAACTATTATTTACTTACTGGGAGCACTTATATGCCGCTTGCCGTTTTCATCATGACTGTGTTCCATTCTCCCCGCGATCTTGTGGTGGTTCCTGAAGGGCTGGACTGCCGGAGGCCCGTGGACGCCGCTTCGTCCGGGGGCCGGCTCCTGCTGATCCTTGTTCGCAATTACTGGTAACATACTGGTAATCACTACATGCAAAGTTGGAGGCAATAGCGGCAGCGCCGGGCACTTACCTTCTCCGTTTCGCCGCCCTCTCGGCGGTGTGTGTGGGTCCTGTGGTCAATGGACGCCTGTACGGTGTAAACGATTTCGGCACGGTGGACTCTTTAACGGGTGCGTTAGCACTTTGTGTACGCACACTTCTTCTACAATTCAAATTATTATTATAGATTTCAGAATTTCTGAATGATTTCTAATAAAAAGAAACGCAATGATAACAAAAAATTGAACTTTGATATAAAAAGAAACACAATGATAACAAAAAATTGAATTTTGATAAGCCAACTAACCTTAATTGCATTAATTTGCTGCGCGTATCCTGCAAAGCATCCTTGTCGGCCGGTGTCCGAAAATTGGTGTTGTTCATCAGATGCCGGAACTCGTCCCTAGTTTTGCTGTCGCCAGAGGCAGCTCTACTTTTCTGGTTAAAAATGGACGGGGGAGGAATAACCCTCCGCACAAAATGTTTGTCCTCATTGCACAAAACCGGTGACGCAGATGTCTTAATTAAATTGCAACGCAAATCCCCGCTGGACTTATCGCCCTTCTTCGCGCGCAACGGTGTAAAATCAATTCCATTAGCCTGTGGCAGTGTAAACGGTTTCTTCACATTGCTTCTGTATTTTGAGATATCTAAAGATCTTTCTACAGGCCTGCTCTTTGCTGGATCCGTCCTGCAGGGGGCTGTTGTGGCCGTATACACCGTTTTCATCATCGGCATAGGGGCGGATTTTAGTAGAAGCTGTCGTTTGGTGCCCGATATTGGGTTGCTAGTTTTGGGGGTGGTGTTGGCCGTCGCCGCAGAGTACCGTACGTTGCGGGGTGTTGCGTAATGGGGAGTCAGGGTCTTCGAAATTGTAGGATCATTCTCTAAACATAGCACGGTTTTTTTGTAGGCGATTAGATTGTATATGCCTGCCAGGTTGCCGTGGGGGTTTGCTTTTAACGCGTGCTCCACGTCCGCGCAGTCTAAATCAACAATTGTCGAAATATCTTTAATTATCTGGAAATAGAAATAGTTTATTTGATCCATCATACGATAGTACAGGTTCATTCAATTAAAATTACATTAAATTAGTGAAACCTTAAAGTCAAAAAGAGTAAAGCCAGAATATATAAAGCATGTCAGACCCATACTAATATATGCAGCGGAAACAAGTCAGGCTCTTGCTACACCACACGTAAAGGATTGAATTTTCCTCTATTCTTTAATAATTTTTTTCCATTCTCTTCTATTTATTACCAGTTCTTTTACTTCCTTCCAGTTTTTTCCTTTCATTTCTAATAGTTCCGATATGGCTTTTGTTTTTAATTTTTGCTCCCCATATTTTTTTGGCTGGTGCTGTCTCTGCCATCCTAATTAAGTGTCCCCACCATCCTAATTGTCTTTCCTCTATGTAATTTATTGTCGGTGTTGTTACATTTAGTTCTCTTATATCCTCATTCCTCATTTTGTTCTTTTTTTGTCACTCCTCATATACTTCATTTCAACTGCTTGTATTTTGCTCTTTTGTGCTTTATTTAATGTCCATGTCTCGCATCCGTATGTTAATATAGGTCTTATTATAGCTTTATATATTTTTTTCTTCGTTTCTCTTGTTATTTCATTTTTGCTTATGAATTTTTTGTTCATAGCATAATACACCTTCATTGTTTTTTCTACCCTATTGTGTGTAGAAGATTAATTACGTAATTATCTTCGTTTCTCCTGTTATTTCATTTTTGCTTATGAATTTTTTGTTCATAGCATGATAGTTCTGGATAGTTGGCTGGAGGGTAGCATAGCTACAGACACTTAGGCCTCAAATTGGGCCCATTGTGAAACCTCCCTTTAAAGGCTGCTCACTCGTCCCACCAGTCAATTTTGCGTGCAAGCCGCAAAACCCTGGCGGGTGAGGAGCAGCCAATGCTGACCATACTAGGCCAGCACTCCCCTAGTATTTGATGCCTGGTGATTACTAGAGCAATGATGCACCTTCATTGTTTTTTTCTACCCTGTTGTGTGTAGAAGATTAATTACGTAATTAATTCAGAAAGTCGTGTGATGAACACACGAGATATTATTTAAAACTAATAAAGACAAATCATATTTGTATACATCCCGATGGCTTTTGCGTCGTTTCAAACGTATTAGTAATATTTTTATTGTTAAATATAAAGCAGCGCGATAAGACACATCTATTATTAACTTGTTTTGATCAAAACCCGCTGCAGTGATCGAAGGATGACACATCATTTTTGCGATCGTCCAGATGTCGACTGCATGAATCACGCGACTGGTCGCGACTAGTTGAGTGAAGTGTGTCGGCCGGGAAGCTGTGCGTTGGCTCGCGTAATAAAGAAGACCAAAAAATAGTGCTAGTGGTGTTAATTTAAGATGAACCAGGGTCGTGCTGTGCTATGATACAAAGACGTGGTCGCATCACAGTAAAGGGGCGGCAAATAAAATTCAATTTGAAGGTTAATTAAAGAAAATCATTTAAGGGGCGGCATTTCGATTTGTATGATACTGAGAAAATGTACCGCACGGCCCGGGGGTGGACTAAAGTGATAGTGAGTTGTGTATAGTGATTACAAACTATTTAAAAGGTGCCAGAAGCAGCATACGTAAAAATGTAAGTAGATTATTTATATACTTCATTCTTAATCTTAAATCAGTGCGTTTTGTAACAATGACTGGTCAGTTATACAGCAAAAGGACCAACATTAAAATTACGGAAGAAAATTTAATTCTAAAACGTACAACTTTTTTTCCAATCGACCTTTGTGTTCGAGATATTGAAGTTCAAACTGCAAACAAGAACGTCTGTTCCCCAATTTTTCTTTTTAAGAAAACTCGCCTAAGGCAAGACTTAATTAATTTAATCAATTAAATTGATTGAATCATAGGAAATTGGTAAACGGTGTAGTGCAGAACCACTTTTTGTGTGTGTATGACATCGATCAACAGATCATCACAGTCAACAACTATATATGAATTTGGTAATTCAATAAGATACACTAAGGAGAAAGACCAAAAGACACATATTTCACACCTAGGTTCCTATCAAGGTGACTAACAGTTAAACAAACAAAGATTGGGTAGAGGAAGGTGACTAACAGTTAAACAAACAAAGATTGGGTAGAGGAGTAGGAGTAGGTATGGGAGTGAACACAGAGGAAGACAGTGAATCTACAAATTATATCTACATTTACTTAAATAATCAAAGATAATATCGAATAAATCCATATCATTATAGCTGAGGATAACACTTAGATTATAAGGCCTTACTATGAATTTATTTATATCAGATAATAAACTACTTCTTTCAATATAATACTTAGGACATTGAAAAAATATATCTAAATCTATATATCTATATATCTAAACTTTTCACCTCGTCACAGCTACAAAGTGGAGTTGCTTTACAACCTATCCTATATAAATGTGAGCCATATACACCATGATTGAAGTCTGCAAATAGTTTTAATATAATGTATATTGTTATATTTACGAGAAAAGCAAGGATTTTTTTAGAGGTAGTGCATGTACATTTTTGTATTTTAGACCCTTATTATTACTGGAATACATATCACACCATTGTGAGAATGCCGATTCTTTAAATACTTTCTGAAAATCAGAAACAGGATATTTCCAATTCGAATTAATTTCGATAGTAGTGAAGTTCTTTGCTAAATTATCTACGTGTTCCTTTCCAAAATTCCTATATGAGCTTTGATCCAGTGCACAAATGAATTGCCTTGAAAAAACCGGAAAATTAATTATTATATTTAATAATTAATTTTCCGGTTTTTTCAAGGCAATTAATTTGTGAATTGATTTGTACCAGCAAATGATTTTCATTTAGAGTTGGATTGAAATTTGACAGTTTCATTAATATACTTTTACAGTCAGTAAATAAGACGAAGGTGTCGCCATTTAACTGTTGTATGTGTGTAAGAGCTTCACTTACGGTAATCAATTCAAATGAGTAAATAGAAAAAGGACTACAAAGGGCCACCTGTTTTTCAATATGGTTCGAAGCATCATAAAATGCGTATCCTGATTTACCGGTTTTGACCGAACCGTCAGTATAGATGTAAGTGAAGTTTGGAAACTTAGACGACAAATAGTCAGTAAATTCGTTATTAATATATTTACCGGGGCAATTCGAGATTTATTTAAAATAATTTTGGGATTTGTAAATTTGTCTTCATAAATCTCCATGAAAGTTGGGAGGATTTTACTAGTAAACGCAAATTTAAACAGGTGTTGATACTTTATCAGGGACTCAGCTATGAGGTAATTGGTTTTTTTTCTTCCAGTAGGAGAGTCGTAGATATCTCATAGTTAGTTTCTGCCATTTACTATAGACACCAATACAACTTTGCAACAAATCTGTCGCTTAGCATCTGTCTTCTCAACGTAAGAGGAATTTCTGAACATTCCGAGTAAATCACGTCTCTCGGGGTTGATCTCATCAAGCCCAAACATTGCCTTAAGCACTTAAGTTGAAATACATCCACTTGTTTCAATACTGATTTACTCGCTGACCCGTAAAAGATGGAACCATAATCTAAACACGATCTTATAAAAGATTGATAGAATAATAAAGAAATTTCTGGTTGTGAGCCTCAATTTGTCCTAGTAATGGATCTCAATAAATTAATCCCATTTTCACCTTTCGAAACTATGTGCGCTTGTGAGATTAATTTAAACATTTTGTTATATAACAAAGAAATTGCTACTTACATTATATTTAGAGTCACTATCCAGTTTTCGGCAGGGGTTGGTGCGAATGCACTTGCGACCATTATCGGTGACCCACTGATGAAAAATCAGCTCGGTGATTTTGATTCGCCTCGCCGGATCTACCGCCAGTAGACGGCTTAGCACTGATCGGAATGACGATGTAAATGCTGAGAGCAATTTGTTGTGATGCGTTGAGAGGCCTTTGTTGATCTGATCCAGCAGCTTCTTTCTGCGCTGCTGGTGGGTGATTGCGCCATCCCGTGAGCTGCTTACAAATGGCAGACGGCCGTTTACCATACCATATAAAATAACACCACTGAAAAATATGGGATTAGGGTTAAATGGGAACATTGAGGATGCGGTTTTGTGGGGGGTACTGACAGGCTCCACAAGTCGACTTCTGGTCCGTATAGTTTGCCTTCTACGAAGAGCTCGGGTGCGGCGTATTCGGGCGATCCGCAGTGGGTGCGTAAAGGGTTTTCTGAGTCGTAGATGTTGCTCAGGCCGAAGTCTACAATTTTTATTTTATCGTTCGCCACGTTTAGAATGACGTTTTCCATTTTTAAGTCTCTGTAACAACAGAACAGTTATGACTACTATTCCAAATTGCAATACACCGAAACAAATATAATACTATTCTACATTTAAAACATCCAATAATTGAGTTACAAACTTTTATTCATCATTAACCTGTTGTACAAAATTAAAATTAATTTGTGACTAGTCTTAAGGTCGTTTTAGACAAGACAATTTCTTGACTCAAAAGTTAGATGCTAAATTGTCTCGTATCATACAACGAATTATTTGAAATATTGAATTGGATGGCAGATCGAATGGAAAAATATAACGCGTTCTATTTGTCAAGCACAAATTGTATGACAGGAGAATATATGAATTCATTTCTTGAACAACTTTTGAGCTAAGAAATTGTCTTGTCTAAAACGACCTTTAGGCCCAATTCACACATAGGAGGCGAAGAGGCGAAGGCGAGTTGCCAGCGCGGCGAGAAGCACGACGCTTTCACGCCACCTCTATATAAACATATGGTGTAATGTCCACTTATGTGACGAGGCGCGGGCATATTTGCCTTGTGCCTCTCACCGTGCCGGCACCACGTCTTAGCCTCTTCGCCTGAGACACGGTGGCTGCGAGGCGAGAAGCACAACTTTTCCACGTCGCCTCTATATAAACATATGGTGCAATGTCCACCCCTTCACTACATATGGACATCACAATCGCCTGTGCGACGTCGCGCATGAACATCGCCTACACCGCGGCTCCACCCGACGCCGCTTATGTGTGAATTGGGCCTAAGGGCTAACGAACAATTTATCTAGTAGTTTAAATTATAATCTTGTATTTATAGGAATTCCTATCGGGCATCTCGTATACTCTTCACTTTACATTGCTTTTAAACTTTACAGAACTCAAAGGTTTTGCCCACAAAACATATTTTGTATGTTTTATCCTTCCGAGTCTTTTTGTTGTGATTTGACGCGACTGACGGAGAGTTAACTTATTTTTTACATTCTAATGAAAAGATTTAAACGAATCGTACGCATAATAAAACATTAATATGTTTTATTATGTGTACGATTCATTTAAATCTTTATTTTTAAATCCCAAGAGGGAATATTGTAATTTATATGATTTTAAAAAATATGATTTACCTAGAGGATTTCGATTTAAACCGAAATCGATACGCAGCAAAATTGAAACTCGAGCAAACATTTACATAGGTCAGTCCCTCCGCACTACAAAAATCGCAATCCTCCACTTTAGCCCTGCTTTAGCATCGCAAAGAGCGAGCGAGCTCATAACCGGTTACATTTTGTTTACAATCCAGCAAGCGCGCGGGGGCGGTTATCGCGTCGCCGCCTGCCCGCGGGGGTGGATTTTGTACGTGGGGATGAGGGGGATAGGTGCAGTGTCCTGATCCCGGAACGGCCGTATTTACTCAAGTGCCCACTCGCGCTCCCCGTAATATATCACATCAAAAGAAAGCGACAAAAAGTTCCACCAGATACAAAACTCCGGGCGTATACGTATACATAACGCTCCGGCGCAAATACACAAGTGGATTGCCCCGGTTGAATGGGTTGCCCCGGAGGAATTGTGTGCGCGGCCCCCGCTTCCTTTAGTGTTTTTCATTTGTAAATAAACAGTGTCCGCTGTACGTATCTTTGGGTAAACGGGGCAATTTTCGTATGTATGTCCGGCTAATTTAAAACGAACTCGGCTGCGCGGAAATGAAATCTGAATTGTGCAAGTTTTTAAATGTCATATACTTACTGCGGATGAGAGAGGAAATTACCGGGATGTACACTACTTTTGGGATTAGGTTTTTATTCCGGATATAAAACAGAACATTGTAACAACTATCTTGGGTCAATCCACTCATTGAGAATACAACTAATAAACATCTTAAATAAAATATACTATTTAAAGTCTATTGTCCGTATTCTTAATCATCCACTGCTGATGCCATAAGCATCCCTTAAGTTTGTCCATAAATCTCTATCTTGTGATGCTTGTATATGCATTCAGTTGGTCTCAGTGCACCTTAAGTCGTCCGTGCATCTGGTACTGGGGCACGACCTCTGTTTCTGTATGCTTTAAATCTAGGCCCTCATTCAAGAATTAGGTTTATCCATCTATTGTCGGCGGTTCTTGCAATGTGTCCTTGTATTTTAGTGTTTTCGATGGCATCCATTTTTATTTTCCAGCATATACCCAATACTGAATTGGGTATATAGTCTCTGATTGATATTTCTAAAATTGATCGTTTCATTGCTTGTTGGGCTGTCAGTATATTATACACTACTCTTTTAGTACTGTCAGTATTTTCTTTAATCCTCCTTTTATATTTATCAAGTAATCAATTATCCCAATAAACATCAGTAGTGTCTTCATTCCACCATTACTATACCTTACATGATAAGAAATACTGTAAATATTTTAGAATAATGAACATTTAAAACATGTTATCGTACAATATTACTGTCATTATTCTAATATATTGACAGTATTATTGATCGTCTTATAAAAAACGTATTTATGGTGGATGCGCCGGGTAGGCACAAGTATACGGTTTACTAAAAATTAAGCGTTGCGAACTTATGCTTCAAATTATCAAACACTAAGTTCTATGAAGAGGGAGGAATTGATATTATTAATAATTTTTGAATAGTGTAAATTGTTGATCAAACCGTATTTAACATGTCCCTCTAAGAAGAATTTGATGTACGCCGACAGTAAAAATCGCGCGCGACGACGACCCGAGGGCCTAGGCCGGCGGACCTTTGAGATGTCGAAAATACGCCTAGTTAGCAGGCTAGAGTCTCGTTCGTTATCGGAATTAACCTGACAAATCGTTCCACCAACTAAGAACGGCCATGCACCACCACCCACCGAATCAAGAAAGAGCTCTCAATCAGTCAATCCTTCCGGTGTCCGGGCCTGGTGAGGTTTCCCGTGTTGATAATTTAACTAAGAATGACCATGCACCACCCCCACCGAATCAAGAAAGGCCTCTCAATCTGTCAATCCTTCCGGTGTCCGGGTCTGGTGAGGTTTCCCGTGTTGATTATTTATGCGTGTAAATTTTATATTATTATTATTATCATTATTACGGGCTATTTCGATATATCCAATTAGTTTAATATCAAATAGCAGAATATTTGCATTTTGAACATTTTAGGCGAGTAATTTTCAACGCGGCCTCTTCATTTATTAAGGATAGAAGTTAAGCGCGCGGAAAAATAATTAACCACCGCCCGCGATATTTTAATTAACGCCTCCGCCACCGAACGACATGCATACAACGCGCGCGCCCCCATTAATTTCCCTTAGAAAACTTTTTCGCGCTCGCGCTCAATTAAAACTACATCATAAATATATTGTATTCAAAACAACGCGAGTAAAGTTGTGAGTTTATATTGCACCCACGGTTAGTTTTTATTTATTATTACGGATGCAGACAATGGTTGCGCATTCAATTGACGTTTATCTGCGGGGGGGAGAGCGTTGGCTGATTTATGCGCCGCGCTATAAACACAACCTGTTGGTTTTTGCGGATGATTTAATGGGAATTGCGATCGTCGGGAGCGTGTCTTATTTCCGTAATATTGCTCCGCCGGCGACTGTATATACAAGTTGGCGACGCGGAGAAGAATAAAACGAAAGACATACAAAGCGCCGTGCATAAATTTTAGCTCTGACGCCACCGCCGCCAGAACGCGCGAAACTTTTAATACCACTCGCGAAATAATCGGCAATTTAATCAGCAATAAACACAGCGCTCAAAGCACGCGGATAAAGCTGGAATTGTGTTTAAGCGGAATTTATTTTGATGCAGTGTGTGTTTTTCAAAGAATCGCATTAATAATACTGAATTATATATTTAACATCCAAGAACATTTTATTATAGTGAGTTCTTAATTATCCTTGTACGCCTAGGGCTTCTTTTATTAACTTTCTCTACGCCTGCCTATCATTTGCTGCTATGGTCCAATTCTTTACTTGGAACTTGATAGACCATCTGCTTCTTCTTCTTTGGGTGCCTTCTGTATTAGTGAAGGTTGGCAACAATCATGGCAAATTCCGCACGGTCTTGTGACGCTCTGAACAATGAGTGGGAGTCCAGACTAGAGCAGTCCCTAATTATCTTTAACCAGAAGCATTTCTTTCGTCTTGAACCATATTTTGCTATATTTTGTACTTCTGAAGACATGTTCTAGGTACGCTAGGTACGTTTCTTCACAGTCGCCATTAGCTCTGCGTCTCTGTCCATATGTCAAGAACCTCAGTCCCGGTTATAAGATTCTCTGCGACTTAATTTGTCTTATTCCAGGTTCCCTATATCACTTATTTGTTCTCCAGACAACAACTCTTTTGTCACCAAATATTCTCCTTAATAGCT
Organism: Lordithon lunulatus; assembly: GCA_963942505.1. Lineage (NCBI taxonomy): Eukaryota > Metazoa > Arthropoda > Insecta > Coleoptera > Staphylinidae > Lordithon > Lordithon lunulatus. The sequence goes on along the minus strand of OZ012668.1, from coordinate 58,859,450 downwards.
TCCTGTCCCATCCCTCCAAAGTTAGCTGTTGCTTCGTTCTTAGGCACCTTAAGTCCCAATGGGCATATTTTAGTTTATACCTATGTTCGTACATGCCATATGTCGAGTTATAATAAATCTGTAACAATGAAAGTGGCCAAAATTGTTCCAAACTCATACATTTATGTATATATTTTGATTGTTTTATATTTTACAATAATTATTCACAACCAACCGTAACATATGGACTAGTGAGAATGAAGGTGGCGTATGTCACATATGAATTAAAAAAATTACAATTACAGTAGAAACATATAGAATTATATACAAATAACGCCACGGTTATTAATTAGCGTGTAAATTTCTCAGAATAATTTTACTACTAATAAATACATGTATATTAAAACATGCAAACAATCTAGCTTCTTGCAAAAAGATTTTTTGTGTGAACAAGATTAATGAGTGCCAGCTTCAAAAGCAACGATCGGCGTACACAACTCAATCCGGGCTACACTATGATTAATGTAATTTTGTGCATCATCCGGGATGCTGTATGTTCCCGGCAAAGTACCCTACATCACAAAATATGACAAATGTGCTGCAGCTCTTCCTTCTGCACGCATGCAGAACCGCTAACTGGATGATATTTGTCGGATGGGGGGAGTGGGGCCTTTCAGCTTCATCTCCGCGCCCGCTTTGTGCACGCGATGAAAAATCGCCGGGCGTTATGAGCGCCGGGAATCTATTAGGGGGCGGGTAAAAAATGAGCGGACGCGAGATAGTTTTGTTACCTACGGTCTCTCCCCCGCACGACCAGGGGGCGGTGGCGGTGGCGGTTTCTGCGGACGATGACTGATAGCGGTGATTTCTTCCACCCTAAATCATGTATTTACACGCGCGGGAATCGATAATAATAGTGAATCTGAGGGGTGTGTGTATGACCCATAGACTTGAACCATCCCGGCGCATTCACCATAAATACGGTTATCAACTAACGATTAACACGTTTAATAAGAAGTATTTAAATCATATTTATTTCTACCTTACTTTCTTTTAACAAATTTATAAAAAAAATATGTCTTACTCTTATTGCTATAAAAATTAATTGTAGATAAATTTCAGAAATTGAATGGTTTTGGCGTTTACTACGTGTGGTAATTCATTTTCAATATAGGAGATGAATAAAACTACTATGTTTATTAAATTTATTTTTTTTTTAAATTAAATTTATTTATTAATTTATTTTTATTTTTTTCCCCCTACCATACATATACAGTATAATATTTAACTATTTAAATAATTGTAAAAATTAAAATGAATTGCATATCTACAAATAAAAGAAAAAAAAAATTAAAGAAATAAAATTGTAATTTTCTTCTCTCGGTCCTTGCCTCGAGGTTTGTGGTGGTGAATCCTCCTCGGGCTGCGGGTATTGAGGGTTTGTGTTAGGTATTTTTTTACCACTTGTTTAGTGGTAAACAACATAGTAGTTTTATTCATCTCTTTTATTGTAGATTTGAATAAAATCTACAATAGAACACGGTTCAGTCAAGACCAACTAAAATATTGCCCATTCACCATTTCAAGTGACACCGTAAAAAATCGTTTTATTTATCCTATAAATTACATGGATTTAAAGAGAAAATAGTTTGTAGTTCAAAACTATTTTCTCTTTAAATCCATGTAATTTATAGGATAAATAAAACGATTTTTTACATTGTTTTTATCACACTTCAGTTACACTTTGCAACTAGTTTCGGCTAAGCTCTATCCATTTTCGAGCTCCTAATGGCTAGAGCTTAGCCGAGACTAGTTGCAAAGTGTAACTGAAGTGTGATCAAAAACAACGTAAAAAATTGTTTTATTTATCCTTTAAAATGAATTATCACAAAGAAGACGCCTTAACAATCCAACATTTAATTTATTATTTCAATTTTTTTCGTCTCTAATTAAGAATCATCCTTCATTTCACTGTATTATAATAAATCGCGTCCAATACAAAAAATGTATTGTAGATTTTATTCATCTCCTTTATTGTAAATAAATTTAACTTGCAACTTGATTTAAGTACAGTCATATGATTTTTTTTCAGATTAAACTTTGTGATCACGATTAAAGATTTAGTAAATTAGTATATACATTGGGATCCAAATATATACAAACTGCACAAATAGTATATATGTAGTGTCATTTGAGAAACGAGTTATCTAAAAATTACATGCTCTTAATACTAAATTGAATTTAAACTGTACATAAATTTAACTCGCATTTGAATTCAATTGAAACGAACCATGTGAAATTACACAGTATTTTTTTCCAACGCATAAACTTTGTGTTCATGATTAAAGATAATAATTTCTAATGAAAAGTAGTAATTCCCAAGTTCTCTGAATCGCTAGAACGTGGTGCGAGCGCCGGGCGGCGACCGAAGTTTTACGACCCCATTGAGGGGCGGATTTAGATTACTCGCGTCGTCGTCGCCGTCGTCGTTGTGAATAATATAGTTAATTCAAATGGCGGATGTTATTACGCCGATTGGTATTTTTCAATTTCATCATCAGCCCCCGTGTATGCACTACACAGACAATCTGGGCCGTAATTGAACATAACGAGCCCCATTCACATTCAATACGCGTATCTATTTTTGCCTCCCCCCCAACCTAATTAGATGGAATTATAACTGGGCGCGCATTCACCCGCGAGGCCCCGCGGCGCGGAAAATTAATCGCAGCCCCCGAATAAAACACAATATTGTCTAGGTCCTGGCGGCGGCGACGGCTATGAATATATTCATGAACAAAGGCGGTCCGCTTATTAAATCTATATGCTAAATATTTACCTAAAACTGTCGCGCCATGCAATTTTTGCACACAATGCGATTTATTTCATTGCGCGCTATAACTTCCTTACGAGATGCAACAGATTATATTTCCCTTTGTGCGCGTCCGAATTCGAAAACATCCACACCCCCCCAAGCATTGTTCGCGCTGCTAAAAATTACAGCGCGAAACTTCGCGTCACATTGTCACGGCGCTAGTAAAAGGCGGCGGTGCGAGAACGACTCGCGGACAACAAAGGACCTTTAAGACAATTATCATTTTATTCGGCGATAAAAGTGCAAAGTAGGAAGTTGTAAAATATTTTGCGAAGGTGTAAAGTATAATGGCATGCACGCGAATGTACTACGAACTACGATACAAAAAACACATTTTACAGCTGTATTACTTTTCATATTTCAATTTGTTTATTTTTATAGAGTGTTTATTATTATATCGCGTGATTGCTTTTGTTATTTAGACACGGTAAATTGGTGATTTCGTGAGAAAGTGCGATTAACAAGTTACAGTTTTCATCACAAAAGCGATTCGATTGCGCTCGTCAAATGCAATAACAATTAAAATTCAAGAAATAGGCAATATTGATGCTTTTTAGCAGAAAGAAACCAACACACCTAATATTAAAGTTGTACCCAGCTCAGTGACGGAGTGGTTAGAGGCGTCGTCCGTCTCGTACTGTGCATTGGGGAGCCTGAGTTTGATCCCCGGCGGGGTAATTTTCGCGAATCATCTTTCACAGTTTTTCAGAGGTTTTCTGTGAAGTTAAAGTAAATACCAGGTGATAAACTCCTCTGAGCTTCTCCCTTGACCGGCAGAAAAGCCTCACGTCTGATAGCCTTATAAAAATAGAAGTATATTTTATTAAAGTTTATAAAATAGAGCTACAGAAAAAATAATGTGTTAATCTCAGGTTTTAGGACCTCTAGAGCTTTAGAGCTGTATTTTATTTATTTTGTTAAGTTAAATTGTTTACCTTGATTATAAAGGTAAGAGAAACAAAAATATTTTGTGGGTTGGGTCCTTTCTGCAGAAAGGCGCCCATATAGATATACAGAGTAATTTTTGTTTATCTTCCTAATATTTTCAATAAAAATAAAGCTCCTGTAATGTACACAATAAATTGTTCTCATCAGTCATTTCCCGGAATTTGGATCGCCACAATGCATTGTCCCAAACAAAATTATTTGTGTGTGCAACGGGCAGGTGCAGCAGTGTATCGGGAAAATGCCTCACGTTCACGCAATAGAAATAAACTTGTAAAATATTTGGTCGCGTTTTTATTGGCGGCGGCTGTCTCATGCGTCGTTTCGCTCGCGTGAAAAGTCCCGATTGCGATTGCACCCCCCCGGCCCTGATGAATGGCCGATCGCTCGGACTTTACATCGTTTTATTTATTGCTCATTTCATTTCGCGTGCCCCCCTACCGCCGTCGTCGTCGTGATGGATGGCCCCGCCATGTATTTCCGTGTCACCGCAGCGCAGTGGCGAACGGCTTTATATTGGCAGGTACCGAATACTACACAGTATAAAGTTTATCATACTATTCTTAAAAATACAAGGCGAGAGACAAATCTATCTATCTGTACCTTGTATTTTAAACTTTCAACTGATAAGCAATTTATTCCTTTCATTACTTGAGAAATATATGGAAAGATGTATATATTGATAAGTTGATAGACAGATAGAGAGGCAGACAGATAGACAGATAGACAGATAGACAGATAGATAAATAGACAGATAGACAGATAGACAGATAAGACAGATAAGACAGATAAGACAGATAAGACAGATAGACAGATAGACAGATAGACAGATAGACAGATAGACAGATAGACAGATACACAGATAGACAGATAGACAGATAGACAGATAGACAGATAGACAGATAGACAGATAGACAGATAGACAGATAGACAGATAGACAGATAGACAGATAGACAGATAGACAGATAGACAGATAGACAGATAGACAGATAGACAGATAGACAGATAGACAGATAGACAGATAGACAGATAGACAGATAGTCAGATAGACAGATAGACAGATAGACAGATAGACAGATAGACAGATAGACAGATAGACAGATAGACAGATAGACAGATAGACAGATAGACAGATAGACAGATAGACAGATAGACAGATAGACAGATAGACAGATAGACAGATAGACAGATAGACAGATAGACAGATAGACAGATAGACAGATAGACAGATAGACAGATGGACAGATGGACAGATGGACAGATGGACAGATAGACAGATAGACAGATAGACAGATAGACAGATAGACAGATAGACAGATAGACAGATAGACAGATAGACAGATAGACAGATAGACAGATAGACAGATAGACAGATAGACAGATAGACAGATAGACAGATAGACAGATAGACAGATAGACAGATAGACAGATAGACAGATAGACAGATAGACAGATAGACAGATAGACAGATAGACAGATAGACAGATAGACAGATAGACAGATAGACAGATAGACAGATAGACAGATAGACAGATAGACAGATAGACAGATAGACAGATAGACAGATAGACAGATAGACAGATAGACAGATAGACAGATAGACAGATAGACAGATAGACAGATAGACAGATAGACAGATAGACAGATAGACAGATAGACAGATAGACAGATAGACAGATAGACAGATAGACAGATAGACAGATAGACAGATAGACAGATAGACAGATAGACAGATAGACAGATAGACAGATAGACAGATAGACAGATAGACAGATAGACAGATAGACAGATAGACAGATAGACAGATAGACAGATAGACAGATAGACAGATAGACAGATAGACAGATAGACAGATAGACAGATAGACAGATAGACAGATAGACAGATAGACAGATAGACAGATAGACAGATAGACAGGTAGACAGATAGACAGATAGACAGATAGACAGATAGATAAATAGACAGATAGACAGATAGACAGATAGACAGATAAGACAGATAAGACAGATAAGACAGATAAGACAGATAAGACAGATAGACAGATAGACAGATAGACAGATAGACAGATAGTCAGATAGACAGATAGACAGATAGACAGATAGACAGATAGACAGATAGACAGATAGACAGATAGACAGATAGACAGATAGACAGATAGACAGATAGACAGATAGACAGATAGACAGATAGACAGATAGACAGATAGACAGATAGACAGATAGACAGATAGACAGATAGACAGATAGACAGATAGACAGATAGACAGATAGACAGATAGACAGGTAGACAGATAGACAGATAGACAGATAGACAGATAGACAGATAGACAGATAGACAGATAGACAGATAGACAGATAGATAGACAGATAGACAGATAGACAGATAGACAGATAGACAGATAGACAGATAGACAGATAGACAGATAGACAGATAGACAGATAGACAGATAGACAGATAGACAGATAGACAGATAGACAGATAGACAGATAGACAGATAGACAGATAGACAGATAGACAGATAGACAGATAGACAGATAGACAGATAGACAGATAGACAGATAGACAGATAGACAGATAGACAGATAGACAGATAGACAGATAGACAGATAGACAGGTAGACAGATAGACAGATAAGACAGATAAGACAGATAAGACAGATAAGACAGATAAGACAGATAGACAGATAGACAGATAGACAGATAGACAGATAGTCAGATAGACAGATAGACAGATAGACAGATAGACAGATAGACAGATAGACAGATAGACAGATAGACAGATAGACAGATAGACAGATAGACAGATAGACAGATAGACAGATAGACAGATAGACAGATAGACAGATAGACAGATAGTCAGATAGACAGATAGACAGATAGACAGATAGACAGATAGACAGATAGACAGATAGACAGATAGACAGATAGACAGATAGACAGATAGACAGATAGACAGATAGACAGATAGACAGATAGACAGATAGACAGATAGACAGATAGACAGATGGACAGATGGACAGATGGACAGATGGACAGATAGACAGATAGACAGATAGACAGATAGACAGATAGACAGATAGACAGATAGACAGATAGACAGATAGACAGATAGACAGATAGACAGATAGACAGATAGACAGATAGACAGATAGACAGATAGACAGATAGACAGATAGACAGATAGACAGATAGACAGATAGACAGATAGACAGATAGACAGATAGACAGATAGACAGATAGACAGATAGACAGATAGACAGATAGACAGATAGACAGATAGACAGATAGACAGATAGACAGATAGACAGATAGACAGATAGACAGATAGACAGATAGACAGATAGACAGATAGACAGATAGACAGATAGACAGATAGACAGATAGACAGATAGACAGATAGACAGATAGACAGATAGACAGATAGACAGATAGACAGATAGACAGATAGACAGATAGACAGATAGACAGATAGACAGATAGACAGATAGACAGATAGACAGATAGACAGATAGACAGATAGACAGATAGACAGATAGACAGATAGACAGATAGACAGATAGACAGATAGACAGATAGACAGATAGACAGATAGACAGATAGACAGATAGACAGATAGACAGATAGACAGATAGACAGATAGACAGATAGACAGATAGACAGATAGACAGATAGACAGATAGACAGATAGACAGATAGACAGATAGACAGATAGACAGATAGACAGATAGACAGATAGACAGATAGACAGATAGACAGATAGACAGGTAGACAGATAGACAGATAGACAGATAGACAGATAGACAGATAGACAGATAGATAGACAGATAGACAGATAGACAGATAGACAGATAGACAGATAGACAGATAGACAGATAGACAGATAGACAGATAGACAGATAGACAGATAGACAGATAGACAGATAGACAGATAGACAGATAGATAGACAGATGACGACTGTAATATAAATAAAATTCAAATAATTAATGACTTTTTTTATTCACCATTAATATTTTTTTCAAAGAAATTCGATATTTAAAATGCAACAACTCGAATTTTAGTAGACATAAATAACATGATGAAATGCACAAATGTTCATATACGAATGCTTAATGCAATATACAAATAAATAAACATTCTTGAAAGTTGACTCTTCAGATTGATATGTAATAAATAATAAAACTATCCAGAATTTAACTTGAAACAAAAAGTTATTTAACATTGTAGCCAACGGACAACCAATATAATATCAAAGTAAATTCCATTGTGAAAATTTCAATATCATGGGGGAGTTTTTAACCAGCCCCTTCTTCCCCCTTTTTACGAGCACACTCGTTGGCAAACACACCGTTAAATATAAAATTCCTGGGGGCGCGTAATTAAATACGCGTGTAAACACACACTACGTACGAATTTTAACGCGAACGCGCGCGCCCCTCTAACGCAATAAAAACAGCTCGCTGCAACAGTATAAATCCACGCGTTTTACTGCCGCATTACACCCCCCTGCACCCATTCGAATTTTATGCAAACGTCCAGCCCGCACACAAAAGTGTGGACCGTTTTTATAAACTGACCGCTGGAAGTGCTAAAAAGTTGAACCGATATATGAAAAGCGAGAGAAAAAAAAATTACCCGTGCTGAGCTTAATAAGAAAGTACGAGTGGGGTTTTATTATTTTTATTTTCGGGGCTAACGAGGCCGCGCACTCTCCGGGAATTAAAGTGGGAACGCGCGATTTCTAATTACGGACCGAAAGAAACGTGTTTTAATTGTATGACCGCCCAACGACCGAATACTTCAGCGTGCTTTATATAAAGAAATTCCCAACACCGCTCCCCAAAAGCACCTTTGAAAGCGTTTGATTTTGACGTGGCTCGAAAATATGGGGGGAAACAGAGCGACCTATATACCGGCACGTTTTTTGAAAGGAGTGAAACAAAATGGGTATTGCTTCACGACGGGATTGTAATTATCGTGAAATATAGTAGCTATAATATAAATAATAATTATAATTTATTTTCAACAAACAAACATATATAAGTGTGAACCCACCTCTTAGCAATCTACATATCTAGATTTCGATCTTATTAGATCTCATCAGTGTTGCTCAGCTAGTGAGGATGAATTCACACAATATCTCGAGTGGTCATATACAAATATGATACATCTATATGATGATTGGATGTGGTAGGTCTCGTTTGATTATCGAAGGCTTGCAATATATCCAAAAAACCCATTAAATCATTTCAATCACTTTTTATTCTCCAAACTGTTCGTGATGATTTCAACTAAACGGTGTAGTTGTTCAATTGTGGCATGTTTATTTAGAAATCCAAAATTATTTTTAGGGTAGATTTTTTGTTCGTCCAGTATCGGTTTCAGTCGTTTTGTAAAAAATTCTCAGCAACCAATTTTTCAGTCTCGTAAATGAAAAAAAAGTAGTCGGTTTTTTTACCCAGTGTATAGTTTTATCATTGATTAATCATGTGATGATTAATCAATGGTTTTTCAACAGAAAATATATATGAAGCTAAATATCATACGTGGAAAAGTAAATCGAATAATATGTAGTTTTAATGAAGTTGGCAACTCTTAAGAAAAATAGCCCCTAATACAAGATATTACACCTACTCCACTATATTATTTCCACATTTGCATTTGTTGGTATATGTGTATAATATTGGAAAATAAAGCAGCCGCGTCACGTGCGATTTAACCATCAAACCAAGCCATTATTTATGACACGACTATAGGATGCGCCCGGCTCGTAATTCCATCAGATTAGTATAAAGATAGGATGGTTTGGTATAAAAAGCTTGGCGGGCAGAAAGACCTGGAACACGCATCGCGATATCGACACAGACGCGGTCGTAAATAATGCACAATCCACTTTGGCACTAAATAATGCAGCCGGCCTGAACTATTTCATTTGAAAATTATGGCATTGTGCGGGAAGTTTATGAAAGTAATTCCACATAAATAGCGGTGTGGGCGGGCGGGTTTTGAGGGTGGAAGCTCCCGGTAATGGGGTCCGCGCGCGATTCGTGCCCATCCATCGGGAGCGATATGACAGTATGGGAATATTTGTGGGCGATCAAACGGACGTGTAATTTTTAAAGTTCCGTGTGAAGCCTTTTAACGATGCATTGTACGATCTATGGCCTTATTTTAGTTTTAAAAATAGTTGAACCTGTATCAATATATTTTTGAAATCATCTGTTAGCTACTTACTTAAATTACTATACAATGGGGTCATTTAGTCTATGTGATATCCAAAAAGACAACTAAAATAAGGCCTTAGATCGTTAAAAAGCTTCACAAGGAACTTACTAAAAATTACACTTGATATGATTCAAGAAAAAGATATAGTAGTATTTTTATTTATTTAGTATAGACATCTACAGTTTAACAAAAACCAATTACAGATGTTATAATAATATACAAAATAATATACTACTACGTACAACTCCATGTTTGTCCAATTTAGTTTAACACAAATACCCTCCGTAGTTGTTTATTAAATACATCCACTTCATATGAATTAATAGGTACTACAGATATGATACGCCTCTAACCACCTGGCCTAGAGGCGTCGTCCATGTCGTACTGAGCTGGGTTATAAAATTTAATTATCAAAATTCATTCAAAATACATTTTCGCATAATGAGCAAGTTTGGAGTATGATTGTTCAGAATTACCATTATTATAAACGTTGGACATTTGCCATTGATGTTTGTGATGAATTCATTTGCTTGGATCTGTTTAGATTATATATATATATATATATATATATATATATATATATATATATATATATATATATTATATATACAGTAAAAGTATATGGGGAGGATTTTGGTGCCGATACACGGCTGCCCTTTTTTCTGAACTTTCTCATCTGCTCGGGCGAAGTTTTAAGAGACTTGTACTCGTTTCCGGGCGGACCCGCGTCCGGCGCTGCTCCCGCAGGATACACCGGAAGCTGCCGCTTTACATCCAGACCGGAACATACAAGTCCCGGAGGCTGGGGGACGCGATAAAGTTTAAGGTTAAGGACGCCGGGCGCCAATCTATTCATCAATCACAGCCAGAGATAAACATATATAAAGAGCGCGAGGACAAACCACGTTTGATGGTTTAGTAAATAAATATGTCAATTTGCCAGAATTGATATCGTGAGATGAATATACCGTAACTAGAAACAGAAAACCTTTGAAAAACTGTGAAGTTGATTCGCGAAATGTCGCCACGATATTATGTAATATTAAAGTATGAACATTTATTATATTGAAATATGTAAAAGTGTTGCTGAAAATACCCAGATCAGTGGCTGGTTAGAGGGCATACTGAGGGTTGGAGTGCCTGAGTGGGGAGGCGCATATAACACGAAATCACGCTGTGTTTACGGATTTATATAATAAATAAAATAACTAGTTTAATAAGACGAAATACGAAAGAATATGTTGATTACATAATAAGTCAACATATTCTTTCGTATTTCGTGAAAAATTTAACTTTCTAGTTCTCTAATTTTCCACAATAAATAATGTATATGTACGTCGTACTATATCCCTGGTCTGACCGTGCTCACATTTGCGACACGATTTCGCTGACTTGGTCTATCCCATCCCTGGTACTATTCTGCTAAATAGCGCAGTTATTGACGTATATATAACGCGAACAACGAAAGGACTAATAACGAAAATGATATTACTTTTTACACAAATAAAGAACTATACAAGACTTGATAAGGAAATTCGCTCCCTAATGTTCAGTACAGACAGACGACGACGCTTCTAACCACTATACCACTAAGGGCCGGGTCTACAATTGATATTTAACTGGAGAATAAGACTATTCGTAGAATAAGTTTCATATTGGCACTAATATCTCAAACTTATTCCACGAACAGCCTTATTCTCCGGTTAAATGTTAATTGTAATACCGGCCCTTAGCCGGAGTTTCGTATATAATATATGACGATTTCTGGTTTGTAAGTGACACCCACAACTAACTGAATAAAAAATAAACATTAACATTACATTTGGACGCGTTTTTGCAGAAAGAACCAATAAACCTAATGTTAAAGTTGAGAAAAAAGATTTATATAAATTAAAAATTATGTATAGGTAAAAGAAAAATAGATAATATAAAAATTATGTTTCATCTAAGGTTAATTTTGGACCAGATCTCCAGCTTTAGAACTATATGTTTTGATTTCGTTAAGTTAAATTCTTTACCTTCGTATAAAGGTATCAGAAACAAACGTATTTTCTGAGTTGGTTCCTTTCTACAGCAAGGCGTCCTTTTGTAAGTCCATCAACATATATTTGATTTTTGAAAAATTGCGAACGAATTAATTTAAAATACCCCCGCGCATAACGAGCGATGATTGATGGAGTCGCTGCCTTGGGGCGATCGTCGCGCAAATATATAACTGCTGCAATGTGAGTGATAAATCGGCGGGCGTAAGTTTGCCCGTTTAAAAAAGGGCGTGTTTACAAATTGCAGTTCGCCCCGTAAGTGGAAGTAAATCACCGGAAATTCCGGGCGAGTCCCCGGACGCCGGGCGCGCGAACTCCGTAAGTGATCCCGAAGGTCTCTCCGCGCGCGAATTTGCAGGGTTCGCACACACCACCTGTGCCGCCCGCTCAAGGGGGGGCGGTTGCTCGACAGATTACTCTAACACACACACAGACACATATAGTAGATAGCGACAACATGTGCGACGTGCACACATCACAGTTTCAGGTCACATAGCTACAGCAACTTTATTATAGAGTATACAGAGTTGAAAATTACTAATGACAATTGTTACATAAAGTTACAATTGTTAATACTGTCTATCATATTGAAAACAAGAAATACACTCACTTTCCAGTGGTATGGATTTGATGGAAATTTTGAAGGTACTACGTGTAAATAATACGAAATGTCTTATTATAGACATACCGCCAGTTCGGAACGAGTGGTGTCATCAACCGATTCCGATCTTACTTGTTTAACTGTCACAGTCGGACCGCAAAATACGGACTACTAACGATATAAAATTATGGAATTTCGGTTTATTAGCTTAAAAAACACGAATACACCCAGATTCCGTCATGCACGAACTAAAATCGTGAATTGTCCAGTTTTTCGGAACAACTTTGACAGTTGAACATGAATATATTCGGAACGTGTGTTGTGAGATTACTAATGTTTGCTTTTCCTAAGCCCAATGTTCGCCATAGTTGTTTTATGCTCTTTTTTTATTTTCTAGTGTTCCTTTTGGCTTTCTGTTTCTGTACCTCCTGGCATCCACTCTCATCCATTTGCGTATGGTTTTGTTTAATTCTGATAATTCTATGCCTCTTCTGTTTTGCTCTTATTGTATGATTTTTCGTTGTTTAGGTCTTCGGTTTCTTTCGTGATCTGTTATTCTTTTTGAGATTTTTCCCTGCTAAGGGTTCTGATGTGATGGACATGCCTTGTGTTATTTTGTCGTTTAGATCCTGCAGTGATATGTCGTCTTTTAGAAACAACAAATCGTGAAAATTAAAAAAAAAAAAACTGCGTGGGCAATGATGGAAAATTAAATAATTTTGACTTTGACCACCGTCAAAAACTTATAGAGCGTCATTTTTGGATTTTTGATTTTATCCCATGTTGACCTAATGTAGTATAAAGAATATACAATAATTTAAATAAAAATAATATTGCTAAATAATTCGTAATTCCTTCAGCAACAAAGTCCAACCATAGATTTCGGGTCAACTTTGACATCTTCTAATAAATATCATTTTTTACAATAAGACTTTTTAGAAATCATGTCTTAGCAACAATATGGTTCGATTTAAACAAATGTTTATCTTCATAACAATCTCTAATCAACCGTCGACGTATATGGTTTAATTAATTAAAAATCGATATAAAAAAATAAATTGTATCCGTGCCAATCTAGAAAAATACTTTTTTTTATCCACTATTAAGTTAGCAACAAATGGTGAAAATTAAAAAAAAAAACTCCGTGGGCAATGATGGAAAATTAAATAATTTTGACTTTGACTGCCGCCAAAAAATAGTAGGACGTAATTTTTTATTTTTTTATTCCAAGCTTGCAATTGTTAATAATTACAGAAAATATAAACACATTACTTAGTTTCTAATCGATTTTATTGATTTTTTTACCACGCCGTATACTAACAAGTTTAAGTTCAAAATTAATTTAAAAAAAAACTAAGGCCAGTGCTACTTTAAAAAAATATGTTTGATGATTACTATTAAATTCTAAACAAAACATGAACATTTTGAAAAAAAAAATTCCTGGGAAAGTTGATAAAAATTGCAAAATGTTTTCTTGCAAATATTATTCAATAACAACTAACTAAATCAACTTATTTTTTTAAAATTCTTATACTATGGTTACCAAGACATGGGTAAACAATTGTACCAAAAATCAATTTTTTTTTATACTCCACTTCTGGAGAATCATAACCCGCGTCGCGACCCCGCGCGGCCGCCGAAATTATCGGAAATGGATATCTTCACACCGGTTTTGTTATTGCTATTCAATAACAACTAACTAAATCAACTTATTTTTTTTTTAATTCTTATATTAAGGTTACCAAGACATGAGTAAACAATTGTACCAAAAATCAATTTTTTTTCTATATTGAATTTTTAAAATTACTATCACATTTATTTACAAACATATTTTATTAAAATATCTATAACTCTGTTTGTAGCTATTCAATATTGCTACAAATTGTCAGCTATATTGAAAACATGTTGATGAATCATTAAATACAAGTTGAAATTTTTAAACAAAAAATTGTGTTTTTGGCGAATTTTTAAAATTTCAATCACATTTATTTATAAACATATTTTATTAATACAGCTATAACTCTATTTGTAGCTATTAAATAATGCTACAAATTGTCAGCTGTAGTGTAAATATGTTGATGAATCACAAAATACAAGTTGAAATTTTTAAACCAAAAAATGTATTTTTGGCGAATTTTTAAAATTATTATCACATTTATTTACAAACATATTTTATTAAAACAGCTATAACTCTATTAGTTGCTATTGAATATTGCTACAAATTGTCAGCTATATTGAAAACATGTTCATAAATCACCAAATACAAGTTGAAATTTATAAACAAAAAATTGTGTATTTGGCGAATTTTTAAAATTTCAATCATATTTATTTATAAACATATTTTATTAAAACAGCTATAACTCTATTTGTAGCTATTGAATGTTGCTATAAATTGCCAGCTCTATTGAAAACATGTTGATTAATCACAAAATACAAGTTGAAATTTTTAAACCAAAAAATGTATTTTTGACGAATTTTTAAAATTACAATCACATTTATTTACAAACACATTTGATAAAAACACTTATAACTCTATTTGTAGCTACTAAATATTGCTACAAATTGTCAGCTATATTGAAAACATGTTGATGAATCACAAAATACAAGTTGAAATTTTTAAGCGAATTTTTAAAATTATTATCACTTTAATTTACAAACATATTTTATTAAAACTGCTATAACTCTATTAGTTGCTATTGAATATTGCTACAAATTGTCAGCTATATTGAAAACATGTTGATTAATCACAAAATACAAGTTGAAATTTGTAGACAAAAAAATGTATTTTTGGCGAATTTTTAAAATTTCAATCATATTTATTTATAAACATATTTTATTAAAACAGCTATAACTCTATTTGTAGCTATTGAATGTTGCTATAAATTGCCACCTCTATTGAAAACATGTTGATTAATCACAAAATACAAGTTGAAATTTTTAAACCAAAAAATGTATTTTTGACGAATTTTTAAAATTACAATCACATTTATTTACAAACACATTTTATTAAAACAGCTATAACTCTATTTGTAGCTACTAAATATTGCTACAAATTGTCAGCTGTACTGTAAACATGTTGATGAATCACCAAATACAAGTTGAAATTGTTAAACAAAAAAATGTATTTTTGGGGAATTTTTAAAATTACTATCACATTTATTTACAAACATATTTTATTAAAACAGCTATAACTCTATAAGTTGCTATTGAATATTGCTACAAATTGTCAACTATATTGAAAACATGCTGATGAATCACAAAATACAAGTTGAAATTTTTAAACCAAAAAATGTATTTTTTTGCGAATTTTTAAAATTATTATCACTTTTATTTATAAACATATTTTATTAAAACAGCTATAACTCTATTTGTAGCTATTAAATATTGCTACAAATTTTCAGCTGTAGTGTAAATATGTTGATGAATCACCAAATACAAGTTGAAATTATTAAACAAAAAAATTAATTTTTGGCGAATTTTTTAAATTACTATCACATTTATTTACAAACACATTTTATTAAAACAGCTATAACTCTATTTGTAGCTATTAAATATTGCTACAAATTGTCACCTATATTGAAAACATATTGATGAATCACAAAATACAAGTTGAAATTTTTAAACCAAAAAATGTATTTTTGGCGAATTTTTAAAGTTATTATCACATTTATTTACAAACATATTTTATTAAAACAGCTATAACTCTATTAGTTGCTATTGAATATTGCTACAAATTGTCAGCTATATTGAAAACATGTTGATGAATCACCAAATACAAGTTGACATTTTTAAACAAAAAAATGTGTATTTATGCGAATTTTTAAAATTTCAATCAAATTTATTTATAAACATATTTTATTAAAACAGCTATAACTCTATTTGTAGCTATTAAATATTGCTACAAATTGTCAGCTGTAGTGTAAATATGTTGATGAATCACCAAATACAAGTTGAAATTGTTAAACAAAAAAATGTATTTTTGGCGAATTTTTAAAATTACTATCACATTTATTTACAAACATATTTCATTAAAACAGCTATAACTCTATTTGTAGCTACTAAATATTGCTACAAATTGTCAGCTGTACTGTAAACATGTTGATGAATCACCAAATCCAAGTTGAAATTGTTAAACAAAAAAATGTATTTTTGGGGAATTTTTAAAATTACTATCACATTTATTTACAAATATATTTTATTAAAACAGCTATAACTCTATAAGTTGCTATTGAATATTGCTACAAATTGTCAGCTATATTGAAAACATGTTGATTAATCACAAAATACAAGTTGAAATTTTTAAACCAAAAAATGTATTTTTAGCGAATTTTTAAAATTACAATCATATTTATTTATAAACATATTTTATTAAAACAGCTATAACTCTATTTGTAGCTATTAAATATTGCTACAAATTGTCAGCTATATTGAAAACATGTTGATTAATCACAAAATACAAGTTGAAATTTTTAAACCAAAAAATGGATTTTTGGCGAATTTTTAAAATTACAATCACATTTATTTACAAACATATTTTATTAAAACAGCTATAACTCTATTTGTAGCTATTGAATATTGCTACAAATTGTCAGCTATATTAAAAACATGTTGATTAATCACAAAATACAAGTTGAAATTTTTAAACCAAAAAATGTTTTTTTGGCGAATTTTTAAAATTACAATCACATTTATTTACAAACACATTTTATTAAAACAGCTATAACTCGATTTGTAGCTCTTAAATGTTGCTACACACTCACACACACACACACACACACACACACACACACACACACACACACACACATATATATATATATATATATATATATATATATATATATATATATAAGTTTTGATTTTGATTTTGGCGATTTTTATCTATATTTTAACATGATAACAACTTTTTAAACGTAAAGGGTTAATCGAATTTGTTAAAATGGCCCTTCAATCCTTTTTTGCGTTTAGAATAAACCAAATTATTATTTTCTTAAAAATAATAAACATTATACTCAATGGTAAAACTACTGGAAGTGTAGCAATCTAAAAATGCATTTATCTCAAAAACTATTTTTAGAAGTTACATTTGTCATCTCAGTGCGCGATATTTTAGTTTGTGGATGGGCAAATTTTAATTGCCGACAATTATTGATTCTGTAGTCTTGTAACATAAATTTCGATAAATAAATAGCTAGAATCGACCAAAAAGTCTGTTTTAAAAATGTGTTTTTTTAATAGAACAGTGGAGTTACATTAAATACACGCAGTATTGCACATACAATTTATATAAATCAATGTTCATTTTGAATCATTATATCTATCTAATATCGGGTTTGTACAGTCTAACGCTGTCCGATTCTAAGATAGCTCTCTAGTATGCTAATAGAATTATTTGGCTTGATTTTTATTTCGTTTGTAAGTAGCTGGGCAAGTACTACGTTAGCGTTCATTATATTATTATTTTATTATTTATCAAATTAATAACCTTATTTTTATATGAACTATACATACTTTAAACGGGAATGAGTGTATTACAAACAAGCTCTAAGATATAAACAGCATAAGCTAATAGCCCCTAAACAATTCAATCCGAATCCCTAAAAATTCCATTTCGATTTTTATCGTGAACACAGCAAAAGGTGTCCACGTAGTATGTATGTGCAGCGCCTGCATACAACTACCATCCGAGACGGAATAACTTGCTAAAGTGGAACGTGCATGTTCGGGATGGCCGCGGGTCCGAAAGCAGCACACAGATGTTTGTTGCATCTGAATACAATGCATTCGATTTCCATGTTGCTTGGGATTCCGATGATTCCTCCTGCTGCCGGTGCTGCGGCGATCATCGTTTTTGTTGCAAAACTTTCCGCTGTTTGCCGCCTCGGTTGCCATCCGAATGGAATACGTGTTTTGGCGGATAAATATATGCGGTGCAAAAACAAAAACCATAAAATTCAATCTCGCACACCCAACTTGTGTTAATTACGGACGTTTCAATCAACGCGTGCACGCATTATTACACCGCCAGCAGTAACGAGGTCTGCGCCATTAGTGTGTTGCGCATTATTAATAAAACGAAATTTCCAGACGCGCTCCCGAGGTTAGAGAGGGTAGTTTCGTATTATTATTACTTGCAAAGTAGCGCGCCGTAACTACTAAGTAATTTCCCCTCCGTAAAGGATCGTTATAATAGTTATTACTAAGTTAAACGGCCCCCAAAGTCTGCAATTAGTATCTCAATGGAGCCAAATATCGAGGAGATTGGGGAAATATTACGGACGTAATCCACTTTTAAAAGCTTACTGCTCTCTCGTAAGATCAATATTATTATTACTGCAGCACATTATAAAGAGCTCCTTTGATGAAGATAATTCCACTATATTAGGATTTTTAGCATACAAAGTGGCCTGCTTTATATTCTAACTGAAAGACTACGCAAAATAATAATCCTCTTTACGTTATAACTCAATAATTAGTTATTACTTATTTGCTTTTTGATTTTATTTGATGTTGGACACTTTTTGGATTTCTTATAGTATATTATTAGTAATAATATTAAATTAGATTTAAAAATTTTTAGTATACTCACTCGACTATCGCGCTCAATGCCTCAATTATAAAATCAAAATTGTGTTTATGTTGCCTTTACAAGTATATTTCTGTTTCTATGTAGCCGCGCTCGATAAAACCCTGTTTAAATAGTCTCGTTCAAAATTATAATTAACAAAATTATTAATTGAGCACTCGCCAACAATACGGACACAATTTATTGTTCACCCAACACAAAGTTTGGCGCGCCGCCCTCTCTCCCCCGCTTTGAAATCGCAACTTTCGTGAATAATTACGCATTAAAACGCGGCAGTTACTGGGCCTGTAACAAGCACTTATAATTCAATAAAAACAACGCCTTGCCGCTCCACCACCTTTCCGAATAACAACGCGCTCATTAACCATTAATTAGCGCTGCTGCTTGCGGCCGGCAAATATTCCAACGCGCGCGCCGATGAAGTTTCGGTTCGTAAATTGAATTTGCAGGCAGACGCTTCTTTTATTATTAATATATAGACGCTGGCGCAAGCAAATACCCCTTTAACTTTGATTCTATTTGCATACGCGGGGTGGGTAATTAAATATTTTTGTACGATCCCGCTTTTACGGCCGTATAAACATGATACCCTTGGAATTTTTTTATGAGGGGGTGTGTTGTAAACGTTAAAAACATTTTTATGGTGGCGTGCAGACGCAAATATTTTAACAGACAACTCAGGTGCAGTTTGGCTGTGTTATTGCGTAATAAATTATCAGGCGCTAATAAAAGTATGAAGGGGAAACTTGTGAAAAAAAAAATGCCTGAATTAATCATATGATGGCTGTTAAATTCAGTAGATTTAAACTCGTCTACTTATAATATAAGTAATATGGCATTTACATATACCAGAGTACTCCTAGAAGTAATAAAAATTGGAGACGTAGGGCCGGTTCTACATTTGACATTTAACTGGAGAATAAGGCTAGTCGTGGAATAAGTTTAAGATTTTAACGGTAATATTTCAAACTTATTCCACGAATAGCCTTATTCTCCAGTTAAATGTCAATTGTAGAACCGGCCCTATGTTAAGTTAGCTCAATACAATTTTCCCAGCGATCTTCAATAGAATTTATTCCATACTTTAGAGACAGCTCTGTATAATTTACTATCAATATATAATACTAAATTTAAGCTACTGACCTATGGGTTATGATCTCATTCTTCTCTAGCTAGTTTGTGCCCTTCAACTGACCTAAACTACTGTTTTTTTTACGTCGCAGGCAGTTTTGAATAAATTACTATACATTATTAACTTGTCAGTTATCATCACGAGCACGTATTTTAAACCCCGGTAAACACTGCACAAGGTCCCCTTTATTATTCATCAGTCTCCGTTAGTGTGCGCCCTCTAAAAGCCCCCGGGGATGCGTCCGTCTCCTCTAGATGAAAGCAAATAAAAACGCGCGCCGTCGAAATAATATATAATAAAAAAACGCGAAACACTCGCTCGCATCTTACGTCCGCAGTGCGCCATTAAAATTCAGCGAAATTAAAAGCGAAATCCGGCGCTTTAAACGCGTCATAAATATTAGAGGATGAAGATGGATGGTGCGAGGGGTGGTTTGGGGGGGAGATATGCAGGAAAATGTGCAGCGAGTGCATACCGCCGATACGGGAGGGCGACGAGCTGAATCCTGGGAAAATCGTAAAACGAATCGCGCCGGATTAGAGTACGGAAAATAGAATGCAAATGGGTCCCGCAGTGTCCTCACCGGGGCGGACGTTCGATGGCCATCGATCATCCCAGAGCCGACTGGGGATGCATAAAATGCAGAAAGTTTTATATAAAAAAAGTATTTGAGGGATTGAAGTGCCACATAGTAGACAGAATATTCCATATAAATCTATTTTTTTAATAATTATATTATATGACTATACTAG
The DNA here is from genome assembly GCA_963942505.1 of Lordithon lunulatus. Classification (NCBI taxonomy): domain Eukaryota; kingdom Metazoa; phylum Arthropoda; class Insecta; order Coleoptera; family Staphylinidae; genus Lordithon; species Lordithon lunulatus. The sequence goes on along the minus strand of OZ012668.1, from coordinate 58,838,315 downwards.
TAAATATTAATCGATTTTTTTATTCGAAAATTAAAATAGTTAGGCAGTTACAATTATTATAGGTCAGGGAAATTTATGTATTTTCGCAATATTTTGAGCACTAACAAAAATCTGCACATGAATAGCCAATTAGTAACACTAGTAGTTACAGATTTGTTACAATTTGTAACTACTAGAGGATGATATCGGTTCGTACATATATTTATAGCATAATGTATAAAATTTAAGTATTTAAATAAAGTAGTTGAAAGTAGTAAGAAAACCCGGCGTGTATTGAATGGGAGTTATATATACATTCCGGGGGGGGTGGCGGAGTTCTGCGTCCGGAATACCGACCGCCACTTTCGGCACTAAAACCATCCACTTTAGTGGCGCACTTGTCTGCTCGCTTTACTCTCCCCGGGTCCTTTTGTTGGGAATCAATTCTTTCCATCAGTCGTCACTATTTACTGCCGAAAAGGAAGACGTAAAAAGTGCACTTTGTGCAGATTTTGCTAACTAGTTAAGAACGCGCGGTGCCATATTGAACAAGGTCGGAATGTTACACCACTGCTGCTGGTGTGTGTGTGTGTGGGTGTGGAGGGACAGGGACGGGGAGGGAAGAATTATTAGGGTGATCCGGTTTATAGGGTCTTTCCGCGCCATCGACTGCCGTAATGAAAACCTTTGAGAAAAAGAGCGAATCCCGGCGACTTCCTTAAACTTTAGTAGGCGATATCTTTTATCGGGCCCCGGATACTTTGTCATTGTCGAATTACTTTTTTCTGCGTTGATAAAAAAAGTGTGATTTCATTAAAGAGCGGGAATTGTTTGTATTGCACACACACACGTTATATACTATACGTGCGGGGTTGGAGGCGTGCAGAGTGTGTCACATTGCGGACATTAGCGACAGTGTTTTCTTAAACAACACAATCTTGTCGCGTCCTAATGGAGCCCAATTACTCGGGACCGGGAGAGCGGAACAGTTCCCTAATTGAGTTTGACGCGAAGATCGGGCCACTCCGGGGATAAAATTGGATCGCGCCCCGGGATCCCGTTAGAGTGTTTTCTGTCCACGCTGTACTTGATTAAGGGGGTGGGCGCCGGTCCGGCTCGCACACGGGCGGCCGGACGCCGCCGCTGCCGCCGCTCTGACCCCCCACACAACCCCCCTGATTGATTAACCAGGTTAATTGTCGACGCCGCGCAGCAATGAACCTGCTAATGCACACATTTCGAAAGCAGGAAACCGCAACCGCAGCAAAAACCCAACCCTTACGACGGATTTCATCAGTGTAAAAGTAAATGCAGAGAAATAGATTACTTTTGGGCCACTTCTATATGTTTTTAGCAATGCTAGGGTCGCATAAATTAATGTAATGATATTTTTTTACCCGGCTCAATGGCCCGAGTGGTTAAAGGCATTGTCCGTCTCGTACTGAGGATTGGGAAGCCTGAGTTCGAACCCCATCGGGGCGAATTTTAGCGAATCACCATTCACAGTTTATTCTGTAAAGTTACTTTACTTTACCGGCGGAAAGTTTTATTTTTTTCGTATTTTTTATTATTTGATTTTTTACTGACTTTTGTATATTTGGCCTTGAAACTTGAAACACCCCAACTCATCATAATATCTGAAAGATAAACTATATCTCTTTCCAAAAAAGTCTGAAGTGATTTAGATTCCTCTAGGTGGAACAGTTGTTTGTATCTACTGTTAATAAAATATTAAATCTATTAATATCACCATAGTCATTATAATAATGAATAATACGTCTGATTATAAAGCTAACAGAGTATACAATACTGGAGATATAAATATTCTAAACATACTAGCTATGTATATAATTATCGCCCGCGTTATTCCGTGGAAAATTAAATTAAAAGCCATCTCAGTTATGAATATCACATATGCGAAAGCATTCAATGCAATATTCAGCGGCCGCCCGTTTATCATTTCAGCTCTTCAACAGTATTTCACACAAACCGTCGCTGCTGCCGGAATTACATATTCAATAGGCGCGTTACCGCATGGTATCAATTAAGCAGGCGAGCGAAATCATTACCGCTGCATAATGCATGCGCGCCGGTCCGTGTAATTTTCCGCAAGTCGCACGACGAAACTAATACTTTATCATTACGTCGCGCCAGCCGCCTCCGCCGCCCTGGCGAATATTAAAAAATGCAGTCCCACACAAATGGTAAATTAGCGGCGGCGGGCTGGATTATCAGTTCGATTGCACGCGATGCACGGCGGCGGCAACGGCTGTGTGTATGTGTGTGTGGTGGTGGCAGCACGGAAGCGGTGGGATTAAATTTTAAAATTTCGACAGTTCGGTTTCTCCCAACAAATTACACGTTCGATGCAATTACATAATTAAAATGGATGGAGGAATACCACGTTGCTTTCTATAAAACAGTTTATTGTGGTCGATATTTTTTAGGGCGCATTATATTTTCATTTACAATTGACATTCAATATTATAGAGGGAAACATTACATTTTTAATTCGAAACTATCTGCATGATACATTTTTAAATAGACATTCAACGACATGAAACGCAAATAAATCATACACTATTTTTGTATTTGTTGATCCTTGCCATTTCTAGAGGATGTTAGGTTTATTTTACGTGTTTTTACTTGTTTTGTTTCTTTGTGTTTGTTTATTTATATTAATATTGTAATCTTCTGGAAATAATGGCATGTAGTAGCCTACACTGAAAGGTAAAAGGCAACTAGATAATATATATTCTTCTGGAAATAATGGCATTTATTATTATTATTATTATGGCGAAACAGAGGTATCAATGTCAATGGTGAGATATTATATCAGTTAATGATTGTGGATCATAACAGAAACCAAAGAAAAACTAGTCACACAAATTCAACATATCTACAAGGCCACAAAGCGCATACGTCTTGAAATAATCTTCGATAAAACGAACTACATGACAACAAATGAAGACGAAAAGGAATATCAAATAACGCTGGGATCAATAAGATCGAAAGGGTAACCCGTTACAAATACCTCGGTATCTGGTATATATGCACACACGCATACAAACACAAACACACAAACACAGAAACACACAAACTCACAAATTCACAAACTCACAAACTTACAAACACACAACACACAAACATACAAACACACAAACACACAAACACACAAACACACAAACACACAAACACACAAACACACAAACACACAAACACACAAACACACAAACACACAAACACACAAACACACAAACACACAAATACACAAACACACAAACACACAAACACACAAACACACAAACACACAAACACACAAACACACAAACACAAAAACACGCAAACACACACAGATAGAGTGGAGAGAGACATAGATATACACACAGACATTTTCGAAAATATTCTATTTCGACTATATATCATGATCGCCGATTTTTTCGCGATAATCATATATTCCTCTTCGGAAAGTAATTAGCAATAATAATAATAAATTATTACATGAAAATTCAAAATTATATAAAAAGGGCATTCTAAAAGTTGCTCTCGATGATAGTAATTTTGACCTCGAAAAGTTGTACAGTAAAAGCAGATGAGGCCAATTGAATTCGAATTATTGAAAATTGTAGTTTAAATATTCAGTTTCCCCATTAAAGTATCTTTAAAACTAGTCCAAACATGTTCCATATCACACATTAGTAACGACAGAAAACTGCATTTTTAGCATAATATATTTTTAAAAACAAAATACAAAGAGGAGCTTTAATTATAAAACTTAAAGTGGCAAAGGATGTTAGGTTGAAAATTCATATTCCCAATTAAATTGACTTAAAAAAATGTTTAGACTTGTTCGAATTCTCACATTAGTAACGACAAATAAATAAATTTACTAACAACTATCAGATTATTTTAAAAATAAAACTGGAGTCTGAATTTTCAAATTCCTCATTAAATTTACTCTGAAACAAATCTAAACATGTTCATTTTCTCAACTTTTTCAACTAATAACGATAGAAAAATAGATTTTCTAGCAACTATCACATTTGTTTAAAAACAAAACAAAAAGAACTACAAAACTTAAAGTGGTAAAAAAATCTGGTTTGAAAATTCAGATATCGCATTAAAAACTTCACTTAGAAAACAATCTAAACTTTAAATTTATCAGTAAGGACAGAACAAAAGATTTACCTGCAACTGTCGGTTTATTTTAAACAAAACACAAAATGGGACTGTAACTGCAAAACTTGTAAGGATACACTAATTCTAGTTTAAAAATTCTATTCCCCATTAAATTCACTTTGAAACCAGTATGAATTTCATCGATTTTTCACATTTGTAATGACAGAAAATTGGATTTACAACTGTCGTTTATTCTAAACAAAACACAAACTGTCGTAAATTTTGTTTGTTTGAATATTTAGATTCTCCATTAAATTTTAGTCCAAACTTGTTCAATTTTTCACATTAGTAACGGGAGAAACGTGGATTTACTATCAACTCTCAAATTATATTCAAAATAAACAAAGAATGGAGCTGTAATTACAAAACTGTATGATAACTATCAAATTATTTTCAAAATAAACGAAGAATGGAGCTGTAATTACAAAACTTGAAGTGGTACAAAATTCTGTTTTAAAAATTCAGGTTAACCAATAAATTCACTTTGAAACAAGTATAGTCTTGTTCAATTTCTCATATCAGTAATGACAGAAAAATGGATTTACTTGCAACTGCCGTTTTTTTTAAACAAAACACAAAGTGAGTTTGTATCTACAAAATTTGACGTAGTAAATAATTTTGGTTTGAAAATTCAGGTTTCCCAATTAAATTCACTTTGAAACAACCATAAACTTCTTCGATTTTTCACATTTGTAATGACAGTAATGGATTTACTTGCAACTGTCGTTTTTTCGAAACAAAACTGGATCTGTACCTACGAAATTTGACGTGGTAAAAAATTTTGGTTTGAAAATTCAGGTTCTCTATTAAATTTTCTTTAAAACAAGTCCAAACTTATTAAATTTTTCATATTAGTAACGAGAGAAACGTGGATTTACTACCAACTATCAAATTATTTTCAAAATAAACAAAGAATGGAGCTGTAATTACAAAACTGTATGATACAAAATTCTGTTTTAAAAATTCAGGTTCCCCATTAAATTCACTTTGAAACAAGTATAGACTTGTTCGATTTCTCACATTAGTAATGACAGAAAAATGGATTTACTTGCAACTGTTGTTTTTTTCTAAACAAAACACAAACTGGATCTGCACCTACGAAATTTGACGTGGTAAAAAACTTTGGTTTGAAAATTCAGATTCCCCATTAAATTTTCTTTGAAACAAGTCCAAACTTGTTCAATTTCTCACATTAGTATCCAGAGGAACGAGAATTTACTAGCAACTATCAGATTATTTTAAAAACTAAACACAGAATAGAGCTGTAACTACAAAACTTGAAGTGGTAAAAAATTCTGGATTAAAAATTCAGGTTCTCCATTAAATTCACTTTGAAACAAGTATAGACTTGTTCGATTTCCCACATTAATAATGACAGAAAAATGGATTTACTTCCAACTGTTGTTTTTTTTAAACAAAACATAAACTGGGTCTGTACTTACAAAACTCGGCGTGGTAAACAATTTTTGTATGAAAATTCAGGTTTCCCATTAAATTCACTTCGAAAAAGATATACACTTGTTCGATTTCTCACATTAGTAATATCTGGGAAAAATGGATTTACTTGCAACTGTCGTTTTTTATAAACAAAACACACTGGATCTGTACCTGATTAAAATTTGGTTTAAAAACAAGGTTACCCATTAAATTTTCTTTGAAACAAGTATAAACTTGTTGAATTTCTCACATTAGTAACGAAAGAAACGTGGATTTACTAGCAACTATCAGATTATTTTTGAAACAAACAAAGAATAGAGCTGTAACTACAAAACTTGAAGTGGTAAAAAATGTTGGTTTAAAAATTTAGGTTCTCCATTAAATTCGCTTTGAAACCAGTATAGACTTATTTGATTTCTCACATTAGTAATGACAGAAAAATGGATTTACTTGAAACTGTCGTTTTTTTAAACAAAACACAAACTCTGTACCTCCAAAACTTGACGTTGTGAAAAATTTTGGTTTGAAAATTCAGGTTTCCCATTAAATTTACTTTGAAACAAGTATAGATTTGTTCAATTTTTCATATAGGAAATGTCTGGAAAAAATGGATTTACTTGCAACTGTTGTTTTTTTAAATCAAAACACACACTGGGCGCGTACCTGCAAAACTTGACGTGTTAAACAATTTTGGTTTCAAAATACAGATTCCCCATTAAATTCACTTTGAAACAAGTATAGCTTGTTCGATTTCTCACATTAGTAATGACAGAAAAATGGATTTACTTGCAACTGTTGCTTTTTTTTAAACAAAACACAAACTGGGTCTGTATCTGCGAAACTTGACGTGGTAAACAATTTTGGTTTGATAAATCAGGATTTCCAATTAAATTCACTTTGAAACAAGTATAAACTTGTTCGATTTCTCACATTAGTAATGTGTGGGAAAAATGGATTTACTTGCAACTGTCGTTTTTTCTAAACAAAACACAAACGAGATCTCTACCTACGAAATTTGATGTGGTCAAAAATGTTGGTTTCAAAAAAAGGTTCCCCATTAAATTTTCTTTGTAACAAGTACAAACTTGTTCAATATCTCAACGTGGATTTACTAGCAACTATCAGATTATTTTTAAAACAAACAAAGAATAGAGCTGTAACTAAAAAACTTGAAGTGGTATAAAATGTTGGTGTCAAAATTCAGGTTCTCCATTAAATTCACTTTGAAACCAGCATCGACTCGTTCGATTTCTCATATTAGTAATCACAGAAAAATGGGTTTTACTTGCAACTGTCGTTTTTTTTTAAACAAAACATAAACTGAGTCTGTACCTGAAACTTGACGTGATAAAAAATGTTGGCTTGAAAATTCTGGTTTCCCATTAAATCCACTTTGAAACAAGTATAGGCTTGTTCAATTTCTCACATTATTAATGACAGAAAAATGGATTTACCAGCAACTGTCGTTTTTTTTAAACAAAACACAAACTGGGCCTCTACTTACGAAACTTGACATGGTAAAAAAATTGGATTGAAAATCCAGATCCCCTATTACATTTTCTTTGAAACAAGTCTAAACTTGTTCAATTTTTTACATTAGTAACGAGAGAAACGTGGATTTACTAGGAACTATTAGATTATTTTAAAAACTAAACACAGAATGGAGCAGTAACTACAAAACTTGAAATCCTAACGAGAGAAACATCGATTTATTAGCAACTATCGGATTATTTAAAAAATTAAAGTATACAGTTTCCTATGGCTCATTCTATTGCTAATTGATAAGCAGTGCTGGAAAATTATTTTACGAGGGTTTTTAGAAATATGCGTAAATAATTGAATCGGTGAGTGTAAAAACCATATAACTCCAAATTCGTAGTTTAGATAAAATCTGTTTTATGGGAAAAGTATACACGTCACAATAATTAGATGTACAAAAGATTTGTAGAAGACGTCATCCTCTACAACCCTCTTCTATATATAATTGTTGTGACTTGTATACTTTTCTCACAAAACAGATTTTATCTAAACTATGAGTTTAGAAAAAACAATATAACTATGATTTTGGAGTTATATTGTTTCTCCACTCACTGATTCAAATGTTTCCGTTCTTATAGTTGAGAAGATATAAGCAAAAACTGATAAAAATCTCGTAAAATTTTTGCCCTCCCAAAGTTTCCACAGGACCCTCAAGGTAGAAAACTCAGATTCCACATCCCACATCAACCCCTAACAATTTCCCAAGGTTTCAATAACTTCAGAATTTTGTCCGGATAACCCTATTTTTTTTAATTTTCCGACGACTAATAGCGATGGAAGATTTAAAAAAAAATGTTTGATGCTTTAAGAATCCAATATAATCAGGACCCTCAAGGTCTAAAACTCAGATTCCACATCCCACACCAACCCCTAACAATTTGCCAAGGTTTCAATAACTTCAGAATTTTGTCCGGGTAACCCCCATTTTTTTGATTTTCCGACTGGACTAATGACGATGGAAGATTTTTTTAAATTTTTGGATGCTTTAAGAATCTAAGAATATAATATAATCAACAAAAAACTTAAGATGGCCAGTTTACTAAGCAAACTACTTAATATAAAATAAGCATGTTTGATGAAAACCCAAATTGATGAATGTAATTTATTAGGCTTGTTTATTTAAAATAAATTATAATAAGGTAATGAATGTGCACGTCAATAGCACCCGAATATTTTGCGGCAACGCCACGTGCAGTGAGTTTTCGTTAGGGCGCGCGCCTTATCAACCCCGGGCCACCACCGCGCCGCCGTCCTCTCGCAACAGAAATAACAAAGATAAAACTTTTACGAGTTGCAATATTAAAGTCGCGATGAATTTAAATTTAAATTCATGGAAGTGCGTCACTATAAAAGTTTAATATTGCTTTTATAGTTTATTATACATTCAAGGAATATATACTATATAGAAAGGCGTAATGTGGGGGGGTGGCCCGTTTTATTATAACTGTATGTGTGTATACTTTGCTACACTTCTGATTTTATCGGCGCCGCTGAAGGCGGGGGGGTGACGGAGCGCGGGCCGAAAGACCGATAAAAGTTTATGCATTTTAAACAAATTTTAGAAGCCGCAATTTCAAGACTGTTTGATGACAAAAGTGGATGTTCATAGAGATAAACTAGAGCACTTCTTAAATGTATAGGGGTTGTAGTTGTTTTAGGAGGAAGTAAACTAAAACAAACAAGATTCTTGCACTAGTTAAACAAAATCACTAGATACTTATAAGTTTAGGGCCAATAACAATAGCGGCAATCGAAAGTTTACATATCATTTCCTAAGCAGCAACACCACACATTTAAAGGTTCGAGGTATATATATATATATATATATATATATATATATATATATATATATATATATATATATATATATATGATATGTAAACTTTCGATTGCCGCTATTGTTATTGGCCCAAAACTTGTAAGTAACTAGTGATTTTGTTTAACTAGTGCAAGAATCTTGTTTGTTTTAGTTTAATTCCTCCTAAAACAACTTCAAGTTTTGTAGTTACAGCTCCATTCTTTGTTTAGTTTTTAAAATAATCTGATAGTTGCTAATAAATCCATATTTCTCTCGTTACTAATGTGAGAAATTGATCAAGTTTGGACTTGTTTCAAAGAAAATTTAATGGGGCACCTGAATTTCAATCCAATTTTTTTACCATGTCAAGTTTAGAGACAGTACAGACCCAGTTTGTGTTTTGTTTAAAAAAAACGATAGTTGCAAGTAAATCCATTTTTCTGTCATTACTAATGTGAGAAATTGAACAAGTCTATACTTGTTTCAAAGTGAATTTAATTGGAGAACCTGAATCTTTAAACCAGAATTTTGTATCACTTCAAGTTTTGTAGTTACAGCTCTATTCTTTGTTTAGTTACCTAAGCAGCAACATCACACATCTAAAATTTTGTTCTAGGTATATATATATATATATATATTACATTACCAGGTTTCTCATTAAATTTTCTTTTAAACTATCAGATTACTTTAAAAACTAAACAGAGAATAGAGCTGTAACTACAAAACTTGAAGTGGTAAAAAAATATGGTTTACAAATTCGGATTCCCCATTAAATTATCTTTGAAACAAGTATAGACTTCTTCGATTTCTCACATTATTAATGACAGAAAAATGGATTTACTTGCAACTGTTTTTTTAAGGAAAACACAAACCGGGTCTGTACCTGCGAAATTTGACGTGGTAAACAATTTTGGATATAATCTTTTAAAATCTCTATACCCTTTGGAGTGTCGAAATTTGTATAATAAATTGTATAATAATATCTAGATGTATTATTATAAAAGGTACAACATCATTAATATTTCTACTAATATTGCCTTAATTCTTATTTAAAATCAACATAAAACCAACATAATTCATCATTTTTTTTTATCGTACAGTGATGAAGACTTGCGAAATAACGTTCAATTTACTAATAACACAAATTCACAGATGGTATAATTCTCAGACCCTCAATAAGTTAGTAGTCATTATCCTCAGTCAACTCAGATATCAACCACCGTCCACTTATTCCTCTCTAATTATCAGCAACGTCTGTCTAGTTAGCGGGAGCGGCCGGCCGGATTGCGAGAGGCCCGGCGCCGCCGCCCTCACGGCAAACAACGACGATCCGGCGCGAAGAGCACGTGCTGGCTCATGAATAGCTCGTTAGCGAGACTCTCCATCTGTAATTAGTGTTCATTGGACACCGCAGCGGATCATAGATGCGGTAACACGGAGCTGGAGAGATAAGCCACCCCCCCAAACCCCGTTCGTACACACGAAATTCTGCCGTTGGTAATCTTCGGGGAGGTTATTATTTTTTCAGGAAATTATCCCCCCACCGCATTTTCGGCCGGAAGCTTCTTTTTGTATGTGTGTGTGTGAGGGTTTGGGTGTATAAAGTTGTGCCACCTCGTTAGCGGAAATGGGGTCGCAGGCTGCCGTGCGGCGTTGAAGCATTCATGAGGGGCAAGAGTTTCGCAGGACAAATTATGGACCCTTAATGTGTGAACCGTCTTCATAAATTTGCAAGTAGTTTTGAAATGTATCAAACGTATGATATATAAGCGTTGATGATTTACGTTCATATTTTAATAATTATGACTGGAAAATACGACGAGTAAAGTAAACAGTTTTTAATATTATCAAATATTATCAAATATTATCAAGTATTATCAAGTATTATCAAAAATTATCAAATATTATCAAATATTATCAAATATTATCAAATATTATCAACTATTATCAAATATTATCAAATATTATCAAATATTATCAAATATTATCAAATATTATCAAATATTATCAAATATTATCAAATATTATCAAATATTATCAAATATTATCAAATATTATCAAATATTATCAAATATTATCAAATATTATCAAATATTATCAAATATTATCAAATATTATCAAATATTATCAAATATTATCAAATATTATCAAATATTATCAAATATTATCAAATATTATCAAATATTATCAAATATTATCAAATATTATCAAATATTATCAAATATTATCAAATATTATCAAATATTATTAAATATTATCAAATATTATCAAATATTATCAAATATTATCAAATATTATCAAATATTATCAAATATTATCAAATATTATCAAATATTATCAAATATTATCAAATATTATCAAATATTATCAAATATTATCAAATATTATCAAATATTATCAAATATTATCAAATATTATCAAATATTATCAAATATTATCAAATATTATCAAATATTATCAAATATTATCAAATATTATCAAATATTATCAAATATTATCAAATATTATCAAATATTATCAAATATTATCAAATATTATCAAATATTATCAAATATTATCAAATATTGTCAAATATTTTCAAATATTATCAAATACAATACAACAGGGGTGACCAACAAGTCGATCGCGAAGCCAATTTTGGTCGATCGCTCGTGATATCGTAACTATATAAATAGAAGACTAATGACAAGTCGTTCGCAAGATAAAAAGTAGATATTATGTAGACAAAAGTTGGCCACCGCCGCAATACAATATGTGACAGTATTTGACAATAATGTGAAATGTCAAAAAAGTCGAAAATGTCAAAAATATTAAAAAATTTCAATGCAAGTCGAAAAGTCGTGTGGAGCCCAAACCAGATATTTTACTTTCGTACTGTATTCATTAAATCTGCCTATATAAAATAAATTCGCTCGCAACTACACACGCTGGCACGCGAACCAACATTACGGCATTCTTCTTTAATTAAATTTTAATTGATAGTTAACAAGTCCGTTAACAAAGTAAGCTTTCAATGCAGGAAGCGCGTGGGTGATTTATTAATGTTTAAGCTTGATTAGTGTTTCAATTTCCTGCGGCTGCATGTAACGCCGTCATGTCATTACGTAATCCGGTGTGCGAGCGGCAGCGGGGGCCGCCCGGGAGGTGCCGGCAAAATAGAAAACTTAATTATGTTTTTGTACGGTGCAGGGGGGAAACGATTAGGCTGTCATAATCGGGCATCAATCAATCCCCCGTAGCCATAATAAACGGCCGCATCACATGTTTGTTCATGCAGAGTGTTGCTGGTTATTCAATATTTTGTGTGCATTATTATTAACAATCGATGATTCACAGAAGAAATATTTATTTTTATTATGCCTATAGACACTTTTAGAGGTGATTTGAAAAATGATTTGTTTCACTTTCTCCAGCGAATGCTGAGGACAAATCACGTATCCTGGTGTGTTTATGTTCAAATCCTTTCTTACAATCCTACTAAAATAAAAATACTTAAAGTATAAGGGACTTTTGCCCTCAATGCCTTATATTATAAATGTATGATTCAATGGGTCGAAAATAATTAATATTATTCAACATCACATGCCTTTAGTGTGAGCCCGCGGTTTGCGGTCTCCAATCACTAAAGTGCGAAGAAGTTAAGTGCCTCGTGCACACACACATACACGTTGCCTTCGAACCCCCAAGTCGAAACTGGCAACTATTCCAATTGCAAACTACACCGCTCGGGGGGGTGGCTCGGCAAGTTGATCGTGACACGTGCAGCCGGAACTGGGACGGAAGTTGCGATGGACTTGTTGAGAACGCGGGCGCGCACAAGACGAGGGTCTTCGCAAATGTACATCAAACAGACGGATAGAGATAGAGGGTGGAATGCTGTGCGGGAGGGTTCGCGCTAATGCGGCCGTAAGTTGCAGAAATGTTTTGGCGTCCGTGGGAGGGGAGTGGTAGTATTTGGGCGCGTTTCGGAATTAATTTCTTCCAAATCCGCCTCGCCGGCTTACATTTGACGAGCATTTTTGTTTCATCTCGCCTAATTACACGCTTAACGCCAGATGGAGAAACGGTTTTCCGAGGGGTGTTAATCAGTATTTACATTCGCATATAAATAAAGATGTGTAAGATTATACAAGGTATAATTATTTGGCGACCTCAGAAAAATAGTAAACAATTTATTATTTAATATTATGAGTTTATAAATAATAATAATAATAATAATAGGCTTTATTGTCCTACAGAAAATATTCCATTTACAGGACAACAACAAATATACAGTAAAATTTAAATAAATCACATAAAAATAGATATAAGTCTCGCTTTCCCAGATTGTCATTATTCAACAGCCGTTTATACCCGACCAATTTGCCATACGCTTCTATAAGGATGAATGTTTCAAATGAGATCTTTCCCAACTTTCAACTACCTCTGTAGCGGCCTCTAATCGAAAAAAAATTATTTCCTTTATCCCCTACGTAATTAAATGGATTGAATATAGAAATGCATGGTGCAATATAAATGCCCCCAAACAAATATCGCCTCTAATCATCCGTTATTGTAAACCTTTTTGAAATAACAATACTTAATCCAACGACTCGAGATGATCCTCGCTCCTCGCATAAAAAGCAACCTCATTTCCTCTGCCGCCCTTCGAAGACAAGCCGTATCCCACGCAACGCGTTCTGCGGCAAAGCCGACTGCGAATGAGGGGGTGGGTGGCGCGCAATTACGGGCCCGTTAATAAGCAGCGGCGTGTGCCTCCGAGAGATTGAGCTAATTGAGGAACGTTCCGCAATTACGGGCGTCCGCGCGCGCGTTGCGGACAAAAGCGAAAAGAACGACCCCCCATTAGGTGCAGTCACCGCCGCCTGTGGGGGCCGCAGGCAGGAAATACAAAAAAAAACCCGGGGGTTTGCGGGGGCGCTAACGATCCGCGTCCGAGAGAGAGAGAGAGCAAAAAACCGCCATCATCACGTGCTGCCGAATTGGAGAATTAACACTTTCCGTCCTTTGGGTTTTTTTTTTCTGCAAGGGTCGCCTGTATGTGTGTGCCGGTGTGTGTGTGTGTACCGGGGCGGATACGGACGTAAGCGGAAAAATAAAGGGGACGCGAACGCGCGGGTCCAATTTTGCCGGGGTTGATAATATTTACGGGCTGTGAGCGGAATTTATATTTGTGTTCAATCAGCGCGAGCAAGTGCGCACTTTCATGCTTGATTCAATTTGGGGCGCTTTATCGAATTTTGTGAAACGTTTGCCGCACTTGATACTATTTACAAATTTGCCACCGAATTGGTATTTTTTTAAATCAATATTTATTTTAATAATATCATTGAAACGAGGATTTTTCGGTTATAATGTTTTAGATGAAACTGATTTCTGTATATTATAACCTATAGTAACAAAACGGAATTACAGCACATGTTAAGGTCATTTTAGACAAGGCAATGTCTTAGCTCAAAAGTTGTTCAAGAAATGAATTCATACAATTTGTCCTTGACAAATAGAACGCTTTATATTTTTCCATTCGATCTACTATCCAATTCAAAATTTCAAATAATTTGCTGTATGATACGAGACAATTTAGATTGTCTCGCATCTTGACTAACTTTTGAGTCAAGAAATAGTCTCGTCTAAAACGACCTTTAGAGCTAGTAAACCATCAACGCTAAGAATATAAACTGGAAATAAATCTGCTACCATCTGCTATTCTATAAGATATGATTTTTATAGATAATCAATTTCTGGCGCGCTGAGAACTGTAGCCACTATTTTCTTTCAAATTTCAAATGCAAATTTCTATGATTTTTATGATTATTTCTTCTCCCTTTCTTTACCAGCGGAAAAGCCCTTGGGCTGACAACTATAAAGATAGAATTTTTTTATAATCTACCAACCTTATAGCTAGCAAACCTTTTATACATTGGAACAAATTTTCCACTATAATAGACCTACACCTTACGGTAGAAGGCATATGATTAAATAAAATATTTTCCACCTGAATAACTAACTCACTCTCGTCTACACGCGCGCTTATATAATAATTATAATATAATAATATTAATATTATTAATATATATATAATTAGCATCCAACAAATTATTTCCTGCAGTAATTCCGACCCCACCTGCCATCTTCCGCCATGTAATTTCTGCGCACTTTTTTATAAACAATCTTTATTGGGTTATCGACCCTTCCCGGGTTTTTCCGCCTGTGTGTACATTTTTGTTATAAAGGTATAAGGGCTTTAATATTATACTAAATACACATATTTTAATTCGATATGTATGAGACATACAAGACACACTATGGATGCCCCTATGTCTCATTATTACCATTTTGGATAGACTATTATATTACTAATTTATCAGTAAAGTTCAGAAATACAATACAAATTGCCATTTATGCAAGTTTTGATAAAATAAACTTGCATATATAGCAATTTGGGTTATATTTGTGAACTCTACTGATAAATTAGTAATATAATAAAAATAGTTTATGAATGAAATGTCACTTCACATTTTGAAAATTCGTCAAAAATTTAATTTATAAAATATCATTCTTAAAATAATTATACTGATTTGCTGGCGTGTTCTAAATATAATTAGCAACTTTCATGAATATTCCAGTACTATAATGATATTTACAGCTAATTTAGTAAAACGAGTTTATGAATGAAATGTCACTTCACATTTTGAAAATTCGTCAAAAATTCAATTTATAAAATATCATTCTTAAATTAATTATACTGATTTCCTAGCGTGTTCTAAATATAATTAGCAATTTTCATAAATATTCCAGTACTATAATGAGATTTATAGCCAATTTAGTAAAACTACTTTATGAATGAAATGTCACTTCGAAATTTGAAAATTCGTCAAAAATTCAATTTATAAAATATAATTCTCAAATTAATTGTACTGATTTTCTAGCATGTTCTAAATCCAATTAGCAATTTTCATGAATATACCAGTGCAATAATGAGATTTACGGCCAATTTAGTAAAACTAGTTTATGAATGAAATGTCACTTCACATTTTGAAAATTCGTCAAAAATTCAATTTATAAAATATCATTCTCAAATTAATTGTACTGATTTACTAGCGTGTTCTAAATATAATTAGCAATTTTCATGAATATTCCAGTACTATAAGAAGATTTACAGCCAATTTAGTAAAACTAGTTTATGAATGAAATGTCACTTCACATTTTGAAAATTCGTCAAAAATTCAATTTATAAAATATCCTTCTCAAGTTAATTGTACTGATTTGCTAGTGTGTTCTAAATATAATTAGCAATTTTCATGAATATATCAGTGCAATAATGAGATTTACGGCCAATTTAGTACAACTAGTTTATGAATGAAATGTCACTTCACATTTTGAAAATTCGTCAAAAATTCAATTTATAAAATATCATTCTCAAATTAATTGTACTGATTTGCTAGCGTGTTCTAAATATAATTAGCAATTTTCATAAATATTCCAGTACTATAATGAGATTTACAGCCAATTTAGTAAAACTAGTTTATGAATGAAGTGTCACTTCGCAATTTCAAAATTCGTCAAAAATTTAATTTATAAAATATTATTCTCAAATTAATTGTACTGATTTGCTAGCATGTTCTAAATATAATTAGCAATTTTGATGAATATTCCAGTACTATAATGAGATTTACAGCTAATTTAGTAAAACTAGTTTATGAATGAAATGTCACTTCACATTTTGAAAATTCGTCAAAAATTCAATTTATAAAATATCATTCTCAAATTAATTGTACTGATTTGCTAGCATGTTCTAAATATAATTAGCAATTTTCATGTATATTCCAGTACTATAATGAGATTTACAGCTAATTTAGTAAAACTAGTTTATGAATGAAATGTCACTTCGCAATTTGAAAATTCGTCAAAAATTCAATTTTTAAAATATTATTCTCAAATTAATTGTACTGATTTGCTAGCATGTTCTAAATATAACTATAAATTTTCATGAATATTCCAGTACTGTAATGAGATTTACAGCCAATTTAGTAAAACTAGTTTATGAATGAAATGTCACTTCGCAATTTGAAAATTCGTCAAAAATTCAATTTATAAAATATTATTCTCAAATTAATTGTGCTGATTTGCTAGTGTGTTCTAAATGTAATTAGCAATTTTCATGAATATTCCTGTACTATAATGAGATTTACAGCCAATTTAGTAAAACTAGTTTATGAATGAAATGTCACTTCACAATTTGAAAATTCGTCAAAAATTCAATTTATAAAATATCATTCTCAAATTAATTATACTGATTTGCTAGCATGTTCTAAATATAACTATACATTTTCATGAATATTCCAGTACTGTAATGAGATTTACAGCCAATTTAGTAAAACTAGTTTATGAATGAAATGTCACTTCGCAATTTGAAAATTCGTCAAAAATTCAATTTATAAAATATCCTTCTCAAATTAATTGTACTGATTTGCTAGCGTGTTCTAAATATAATTAGCAATTTTCATGAATATTCCAGTACTATAATGAGATTTACGGCCAATTTAGTGCAACTAGTTTATGAATGAAATGTCACTTCACATTTTGAAAATTCGTCAAAAATTCAATTTATAAAATATTTTTCTCAAATTAATAGCACTGATTTTCTACCAGGTTCTAAATCTAATTAGCAATTTTCATGAATATACCAGTGCAATAATGAGATTTACGGCCGATTTAGTACAACTAGTTTATGAATGAAATGTCACTTCACATTTTGAAAATTCGTCAAAAATTCAATTTATAAAATATTATTCTCTAAATTAATTGTACTGATTTGCTAGCATGTTATAAATATAATTAGCAACTTTCATGAATATTCCAGTACTATAATGAAATTTACAGCTAATTTAGTAAAACTAGTTTATGAATGAAATGTCACTTCACATTTTGAAAATTCGTCAAAAATTCAATTAATAAAATATTATTCTCAAATTAATTGTACCGATTTGCTAGCATGTTCTAAATATAATTAGCAATTTTCATGAATATTCCAGTACTATAATGAGATTTACAGCCAATTTAGTAAAACTAGTTTATGAATGAAGTGTCACTTCGCAATTTGAAAATTCGTCAAAAATTCAATTTATAAAATATTATTCTCAAATTAATTGTGCTGATTTGCTAGTGTGTTCTAAATGTAATTAGCAATTTTCATGAATATTCCTGTACTATAATGAGATTTACAGCCAATTTAGTAAAACTAGTTTATGAATGAAATGTCACTTCACAATTTGAAAATTCGTCAAAAATTCAATTTATAAAATATCATTCTCAAATTAATTATACTGATTTGCTAGCATGTTCTAAATATAACTATAAATTTTCATGAATATTCCAGTACTGTAATGAGATTTACAGCCAATTTAGTAAAACTAGTTTATGAATGAAATGTCACTTCGCAATTTGAAAATTCGTCAAAAATTCAATTTATAAAATATCCTTCTCAAATTAATTGTACTGATTTGCTAGCGTGTTCTAAATATAATTAGCAATTTTCATGAATATTCCAGTACTATAATGAGATTTACGGCCAATTTAGTGCAACTAGTTTATGAATGAAATGTCACTTCACATTTTGAAAAT
This sequence comes from Lordithon lunulatus, assembly GCA_963942505.1. NCBI lineage: Eukaryota > Metazoa > Arthropoda > Insecta > Coleoptera > Staphylinidae > Lordithon > Lordithon lunulatus. Next base: position 58,819,759 of record OZ012668.1, on the reverse strand, counting down.
TCGTCAAAAATTCAATTTATAAAATATTATTCTCAAATTAATAGCACTGATTTTCTACCAGGTTCTAAATCTAATTAGCAATTTTCATGAATATACCAGTGCAATAATGAGATTTACGGCCGATTTAGTACAACTAGTTTATGAATGAAATGTCACTTCACATTTTGAAAATTCGTCAAAAATTCAATTTATAAAATATTATTCTCAAATTAATTTTACTGATTTGATAGTATGTTCTAAATATAATTAGCAATTTTCATGAATATTCCAGTACTATAATGAGATTTACAGCTAATTTAGTAAAACTAGTTTATGAATTAAAATGTCACTTCGCAATTTGAAAATTCGTCAATAATTCAATTTATAAAATATTATTCTCAAATTAATTGCACTGATTTTCTAGCATGTTCTAAATCTAATTAGCAATTTTCATAAATATACCAGTACTGTAATGAGATTTACATTTAGTACAACTAGTTTATGAATGAAATGTCACTTCACAATTTGAAAATTCGTCAAAAATTCTATACTAGAGTGCAAATAAACAGTTTGTTTGCAGAAAGATTAACCGATGCATAATGGCGGCGACGGCGGCACAATGGGTGCACACGCAAAAGGCCGGGCCCTTATTAAATCCACCAGCACAATGGTCGGTTCGTTGGGGGGTGGCATAAAGGAAACATCACCGCATCGGCAGGCAAAACACAAAGAAAAATAACGGAGAGGGCAGGGCGGGGATGCGACAGGTAATAATAGGAGAGAACATATTGGCGGCGGTGATGTCAACAAATTACTTAAGAAAGTCTGTCGAGTATAAAAGGGACGTTTTATAACGGGGAGGATATTGAATAAGGACACTTTTATTTGATTAGGGCATCATTAAAAAAATAATAATGTAAAGAATTCTGAGCATCATGTATGTTTTATATTTTAAAGGAAATAATAGCAACTTATTAAAGACATGTGAACAATTAATGATGGTTGTTCCTTGTTGGGAACACTATTTCTAATGACTCAAAGTGCGTTACACTGTTATCCATTACATTCTATGAATTAAATAATTAAATTTATTAATTTACTCCTAATTAGTAAAAAAAATGCGAGAAACAATGTAGTACAGACTTCAAGTCGTTTGAAATAGTGGACGAACATAGTTTGATGGCTAACATTTTTATCGTAACCTATTCGAAATGTCTGATATACATGCAAGTTTCACACATAGTTGTTGTCGCCTGTATGAATCAGACAGGGTAGATTTTGAAGTTGTCAGTCGACGCGGCGTGCGAAACATCCAATTTATACGATTCGCCCGGAAATTTTATTTGCCGTAGAAAACTGTCGATAGCTATTCAGTTGGGGAATAAATAACAAAACATGACACCGACAGCAAGTTTCATAATAAAATGCAGTTCGAACAAGTCTACAAAGCGCCTCGCTCCGCTCTGCTCTCCCCGTGAATGCAAACGCTCCCCATTGTGTCCTAAGGTGGTGGCGGTGGCAGCGAGGCGGGCATTATTCCGCGAGCGGAAATTGCAAGCGAGGCATTTCTGAAATTCCGCCGATTACCCCCCCGCCGGGACGAAAAGAGGAAAACCGTCACTAATGCAAAATTTATATAAATACAACTTCGTATACATCCGTTATTTCTACTGTAGGTCAATCGTTTACACACCTTAAAAATAACATTCTTAAGGTTTTTTTTTAATCGAATACTTATTGTACTGTATTACAGCTTCTCTAATTGTGGACCGTGGATTTGTTTGAAGAAAACGATGGTTGTACATTAGAATACTTTATTATATAGCGATAGACATGTTACTCGTCACGCTTACGGTGTAAAACTCTTTGCCTCACACGATATTATGCTCGCTCTCTTCTCACGCATCATACCAACTTAAGGGTGGTAAATATATATATATATATATATATATATATATATATATATATATATATATATATATACAAAACTAGGCGAAACACTTATTTACTTGTGTTTTTGGGGAAGAAGTGTACAAAGAGAACCAAAATATAGTAAGAACAAACAACGAGTCCAGAGAATTCGAAACAAAAATAGGAACAAACAAGGATACATTTGTCTTTCAAATGAAAATTTCTATGATTTTGATGAATATTTCTTTTCCCTTTTTTTGCCAGCGGAAATGCCCTCGGGCTCTTTAGTATTGGATGAAGACGATAAAAGACGCGAAGAATAACTCACCAGATTTACACTGGAATCTGGTGAGTTATTCTTCGCGTCTTTTATCGTCTTCATCCAATACTAAAGAGCCCGAGGGTTTCATGACATTTTCTCAATACATTGAAGTATATCGCTCTCTGGATTACCAGATTTATTTAAATATACATAAAAGAAATGTGTGACGTCAAAATGATAAAATACGGCCGCTTTTATCGACATCGCTTCCTAGGAAACCAAGGCTTAAGTAACGAATATCAAGAAATCACACAGCATCCCAGAAATTAAGAACATAATTCATAAGACAAATCATGACTATAGCAAGGATATTATGTATATCTCACTAACAGCATGGGATTTTCATTTATATTCCCCAGTTGATAGTTATTTCAACACTGCTGAGTAGTTACAATATATACGGGTAGTTGTATATACTCTCGAAATTTGAACACGAAGCCCTATAAAATAATAAAGCGCGGTTCATTTCGGCACTTTAAATATTCACCACTGTATAGTTATCGCCCGAATGGAGCCGACGCAATAAATTTTATGAAGCGATGACGCGCCGCCGCCGTCGCCGCCGCCGCCACCGCCACCCGTGCGAATTTAATTTAAAATTCCGTGTACCCCGTCCCGAGTCCGAGGCGGCGGCAAAATGCAAGCTGCAACTTTGTAAACTTTACAGCAGTCAGCAGAAAGTTTAGCACATACACATATGCATTGCAAGTTATATGTGTATACAGCTATCAACACCGCAGTCGACTAGTTTAAATTACAATTATACTTTAACAGTTGGAATTTCTTGATGCGGCCTAAACGCACTAAAATTGAATCGAATCAAGTTATGTTATTAAAGCATTTCTCATCTGATTTTATGTTTCTTTTATTTATTTAGTATAGATATCTACAGTTTAACAAAAACCAATTACAGATGTTATAATGTCATTACTAATTACTAGATTATTGATCTAGTAATTAGTAATATGAATAACATCAATGTTGTGTGTGATAGCTGTCCTCTATTTAGTGAAAATAATTATCATCCAGCACTAGAAATTACTATAATGATAAATATTGAAAATGAATGCAATGCATCGAAGTCAACTTTTATAATGCACCAATTTGGTTTAACACATCATTAAATTGTAAGTAATTATTGAAACTTATCTAAGCCCATAACATTGTAATTATGAATTTCATTAACAAAATAGTTGACATAATGTGAGATATTGAAATCACCTAATATTATCACTCTTTTGTCACTTAGTCGATCCTCAATTTGCTCGAAGATATTTTCATAAGTATCCGCGGTAGTTGCAGGGGGTACATATAGAACTACTACGTACAATGTTTGTCCAATTCAGTTTAACACAAATACCCTCCGTAGTTGTATTAATTTGTTTCTCTCTATATATCCTACTACTTTCCGATTCTCTTATACTAGTCGATATTTTATCAGGCCACAAATAACGTCGTTCAATCCACAATCGCGTGAAATAGATGCTCGTTCAGGGTGCCGTCGTCCTCCGTCCTCGAGCTCTGGGGTATCCGAGGGAACGAACGCCTTCGCATACAAGCGGTGTCGCCATATTTACGAGACTGTAAATTCGAACTTTTTAAGTGCGCCGGAGCACCGCCGCCGCCGGCAAAAATTGGAAACAATAAACGTAACTGCAGACAAGAGACAAGATCGAGAAGTGCCCCTCGTGTCGAAACTTTCGCGCGATCGATTCCACACGCTGAGGACGAGGACGAGGACGACGTGTCGCGGGGGATTGGCGAGGGTTTTTAATTCCTCGTAATGAATTCGTCGCGCGTGCACTCGCGTAATGGGATTAAAAAGGTCAGCAGTATAAAAAACATACATATACATACACACGTGTTAATAAGTTTAAAAAGATACACAGCAATTTGGGGATAATGGACGAGCCATGAAAGAGGATATAATCTGGTTTTGTTATATGGGACTTCTCTCCCGCATTTTAACCCTCAGTTGGTATGGTAGGGTCAAATCTGACCCGAACCACTCGGCTTCCATTACTATCTCTACTTTCTTTTTGTGCAGCTGCATACTAGTTAAGGAATTCTCCTAACTTCTAAGATAGTTTTAGATGCAACTCAAAGATGAGTAGAGAGTCTTGATTTTTGGGGTTGGAAATGTACATTTTTGACTGACACTGGAAGCTAAAAGATTTAAACTGGCTTCTTGTTTATTTATAATTACTTAGTACGAACTAATTACAACAAGATGTTACATTCAAGAGATGAGAACCACGCGTATATAACATTCAAAATCTGGGAGAGAAGTCCCACACAACTAAAAAAAAGACCTTCATTTGGTATACCTCCCAAAAAATACCAACATCCCCCAATCTGAAACAACTAAGCGTACCTCCAGGGTGTGATTCCGAAAGCTGTTTCATGAAAGTATACTTAGGGCCAGTTGTTTAATATTCGGTTAACCTAGCTTAAACAGAGTTTAACGCTATATCAGTGTATAAAAGGCATCGAATGTGACGGTTTAAGCTAGTTTATTATATAACTATTGAAGAACTAATGCTTGTAGTGTCAAATTTGGATATTAAACTATAATTTTTGAATAAATTGGTCACATTAGCAGATAAACACAAATAACTAGATGACATTAATAAATGTATCATCTGACCTAAATGATCAACATAATTACCCCAATAAAACATCAGTTCAGCGAGAGAGAGTATAAATAATTGATACCAGCCAGCTTACGTAAACAACTAAATCATTAATCAGCGCCCGTTATCGTCGGACGTAAATTGAATCTATCCGCGTAAACTATTCGCCGGCGAATATGTAAATCGCAATAATGCCGCGCGCGATGGGATAAAATCGAAATATTGTAAAAATGCAAAGCCCGAATGCGCATTATCCGCGCGGCATTCCGCCCGCTAAGAGCGCCCATAAATATTTACATAACTGCGCGCCTCCGGCTTTTTGTCCATTACCTATTTCCGAATGAAAAATTACGGCGCGCGATTATGCAAAGTGCCCGCGCGCCGACGACGACTACGACGGCGGCGGCGGCGGCGGCTCTAGGTAACCCAGATACTGTTTGCAAGCAGGGCCATTCGTACGCGAACCGTTGTCACCGGAAAATGGGGGGCTGCGAAGAAAAAAGAGGGGCGCGACACACCACCGACCGGTATCGGAAACACGTCCTTAAAATGCAGCCGGGATAAATGCTGATACTTGATCTAGAGGACTTCTGTGAGGAAAATACACGAAGAGTTGTACTGAGCTTGCACAATGGTTGCTATTTGTACATGTGGTGTATTTAATGATATTTATATTTAACTAGGTTCTTTATTGTTAAAAAGTTGAATATAGACTGCGTACAAAAAATATATACAATTACAAAATACCAAATATTATAGAGATATATACTATTTCTAAATATATTACAGTACATTCGCTAAATGTAAATGGGTTTTTTTTTGGGAAGTTTGAAAATTAATTAATTTTACTTTCCGAATACAATGCTGTATTAATACAGTATGTTGCTGGATTTGTGATAGTCGTTTTTCATGTTCACTATGAATTTCTGTAAATATTAAACAATAATTCCCAAGCCAGCAGCGAGCCAGTCCTGGTTAAACAACATCCCCGCGCGTCCTAATCTGGACAAATTGCTCGGGTGCAGGATCAGTCGGCCGGTTATTACGCGCAGGAAGCTTAATCAGGGCCGAGGACCGTCAGCGGTGCAGGTATAGCCTGGGCACTCTGCGGGGACCCTTCACGCCGCCCCCCGGAATGCATCGGGCGCGCTCATATTGCCGGCCGTTTGCTTAGCCGAATATATTGCTTCGCCTGCGGGGGGGTTGCCCGGAGGATACACGCCAGGGCCCATTTGAGCGCCCGCCCGCCCCTCAGATCTCCTTGCTTATGAAGCTTGCGGCGGACGGTTATTTCCTCTGCGGCAAAGCCCGAGGAGGCAGAATTAAATATTTTAATCAAACACAATCTACCATAGGCATGTTGTTGCATCACTCAGAAATTCAGCGTCTTGATTTACAAAAATTATGTATAATTTTCTGATAGAAAATTAGACATATGTTTTGGAAATCAAACTTTATGTTTCGGAAGTCATGGAACTCGAAAAAGAAGCAGATATGATAAATCGGGACTTAATCGGCCTCTCAGAAGTAAATAATCGAAGCAAAATCGCAATAAACCAAACCAAATCAAACACAATCTACTGGGCATGTGGTTGCTCAGAAATTCAGCGTCTACATTTTCAAAAGATATGTCTAATTTTCTAATAGAAAATTACGCATATGTTTTGGAAATCAAGACCTTTATGTTTCCAATTTAATAAATATTCTAGTTCTAAATCTGAATTATATGCAATAGAAAACCTAATTGCATATCGTATGTAAAACTGGTACTAAATGCATTAATTTCTGTAATATAGCTCATTCCAGAAATTTGCCTCATTCTCTTTTGTCGACAGTCAATTGTTAAGCATTGTGGTATATGGTGGGCTAACACCTCTGCATCTAGAACAGTTGCACGCTAGAAGGAGGTAGTTCTAGGGCATCTACGGTTATAAGCTGATCCACAATTCTTACTTATGGCTCTAAAAAGCTGCTAAAAACAGTAGCCACACCACGGTAAACTGCTAAATATATACCGGTATGAATGTTTGCGGGTCTGTACTGACCAATTGGGGTGACCAATAAAATCAAAATTTTGAGGAATTTTTTATATATGTCTTTCCGACCATAATATATAGTTATATATTTTTATTAATAATTTTTATAGGCGTTGTTGTATAATATATGTTGTTACGTAAATTATTATTTTTACAAGCCCACTGTCATACAATTGATTTGAAAAAATTACACAATGTTTCTATAACAAAATGACAATAGATAATGGAAAGTCTCAACCTGAGAATATAAGATGAGAATACATATATTCCCATCTTTAACAATAAAATAATAAACAAATGTAATATCTTCTTTTAACTAACAGAAAATAATAAGATTCATTTAATTGACAAACCGCGTGGCGCGAACAGATGCGCTCTATATAAACGCACCCATAAAACTCGCCGCCCCCCGTTTGATTTACACCACCAGCGCCAGTTTTTCTCTTTCTCTCTCTGTGCGTTATCCATGGTTATATCGCGCGGCGCGGGGGAAATAAAATAATATTTACTGGCCCACAAACGGCCGCGTCCGCCGGCCGGACGCAATTACGGACACATGCACACCCGCCGCGAGCGGGGGGGGCGGCGATTTGCGACTTTAATTATCGCGCTCTTCTTCTTTTTCGCACTAGGCCAATTTATCGCCGGCGCGGGCCCTACTATCCTTGCATACATCGTATAAATCACGGCCCCCGCCGCCCGTTATTAACTGCGACAGATTTAAGAGATAACCATCACGCGGGAACGATATTAACCCGCACGTAAACACGTATGTGTACAGGGTGGGTAATATATGGCTGGACGTGTTTCACTTTGCAATTCTAAACGCTCGGGCCAACATTAAACTGTTGGTTTTTTTTAGTCAATTGTGTTTTATGAGGTGGTAAAGGTTACAGGAAACAATTTATTTAGAATAAAATTAAAACACATGAATTTTATACATATGTAAATTTTGGAACGCCCGTCCACCCCTCCTCTACTTCAATAGTTTTTTCAATGAATACAGACGTTTTTCATTGTGGAAACAATTTCAAAACTAGGCGAGCAAAGGTGGGGTGGGCGGGCGTTCCTTACCAACCAAACTATGCCCGTCCACTATTCCAAATGACTTGAACTCTAAACTACACTGTTATTCGTTACTTTCTATGATTTAATTATTTTCATTTATTAATTTACGCCTGATTCGTAAAAAATGTATGAGAAACAATGTAGTGCATAGTTCAAGTCATTTGGAATAGAGGACGGGAATAGTTTGGTTGGTGGGGGGCGCCCGTCCACCCCACCTTTGCTCGCATAGTTTTTTCAATGGATACAGACGTTTTATATTACTACTACTACTATTCCAAAAAGAGTGTTATCCAATGAAAAAACTATGCGAACAAAGGTGGGGTGGGCGGGCGGCCCTTACCAACCTGACTATACTCGTCCACTATTTCAAACGACTTGAACTATGTATTACATTATTTTTCACATATATTTTTTAATTAGTCTTAAATTAATTAATGACATTAATTTAATCATAGAAAATAACAGATAATAGTGTAGTACATAGTTCAAGTCGTTTGAAATGGTGGACTGGCATAGTTTGGTTGGTAGGGGACGCCCGCCCACCCCACCTTTGCTTGCATAGTTTTTCCATAGGATACCACTCTTTTTGGAATAGTTTAAACAATATAAAACGCCTGTATCCATTGCAAAAACTATGCGAGCGAAGGTGGGTTGGGCGGGCGGCCCCCACCAACCAAACTATACCCCTCCACTATTTCAAACGACTTCAACTATGCACTACACTATTATCCGTTATTTTCTATGATTAAATTAATGTCATTTATTAATTTAAGACTAATTAAAAAAATATATGTGAAAAATAATGTAATGCATAGTTCAAGTCGTTTGAAATAGTGGATGGGCATAGTTTGGTTGGTGGGGGCCGCCCGCCCACCCCGCCTTTGCTTGCATAGTTTTTCCATTGGATACCACTCTTTTTGGAATAGTTTAAACAATATAAGACGCCTGTATCCATTGCAAAAACTATGCGAGCGAAGGTGGGGTGGGCGGGCGGCCCCCACCAACCAAACTATACCCCTCCACTATTTCAAACGACTTGAACTATGCACTACACTATTATCCGTTATTTTCTATCATTAAATTAATGTCATTTATTAATTAAAGACTAATTAAAAAAATATATGTGAAAAATAATGTAATGCATAGTTCAAGTCGTTTGAAATAGTGGATGGGCATAGGTTGGTTGGTGGGGGACGCCCGCCCACCCCACCTTTGCTTGCATAGTTTTTCCATAGGATATCTCTCTTTTTGGAATAGTTTAAACAATATAAAACGCCTGTATCCATTGAAAAAACTATGCGAGCGAAGGTGGGGTGGGCGGGCGGCCCCTACCAACCAAACTATGCCAGTCCACCATTTCAAACTTGAACTATGTACTACACTATTATCTCTTATTTTCTATGATTAAATTAATGTCATTAATTAATTTGAGACTAATTAAAAAATATATGTAACAAATAATGTAATGCATAGTTCAAGTCGTTTGAAATAGTGTACGGGTATAGTCAGGTTGGTAAGGTATATATACTATAAATATAAAATGTCCGATGCAGATATTTATTCCCCACTATAAATTTAATGAAATCAATTTATTGTATGGGGGGGAGGCACCGCAATTAATTCCGGTCCAATTAAATATGCATTAGCGCGTTAGTTTACCAAAAATAAATTGGCGCCAGCGCGGCAATACAATGGGGGGTCCGTCCCAATCATTTAATAATTATTTAAAAGCCAACCGAGTAATAATAATAGATGCATGTCGGTCGTTGCCATATTAACAGCGCGCATGCAATTTTAATCGACTTTACATGCACGCATATTGCTATGTTTGTGTGTGTGTTATTTTATGTAAATTCGCAAACCGCGCCAGCTATTTTACGTCGTGCAACACACAGAAAATTACATTAATAATAACATCGATCCGCTAACTGGTTATGAATTATTGAGTAACAGTAAAATGGCACATGTTGCACATGCCACCGGAGCAACCGGAGCACAGTCGGGGCCTTGATTGATGGAGCGCGCTCCTCCGCCATAAATGCGATCAACTCGCATTTTATGTATATTACATAACGCGCGGCATTATAAATATTCGATCGAAAATAATTTGAATAATTGACGCGGCCGCAGCTCACCTGTGAACTATTCCCAGGTTGTGCATGTGGGAGATGGCGGAGATAAGCTGGCGGGCGAATACCCGCGTGTAATTCTCCTCCAGTCGCCCATTACGCCGTCCCTTGATGAAGTTGCAGAGGTCCCCGCCGCCCACCAGCTCCGTTACCAGATAATATATGTTGCCATGCTGGAAAATATAAAAGCAACAACTCAGGTTTATGGGGCACTAAACGAATGTTGAAAAAAAAAAACTAATATTAACTTAAACAAGGAGCGAAAAAATATACTCTAAGCAACTCGTAAACAAGTCGGGATTACATTTAATTGTTAATATAAATAAGAATATATGATTATTTTTATTTTGTTTCTCTAATTTCAATTGTGTTGTATTCTTGGTTAATATTACTAAATCGTCAGCAAATACAAATTCCGATATTGTCATTTTATTAATAATTTATATGAAATATTATATGTTATATTATTTATATAACATATAATATTTTATAAGAACAAATTGTATGGGAGGATTCATTTCTTCAACAACTTTTGAGGTAAGAAATTATCTTGTCTAAAACGACCTTTAAAGAAATAAAATAATAGTTATTTATTTAATAACTATTATTTTATTTCTTTAAAGGACGTTTTAGACAAGACAATTTCTTAGCTTAAAAGTTGTTCAAGAAATGAATTCATATATCCAACCCCCATTCAATGTGTTCTTGACAAATAGAACGCATTATATTTTTCCATTCAATCTACAATCCAATTCAATAGTTCAAACAATTTGCTGTATAATACGAGACAATTTAGATTGTCTCGCATATTGACTAACTTTTGAGTCAAGAAATTGTCTTGTCTAAAACAACCTATAGACAAGACAATTTCTTAGCTCAAAAGTTGTTGAAGAAATGAATTCATACATCCTCCTCCCATACAATTTGTTCTTGACAAATAGAACTCGTTATATTTTTCCATTCGATTTACCATCCAATTTAATATTTCAAATAATTTGCTGTATGATACGAGACAATTCAAATTGACTAACTTTTGAGTCAAGAAATTGTCTTGCCTAAAACGACCTTAAGAGTCGATTTTCAAGTGACACAAACGGAACACATATGTTGTTTTTGGGTGAATGCGCCGGGTATCGGTTGGTGACCGCTCGACTGCGTGCTAATAAAACGCCAGATTCTGGCGGTGACCATTAGCGATGCAATAAGGCAGCGGGTCGTAAAGAGAGATCAAAGTGCTGAGTAATATTCGGCCAGCTGGCGCTGATGTTTGCGTGGCCCTAGCTCCGGGCAGCAGGAAATCGTTCCCGGATAGTCCTTCTCCCCAGCGACACACGCACACACGCGGGGGTGGACTTAATTAAACGCATATACACGCGGCATAAAGCCCGTTAGTAAGGGAAGAAATCATACTTTACTTTTTTGGCTACAATCTACTATTAGGGGGTAAAAGTAATATAGTTATATATAGACAAAATATTATTATTATTATATAATTAAGAAATGTTTAATGCATTAGGGGGGAAAACATTGTTTTACCAAATATTAAACCGTTTTTAATGGGCGAGATTTGAAAGATTATGAAATACGCTCGGCCACTGAGCTGGGTAAATTAAAATATATATATAACCATCTTTATTAGACTATTGACCCTTCACGGGTCTTTCCGTCTGAAATTAAAATATTTTTTTAAGTTTTAAAAATTCAAGTTCAAGTCCTTTATATAGAAACAAGCCGATTTCATCAAAAAAGTAGAAATAAACTATTTTGGATGATTAAATTATTTTATCCATACTTCATATCATAAAGTAAAAATATAAAAAAATATCTGTGAGGATTAATCTCTTTGGAACATACTTTTTTTTTTAGATGGCCCGAAAGAATAGTAATAGATATATGTCGAAAAAATATAACAAAATACCCCTGTGGATTAATCTCTTTGAAACGCAGATTTTTTTTTCGGCGGCCCGGGAGATGAAATGCACGTTCGCGAGCAGGGGTGGCGGTGAGAGATTGAAAATCTGAAATTAAAACGCCGCGTACGACGGAGAAGAGCTAGGGTCGGAAAAGGGGGGAGGGGGCGGCGAGTACGTAGCAGGGTTCCCCCCGCGCACTCTGTTGATGAGTTCCATCACGAGTATGCGATTACATCGGGTCTCGGGGGCACGTGGGATCGCCTTACATGCCGTGTGACAGCCGAGCCCTGCGACTCAATTTGATTAATCCCCTCCCGCCGATCCGCGCGCCGCTGCCACAGCCGCCGCCGCGGTCCCCAACTCCGAAATCCACCCCTCGAGCGACGGTGGCGGAAACGATCACTGTCTGCTCTCGTATCGTTCGCGTTGAATTACACGTTTTCGCGCAAATTAAAAAGACGACTCTTGGTTTTATTTGCTGTGACAAGAAACATTCTTATAATATTCCTATCTTCTTATAATATTCCTATCTTCTTATAATATTCCTATCTTTTTATAATATTCCTATCATATAATAACGAAGACAATGTTTTGAAGCCATCATTTATGACTTTTGTGCTGACAGTGCATGTCATGACAAGCATTTTTTATACTGACAGTACTGTTCTTGAAATGGGAACAAACAAAATGAGATACTAGGATAGATGTGTCTATTGTTATCTTAGGAGTTGTAACTGCATAGTTAGAAGAATAGTCAGGGCGGGCAAAATTACGTATGAAAATGATACAACTTTTATCTTAGGAGGTAAACGTAGTGCAATGTGACATCAATTAACAATACACACCCATATGGTAATAACCGTTAACATGCTCATGCCACTCATGCCATCAGGATTACCGGACAGTGCTATCTATTGGAATAATAATATTCCAACAGAGTGTTAGAGATGTCAATTTATAGCCTCAGCCATTAGGCTTTTCTGCAGGTGAATGGGGTAGCTAAGAGGAGTTTAATCGCCTCGTATTTACCTTTATTAACTTCTGAAAAAACCTCTGAAAAACTATGAAAAGTGATTCGCAAAAATTCGCCCCAATGGGGTTCGAATTCAGGTTCCCCAATGCTTGCATTGGGGAACCTGAATGCTAGGAAACCAGAACTTAAGTCCTTTTTTGACGACATATTACAAGATACGTTTTAAGTACATGTAATTGAATAACTCACCAGATTCCAGTGTAATTAATGACATTTTTCCAATACTTTGAAGTATACCGCTCTCTGGATTAACCAGATTTATTTATATATAAGTAAAAGAAATGTGTGATGTCAAAATGACGTTAAATACGGCCGCTTCTGTCGACTCCGCTTTCTAAGAAACCAAGGCTTTAGTACGAGATGGACGGAGCCTCTAACCACTTGGCCACTGACCTGAGTTTAGAGTAAATTCATTGATCTGATATATTTATATATAAATTACACTAATTTACAGTAAACCATCAAATATGCCTCCAATATTGATTAGTCTCACGAATATGGTATTGCTTAAAGCCCTGCTTTCCTAGCAAACGGTGCCAATAAAAGCGGCCGTTTTTCACGTCACTTTGATGTCATAAATAAAGTTTTACATGTATTTATATAAATATGGTAACACAAAGAGCAACCTTCTGATATGTAATGGGAAACAGTCATGAATTACTGTTGATTATGGTTCTTTTATTCATTTACACCTACTTTAAACATTTTTTGTGATATGTAAATGACGTCAAAAACGGTCGTTTTTGTCGGCACCGCTTCCTAGGAAACCAGGGCTTAACAATGCAATCCGTCCGTCTTAATTTTATTAAAACCCTCCAATTGACGTTTTTCTTAATGTAGTCATAAAATGTTCAACACGATTTCCCCCGCGAATTGACTCTCGTTGTTTTCAAATATAAATCAGCCGCCGCCGCTCCGCCCCCCTAATAAAACCCATTATTATTTTGTGTAGCGGAATATCTCCTAATGGGGGGACCAACGTGCAGTCCGTCCGTTTCCCCATTCCATTTTCCCCCGGCTTTCATTTACGGCCGTAATAAATTTATTAGCCGCATTCTTGATTCCGTGAATTAGGAATGTTTACCGGCGGGTCGGACGTATTATACGCGGCATTTTTCCAGGGCGGGGGGGATAATTAAATTTCACCCCCGAATAATATGTATTCGGTGCGTGATGAAGTGGCGCGCGCGCGCGTGTTTGGGGGCTCTTTTCAATCCGTAATTAAAATAATAGACACTGGGGGGTGGTGTGGCTGTGCATTGCCGCGCACAGTTCTGTTTTTAAACAGATAAAATAACTTCGGGTCGACGGGTGTCGTATTAATTAAGAGGCGAAATGTGGAGACATCTTAATGTTTTAAGCGATGAGCGAAGGGCGCGCTGTGTTGCGCGTTATGAAATATTGGAGGGGTAAATATTTCTATAGCACTTGCAAGGCGTTAATTTTGTTTTCCAAGTGGAAGTTGAGGAATATCTTATTAATATTTATACTAAAATTTTACAGATTATAAAAAAATGAATTCTCATCCGACCATCACGATATAAATTCAAGCCAAAATTAACAACATTTTAAAATTAATTTATCGTCTAAAAGAGATTATTGCCACCTTATTATTACAACTAGGTAACTTGAAATTATATGTTTATGAGTTATCAAGTCTAAATTAATTTATGAGAAATGCACGTGTAATATCTCCAATGTCCCAGCTCAGGTCGAGATGTATAAGCGTCGTCCGTCTCTTACTGAGCATTGGGGATCCTGAATTCGATCCCCAGCGGGGAGAGAATTTTCGCGAATCACCTTTCACAGTTTTTCAGAGGTTTTCTGTGAAGTTAAGGTAAATACCGGGTGATTGAACTCCTCTGAGCTTCTCCCTTGACCGGCGGAAAAGCCTCATGGCTGATATAAAGATAGACGATTTTTATCTCCAGATATTATTGAAAATGTTGCAAACGAATTTGTTCTTCGATTAGCTAATGGTCAGACTGCAAATGGTGCACAGTTTGAGAATTTACTTTAGATTTTTACTGCTGAATTGATTATTATTTCGCGTTTCGTTTTTTGAAATAATTTTTCTCGGAAATATCCTTATGTGACCACAATAAACCCTTTCAGAATCCGTAAAAAATTGGGATTGTAATTTAATAAGAGTCGTGATTGCTCATTCAGAAATGGTCGAAAATAAATTGACACTTTCATTCAAAATTGGAAATTATTAATTTTTAATATCCAATATTGATAAGGTGGTCACCGTTAAAATATCTAAGTTTTGGAATAATGGTTTGCTATTCTCTCTAGAAGAAGCTCCTGCCAAGAATTTTATCACTTTTTTCATATTAAAAATAATAATAATTATAATAACAACACTAGATTTTTAAAAATTAAGGGTTAGTCCATTTTTGCTCTCAGCGCGTTTTAACATGAATCAATTGTGCTTTAATACATAAATTTAGAAACGAAGTGATCTACAAGTGATCTATAAGATCTATCAAGGTTTTGTTTGTTATTATATACGTCACTTTGTATCCGCATTTCTAAATCTAAATCTATACAGAACACTTGATACAAAACCTACACGGACTCATTTTATTCATGACTCGGCAATATTCCCCCCATCAATTCATGGGGCCGCAGAAGCGTATGTGCGCGCGTACAACATATTTTTCTGACAACCGCTCCGGTTCGGAAGAGGGTGAGTGGGCGGTTTGGGGGGCGGCGGCGGCCGTTTTCCACCCGGCCGCCATTAATTTTTGAGGGCATCTCGCCGCTGATTTATTGCCGTGCCCGTAGTTTCTTTCGGCGCGCTCGCCGGGACCTGTCATGCCGAATTATTTTCCTCTCCGCCGGGCGGACGGCGGCGGAATTATTTAATAAGTAATGCGGGGGACGGACAGGAAATAAATTCGCTGCTGCTGCTGCTGCACCGCAACGAGCTCGTTCCAATTACGACAAACGAAACAATTACACGAAGATTATAAAAAATGTTTATAAAATAGTTTGGCTAAGTACCACTCGCCATGCGAGATATATAACGTATGGTTTCATAGCGATATACCTATAGCATTACCTCAACATTTATTGTTAAAAAACAACTGTCAAGCTTTAGTTCTACCAAAGGTAGCGATCCACTCTTCACAAAGCGAAGGGCCAAACTAACGCTATAATAGTGAACGTCTATCAATCATTATATTCATTAAAAAAAAATCGCATCCCAGGGGTGTGATTTTTGAGCGATCGCTATGAATATAGCGATTGAGAGACCTTATTATTGCTATTATTGCTAATGGTGTTGATTTTTTACATTTAGCTTCATGAAAAATGATCACTATCATTCACAGACCTGGGGTACGATTTGTGTGTGATCGCAATTGTCATACGCTATAAACCGTGCATCTTTCATTGCGATGGACATTGGCATTAGCTCAAAAATTAATGTCAAAATATAACTACTGGCTAGACTTTTGTTGTTGTCAGAGATAGCGATAATTTTCACGAAGTGAAGGGCCAAAACTCGAAAACATTCACAATAATAATAAACTTCTCTCGATCGTTATAGTCATAGCGATTGCTCAAAAATCATCACCCCCCAAGCTTCGCAGTAGTTGAGTTTAAAAACTAATGTTTCAGATTATGGTATTAGTTCATCGCAATGAAAAGTATACGCTTTTTAGAGTATGGTCATAGCGATCGCTCAAAAATCCCACCCCTGGACCCTTACTCAGAAATCCTTCGTATCGAATAAAGGAGGATGAAAAGAGCATGCTTAATGTATCGTTGAAGGATCACAAAAATAACGAGTGGGTCCAGTTCAAAACCAATGTTATTCATATAGTAGAAAGGGTGTTACGAGCAAAATGGCAGTGGGATGGCCACATAGCACGGTACACTGATCTAATATGGACCAAAAGACTCTTGAAATGGAGACATAGATTCAGATGTAGACCAGCAAAGACATAGGTCAGATAACATCAAGAGGGCAGCTAACTTCGATTGGATTCGGAAAGTGTAAGACAGATACCAGTTTTGGAGGAAACAGAAATGGATGGAAAATGATAATAATGAAAAGTATTGTAGAATGTGTTGCTAATTGCTCTGAAAGTGTTTTGAAATTATTTCCTGTTGACACCTTCAGATTTATTGAATTTTCTTAAATTTTCTAAAATTTTAGTAAAATCGAAAAACCGAAAAAAAAATATTATAAAAGTATTAATATTTCTAAATTCCTCAATATAAATTAAGTTCTCAATAATATTACGCTAAATAGACATTAAAACTAACCTGCATGGTTTGAAATAGCGCTGCAATACAGGGGTGCGACAGCCGTGACATTATTTTCGCCTCTCTGTATAAGTTTCGGACGACGTAGTCCTCTTTAATCGTGCTCACGTCCATAATTTTAATTGCTACCTGTAACAAAATTCAAGCCATTAGAATATAAGAATACCTATGAAAAGGAAACACAGTTTGCTTTATATCTTTCCTATAGTTATATTGAATGACATGAACAGGACAAGGTTTATAATTAAATATGATTGTATATAAGGCACACATATGTCTTGTTTGGTTGTTAAATAATTAAGCAAAAGTCTATTTTGGGCATAACATTAGTTCATACTTTTTTGCTCTACAAGCCTTTCTAAGTTTGTAGAGCAAAAAAGTATCGAGGTTTCTAGCTCATGGTTAGTTGGAAAATCAAATCTCTGTCGATTTCTCCTTGCAATTTTTATTCATAGATCTTTTTAGGCCTTCCTATTCTCTTCTTTCCTACTGTAGTGCAGCTTAGTAGTTATTTTGGGCCTCTAGTGCCTGGCATTTTTCGTATATCTCCTAACAACCGAAGACTTTTACTACTCCAACTATATTTAGACATTTGTACAGATATTTTTCTTCTTTATTGGTTCGCCTAGTTCTTCCCTACGTAAATTTTCCTCAATAGCATTCTTTCTTATACTTCTATTATTGTTCATTCCGCATCCACACTTCGCTTGCGGAGGTAATTATTGGGCGTATAACTACAGTCATTAAGTACAGTCTCATAATGTTCGGATTCCGTCTAAGTATGGTCCCTAAATAGGATATTTTTTCCACTTCTTCAAACTAATAGGTTGTGCCCTTTTTTCTTGTTATCCTTCTTTAAATGCCTCGTCTGTACTAGTCAATATAAATGGTGACAAATTAAGAGTGTCCTGATTTTAAACTGCAATTATCAAATACGAAATAAGTTGGACACCAAATTTTGTGTTGAGCATTCTAGAGTAAAATCTAAAGTTTAATAACAAGTCCGTACCAACCCAGAGTGATAAACGAAACGCACTAATGAACCCATTGCACGCTGGCACATTTCTGGCGAAATCTCCCCAATAGCTTGTTTCGTTTTAAGTCTTCCAGGATATCAGGTCGGTTCTGATACAATAATCCAAAGTCGACAAATCGGAAGAGCCAGGAGGCCACTACTGATCCCCACGCTGGGAAATCATACAACCAGGAAAGAATTTACATAACACTCCCATAGACATGTTGAATACATGAAGCCTTGCACCATTTTACTGACTTCAGCTAGTAGCTAAGGCGCGTCCGAAGAGGAGATTTGCGTGCCATATCTGATGCATTAGTTAATAAACTTTTTTTGCACCACATAATTTTTTCCTCTCTTTATTTAAATCTACTGTGCATTTTCCATGCTCTCCGCTCCATATAATAGGATGCGGGAAACGGTCCAAATCCCCCGTTACAATAGTTATCCTAATGACCCTTTAGTCGTAGAAGTAAATAAAGAATCTCGGGGCTGGCTGGCAGAGCCGGCGCGCGATTATCACGGTCCCAGGTTCCCCCAGGGGCATCGTTAAAACTTGTTATCAATATTCCCGCGAACTCGGCGCGGCGGGGGCCCCGGCCAACAAACAACTATCATTAGTAACTGATTATTATTATTACTATTACTACTATTATTACCGCCGAAGTTTCGCCGCCGCTCCGCTGCTGCCATCAATGGAATCCGGCTACGGCCGATTGAATTTGCATGCTGCGCGCATAGAAAAACAAGTCGAAAGCAAAAACAACACGTGTCGTGATAGACTTGTAATCATTTGACATAGTGTATTTGTAATATATTCATTATAAGATATAATAAAAAATATATAAAAAAAACAACAATTGTTTCTGGTGCTAAATGATTTTATAAGGCACTTAAAATGGTCAATAATACTGTTACCAACCAAACTATGCCCGTCCATTATTTAAAAAGACTTGAACTATGCCACTACACTATTATCCGTTATTTTCCATGATTAAACTAATGTCATTTATTAATTTAAAACTAATTGAAAAGATATATGTTAAAAATAATGTAATGCATAGTTCAAGTGGTTTGAAATAGTGGACGGGCATAGTTTGGTTGATAGGGACCGCCCGCCCACCCCACCTTTGTTCGCATAGTTTTTAACATAGGATAACACTCTTCCTGGAATGGTTTAAACAATATAAAACGTCTGTATGCATTGAAAAAAGCTATGCGAGCGACGGTGGGGTGGGCGGGTGGTCCCTACCAACCAAACTATGCCCGTCCACTATTTCAAATGACTTTCAATCTGAATTACTCTGTTATCCATTACTTTCAATGAGCCAATACATTTCTTTTATTAATTTATCCCTAATTCGTAGAAAAAATGTGAGATATAATGTAGCGCATAGTTCAAATCATTTGAAATAGTGGACTGGCATAGTTTGGTTGGCAGGGACCGGCTGCCCACCCCACCCTCGTTCGTATACTTTTTTCAGTGGATACAGATGTTTTATATTGTATAAACTATTTCAAGAAGAGTGTTATCCCATGGAAAACTATGCGAGCAAAGGTGGGGCGGGCGGGCGGCCCCTACCAACGAAACTATGCCCGTCCACTATTTCAAATGGCTTGAACTATGCACTACATTGGTTGACACATTTTTTTTTTACGAAATAGACGTAAATTAACAAATGAAATTAATTGAATAGAATATAAATTAATGGATAACAGTATAGTGCAGAGTTCAAGTCGTTTGAAATAGTGGACGGGCATAGTTTGGTTGGTAGGGGCCGCCCGCCCACCTCACCCTCGTTCGTATACTATTTTCAAAGGATACAGATGTTTTATATTGTTTAAACTATTTCAAAAAGTGTGTTATCCTATGGAAAAACTATGCTAGCAAAGGTGGGGTGGGCGGACGGTCCCTACCAACCAAACTATGCCCGTCCACTATTTCAAATGGCTATGCACTACATTGGTTCACACATTTTTTATACGAAATAGACGTAAATTAATAAATGAAATTAATTGAATAGAATATAAATTAATGGATAACAGTATAGTGCAGAGTTCAAGTCGTTTGAAATAGTGGACGGGCATAGTTTGGTTGGTAGGGGCCGCCCGCCCACCTCACCCTCGTTCGTATACTATTTTCAAAGGATACAGATGTTTTATATTGTTTAAACTATTTCAAAAAGTGTGTTATCCTATGGAAAAACTATGCTAGCAAAGGTGGGGTGGGCGGACGGTCCCTACCAACCAAACTATGCCCGTCCACTATTTCAAACGACTTGAACTCTGCACTATACTGATATCCATTAATATATATTTTATTCAATTAATTCTATTTATTAATTTACGTCTATTTTGTAAAAAAAAAGTGTCAACCAATGTAGTGCATAGTTCAAGCCATTTGAAATAGTGGACGGGCATAGTTTGGTTGGTAGGGACCGCCCGCCCACCCCACCCTCGTTCGTATACTATTTTCAAAGGATACAGATGTTTTATATTGTTTAAACTATTTCAAAAAGTATGTTATCCTATGGAAAAATTATGCTAGCAAAGGTGGGGTGGGCGGGCGGCCCCTACCAACCAAACTATGCCCGTCCACTATTTCAAATGGCTTGAACTATGCACTACATTGGTTGACACTTTTTTTTTACGAAATAGACGTAAATTAACAAATAGAATTAATTGAATAAAATATATATTAATGGATATCAGTATAGTGCAGAGTTCAAGTCGTTTGAAATAGTGGACGGGCATAGTTTGGTTGGTAGGGACCACCCGCCCACCCCACCTTCGCTCGCATAGTTTTTTCAATGGATATAGACGTTTTTTATTGTTTTACCTATTCCGAGAAGAGTGTTATCTTATGGAAAAACTATGCGAACGAAGGTGGGGTGGGCGGACGTCCCCTACCAACCAAACTATGTCCGTCCACTATTTCAAATGACTTGATACTATATATATATATATATATATATATATATATATATATATATATTTATTTATTTATTTATTTCCTTTTTCATTTGTAAAAGTTGCGTGATGTGAAAAGGTACTTCAAGAAACTTTTGAAATACCTCGCTTGAAACTGTTACTCATAATCTAAAAACAAAACTACTGCAAACTTTGGACGTTTAATTTGTATGCGGCGCGCTCTACCCGAATATTAACTGAGCCCCCGTCCCCCCATCCCCCATATTTGCACAACGCGTGTATTATGTTCGCTTTGTCATTACGCAACGCGAAACGGATGATGATGATTGCGTAAATATTTGCGCGTGTACGTGCGCCTGTAATCATTCAGGAATTTAGCCGGAATCAATTGTGTGTGGGGGGTGCGCTGTTGTTTGCGGCGAGCTTAACCATCCCCTGTTATCAAGAGCGGTATTATTGTGCGGGTATATGTGACGTTCTTTTTTTTGCGAACTTTAACGGGAGAAAAAAATTGCACCCGGCTCAGGTTGCAGCACAGGTAACCGGAGCTTATAAAGTTAAGCTTATTAAAGTTGGTGGAGGGACGCCCTGTAATTCCGGAATATAATTAAGTTACGTAAACTATTATCTTTCATATTTAGTTCTATATAATTAGAAATACGCGCTCGCGCGAGGGGGCCCGTTTCAATTTCGGCACCGAATTATCAGCAGGATTGATCTGGGGAGCTTTATTGCGCCAGTACGCTGCTCACGCTTTTCATGCCCGCTATCTTTCCGCGCTTTTTGCAATTTAGATTACGGCCCCTTTTATGCGCGGCATGTATCGCTGGATTAATTAAATATTTCTCGTGTACAATGTTGTTGTATTAAATCCCCCCAAAACGTGTGTACGTTACATGCTACAACAGGAAAACGTGGCGGGGAGGAGGGGGGCAGGTATTGTTTGCGCGAATTTAGAGGAGATGAAGGCGCACGGTTCAGAAAGTGATCTCGAGAGGGGATTTTGTTTTGTCTAGTTAATAAACAGACAAAAACATATTTAATTATGGCTGTATGTTAGGAGTTTGCTGTAAATAAAGCTGTTTAATAAACTTGTGCTACTTTTAGCCTTTCAATTTGTCCTCGGGAATGTATTGCATGCGCTTCAGTTCACGTTTGAAATACGTATAAGTTTCAAACAGGTTAATTTACATCCTAATAAAACTTTGTTATGAAAGCAAGTTTGGTTAATTTTGTTATATCTTAAACCATACTTAACTCTATTTGTTTTGTTAATAAAGTTTAATTAGAACGACGTGTTATTAATAAATATATGTATTGTGTATAGAATCACTGTTAGTAAGTACTTTATATGTAATGTAATTTATGTATTCATTGTTATGTGATAGGATATTTAATCCTAAATTAAGATACCCTATAATAAACCCATTCAAATTTATTTTAGTGCGAAGAAAGTGAAGTTACTCAAAGAGAAAAATTACCTAACAGGGCAGAGGGTGCTTTGTTTCGTACTGTGGCGAAACATAGATGGAAATAGGAAACTACCTGGCGACACAAAGAAAACCAAACGTTGCGTGTCCTTCTACACTCTTTAGTCAATGATTAAATGAACTGATGAATTAACGCTGCTGGGTTTAGAGTTAAACTAGCGGTAGAAATTTTGGAAATTTCATATACTAAATGTATACCTGGGCTGAACCTCAACAAAGAAAAATACGACATTATTTTTTTGGACTCACATATTTACCCATACCCCCTTTTGCACTTCAAAATTTCAAAGGACTTCCTGAAGAATGGATATGTGTAGCAAATATCTGTTGTAATCATTTTTTTCTGCGACCCCACTAAATATTATCGCGATCTCCACTTTGAGAATCACTGGTCTATGCTATGACCCATAGCATATCCCTACTTCAAATGTTATCACTCATTTTTTCTTGCAGAAATTGGTTTAAATTGTATTTATCAAAATATCTTTGCAATTTTTATATAAGAACCTCGCGATTAAAATGATTTCGGAAGGCATTAAAATGCATGAACGGCTCCCCAGCATCCCACACCACCGCCGCCCCCCGGGGCTATAATGCATACATGAAAACCCGCATCCGGAATAACGCGCCGGTTCCAATGAATAAGCCGCCGCGGTGAAAAGGGGAAATTAACGTACCCGCGCGCCGCCGTGCGTGAAATATATTGGGCGGAGGTGCGTGCAGGGGTGGATTTTCCTTTTTTTTTCCCGAAATTATGCCCGCGCCGCCGCACATAAAGCAGCGTTTCTTTTTTCAGTTTGGTCGCCGGCCCGGACGTTGTTGAGCGAGCGATGGCGCGGCAAACTCCGGTCCGCACTGCTGGAGCTTTACTGCCCCCGGGGGCAAAGAAAACGCGACGAATTATGAATGGTGCGGCAAAGGGGGTTGGGTTTCTTCTTAATTTCCGGTTTTAAACTACACGTCGATGAGGCGGACTATAACTTGAGACTGTCTGGAATTGTACACTGCAATTGTGGTTGTCATTATTTTCAGACGCATTTACGCTGAACCTAATTGATTTAGACTGGACAGAGGGGTGCATTCGGTTGGAAATTATAGGGATGTCGAGGGCTCTAGATTCCCCACTCAGTAATGCATTAAAATTGATTTTAATTACTAAAATCAGTATTTAACAGTTAATAAACCTGGGTTAGATTGAAAACTGCTTATAAATATATACCTCGCAAGAATACACACTATGCATATTTTTTACCAATATAGAATTATTACACATTCATATTTAAAGGTCGTTTTAGACAAGACAGCTAAGAAATGCTCAAAAGTTGTTCAAGAAATGAATTCATATATCCTCCTCTCGTACAATTTGTCCTTGACAAATAGAACGTGTTATATTTTTCCATTCAATCTACAATCCAATTCAATATTTTAAATAATTTGCTGTATGATACGAGACAATTTAGATTGTGTCGCATCTTGACTAACTTTTGAGTCAAGAAATTGTCTTGTCTAAAACGACCTTTACTTTTGAGTCAAGAAATTGTCTTGTGTAAAACGATCTTATCTTTATGTTCTGTCCAATATCTGAACTTAAGGAATAGACCCCCAGGGGTCGGCATACGGCAGCCCGCGAGCTGTATGTGTCTCTTTGGATATTTTGTGTAGCTTGTCAGAAATACAATTGAAAGAGAAATTAATATATGTATGTATATATGGTATGAATTATTTGATACAAATATTATGGCTCTCAATAGAAAATTATTTTTAGTGTGAGTGTATTCATCACAAAAACTTAATTTTCTATTGAGTTATTGAGTTTTTTTTTGTCCAATTGTAAGGGAAGTTATATACTTTCAAAAGAACACCAAGTTAACTATTATTAAACATATTTATCCATAATAAATTTTTAAATTTATTGTGTATAAACAACACTAATACAAAATAAAAGGAACGAACCGAAAGGGAACGAAACAGTTAAGGAAATAAAATATAGAAGAAGAAGATATATTTATTGTAACATACATACATACAAGATATACATACATGTACAAGAGGCCATCCACCGTGGTCTTTCAGCCCAAATAAAATATATTATTTGTAATCTTGTTCAAACTGCTCTCCTGTAAAGTTGGAGAAATGTGATAGTGTTATATACCTCCGAGGTCCAGATATAATCCCCTGTTAATTGTTTTTTTTACAAATATAGATATTACAACGAGGCATTTTGGGGCTATTATACATTTATATACAGAAGATTCATATCTTCTGGAAATATATATATATATATATATATATATATATATATATATATATATATATATATATATATATATATAGAAAATATGAATCATCTGGAAATAAATATATGAAGCTACCCTGAGTGTTAAATAGTATTACAAAACAATATTTTCTGCTGAATTTTTTATTGTTGATAAAAAACGTATATTTTTTCTATGATCTCGCATTAGTTCGTAAACTCTGCCGATCCCTTTTTGATTGTCTCGATCCCCCTCCACGAATAAAACAGCCCTTATCTATCGGAAATAAGCACGTCCCGTCGCCGCCGCTCCAAACACTGTCTTAATATGTCCCCTTTTTATCAGCCGCCTCCCATCAGTATGTGTGTGTATGTGGGTGGCGGTTGTATAAAACCGTGTGCGTGTAGTCCCCGTTTTTTGTTGCTGCTCCTTCAATCGCATCGCCATCAACGCACAAACATGCCCGGCCGTAATTATAATTTAATAGCGGCCACACATAATTACGGGACGTTTGATGCGCGGGCATCATCCCCCGTAGCTGCCGTTGCCGCCACCACCGCTGGGGACTCTCTTATTTGCATTTAATGGCAAAGTCCCGCTGCTTTACGACGGCCCTTTTAGTTATCCGAGCGGCTGATGCGTGTTTGATGGCTGCCGCTATCTCGGTGGCATTTTGTTTTATTTCCGGCAGGGGTAGAGGGGTTGAAGGTTTCTCCAATTTTGTAAATACGCGGAGAAATGCACTGACCGGTGAAATTTCTGTAAATTGGGCCGAATTTACGACTATTCAAGGAGCGAACGTAACTAATACAATACGAAGGTTGCTAACTATGGATTGAGAATGAATAACAAAAACAGTGATTGGGGTGTAGAATTTTTTTTATTGCTTTTCAAAATACTTGCCTTTATGATCTGCACATTTTTACATTCGATTAAACCAATTGATATAGCAGTTTTTCCACCCCTAAGTAGGTATCTCAAGATCCTAGTTTTTGAATGCAATAACAGCTTCGCGTGGCGTCTGCTATTTAGTTTTATAATAAATAAGCAATGTTGGGATATGTTCATTTTATATTATAGACATGTACAATTCCTGCTATTTAGTTTTATAATAAATAAACAATGTTGGGATATTTTATATTATATACATGTACAATTCTTTTGCAATTGAATTTTTAATTACATTAGCTGACAAGTTTAAGTGTATCAAAGAGCGGTAGACTTAACTTCATCAGTCATCTGCAGTGGCTCCAATAAAATACAATTTTGGCGACCCGACTGAATAATAAAGTGGTCTGTCTCAAAAAGGAATACAAAAATTGGCATGGGGACGCTCAAATATGCACGGGGAAATCGAGAGCGGCCTAAACATAGCGTGCACAAACACATAATACAATACGGTTTGTTTTATCCCCCCGATGGGAGCGGTTATGATATCGATTGTGTCACCGGCAGGTCCCATCAGCTGGCGGAATTGCAGAGAATTCGATACATTCTCTTAGTTGTTTTTATGGTTATGACAACGAGGGTTGCGACACGACACGTTCGAACCATCCGCACACAAACGGTTTTAAATCGACGATTTGTCTATTAATTTTTAAACAAATTCCTCTGCCATCATATTACCAATTTAAACATAATTGTTTATATTAGAAACGATACAGCACACCGAGCAAGATAAACTACTTGCAACGCGCAGAATTTTCAAAGTTAAACTATATAAACAATCCTTCGGAAGTTGTAAGATGAGAAATAAAACTTATATTGTTTTAAAGGATAAATAAAACGATTTTTTACTTTGTTTTTATCACACTTGCAACTAGTTTCGGCTAAGCTCTAGCCATTTTCGAGCTCCTCCGATGACTGATGAAATTGTAACTGATCTCTCTTTATATAATAATAATAATAATAATAATAATAATAATAATAATAAAAAGGAAAACAAAAAATTACTAAGCTTGAAACCAATTGAAATATTAGAAAAATTTTGAAAATTTTGTCATTATCACAAAGTAGACGTCTTAACAATCCAATATTATATTGTTTTGTTTCTTACAACTTCCGGAAGATTGTTATGTATATAGTTTAACTTTGAAATTCTGCTCTTTAAAACCACAGCTAAAGACCATATGGTCAATAATGTGTGAATAAATAATTATTATATTCCCTTAAATCACAGTTTCGTACGGTTTTTGCGTAAAACACGGTAATAGCTATTAAAAACGTAATAAAAAATGTGTAACGAATTCATGCAGCTTCTTGTATTTATAAACCCGTGCAGCATTTATTACGGAATCGACTATTCAGCACGTTGGCTGAAGGGGCGAGCAGGTTTTGCATATTCTGAAAGCCGCTGAAGAGATTTTTGCATTTATCCAAGCGAGATTATAAATTAAAATATCCGGCGGAGTGAGTCTAGGTCACGCTGCAACAGAAAAAAAAGGACTCGCCCGCCGGCATCCCATTCATCCCTATTTTTCAGTGCATCGCGCGCCTCTGCCAGTAGGCATCTTTCAAAACGTCTTTGAGACACTTTTGTTTTGTCACCTGAAACGGGCGTACACATACAAACGCCATGAAGATATCACAATGCATTTTTTTCCCGCTTCTCTCATTCGCGCGGCCCCTCTTGTTTTCGCCTGTCAGCGGCATAGCCGGATAGCGATACACACTCAACAGTTTTATTTTTCGCCCTCGCCTCGGCGCGATTTTTTTTTATATCATCCCCAACGCTGGCTGGCGCGGATCAGCGCCTTTTCAAGAGGGGACGGACAAACAAAACCGAAACGAAAGCAGCACTCCGGGCGGCGCAGGAATAGAGTGGAGGGTCCCCCCCAAATTATTTTCACGCCATGCTGCCGGGATAAAAATGCAGGCTTTAATTAAAACCCGCCCTCCCTCTCTCTCTCTCAACCCCTAATTGCAAACCATACATTTAATCAATATCTCAGCAGCAGCTCGCGAGTGCTGCAACAGCCCGGTTTTGCAGCTATATTACCTCGTTGTCATTTTTATTCTCACATATATTTCATACTCATTACTTGTACTTTTTTTTTGGTGTGTGGCACTTATTATTACATTACAGTACCAATAGTGAAGAACTTTAAATTAAAACATTATTTTGTCATAATTTTTAAGATTGTCTATAATTCATTTGAAATAGTGAATAGTCATAGTCTGATTTCCTGTTTATATTCTGAATACAGCACTGCTGTACAAGGAAGGTATTGTTTTACCGAAAACGACTTCACGTTTTCAAGATAAGATTATGGAAATATGCGATAACTTTTCTTGGGGAAAAATTACACTAGAAGGAAGGTATTGGTGTCGCGAACAATTTGGAAACAAACAATCTTTAAAGGATAAATAAAACGATTTTTTACTTTGTTTTTTATCACACTTGCAACTAGTTTCGGCTAAGCTCTAGCCATTTTCGAGCTCCTCCGATGACTCGAGCTCGAAAATGGTTAGAGCTTAGCCAAAACTAGTTGCAAAGTGTAACTGAAGTGTGATAAAAAACAAAGTAAAACATCGTTTTATTTATCCCATTTTAAAGGATATTATCACAAAGTAGATGACTTAACAATCCAATATTTAAAAAATCTTTACGTTTTATGCCTAAAATAGTCGAAAAAAAAACAAAAAGTGACACCACTTTCATTCTCACAGACTCAAATGTTAAATGCAGTAATGAAAATGAAAATGAAAATATGGGCAGATACAGGAACATGTGAGATAATTTGGGAAAATGTGGGAAACTTTGAGAAAATGTGGGAAAATGTGACAAAATGTGAGAAAATCTGGGAAAATGTGTGAAAATGTTGAAAAATGTGGGGAAATGTTAGCTAATGGGCGAAAATTTGGAAAAAATGTGAGAAAATGTGGCATAATGTCCCAATGTTAAGTTTTCTAAAAAAAAATCGTCAAAAATTTGTTAAAAATGTTAGTAGAAAAAGTTGAAAATATCGAAAATTCATCATGTGCCCACACCAGATATTTAAAGTCAATTAATTATTGTTAAAATTGACCTAACTAAAATAAAAATAAAATACCCTAACCTATGGGTAATGTAAATAATATAAATATAATAATATATGTAAATTTTTCTTGAAAAAACAAATCCCGATATTTCAACAACGTTTGCAAAAATCATAAATAAACTTTATTGAATGTATTCTATACTTTTGGGACATTCTGTATACACACACACAAACACACATAGACAAACTAGAGTCCTTAAATAATTCACCCAATTCCGCAATCAAAGGTCTTCCACTCCCCCGCATCTGGTGGGGAGCTCTCTTTCCCGCTTTCCGTTCGAAGCCAATTCTACAGAGAACAACATTTTTTTAGGGGAATTGGAACATACCGAGCAGAAATAAAGTATCAAAAAAGAGCCTCTTTAATGGATTAGATTACATTTTTCCAATTGGCGAACGCGCTCCTTTACGCGACCCCTCATTGATAGTGTCTTATTTAGTAACCACCTTGAGATGAAAAAAAAAGTGCTGGAGGGTTCTGGTGGGTTGGGATCGTATATATTAGATAAGATTGTATTATCCGAGGAGGTGCATAAAATGTATAAGCTGTAAAATTCTGTGGGCGCATGTAAGCCGGGGTAAAGTGGATTGTTTAAATTTTATCAGCGTAAAACGACAGATATCATCAGGAATATTAGATTCGCGGCAGTAAAATGGGATATAAGTCATGATCCTAAAACATTTACGGTCCTCCGGGTCGCGAGTTGAAAGAAGCTGCTTAACTACACTTCTCGCTCTCGGACAATGCGTCAGTAAGTTGGTTTTACGATTGCGGCCATAAAAATTATCAATCTAGCTGAAACAGTTTATATCGGAAGACATAAAAACCGAGATGCGGTTTTTATTGTCACCTGACACACTTCCTCCTCAAGTCAATTAATAGCTCGTTCCTACCGATAAATCCACGCTGTAACCGTTCCTTCGCTACCGTCCTAATTATTATTTTAATTACAATTCCACAGCGGCAGAAACAAACACTGATTCTGGGGCCTTAATTTGCTTGCACTCGGAGGAAATGTACACATATAACTTCTACTCGAGAGACGTAACCATAGTACTTGAGCCTCCTCGCTCCCCACGGGCGGGGGAAACGCGTATTAACTCACGCATACATTTCGCTGCTGTACAAACGGGGGGATGCTCCCACAAGACGAAACTTCCGCTAGTTCCGCGCCGATAACGGTACAAATGTAATTTCGCAACAGCATGGCTGTAACGAAGTTAACTCGGCGCGCACGCGGAATTGCCCACCAGAAATTAACCACATACTAATGACACACATTAATTATCGAGTAACTATTATAGCACATATCATGGATTAAATAGGTCTTCCCTCATCGGATGGTGTTAATTATGTTAAAACGGGCACATCCTTTAAAATATCAATTTAACATATATTATTTACATTAGATTAAGGGTAGGGAATTATTCAAATATGACTAGATTTATATTTTTGTGTTACCTCAGTTTTCGTTCAAACAATTTTTCGAATGAATAGTAATTGCTAGTGAAAAAAAAATACATTTGTTGGCCTGATTTCGCCATATAAATCAGCTTTTTATAATTTATAATAATTAGTCCAGTAACCTTGTCATGGTTATAGGGAGCATCAATTGGGGGTAGTTAGTTATTTTTTTCATGTATGGGAAGTGCTTGAGATGCAAAATCCATGTTTTCGACCTCGGCAGACCTTCGGAACACTTTTGAATATCTCAAAAACTGCTCATTTTTTCCAATTTTTCAGTTTTTTCCAATTTTGACCATGAATGAGCACATTTTCGATAAAGACCTTTCTATACATTTCTAAACTAGATTAAATTCTCTACAATTCGATTCTAAGATGGACTCGGTAGCCCTAATAGTTTCCGAAATACAGTTTCTCAAAGTTTGGAAAAATCTCTAAACTTGAAGATTGTATGCTAATTTTCATATTTACTCATATACAAATGACTTTATATCTTCAATAATCTGTTTAATATGAGTCAAGATTTTACTAGCTATTACTATTTTCCCCCGAAAAAATCGCATTGAATCATCAATCTAGCATGTATAATAATAAAGTTATCGTCCAAAAACCTATCAAAAAACTTAAATTTGCGGGAAACTTATAGCTTATAGCTAGGAAAAACTATAATTGTGGGCCTTTAAATTCTTTACATTTACCATATACTTTTTTTTCTACTTGTTTCATTTATAATAATAAAGTTTAAACCGTAAATCTTATCTTATCTTATCTTATCTTATCTTATCTTATCTTATCTTATCTTATCTTAAATCACATTTTCGTATAGCTTCTTGCATTAAGACAGTAATAAAATCCTGTACAGCTCTAATTCGAAGCAAAATCAACATATTTTAATTACTAACACAATATCTATGAGGACTCTCAATTTTTTGCATGCAACAACATCCATGTTCCACAACTAGATGGCGCGTCGTGTCACAAACCGCCATTCAACCCTTATCTCTGTCCCTTCTAGATATTGCAATTTGGCACGGATGCGATGAACCGTGCACGCATCGATCCCCCCTACATATATGCCAAGGGAAACGACATCCGGGGGACACGTAGCTCATTACACAACCGTGCCTAAGGGACGCACACAGTGCACCGCGATAACCGCCGCCCCCCCCCGCAACGCACTGCATATATGCGGCCCTAATGAAAATGTACCGTGTCGGGGGCGCCTTACAATGTTGCGAATCGCGCAATTTATGTAAGTGGCACCCGGTGGCGGTGGCGGCGGTGCAGAGATTTCAACAGATCGACGCGGCGCGGGTGCACATGCGGACGCTCGTAAACCGACTAGGAGAGTAACGGCCCTATAATTAAACCCACGCACGAAATAAAATAAATAAATAAATTCGGCCCTATATGAACTTGTCTTGATGAATGGGGAAAGGCTAGTTACTAAATATTCTATGGAAGCCACCCCTTAAACATAACAAGTTTTTATGTAGAGTGGTATAAGTCAATTATATGTAAGGAAAATACTATTTTGTTGTTATGTTTTAATACTTGATATGCCTGTATCAGAATTTTGGTTATATACTTTATATTTTCGTAGTCCTGTGCAAAAATACTTTATCATCTGTAAAATTTAGTGTATGCAGGATATACTCATTGACTGGGTTATCCATCATTTGATATTTCTTCTTCCAGTTTTTAAGTACCTATTGCAAGTATCTTAAAGAGTTTTGGAGATATACAGCATCCTTGTCACAAACCTTAACTTACTTGAAATCCTTAGATCATTAATCGGCTGCCAATAGACTTTTAAGTCCTGGTTTCCTAGCAAGTGGTGTCGATAAATACACATTACAAGATACGTTTTAAGTACATGTAATTAAATAACTCACCAGATTCTAGTATAATTCATGATATTTTCTCAATACTTTAAAGTATGCCACTCTCTGGATTACCAGATTTATTTAAATATACATAAAAGAAATGTGTGACATCAAAATTACATGAAATACGGCCGCTTTTGTCGACACCGCTTCCTAGGAAAACAAGGCTTAAGGCGCTAATTAAAAATATTAATACCATTTCTTGATATCTCTTTCAGTTTTCATTCCACAACCCTACAAAATTTGTACTAATTGCTTGAAATTACCATTTCAGAAACGGCCTTTTCGAGCTGTCAATAAGTTTTCGAAAGAAGACGATAAGAACCAAGGAAAATAATAATATTTATAATGACATACAGGCTTTACATCACCCTTCACAACTTTATATCAAAATGGATCCTTTTTGTTTATTTTATTTGTTAAAACACCGTAACCCCCAATAAAATCCACAGTTTTCTCATTTTGTTATATTGTTTGCCTACTATTGAGAAATTTGCAGTTCTTTCTCTAAACAAGTTTTATTGTTAATAGCATCTTGTATGCTATTAACAATAAAACTTGTGTTATGGCGAATGTTTGTGGGGCAAAAAGATGTTAATATTATTATAATATGTGGCTAGAGGTTTATTTCCTGCCCTGTCATTTGCAGGTAATAAGCCTCGACCCAATTACTGGGATACTGCTGAATTTCGCGCGTCCTGGCGCGGTTAATTCGTCCTGTGGCGCTGCCAAAGCGGCTGTTTAAGGACCCGGGTCGTATATACACATGCACACAAGGCCGGCCTTAATACCCGCCCGGCTTGTCTCTTCGCCTCTCGCAATCCCAATTTAATTAGCGCATGTACTTGTTGATGCATTTTAATAGGCTTGGGGTGTATGAAGAGGCTGCCCTATATTATCCAGAACTAATACGGACTAATACGTGTCTGTGTAACGGTTTATCTTCATGAATTCATGAATTAGATTATTTACCTACGATTGTAATGAACGTAGCTTGCGATTACGATGTAACATGTACCTATAAACATGATCAATTTATGTGCCTCAGAATTCTGATTTATTTATATAATATAAATATTATATGTAGTGGCTTATTATGTAAGACAGCTGGAGAATGAGGTTCAATTCCTCAGTGGGAACTGCAATTTGAACTGAAATATCTTTGGATTAAAA
The DNA here is from genome assembly GCA_963942505.1 of Lordithon lunulatus. NCBI lineage: Eukaryota > Metazoa > Arthropoda > Insecta > Coleoptera > Staphylinidae > Lordithon > Lordithon lunulatus. Next base: position 58,786,202 of record OZ012668.1, on the reverse strand, counting down.
GTATAGAAATAGTTAGAGATCATTAAATTTATCATCTAGTTAGAGAAATAATAATTATTATTATTATGTGTCTACCTGGTCAGTCGGCGAGTTGACTGACCAGGTAGACACATTATATTATACAAATGATCCTTAAATAATTAAATATCAAATAATAGATTGTTAGAGGAGCTCAAAAATGGCTAGAGTTTCGCCGAAACGAGTTGCAAAGTATAAATGAAATGCGATAAAAAAAAACAAAGTAAAAAATCGTTTTATTTATCAATTAAATATCACTTTAACTTTGATTTAAAAAGTTAGTATTGCAGGGAATGTGATAATAAATAAATACCAACAGTTTCATCAGACCTCTAGGTCATCTCTAAATGCAAGTGAGACATTTTCAGACCCCAAATATCTGATTCACCTAACACAATTTTTTGCAATAATTGATAGCGACACCGGTGATGCTGCTGCTTATAAATTTATTGACATAAACCGGGGGCGGCCCGTCCCGCCCGCTGACGTCTCATAATAAATTCACCGCGGCCGCCGTCAATATTCCAGCAGTCTCCGCCGCCGCGGGTCGTGTACATAAAACCGCGCCGTCTTCTGGATCAATCAAGATGTCAGTCGGCGATACGAAAATGCAGGTGGCGCGGAAATCGATACGGTGGCGGTGGCGGCGGCAGGGAAATGAACGGAGTGACGGGAGAGATGACGTCGCTACCCCCTCGTGCGCTGTAATTACAGCCCTTTGCATCAGATCCTGATGGATAAGCGCGTACGTACGCGAGGGGGGTGGCGGTGTGTGCATCCAGGTTTAATGGCGGGCCCCGCACAATGCCAGCCCATTACGCTTGGGGGGCCGGTAATAGGATATCACGTCACTTTAATGCCCCCGCCGCCGTCGACGAGGACGAGGACGACGACGACGACGTCGCGCGGCTGATATAATTACGTGCATTCGTCGCGCGGACGTCCTGCGGCGGCGTTTCGATAATGCATCTGGATGGCTGGTACAAGGATTGGCTTTTTAAAACGGAAAGTTGAGCAACCGAACTGGGGAATGTTCACAGTGGCACAATTTAAAACTGGGTCGGCCCGTACATTTGCAAGTTAAACGTTAGAGATAAAGCACAAAAAGGTGTTAATTCTATACAGCTGAAATTTTTATCGCTTTACAAACTGTATAGCCTGCATTCACATTTAAAAGTGACACTGAAGGGTGATTTATGATTTGAAAGGGTGCATTTTTATTAGTGCACCTTTTTTTATGTTATTTCACTTACAGTTTAGTTCATAACTTATTTAATGGTGCTGGATACTTCTGCAAACCGAATCTGTATAAACGAATATGTATTTTATTTTTATTTGTATATTTTTTTTCTTCTGTTATTTATGTACTATTTCAAATGACTTGAACTCTGCACTACACTGTTATCCATTACTTTCTATGATTCAATTAGTATCATTTATTTATTTTCGCTTAATTCATAAAAATATGTGAGAAACAATGTAGTGCATAGTTCAAGTCGTTAACTTAACTATGCCTGTCTACTATTTCAAACGACTTGAACTATGAACTGCATTGTTTCTCACTTTTTTTACGAATTAGGCGTAAATTAACAAATGGAATTAATTGAATACAATATAAATGAATGTATAACAGTATAGTGCAGTGTTCAAGTCATTTGAAATAGTGGACGGGCATAGTTTGGTTGGTAGGGGACACCCGCCCACCCCACCCTTCGCTCGCATAGTTTTTTCAATGGATATAGTTGTTTCATATTGTTGAAACCATTCCAAGGCGAGTATTATCCTATGCAAAAACTCTGCGAACAAAGGTGGGGTGGGCGGGAGGCCCCTACCAACCAAACTATACCCGTCCACTATTTCAAACGACTTGAACTATGCATTACATTATATTTCACATATATTCTTTTAATTAGTCTTAAATTAATAAATTACATTAATTTAATCATAGAAAATAACGGATAATAGTGTAGTGAATAGTTCAAATCGTTTGAAATAGTGAACGGGCATAGTTTGGTTGGTAGGGGCCGCCCGCCCACCCCACCTTTGTTCGCATAGTTTTTCCATAGGATAATACTCTCCTTGAAACGGTTTCAACAATATGAAACATGTATATCCATTGAAAAAACTATGCGAGCGAAGGTGGGGTTGGCGGGCGGCCCCTACCAACCAAACTATGCCCGTCCACTATTTCAAACGACTTGAACTATACACTACACCATTATTCGTTATTTTATATGATTAAATTAATGTCATTTATTAATTTAAAATTAATTAAAGAAAATATGTGAAAAATAATATAATGCATAGTTCAAGTTGTTTAAAATAGTGGACGGGCATAGTCATGTTGGTAGGGGTCACCCGCCCACCCCAGCTTCGCTCGCATAGTTTTTTGAATGGATATAGATGTTTCATATTGTTGAAACTATTCCAAGGCGAGTATTATTCTATGCAAAAACTATGCGAACAAAGGTGGGGTGGGCGGGAGGCCCCTACCAACCAAACTATGCCCGTCCACTATTTCAAACGACTTGAACTATGCATGACATTATATTTCACATATATTCTTTTAATTAGTCTTAAATTAATAAATTACATTAATTTAATCATAGAAAATAACGGATAATAGTGTAGTGTATAGTTCAAGTCGTTTGAAATAGTGAACGGGCATAGTTTGGTTGGTATGGGCCGCCCGCCCACTCCACCTTTCTTCGCATAGTTTTTCCATACGATAAAACTAGCCTTGGAATGGTTTCAACAATATGAAACATCTATATCCATTGAAAAAACTATGCGAGCGAAGGTGGGGTGGGCGGGCGGCCTCTACCAACCAAACTATGTCCGTTCACTATTTCAAACGACTTGAACTATACACTACACTATTATTCGTTATTTTATATGAATAATTTGAGGTAATTTACTAATTTAAGACTAATTAAAATTTTTTTGTGAAAAATAATGTAATGCATAGTTCAAGTCATTTGAAATAGTGGACGGGCATAGTTTGGTTGGTAGGGGCCGCCCGCCCACCCCACCTTCGCTCGCATAGTTTTTTCAATGGATACAAATGTTTTATATTGTTGAAACCATTTCAAGGAGAGTGATATCCTATGGAAAAAACTATGCGAACAAAAGTGGGGTGGGCGAGCGGTCCCTACCAACTATACTATACCCGTCCACTATTTCAAATGACTTGAACTATTCATTACATTATATTTCACATATATTTTTTTAATTAGTCTTAAATTAGTAAATTACCTTAATTTAATCATATTAAATAACGAATAATAATGTAGTGTATAGTTCAAGTCGTTTGAAATAGTGGACGGGTATAGTTTGGTTGGTAGGGGTCGCTCGCCCACCCCACCTTTGTTCGCATAGTTTTTTCCATAGGATATCACTCTCCTTGAAATGGTTTCAACAATATAAAACATTTGTATCCATTGAAAAAACTATGCGAGCGAAGGTGGGGTGGGCGGGCGGCCCCTACCAACCAAACTATGCCCGTCCACTATTTCAAACGACTTGAACTATACACTACACTATTATCCATTAATTTAGATTGTATTCAATTAATTCCTTTTGTTAATTTAAGACTAATTAAAAAATATATGTGAAAAATAATGTAATGCATAGTTCACTAATTCAAACGACTTGAACTATGCATTACATTATTTTTTACATATATTTTTTTAATTAGTCTTAAATTAATAAATGAAATTAATTTAATCATATAAAATAACGAATAATATGCATGCATTATTTTTTACATATATTTTTTAATTAGTCTTAAATTAATAAATGTAATTAATTGAATACAATCTAAATGAATGGATAATAGTGTAGTGTATAGTTCAAGTCGATTGAAATAGTGGACGTATATAGTTTGGTTAGTAGGGGCCACCCGCCCACCCCACCTTCGCTCGCATAGTTTTTTCAATGGATACAAATGTTTCGTATTGTTGAAAACATTCCAAGAAGAGTGTTATCCTATGGAAAAACTATGCGAAATAGTGGACGGGTGTAGTTTGGTTGGTAGTATTGTCTAAGGGGGGAACTTTGTAGAAGGGATTTTTGTGTGTGTGGTTATGCCAAATAAAGCTCTTTTTTATTATTTATTTATTATTTTTTTATTATTTAGCTTGAATCTATGCCATACTTTGATTATTTTCGTCATACAGAAAATATCACGTTACTTTTCTATAACATATACTTATATTCAAAATCACAATATTGATTATTAATATTTTTTTATAGTATCTGTCCTCGTTTTTTGTTTTATTTTTTTACGATGTAATAATATAAGTCATACGTAGTAAAATAAATTTATCCTACTCTTTTATGATACCTCTCAAGTAGAGGCAAAAAAAAATAAAACTCGTAAATTCCCCACTTTTCCACGCTGTGCACACCAAAAAAAAAATCACTAGCCCTTAAACTGATGCTAGATCTTATTCGCTCACCCACACACACAACACATCCCCTCGCAGGCATCCGGCAATCCTGCATTCAAATTGCGCGACCGCCACTGCCGCCGCCGCCGGCGGCAAAGGGACGCGCGACCCGTAACGACCGCTTCTTTTTTACCGTTATTGTGAACGGCAGCAGATGCGGCTTCCACATTTCTTTTGCTATATTTCTGTTGGTGTGTGTGTATGTGTGGGTGTGTGAGCTATCATCTTCCGCGACAATCGCCACCGCTCGTTTATTGCGGGAGCTCGTAATGCAGAGCCGGCGCGAATTTATCATGTGCATCAGTTTTATGTCCGGCGCCCGTAAACCTAATTGATGCCGGCAATAATTAGAGCTAGATTAGATTAGATCCTTAATCCGGAATTATTGCTATTGCGTTTGTTTGTAACTAGCGCGGTTGAAGTTAGTAGGTTGTTGCTGCTGCTGGTGTATGTCTGTTTTAAAAGGTTTCAAGCACTTGAATGCATTTTCTGTCGTCCATTCTGTGTTCAAATAAAGATGCTGTCTACAAACCTGGTACATTAATGCGCATGTTTTGACCTAGACATTTATTAATTCAATATACAAATTATTTAGAGATGGATTTAAGGGTTGTTTAGTTTTCTGTATTTAAATTTAGTCCCGTTAAAAGGTTCATTTTTATTACATAACTGGTTACCCATTAGATCCCCCCATAACAGCTTTCAAAATGAACAATTTATAAACACCTACCCCCCGATTTATATTAGACACGTTTTAAATTACGACGTGTTCAGCCGGCGCGCGCGAGAGGCAAGATTTGAAAACTTTTGCGGGGAAAATTAAACGCGCTCGCGTTATTTTTTTATACCTCGACCGTCCGCGGGGTACGGTTGTTCATGTGCGAAATAACAACGTTCGCGGGGCTTAGCGCGGCGGTGTTATGAAAAGTGACGGTGTTGCGGGGGGCCCCGCGCGCGCGTTTGCAGGGCGGTGGAGGCGTCGAGGCGCGGCCCGGCCCGGCCTGAAATATTCATCTTCCGGCGCTACTCAATTTTGTAAGAAAACATCGCATGCAGCAGTTTCCAACTTTAACAATTTCCACGGAAAGTTTCTTGTATACATTATACCCCCGCGCGCATCTTTCCTTTCACTACCTCACCGCCCACGATGACGGGGCGGATATTTTTTCTGTGTGTGTGGCCCTGCCAAGGGGCATCTTTTATTGAGGAATAGCCCTTGTGTTGCGAACTTTTTTTTATGCCAAAGTGGAGATGTTTAGCGGGTAGAAAAATAGATTTGATGGGGCTATCTAATTTAATAGACTTTTAAAGCCTATTATTATAATAATAATAATAAAATAATAAAAAATAAAATGTTTCTATTGTCCTAATTGTTTTATAACAACCAGATGACACTACAGAACAACTTAAAAACACTCGGCTTAAACTCTTTTATCTACATCAAAATGGAAAAACTATCGGCAATTGGCATAAGAGGAAATTCACTAAAACTAATGGAGACATACCTAACACACAGACCACAAACAACAAAAATAAACAAGTTGGAAAGTAAACTACTTCAAGCCCAATATGGAATACCACAAGGAGGGAACCTGCCTCCAACAATGTACATTATATACACAAACGACATTTTTGAACTAAATCTTAAAGGAAAACTGTACGTATATGCAGATAGATACTTGTATAGTATATACAGGGAAAGGCTATGAAGAAATACAAGCAAATATGAATATAGATATCAAATTATTAGAGGAATGGCACTACAACAACTTACTGTCTTTATATTTTAGAACAAAAAAAAAAACGTTTGCCACCAAATTTAAATGCACTAACACGAACGTTTCTTTATGTAGTCCATATCATATCAAATGTTGCTTGCTACTTATAATTAGGAGCAAAACTAACAATGTCGCAGTCTTATTTATTTAATTTTTTTGTTGTTAAATACAAACTATTTAAAATGGAAAAATGGAAAGTAATAAACCACTATTTAAATTCATTTATTCAATTTCATTATTCGATACAAAGTCCAATATATATGCTGAGGTTTACTATGATTAGTGCCTGTTGTTTGAAATGGCAAGTGGTAATGAAAGGAGACCTCCAAACAAATCCTTCAAAAATACAGCAACAGCGGTTAGGATTGATGTTACCAACTTAGGAATTGCAAGAAACAGATTCGGACTTTTGTCTGCACTATGGTGGTGGTTATTGAATGAAGGAAAATCATCTCTGGCAGCGTAAGCAACCGTCAGGATTACAGCCGTGATCAAGAATAATTTCATCATCTAAAAAAAGACACAATATTGATAATAACAATATAACAAATTGCCCGATTATATAAAATGTATGTTTTCAAGCACACTCAACTATTATAGGCTTATTGTGCTAAACACGATACTTTTTTGGTTGTATATTGTGAATCCAAGGTGCATTACCTTGGATTGACAATATACAACCAAAAAAGTATCGTGTTTAGCATAATAAGCCTAACTAGTATCTAAATATGTTTTATTAATTAATTATTGTTTAAATATTTAATTTTTTATTTATTAATTTTAGCTTCACTCACTTTTCAGTATATTTTATATATAATTGATGATCAAGTAGATTTTTGTACTTAACAGGTGCTAACTGTTTCGACTGATATTGCTCATATTTGGTACAGTTTATATACTATTTTTGCGGTTTTAGATTATGCATTTATGTATTCCGATAACAAAACATCTCCAATGCAAATGTTGTACGCACATTGAACATTTGATGGCAATTTAAACAAACTAATGGCGTATGTAAAGTACAAAAACAGTGAATAATTTAAGCCAGATTTTGAATATATCAGCGATTAGTGCGTTTAAAAATTGTTATGAAACATTTTACAGTAGTGTTTTATTCATTTGTAGACTGATATACTGTAAGATATATTGTTGTTATTGAATATAACCTTCTAATTTATTAAATCAGTTTTGTGCGAACTTGCATGCATTTTATTTAATTATATGAACCATATTTATCCAATTACTATTATATGTTATGTAACTAATCTGAATAAAGATTTTCTCTTCTCTATCTCATAAATCTTCATATCGTTGGTTTGGAAGAAGACAGTCACAACTCGAAAAATGCAAATGTTGGCAAAAACCGCTATGTAATTTTGTGGTGTTTCAATATTTAAAATCAATTTTCAGGTTTTAATTTTTGTTTTGATGATACTTATATATTATATAAACGCAAAAAAGGATTAAAGGAGTGTTAAAAGATCCTTTAATCCTTTTTTTGCGTTTTGAATAAACCAAATATTTATTTGAAAAACTAGAAAATTATACTCAATGGAAAAACTACTACAATTTTTAAAAAGCCTTTATCTCAAAAACTGTTTACGATATATGTTATCTCACAATGCAATATACTTCAACAGAATCTGTATGGAAAGATATACCAGCTTCCGCATTGAAAATTCTGTATCTATTAATAGGCCGTGTGTAGCAAGGTAATTTACCGTACCCGGTGCATGCACCGAAATCTTGATTAATGCCTGCTGCGTCTGCGGCGGGCCATTGGGAATTTATCGTCCGGCGACACATATACCATTGTAGGATATATGGACGCCTATACGTTATGGAATAGGTAATCCGACGCTCGTCAGACTGTTGCTCGGGACGGGCCATTAAGGTCGTATTGATGGCCGCCGCGACCGCCCAATCGAATTACTCCCATTAGCTCACATAATTTAGGTGTCTAATTCAATTGGCTCGTTAAAGGAGCGCCATCTATCCCACGAAACTACATTAGGGCACGACCGATAGTCCGTTATTGGGAGATTACTTTGACCCTTCTTCTTCTTCCGCAGGCGACGCCAGATGTTTGGGATTGCAATTAGAAATGCCACCCCACCTGCATTCAAATCCAATTAATTGTTCTTGTTGTAAATTTACGAATTCATAATATCCGGCGACCAGACCAGACCACATGCAGTCGTGCGGTATTTTTGCAGCCCGCTTTATTGCAGCGGCGGTTGATAGATGTGCTGCCCCCATGTGTGCTGCGGTAGCTGCGTCAGCGCTCCCCAGATTTATGTGTTACAGCTCCTCACTGATTGATCGCAGATGGAGTTTTCGATTCTTTTCGTATGCGATACGACGAAAAAATAAAGCACACAACGTTAATCGGCTAATGCATATGCAAAGTCCGGTTCATGAAATATGTACCGGGGATTTTTTTTCGCCGCGCAGAGATCCCTTAATCCGATTAGGGAACATCCAGCGCGCCGCCGTTCGGTCGCCTGCATTATTTAAATAGTTACAGCAGAGGAGGGGCTGCTTTTTCCTCCCGCCGGCCCGATAATTTTCCCGGGAAGTTTGAGAGGTATTAACGCATCGCAAACTTATCCATTAAAACAAACACGCCATCCCGCAAACGGCGGCAGACGGGATGGGGCGTACGTGCCTCTACCTTTGCGTTTAGTAAATATTTAAGGGGAAACTTTTGTTTAATATTTGAACAGGCCTCCACGCGATCCCCTCGCTAATTCCACCGCAAACGACCCCACGCCGCACCGAAAAAATTAATCGCAGATTTTATTAAAATATTTTGGGTTGGGGGTACACAATTTATAAATACCGTTTTTGTGGCAGTTTGGTGTTACAAATTGGATCGTTGGATGGATCTGAAAACACGGGTGTAAATGATGTTGTTTATTGTTGTACTAGATTGGTTTTTCTTCTTAATTTATGAAATATATTCAAAACATTATTTACTCGAATGAAAATAACGAGGAATAATATTTTGAATAAATTCCATAAATTAAGAAGAAAAACGAATCTAGTACAACAATAAACAACATCATTTACACCCGACTATACATATCTATTTATTATCTATTTGCCTTTTACCTTTCGATGTAGACTAATAAAACTATACATATGTCTGAGTTAATTACATCAATCTCTAACTTATTTAAACCAGTGCAGAGCTTCCAAATTTACATTAGATAGAACTTGATACTGTATCCGACTCCGTCGTGGGTATGCGATATGCAATTACTTCCATAATTGCAGATATGAATTTCAGCATAATGTCAATTAACTGAAATAACACACATCATCATGCAAATAGCACATGAAAATGTATTTAGTCTGGCACGACACGTGTTAATCATATAGCAGCTCCGCAACGTACCGCGGGTAATTTTGTGCGGCGCATCGATTGATAGATTACTGCTTTTATTCAATTAAAGCCCTGCTTGGCATGGATCTAATAATTTAGAATGATATGTTGTCATTTCATGTATTTACACTATTTATGGTCGGTTTGAGTAATGGGCCGGCGGTGTATAATGCATTTCAGCTCAGCCGTGAATCATCACTCATCGAAATTATTGGTGGACAATACATATATTGTGAATAAAGTCGCAAAATCAATTTGAGTAATATTTTGTTAATACATTATTTTTTGTTAAAATTATTTAGTTGTCTACGTCTGTGTGTGAATATATTGATATATTGTTTATACATACTTATATATACAATAGTAGATACAATATCTACACTTATTTAAACGTATTGTTGTCCTGTAATTAAAAATTCTTTCTGTTGGACAATAAAGGCTGATTAAAATTATAATAATAATAATATTATGATTATTATTATAAGTTTAAACAGCCTTTATTGTCCAACAGAAAGAATTTCCAATTACAGGACAACACTACGTTTAAATAAGTGTAGATATTGATAAGTATGTATAAACAATATAACAATATATTCACAGACCAATTACACAATATCTAAATATGATTATATATTAATATGTTTAGAATCATTTTATAAAAATTTGAAAATAATTGAGCAATTTACACCACATTTCAAACCCGAATAATTGTTGGATTTACAAGTTTCGAGTTTGACATTCCACAAAGTATACAAAGAGTTAAGATATGAATTTCAAACTTTGTATTCAGTAAAAATGATTATTTATGAACAAATTTAAAGTAGTTTAATATTAATTTGTATTTAATTAAGAAAATTACCGCACTTTTTGATACCCCACAAATGTTGTAATTACAAATTTTGAGTTTGACAACCAATAAAGTATACACAAAGTTGAGATACGAATTTCAAACTTTGTAATCACTAACTATGCTTATTTATAAATACATTTAGATTAGTTTTATAAACATTTGAAAATAATTAAGAAAATTATAACACTTTTCTATACATAACAAATCATGGATTATGCAAATTTCGAGTTTCACATCGCAGAAAGTATACAAAAAATTGAGATACGCATTTCAAATTTTGTAAGCACTAAATATGATTATATATATATATATATATATATATATATATATATATATATATATATAACCATATTTTAAATAATTCATAAAAATGCACTAAACTACTATGATAACTAAACAAATTCCATATAACATAAAAACGAAGACAATGTTTTGAAGATATATATAATTTTTGGTGCTGTCAGTACATGTGGTGGCAAATATTTTTATTACATTATTTTTTGTTCTTCAAATGAGAATAAAAACAACGCGATTGTAGTCTATTATTATCTTAGAAGTTGTAATTACATAAACTAGAAAAGGAAGAAGAAGCAGGACACACAGAATTATAATGTTTTGAGAGGAAAAGTATACAAATGTGACATGGGCTCAGAGTAGTTGGCGAGATAGTTTATTCTCATAAGTCGTCGAACGACGGCAAATTTTATCTAATATAAGTAATATTAAACAAATTAGTCCAGAAAAGGCAAATTAACGTGACAGTTGAAATATGTTTTTAACGCACTAATTAACGACAAATATTCATAAATCATTCAGAAATTTCCACTTGTATCCATTACGTAGATACACACATTATTAGTCTGTTTATGTTGCAGCCAAAGTTTTAAATTTATAATGAAGGTAAATAATTTGCATTGGAGATATTTTGTTATCTTCTGCAGCGTGATATCCATATATGCATTATCTAAACCTAAAAAATATATATAAATCAATATATTTGTGTGTACCATCAGTCGTGAACAACACTAGTAATTGCAACAATCTACTTCTTCGCCAGACTTCAATTTAAAAACAATTAAAGTGAGTATTTATTACAAACTAACTAAACATTTTCAACGGTGTAGTTTTAATAACAATTCCAATAAGAAGCGAATCGATAATCCACCATTTAGTTGATCTTGGGGTGGAATTCTTCGAACGTATACGTTTATATGTCAAAGTCGCTAGGTATAATACGGACAATCAATGATGTGAGCTCGTAAAATTATGGAATTTCGGTTTACTGGCATTAAAAAAATACTAATAAACCAAAAATCCATCATTAAACGTACACAAATCATGAATTGTTCGTATTTTACGGGGCGACAATTTTTTAATAAATATATATATTAATTTTGTGTATCTTCTTTTAGGATGATGAAATTATTGATGATCATGGCTATAGTCTTCGCAGTTGCCTACGCTGCCAGTTTTCCGCCAGCAACTAGCCACAATACTGATGACACGCGTATCAATCTAGCTGCCTCAATTCAACGATTGATATCAGAAATCTTTAAGGATGTTTCCATGTTTTTGCGCAACTTGTTGGGAAATTCTATCATTCCAAGTGGTAACAAGCACTAATCACCGGACACTTTTACGCATTAACTAAGACCCTGTATTGAATAAATGAAATAATTAACGAAAATAGAAGCGATATTTATGAACCATGTAACCTTTCCCAAAAATCATTTGATATGTTTTATTTACTTAAATATTTAGTTTGATATAATGTCTCAAAAAGAAGACATCTGATATCAAATTAAGTCTTAGGCACTTTTCTCTAGCTCTTACAGTTTTCATGCTACAAGAGGTAGCAAATGTAAATATGATGAAAATTCATCGATTTTTCTCGTTTAAACTCGATAGCGCTTTTATTTGAAATGCTAGAGAGTTGGTCTATATATCAAAATGTAGAGTATTTCAGGGGCTACAAATTGAGGCTTAGGCACTTTGCTCTAGCTGTTACCGTTTTCATGCTACAAGAGGTAGCAAATGTAAATATGATGAAATTTCATCGATTTTTATCGTTTAAACTCGATAGCGATTTTATTTGAAATTCTAGAAAGTTGGCTTATATATCAAAATGTAGAGTATTTCAGGGCCTACTAAATGAGGCTTAGGCACTTTCCTCTAGCTCTTACGGTTTTTATGCTACAAGAGTCAGAAAATGTAAATATGATAAAATTTCATCGATATTTCTCGTTTAAACTCGATAGCGGTTTTATTTGAAATGCTACAGAGTTGGTTTATATATCAAAATGTAGAGTATTTCAGGGCCTACAAATTGAGGCTTAGGCACTTTTCTCTAGCTCTTACCGTTTTCATGCTAGAAGAGGTAGCAAATGTAAATATGATGAAATTTCATCGATTTTTCTTGTTTAAACTCGATAGCGCTTTTATTTGAAATGCTAGAGAGTTGGTTTATATATCAAAATGTAGAATATTTCAGAGCCTACAAATTGAGGCTTAGGCACTTTTCTCTAGCTCTTACAGTTTTCATGCTACAAGAGTCAGAAAATGTAAATATGATGAAATTTCATCGATTTTTCTCGTTTAAACTCGATAGCGTTTTTATTTGAAATGCTACAGAGTCGGTTTATATATCAAAATGTAGAGTATTTCAGGGCCTACAAATTGAGGCTTAGGCACTTTTCTCTAGCTCTTACAGTTTTCATGCTACAAGAGTCAGAAAATGTAAATATGATGAAATTTCATCGATTTTTCTCGTTTAAACTCGATAGCGTTTTTATTTGAAATGCTACAGAGTTGGTTTATATATCAAAATGTAGAGTATTTCAGGGCCTACAAATTGAGGCTTAGGCACTTTTCTCTAGCTCTTACAGTTTTCATGCTACAAGAGTCAGAAAATGTAAATATGATGAAATTTCATCGATTTTTCTCGTTTAAACTCGATAGCGTTTTTATTTGAAATGCTACAGAGTTGGTTTATATATCAAAATGTAGAGTATTTCAGGGCCTACAAATTGAGGCTTAGGCACTTTTCTCTAGCTCTTACAGTTTTCATGCTACAAGAGTCAGAAAATGTAAATATGATGAAATTTCATCCATTTTTCTCGTTTAAACTCGATAGCGCTTTTATTTGAAATGCTAGAGAGTTGATTTATATATCAAAATGTAGAGTATTTCAGGGGCTACAAATTGAGGCTTAGGCACTTTTCTCTAGCTCTTACCGTTATCATGCTACAAGAGTCAGAAAATGTAAATATGATGAAATTTCATCGATATTTCTCGTTTAAACTCGATAGCGGTTTTATTTGAAATTCTAGAAAGTTGGCTTATATATCAAAATGTAGAGTATTTCAGGGCCTACTAATTGAGGCTTAGGCACTTTCCTCTAGCTCTTACGGTTTTTATGCTACAAGAGTCAGAAAATGTAAATATGATAAAATTTCATCGATATTTCTCGTTTAAACTCGATAGCGGTTTTATTTGAAATGCTACAGAGTTGGTTTATATATCAAAATGTAGAGTATTTCAGGGCCTACAAATTGAGGCTTAGGCACTTTTCTCTAGCTCTTACCGTTTTCATGCTAGAAGAGGTAGCAAATGTAAATATGATGAAATTTCATCGATTTTTCTTGTTTAAACTCGATAGCGCTTTTATTTGAAATGCTAGAGAGTTGGTTTATATATCAAAATGTAGAATATTTCAGAGCCTACAAATTGAGGCTTAGGCACTTTTCTCTAGCTCTTACAGTTTTCATGCTACAAGAGTCAGAAAATGTAAATATGATGAAATTTCATCGATTTTTCTCGTTTAAACTCGATAGCGTTTTTATTTGAAATGCTACAGAGTCGGTTTATATATCAAAATGTAGAGTATTTCAGGGCCTACAAATTGAGGCTTAGGCACTTTTCTCTAGCTCTTACAGTTTTCATGCTACAAGAGTCAGAAAATGTAAATATGATGAAATTTCATCGATTTTTCTCGTTTAAACTCGATAGCGTTTTTATTTGAAATGCTACAGAGTTGGTTTATATATCAAAATGTAGAGTATTTCAGGGCCTACAAATTGAGGCTTAGGCACTTTTCTCTAGCTCTTACAGTTTTCATGCTACAAGAGTCAGAAAATGTAAATATGATGAAATTTCATCGATTTTTCTCGTTTAAACTCGATAGCGTTTTTATTTGAAATGCTACAGAGTTGGTTTATATATCAAAATGTAGAGTATTTCAGGGCCTACAAATTGAGGCTTAGGCACTTTTCTCTAGCTCTTACAGTTTTCATGCTACAAGAGTCAGAAAATGTAAATATGATGAAATTTCATCGTTTTTTCTTGTTTAAACTCGATAGCGTTTTTATTTGAAATGCTAGAGAGTTGGTTTATATATCAAAATGTAGAATATTTCAGGGGCTACAAATTGAGGTTTGGGCACTTTTCTCTAGCTCTTACAGTTTTCATGCTACAAGAGTCAGAAAATGTAAATATGATGAAATTTCATCGATTTTTCTCGTTTAAACTCGATAGCGGTTTTATTTGAAATGATACAGAGTTGGTTTATATATCAAAATGTAGAGTATTTCAGGGCCTACAAATTGAGGCTTAGGCACTTTTCTCTAGCTCTTACAGTTTTCATGCTACAAGAGTCAGAAAATGTAAATATGATGAAATTTCATCGTTTTTTCTCGTTTAAACTCGATAGCGTTTTTATTTGAAATGCTACAGAGTCGGTTTATATATCAAAATGTAGAGTATTTCAGGGGTTACAAATTGAGGTTTGGGCACTTTTCTCTAGCTCTTACCGTTTTCATGCTACAAGAGTCAGAAAATGTAAATATGATGAAATTTCATCGATATTTCTCGTTTAAACTCGATAGCGGTTTTATTTGAAATTCTAGAAAGTTGGCTTATATATCAAAATGTAGAGTATTTCAGGGCCTACTAATTGAGGCTTAGGCACTTTCCTCTAGCTCTTACGGTTTTTATGCTACAAGAGTCAGAAAATGTAAATATGATAAAATTTCATCGATATTTCTCGTTTAAACTCGATAGCGGTTTTATTTGAAATGCTACAGAGTTGGTTTATATATCAAAATGTAGAGTATTTCAGGGCCTACAAATTGAGGCTTAGGCACTTTTCTCTAGCTCTTACCGTTTTCATGCTAGAAGAGGTAGCAAATGTAAATATGATGAAATTTCATCGATTTTTCTTGTTTAAACTCGATAGCGCTTTTATTTGAAATGCTAGAGAGTTGGTTTATATATCAAAATGTAGAATATTTCAGAGCCTACAAATTGAGGCTTAGGCACTTTTCTCTAGCTCTTACAGTTTTCATGCTACAAGAGTCAGAAAATGTAAATATGATGAAATTTCATCGATTTTTCTCGTTTAAACTCGATAGCGTTTTTATTTGAAATGCTACAGAGTCGGTTTATATATCAAAATGTAGAGTATTTCAGGGCCTACAAATTGAGGCTTAGGCACTTTTCTCTAGCTCTTACAGTTTTCATGCTACAAGAGTCAGAAAATGTAAATATGATGAAATTTCATCGATTTTTCTCGTTTAAACTCGATAGCGTTTTTATTTGAAATGCTACAGAGTTGGTTTATATATCAAAATGTAGAGTATTTCAGGGCCTACAAATTGAGGCTTAGGCACTTTTCTCTAGCTCTTACAGTTTTCATGCTACAAGAGTCAGAAAATGTAAATATGATGAAATTTCATCGTTTTTTCTCGTTTAAACTCGATAGCGTTTTTATTTGAAATGCTACAGAGTTGGTTTATATATCAAAATGTAGAATATTTCAGGGGCTACAAATTGAGGTTTGGGCACTTTTCTCTAGCTCTTACAGTTTTCATGCTACAAGAGTCAGAAAATGTAAATATGATGAAATTTCATCGATTTTTCTCGTTTAAACTCGATAGCGGTTTTATTTGAAATGATACAGAGTTGGTTTATATATCAAAATGTAGAGTATTTCAGGGCCTACAAATTGAGGCTTAGGCACTTTTCTCTAGCTCTTACAGTTTTCATGCTACAAGAGTCAGAAAATGTAAATATGATGAAATTTCATCGTTTTTTCTCGTTTAAACTCGATAGCGTTTTTATTTGAAATGCTACAGAGTCGGTTTATATATCAAAATGTAGAGTATTTCAGGGGTTACAAATTGAGGTTTGGGCACTTTTCTCTAGCTCTTACCGTTTTCATGCTACAAGAGTCAGAAAATGTAAATATGATGAAATTTCATCGTTTTTTCTCGTTTAAACTCGATAGCGTTTTTATTTGAAATGCTACAGAGTCGGTTTATATATCAAAATGTAGAGTATTTCAGGGCCTACAAATTGAGGCTTAGGCACTTTTCTCTAGCTCTTACAGTTTTCATGCTACAAGAGTCAGAAAATGTAAATATGATGAAATTTCATCGTTTTTTCTCGTTTAAACTCGATAGCGTTTTTATTTGAAATGCTACAGAGTTGGTTTATATATCAAAATGTAGAGTATTTCAGGGGCTACAAATTGAGGCTTAGGCACTTTTCTCTAGCTCTTACCGTTTTCATGCTACAAGAGTCAGAAAATGTAAATATGATGAAATTTCATCGATTTTTCTCGTTTAAACTCGATAGCGCTTTTATTTGAAATGCTACAGAGTTGGTTTATCAAAATGTAGAGTATTTCAGGGGCTACAAATTGAGGCTTAGGCACTTTTCTCTAGCTCCTACAGTTTTCATGCTACAAGAGTCAGAAAATGTAAATATGATGAAATTTCATCGATTTTTCTCGTTTAAACTCGATAGCGTTTTTATTTGAAATGCTACAGAGTCGGTTTATATATCAAAATGTAGAGTATTTCAGGGGCTACAGATTGAGGCTTAGGCACTTTTCTCTAGCTCTTACCGTTTTCATGCTACAAGAGTCAGAAAATGTAAATATGATGAAATTTCATCCATTTTTCTCGTTTAAACTCGATAGCGCTTTTATTTGAAATGCTAGAGAGTTGATTTATATATCAAAATGTAGAGTATTTCAGGGGCTACAAATTGAGGCTTAGGCACTTTTCTCTAGCTCCTACAGTTTTCATGCTACAAGAGTCAGAAAATGTAAATATGATGAAATTTCATCGATTTTTCTCGTTTAAACTCGATAGCGTTTTTATTTGAAATGCTACAGAGTCGGTTTATATATCAAAATGTAGAGTATTTCAGGGGCTACAGATTGAGGCTTAGGCACTTTTCTCTAGCTCTTACCGTTTTCATGCTACAAGAGTCAGAAAATGTAAATATGATGAAATTTCATCGATTTTTCTCGTTTAAACTCGATAGCGGTTTTATTTGAAATGATACAGAGTTGGTTTATATATCAAAATGTAGAGTATTTCAGGGCCTACAAATTGAGGCTTAGGCACTTTTCTCTAGCTCTTACAGTTTTCATGCTACAAGAGTCAGAAAATGTAAATATGATGAAATTTCATCGATTTTTCTCGTTTAAACTCGATAGCGCTTTTATTTGAAATGCTACAGAGTTGGTTTATCAAAATGTAGAGTATTTCAGGGGCTACAAATTGAGGCTTAGGCACTTTTCTCTAGCTCCTACAGTTTTCATGCTACAAGAGTCAGAAAATGTAAATATGATGAAATTTCATCGATTTTTCTCGTTTAAACTCGATAGCGTTTTTATTTGAAATGCTACAGAGTCGGTTTATATATCAAAATGTAGAGTATTTCAGGGGCTACAGATTGAGGCTTAGGCACTTTTCTCTAGCTCTTACCGTTTTCATGCTACAAGAGTCAGAAAATGTAAATATGATGAAATTTCATCCATTTTTCTCGTTTAAACTCGATAGCGCTTTTATTTGAAATGCTAGAGAGTTGATTTATATATCAAAATGTAGAGTATTTCAGGGGCTACAAATTGAGGCTTAGGCACTTTTCTCTAGCTCCTACAGTTTTCATGCTACAAGAGTCAGAAAATGTAAATATGATGAAATTTCATCGATTTTTCTCGTTTAAACTCGATAGCGTTTTTATTTGAAATGCTACAGAGTCGGTTTATCAAAATGTAGAGTATTTCAGGGGCTACAAATTGAGGCTTAGGCACTTTTCTCTAGCTCTTACCGTTATCATGCTACAAGAGTCAGAAAATGTAAATATGATGAAATTTCATCGATTTTTCTCGTTTAAACTCGATAGCGCTTTTATTTGAAATGCTACAGAGTCGGTTTATATATCAAAATGTAGAGTATTTCAGGGGCTACAAATTGAGGCTTAGGCACTTTTCTCTAGCTCCTACAGTTTTCATGCTACAAGAGTCAGAAAATGTAAATATGATGAAATTTCATCGATTTTTCTCGTTTAAACTCGATAGCGTTTTTATTTGAAATGCTACAGAGTCGGTTTATATATCAAAATGTAGAGTATTTCAGGGGCTACAAATTGAGGCTTAGGCACTTTTCTCTAGCTCTTACCGTTTTCATGCTACAAGAGTCAGAAAATGTAAATATGATGAAATTTCATCGATTTTTCTCGTTTAAACTCGATAGCGCTTTTATTTGAAATGCTACAGAGTTGGTTTATCAAAATGTAGAGTATTTCAGGGGCTACAAATTGAGGCTTAGGCACTTTTCTCTAGCTCCTACAGTTTTCATGCTACAAGAGTCAGAAAATGTAAATATGATGAAATTTCATCGATTTTTCTCGTTTAAACTCGATAGCGTTTTTATTTGAAATGCTACAGAGTCGGTTTATATATCAAAATGTAGAGTATTTCAGGGGCTACAGATTGAGGCTTAGGCACTTTTCTCTAGCTCTTACCGTTTTCATGCTACAAGAGTCAGAAAATGTAAATATGATGAAATTTCATCCATTTTTCTCGTTTAAACTCGATAGCGCTTTTATTTGAAATGCTAGAGAGTTGGTTTATATATCAAAATGTAGAGTATTTCAGGGGCTACAAATTGAGGCTTAGGCACTTTTCTCTAGCTCCTACAGTTTTCATGCTACAAGAGTCAGAAAATGTAAATATGATGAAATTTCATCGATTTTTCTCGTTTAAACTCGATAGCGTTTTTATTTGAAATGCTACAGAGTCGGTTTATATATCAAAATGTAGAGTATTTCAGGGGCTACAGATTGAGGCTTAGGCACTTTTCTCTAGCTCTTACCGTTTTCATGCTACAAGAGTCAGAAAATGTAAATATGATGAAATTTCATCCATTTTTCTCGTTTAAACTCGATAGCGCTTTTATTTGAAATGCTAGAGAGTTGGTTTATATATCAAAATGTAGAGTATTTCAGGGGCTACAAATTGAGGCTTAGGCACTTTTCTCTAGCTCCTACAGTTTTCATGCTACAAGAGTCAGAAAATGTAAATATGATGAAATTTCATCGATTTTTCTCGTTTAAACTCGATAGCGTTTTTATTTGAAATGCTACAGAGTCGGTTTATATATCAAAATGTAGAGTATTTCAGGGGCTACAAATTGAGGCTTAGGCACTTTTCTCTAGCTCCTACAGTTTTCATGCTACAAGAGTCAGAAAATGTAAATATGATGAAATTTCATCCATTTTTCTCGTTTAAACTCGATAGCGCTTTTATTTGAAATGCTAGAGAGTTGGTTTATATATCAAAATGTAGAGTATTTCAGGGGCTACAAATTGAGGCTTAGGCACTTTTCTCTAGCTCCTACAGTTTTCATGCTACAAGAGTCAGAAAATGTAAATATGATGAAATTTCATCGATTTTTCTCGTTTAAACTCGATAGCGTTTTTATTTGAAATGCTACAGAGTCGGTTTATATATCAAAATGTAGAGTATTTCAGGGGCTACAGATTGAGGCTTAGGCACTTTTCTCTAGCTCTTACCGTTTTCATGCTACAAGAGTCAGAAAATGTAAATATGATGAAATTTCATCCATTTTTCTCGTTTAAACTCGATAGCGCTTTTATTTGAAATGCTAGAGAGTTGGTTTATATATCAAAATGTAGAGTATTTCAGGGGCTACAAATTGAGGCTTAGGCACTTTTCTCTAGCTCCTACAGTTTTCATGCTACAAGAGTCAGAAAATGTAAATATGATGAAATTTCATCGATTTTTCTCGTTTAAACTCGATAGCGTTTTTATTTGAAATGCTACAGAGTCGGTTTATATATCAAAATGTAGAGTATTTCAGGGGCTACAAATTGAGGCTTAGGCACTTTTCTCTAGCTCTTACCGTTATCATGCTACAAGAGTCAGAAATGTAAATATGATGAAATTTCATCGATTTTTCTCGTTTAAACTCGATAGCGTTTTTATTTGAAATGCTACAGAGTCGGTTTATATATCAAAATGTAGAGTATTTCAGGGGCTACAGATTGAGGCTTAGGCACTTTTCTCTAGCTCTTACCGTTTTCATGCTACAAGAGTCAGAAAATGTAAATATGATGAAATTTCATCCATTTTTCTCGTTTAAACTCGATAGCGCTTTTATTTGAAATGCTAGAGAGTTGGTTTATATATCAAAATGTAGAGTATTTCAGGGGCTACAAATTGAGGCTTAGGCACTTTTCTCTAGCTCCTACAGTTTTCATGCTACAAGAGTCAGAAAATGTAAATATGATGAAATTTCATCCATTTTTCTCGTTTAAACTCGATAGCGCTTTTATTTGAAATGCTAGAGAGTTGGTTTATATATCAAAATGTAGAGTATTTCAGGGGCTACAAATTGAGGCTTAGGCACTTTTCTCTAGCTCCTACAGTTTTCATGCTACAAGAGTCAGAAAATGTAAATATGATGAAATTTCATCGATTTTTCTCGTTTAAACTCGATAGCGTTTTTATTTGAAATGCTACAGAGTCGGTTTATATATCAAAATGTAGAGTATTTCAGGGGCTACAAATTGAGGCTTAGGCACTTTTCTCTAGCTCTTACCGTTTTCATGCTAGAAGAGGTAGCAAATGTAAATATGATGAAATTTCATCGATTTTTCTCGTTTAAACTCGATAGCGTTTTTATTTAAAATGCTACAGAGTCGGTTTATATATCAAAATGTAGAGTATTTCAGGGGCTACAGATTGAGGCTTAGGCACTTTTCTCTAGCTCTTACCGTTTTCATGCTACAAGAGTCAGAAAATGTAAATATGATGAAATTTCATCCATTTTTCTCGTTTAAACTCGATAGCGCTTTTATTTGAAATGCTAGAGAGTTGGTTTATATATCAAAATGTAGAGTATTTCAGGGGCTACAAATTGAGGCTTAGGCACTTTTCTCTAGCTCCTACAGTTTTCATGCTACAAGAGTCAGAAAATGTAAATATGATGAAATTTCATCGATTTTTCTCGTTTAAACTCGATAGCGTTTTTATTTGAAATGCTACAGAGTCGGTTTATATATCAAAATGTAGAGTATTTCAGGGGCTACAGATTGAGGCTTAGGCACTTTTCTCTAGCTCTTACCGTTTTCATGCTACAAGAGTCAGAAAATGTAAATATGATGAAATTTCATCCATTTTTCTCGTTTAAACTCGATAGCGCTTTTATTTGAAATGCTAGAGAGTTGGTTTATATATCAAAATGTAGAGTATTTCAGGGGCTACAAATTGAGGCTTAGGCACTTTTCTCTAGCTCCTACAGTTTTCATGCTACAAGAGTCAGAAAATGTAAATATGCTGAAATTTCATCGATTTTTCTCGTTTAAACTCGATAGCGTTTTTATTTGAAATGCTACAGAGTCGGTTTATATATCAAAATGTAGAGTATTTCAGGGGCTACAAATTGAGGCTTAGCCACTTTTCTCTAGCTCTTACCGTTTTCATGCTAGAAGAGGTAGCAAATGTAAATATGATGAAATTTCATCGATTTTTCTCGTTTAAACTCAATAGCGTTTTTATTTGAAATGCTACAGAGTCGGTTTATATATCAAAATGTAGAGTATTTCAGGGGCTACAAATTGAGGCTTAGGCACTTTTCTCTAGCTCTTACCGTTATCATGCTACAAGAGTCAGAAAATGTAAATATGATGAAATTTCATCCATTTTTCTCGTTTAAACTCGATAGCGCTTTTATTTGAAATGCTAGAGAGTTGGTTTATATATCAAAATGTAGAGTATTTCAGGGGCTACAAATTGAGGCTTAGGCACTTTTCTCTAGCTCCTACAGTTTTCATGCTACAAGAGTCAGAAAATGTAAATATGATGAAATTTCATCGATTTTTCTCGTTTAAACTCGATAGCGTTTTTATTTGAAATGCTACAGAGTCGGTTTATATATCAAAATGTAGAGTATTTCAGGGGCTACAGATTGAGGCTTAGGCACTTTTCTCTAGCTCTTACCGTTTTCATGCTACAAGAGTCAGAAAATGTAAATATGATGAAATTTCATCCATTTTTCTCGTTTAAACTCGATAGCGCTTTTATTTGAAATGCTAGAGAGTTGGTTTATATATCAAAATGTAGAGTATTTCAGGGGCTACAAATTGAGGCTTAGGCACTTTTCTCTAGCTCCTACAGTTTTCATGCTACAAGAGTCAGAAAATGTAAATATGATGAAATTTCATCGATTTTTCTCGTTTAAACTCGATAGCGTTTTTATTTGAAATGCTACAGAGTCGGTTTATATATCAAAATGTAGAGTATTTCAGGGGCTACAGATTGAGGCTTAGGCACTTTTCTCTAGCTCTTACCGTTTTCATGCTACAAGAGTCAGAAAATGTAAATATGATGAAATTTCATCCATTTTTCTCGTTTAAACTCGATAGCGCTTTTATTTGAAATGCTAGAGAGTTGGTTTATATATCAAAATGTAGAGTATTTCAGGGGCTACAAATTGAGGCTTAGGCACTTTTCTCTAGCTCCTACAGTTTTCATGCTACAAGAGTCAGAAAATGTAAATATGATGAAATTTCATCGATTTTTCTCGTTTAAACTCGATAGCGTTTTTATTTGAAATGCTACAGAGTCGGTTTATATATCAAAATGTAGAGTATTTCAGGGGCTACAAATTGAGGCTTAGGCACTTTTCTCTAGCTCCTACAGTTTTCATGCTACAAGAGTCAGAAAATGTAAATATGATGAAATTTCATCCATTTTTCTCGTTTAAACTCGATAGCGCTTTTATTTGAAATGCTAGAGAGTTGGTTTATATATCAAAATGTAGAGTATTTCAGGGGCTACAAATTGAGGCTTAGGCACTTTTCTCTAGCTCCTACAGTTTTCATGCTACAAGAGTCAGAAAATGTAAATATGATGAAATTTCATCGATTTTTCTCGTTTAAACTCGATAGCGTTTTTATTTGAAATGCTACAGAGTCGGTTTATATATCAAAATGTAGAGTATTTCAGGGGCTACAGATTGAGGCTTAGGCACTTTTCTCTAGCTCTTACCGTTTTCATGCTACAAGAGTCAGAAAATGTAAATATGATGAAATTTCATCCATTTTTCTCGTTTAAACTCGATAGCGCTTTTATTTGAAATGCTAGAGAGTTGGTTTATATATCAAAATGTAGAGTATTTCAGGGGCTACAAATTGAGGCTTAGGCACTTTTCTCTAGCTCCTACAGTTTTCATGCTACAAGAGTCAGAAAATGTAAATATGATGAAATTTCATCGATTTTTCTCGTTTAAACTCGATAGCGTTTTTATTTGAAATGCTACAGAGTCGGTTTATATATCAAAATGTAGAGTATTTCAGGGGCTACAAATTGAGGCTTAGGCACTTTTCTCTAGCTCTTACCGTTATCATGCTACAAGAGTCAGAAATGTAAATATGATGAAATTTCATCGATTTTTCTCGTTTAAACTCGATAGCGTTTTTATTTGAAATGCTACAGAGTCGGTTTATATATCAAAATGTAGAGTATTTCAGGGGCTACAGATTGAGGCTTAGGCACTTTTCTCTAGCTCTTACCGTTTTCATGCTACAAGAGTCAGAAAATGTAAATATGATGAAATTTCATCCATTTTTCTCGTTTAAACTCGATAGCGCTTTTATTTGAAATGCTAGAGAGTTGGTTTATATATCAAAATGTAGAGTATTTCAGGGGCTACAAATTGAGGCTTAGGCACTTTTCTCTAGCTCCTACAGTTTTCATGCTACAAGAGTCAGAAAATGTAAATATGATGAAATTTCATCCATTTTTCTCGTTTAAACTCGATAGCGCTTTTATTTGAAATGCTAGAGAGTTGGTTTATATATCAAAATGTAGAGTATTTCAGGGGCTACAAATTGAGGCTTAGGCACTTTTCTCTAGCTCCTACAGTTTTCATGCTACAAGAGTCAGAAAATGTAAATATGATGAAATTTCATCGATTTTTCTCGTTTAAACTCGATAGCGTTTTTATTTGAAATGCTACAGAGTCGGTTTATATATCAAAATGTAGAGTATTTCAGGGCCTACAAATTGAGGCTTAGGCACTTTTCTCTAGCTCTTACAGTTTTCATGCTACAAGAGTCAGAAAATGTAAATATGATGAAATTTCATCGTTTTTTCTCGTTTAAACTCGATAGCGTTTTTATTTGAAATGCTAGAGAGTTGGTTTATATATCAAAATGTAGAGTATTTCAGGGGCTACAGATTGAGGCTTAGGCACTTTTCTCTAGCTCTTACCGTTTTCATGCTACAAGAGTCAGAAAATGTAAATATGATGAAATTTCATCCATTTTTCTCGTTTAAACTCGATAGCGCTTTTATTTGAAATGCTAGAGAGTTGGTTTATATATCAAAATGTAGAATATTTCAGAGCCTACAAATTGAGGCTTAGGCACTTTTCTCTAGCTCTTACAGTTTTCATGCTACAAGAGTCAGAAAATGTAAATATGATGAAATTTCATCGATTTTTCTCGTTTAAACTCGATAGCGTTTTTATTTGAAATGCTACAGAGTTGGTTTATATATCAAAATGTAGAGTATTTCAGGGCCTACAAATTGAGGCTTAGGCACTTTTCTCTAGCTCTTACAGTTTTCATGCTACAAGAGTCAGAAAATGTAAATATGATGAAATTTCATCGTTTTTTCTCGTTTAAACTCGATAGCGTTTTTATTTGAAATGCTAGAGAGTTGGTTTATATATCAAAATGTAGAATATTTCAGGGGCTACAAATTGAGGTTTGGGCACTTTTCTCTAGCTCTTACAGTTTTCATGCTACAAGAGTCAGAAAATGTAAATATGATGAAATTTCATCGATTTTTCTCGTTTAAACTCGATAGCGGTTTTATTTGAAATGATACAGAGTTGGTTTATATATCAAAATGTAGAGTATTTCAGGGCCTACAAATTGAGGCTTAGGCACTTTTCTCTAGCTCTTACAGTTTTCATGCTACAAGAGTCAGAAAATGTAAATATGATGAAATTTCATCGTTTTTTCTCGTTTAAACTCGATAGCGTTTTTATTTGAAATGCTACAGAGTCGGTTTATATATCAAAATGTAGAGTATTTCAGGGCCTACAAATTGAGGCTTAGGCACTTTTCTCTAGCTCTTACAGTTTTCATGCTACAAGAGTCAGAAAATGTAAATATGATGAAATTTCATCGTTTTTTTCTCGTTTAAACTCGATAGCGTTTTTATTTGAAATGCTACAGAGTTGGTTTATATATCAAAATGTAGAGTATTTCAGGGGCTACAAATTGAGGCTTAGGCACTTTTCTCTAGCTCTTACCGTTTTCATGCTAGAAGAGGTAGCAAATGTAAATATGATGAAATTTCATCGATTTTTCTCGTTTAAAACTCGATAGCGTTTTTATTTGAAATGCTACAGAGTCGGTTTATATATCAAAATGTAGAGTATTTCAGGGGCTACAAATTGAGGCTTAGGCACTTTTCTCTAGCTCTTACAGTTTTCATGCTACAAGAGTCAGAAAATGTAAATATGATGAAATTTCATCGATTTCTCTCGTTTAAACTCGATAGCGTTTTTATTTGAAATGCTACAGAGTCGGTTTATATATCAAAATGTAGAGTATTTCAGGGGCTACAAATTGAGGCTTAGGCACTTTTCTCTAGCTCTTACAGTTTTCATGCTACAAGAGTCAGAAATGTAAATATGATGAAATTTCATCGATTTCTCTCGTTTAAACTCGATAGCGTTTTTATTTGAAATGCTACAGAGTTGGTTTATATATCAAAATGTAGAGTATTTCAGTGCCTACAAATTGAGGCTTAGGCACTTTTCTCTAGCTCTTACAGTTTTCATGCTAGAAGAGGTAGCAAATGCAAATATGATGAAATTTCATCGATTTTTCTCGTTTAAACTCGATAGCGTTTTTATTTGAAATGCTACAGAGTCGGTTTATATATCAAAATGTAGAGTATTTCAGGGGCTACAAATTGAGGCTTAGGCACTTTTCTCTAGCTCTTACCGTTTTCATGCTAGAAGAGGTAGCAAATGTAAATATGATGAAATTTCATCGATTTTTCTTGTTTAAACTCGATAGCGTTTTTATTTGAAATGCTAGAGAGTTGGTTTATATATCAAAATGTACAATATTTCAGAGCCTACAAATTGAGGCTTAGGCACTTTTCTCTAGCTCTTACAGTTTTCATGCTAGAAGAGGTAGCAAATGCAAATATGATGAAATTTCATCGATTTTTCTCGTTTAAACTCGATAGCGTTTTTATTTGAAATGCTACAGAGTCGGTTTATATATCAAAATGTAGAGTATTTCAGGGGCTACAAATTGAGGCTTAGGCACTTTTCTCTAGCTCTTACCGTTTTCATGCTACAAGAGTCAGAAAATGTAAATATGATGAAATTTCATCGATTTTTCTCGTTTAAACTCGATAGCGCTTTTATTTGAAATGCTACAGAGTTGGTTTATATATCAAAATGTAGAGTATTTCAGGGGCTACAAATTGAGGCTTAGGCACTTTTCTCTAGCTCTTACAGTTTTCATGCTAGAAGAGGTAGCAAATGCAAATATGATGAAATTTCATCGATTTTTCTCGTTTAAACTCGATAGCGTTTTTATTTGAAATGCTAGAGAGTTGGTTTATATATCAAAATGTAGAGTATTTCAGGGGCTACAAATTGAGGCTTAGGCACTTTTCTCTAGCTCTTACAGTTTTCATGCTACAAGAGTCAGAAAATGTAAATATGATGAAATTTCATCGATTTCTCTCGTTTAAACTCGATAGCGTTTTTATTTGAAATGCTACAGAGTTGGTTTATATATCAAAATGTAGAGTATTTCAGTGCCTACAAATTGAGGCTTAGGCACTTTTCTCTAGCTCTTACAGTTTTCATGCTAGAAGAGGTAGCAAATGCAAATATGATGAAATTTCATCGATTTTTCTCGTTTAAACTCGATAGCGTTTTTATTTGAAATGCTACAGAGTCGGTTTATATATCAAAATGTAGAGTATTTCAGGGGCTACAAATTGAGGGTTAGGCACTTTTCTCTAGCTTACAGTTTTCATGCTACAAGAGGTAGCAAATGTAAATATGATGAAATTTCATCGATTTTTCTCGTTTAAACTCGATAGCGGTTTTATTTGAAATGCTACAGAGTTGGTTTATATATCAAAATGTAGAGTATTTCAGGGGCTACAAATTGAGGCTTAGGCACTTTTCTCTAGCTCTTACCGTTTTCATGCTAGAAGAGGTAGCAAATGTAAATATGATGAAATTTCATCGATTTTTCTCGTTTAAACTCGATAGCGTTTTTATTTGAAATGCTACAGAGTCGGTTTATATATCAAAATGTAGAGTATTTCAGGAGCTACAAATTGAGGCTTAGGCACTTTTCTGTAGCTCTTACCGTTATCATGCTACAAGAGTCAGAAGATGTAAATATGATGAAATTTCATCGATTTTTCTCGTTTAAACTCGATAGCGCTTCTATTTGAAATGCTAAAGAGTCGGTTTATATATCAAAATGTAGAGTATTTCAGGGGCTACAAATTGAGGCTTAGGCACTTTTCTCTAGCTCTTACCGTTTTCATGCTACAAGAGTCAGAAAATGTAAATATGATGAAATTTCATCGATTTTTCTCGTTTAAACTCGATAGCGTTTTTATTTGAAATGCTACAGAGTCGGTTTATATATCAAAATGTAGAGTATTTCAGGGGCTACAAATTGAGGCTTAGGCACTTTTCTCTAGCTCTTACAGTTTTCATGCTACAAGAGTCAGAAAATGTAAATATGATGAAATTTCATCGATTTTTCTCGTTTAAACTCGATAGCGTTTTTATTTGAAATGCTACAGAGTTGGTTTATATATCAAAATGTAGAGTATTTCAGGGGCTACAAATTGAGGCTTAGGCACTTTTCTCTAGCTCTTACCGTTTTCATGCTACAAGAGTCAGAAAATGTAAATATGATGAAATTTCATCGATTTTTCTCGTTTAAACTCGATAGCGTTTTTATTTGAAATGCTACAGAGTCGGTTTATATATCAAAATGTAGAGTATTTCAGGAGCTACAAATTGAGGCTTAGGCACTTTTCTGTAGCTCTTACCGTTATCATGCTACAAGAGTCAGAAGATGTAAATATGATGAAATTTCATCGATTTTTCTCGTTTAAACTCGATAGCGCTTCTATTTGAAATGCTAAAGAGTCGGTTTATATATCAAAATGTAGAGTATTTCAGGGGCTACAAATTGAGGCTTAGGCACTTTTCTCTAGCTCTTACCGTTTTCATGCTACAAGAGTCAGAAAATGTAAATATGATGAAATTTCATCGATTTTTCTCGTTTAAACTCGATAGCGTTTTTATTTGAAATGCTACAGAGTCGGTTTATATATCAAAATGTAGAGTATTTCAGGGGCTACAAATTGAGGCTTAGGCACTTTTCTCTAGCTCTTACAGTTTTCATGCTACAAGAGTCAGAAAATGTAAATATGATGAAATTTCATCGATTTTTCTCGTTTAAACTCGATAGCGTTTTTATTTGAAATGCTAGAGAGTTGGTTTATATATCAAAATGTAGAATATTTCAGGGGCTACAAATTGAGGTTTGGGCACTTTTCTCTAGCTCTTACAGTTTTCATGCTACAAGAGTCAGAAAATGTAAATATGATGAAATTTCATCGATTTTTCTCGTTTAAACTCGATAGCGGTTTTATTTGAAATGATACAGAGTTGGTTTATATATCAAAATGTAGAGTATTTCAGGGCCTACAAATTGAGGCTTAGGCACTTTTCTCTAGCTCTTACAGTTTTCATGCTACAAGAGTCAGAAAATGTAAATATGATGAAATTTCATCGATTTTTCTCGTTTAAACTCGATAGCGGTTTTATTTGAAATGATACAGAGTTGGTTTATATATCAAAATGTAGAGTATTTCAGGGCCTACAAATTGAGGCTTAGGCACTTTTCTCTAGCTCTTACAGTTTTCATGCTACAAGAGTCAGAAAATGTAAATATGATGAAATTTCATCGTTTTTTCTCGTTTAAACTCGATAGCGCTTTTATTTGAAATGCTACAGAGTTGGTTTATATATCAAAATGTAGAGTATTTCAGGGGCTACAAATTGAGGCTTAGGCACTTTGCAGCAAATGTAAATATGATGAAATTTCATCGATTTTTCTCGTTTAAACTCGATAGCGTTTTTATTTGAAATGCTACAGAGTCGGTTTATATATCAAAATGTAGAGTATTTCAGGGGCTACAAATTGAGGCTTAGGCACTTTTCTCTAGCTCTTACCGTTTTCATGCTACAAGAGTCAGAAAATGTAAATATGATGAAATTTCATCGATTTTTCTCGTTTAAACTCGATAGCGCTTTTATTTGAAATGCTACAGAGTTGGTTTATATATCAAAATGTAGAGTATTTCAGGGGCTACAAATTGAGGCTTAGGCACTTTTCTCTAGCTCTTACAGTTTTCATGCTAGAAGAGGTAGCAAATGCAAATATGATGAAATTTCATCGATTTTTCTCGTTTAAACTCGATAGCGTTTTTATTTGAAATGCTACAGAGTCGGTTTATATATCAAAATGTAGAGTATTTCAGGGGCTACAAATTGAGGCTTAGGCACTTTTCTCTAACTTACAGTTTTCATGCTACAAGAGGTAGCAAATGTAAATATGATGAAATTTCATCGATTTTTTTCGTTTAAACTCGATAGCGTTTTTATTTGAAATGCTACAGAGTCGGTTTATATATCAAAATGTAGAGTATTTCAGGGGCTACAAATTGAGGCTTAGGCACTTTTCTCTAGCTCTTACAGTTTTCATGCTACAAGAGTCAGAAAATGTAAATATGATGAAATTTCATCGATTTCTCTCGTTTAAACTCGATAGCGTTTTTATTTGAAATGCTACAGAGTTGGTTTATATATCAAAATGTAGAGTATTTCAGTGCCTACAAATTGAGGCTTAGGCACTTTTCTCTAGCTCTTACAGTTTTCATGCTAGAAGAGGTAGCAAATGCAAATATGATGAAATTTCATCGATTTTTCTCGTTTAAACTCGATAGCGTTTTTATTTGAAATGCTACAGAGTCGGTTTATATATCAAAATGTAGAGTATTTCAGGGGCTACAAATTGAGGGTTAGGCACTTTTCTCTAGCTTACAGTTTTCATGCTACAAGAGGTAGCAAATGTAAATATGATGAAATTTCATCGATTTTTCTCGTTTAAACTCGATAGCGGTTTTATTTGAAATGCTACAGAGTTGGTTTATATATCAAAATGTAGAGTATTTCAGGGGCTACAAATTGAGGCTTAGGCACTTTTCTCTAGCTCTTACCGTTTTCATGCTAGAAGAGGTAGCAAATGTAAATATGATGAAATTTCATCGATTTTTCTCGTTTAAACTCGATAGCGTTTTTATTTGAAATGCTACAGAGTCGGTTTATATATCAAAATGTAGAGTATTTCAGGAGCTACAAATTGAGGCTTAGGCACTTTTCTGTAGCTCTTACCGTTATCATGCTACAAGAGTCAGAAGATGTAAATATGATGAAATTTCATCGATTTTTCTCGTTTAAACTCGATAGCGCTTCTATTTGAAATGCTAAAGAGTCGGTTTATATATCAAAATGTAGAGTATTTCAGGGGCTACAAATTGAGGCTTAGGCACTTTTCTCTAGCTCTTACCGTTTTCATGCTACAAGAGTCAGAAAATGTAAATATGATGAAATTTCATCGATTTTTCTCGTTTAAACTCGATAGCGTTTTTATTTGAAATGCTACAGAGTCGGTTTATATATCAAAATGTAGAGTATTTCAGGGGCTACAAATTGAGGCTTAGGCACTTTTCTCTAGCTCTTACAGTTTTCATGCTACAAGAGTCAGAAAATGTAAATATGATGAAATTTCATCGATTTTTCTCGTTTAAACTCGATAGCGTTTTTATTTGAAATGCTACAGAGTTGGTTTATATATCAAAATGTAGAGTATTTCAGGGCCTACAAATTGAGGCTTAGGCACTTTTCTCTAGCTCTTACGGTTTTCATGCTACAAGAGTCAGAAAATGTAAATATGATGAAATTTCATCGATTTTTCTCGTTTAAACTCGATAGTGCTTTTATTTGAAATGCTAGAGAGTTGGTTTATATATCAAAATGTAGAGTATTTCAGGGCCTACAAATTGAGGCTTAGGCACTTTTCTCTAGCTCTTACGGTTTTCATGCTACAAGAGTCAGAAAATGTAAATATGATGAAATTTCATCGATTTTTCTCGTTTAAACTCGATAGTGCTTTTATTTGAAATGCTAGAGAGTTGGTTTATATATCAAAATGTAGAGTATTTCAGGGGCTACAAATTGAGGCTTAGGCACTTTTCTCTAGCTCTTACGGTTTTCATGCTACAAGAGTCAGAAATGTAAATATGATGAAATTTCATCGATTTCTTACGTTTAAACTCGATAGCGTTTTTATTTGAAATGCTACAGAGTTGGTTTATATATCAAAATGTAGAGTATTTCAGGGCCTACAAATTGAGGCTTAGGCACTTTTCTCTAGCTCTTACAGTTTTCATGCTAGAAGAGGTAGCAAATGCAAATATGATGAAATTTCATCGATTTTTCTCGTTTAAACTCGATAGCGTTTTTATTTGAAATGCTACAGAGTCGGTTTATATATCAAAATGTAGAGTATTTCAGGGGCTACAAATTGAGGCTTAGGCACTTTTCTCTAGCTCTTACCGTTTTCATGCTACAAGAGTCAGAAAATGTAAATATGATGAAATTTCATCGATTTTTCTCGTTTAAACTCGATAGCGCTTTTATTTGAAATGCTACAGAGTTGGTTTATATATCAAAATGTAGAGTATTTCAGGGGCTACAAATTGAGGCTTAGGCACTTTGCAGCAAATGTAAATATGATGAAATTTCATCGATTTTTCTCGTTTAAACTCGATAGCGTTTTTATTTGAAATGCTACAGAGTCGGTTTATATATCAAAATGTAGAGTATTTCAGGGGCTACAAATTGAGGCTTAGGCACTTTTCTCTAGCTCTTACCGTTTTCATGCTACAAGAGTCAGAAAATGTAAATATGATGAAATTTCATCGATTTTTCTCGTTTAAACTCGATAGCGCTTTTATTTGAAATGCTACAGAGTTGGTTTATATATCAAAATGTAGAGTATTTCAGGGGCTACAAATTGAGGCTTAGGCACTTTTCTCTAGCTCTTACAGTTTTCATGCTAGAAGAGGTAGCAAATGCAAATATGATGAAATTTCATCGATTTTTCTCGTTTAAACTCGATAGCGTTTTTATTTGAAATGCTACAGAGTCGGTTTATATATCAAAATGTAGAGTATTTCAGGGGCTACAAATTGAGGCTTAGGCACTTTGCAGCAAATGTAAATATGATGAAATTTCATCGATTTTTCTCGTTTAAACTCGATAGCGTTTTTATTTGAAATGCTACAGAGTCGGTTTATATATCAAAATGTAGAGTATTTCAGGGGCTACAAATTGAGGCTTAGGCACTTTTCTCTAGCTCTTACCGTTTTCATGCTACAAGAGTCAGAAAATGTAAATATGATGAAATTTCATCGATTTTTCTCGTTTAAACTCGATAGCGCTTTTATTTGAAATGCTACAGAGTTGGTTTATATATCAAAATGTAGAGTATTTCAGGGGCTACAAATTGAGGCTTAGGCACTTTGCAGCAAATGTAAATATGATGAAATTTCATCGATTTTTCTCGTTTAAACTCGATAGCGTTTTTATTTGAAATGCTACAGAGTCGGTTTATATATCAAAATGTAGAGTATTTCAGGGGCTACAAATTGAGGCTTAGGCACTTTTCTCTAGCTCTTACCGTTTTCATGCTACAAGAGTCAGAAAATGTAAATATGATGAAATTTCATCGATTTTTCTCGTTTAAACTCGATAGCGCTTTTATTTGAAATGCTACAGAGTTGGTTTATATATCAAAATGTAGAGTATTTCAGGGGCTACAAATTGAGGCTTAGGCACTTTTCTCTAGCTCTTACAGTTTTCATGCTAGAAGAGGTAGCAAATGCAAATATGATGAAATTTCATCGATTTTTCTCGTTTAAACTCGATAGCGTTTTTATTTGAAATGCTACAGAGTCGGTTTATATATCAAAATGTAGAGTATTTCAGGGGCTACAAATTGAGGCTTAGGCACTTTTCTCTAGCTCTTACAGTTTTCATGCTACAAGAGTCAGAAAATGTAAATATGATGAAATTTCATCGATTTCTCTCGTTTAAACTCGATAGCGTTTTTATTTGAAATGCTACAGAGTTGGTTTATATATCAAAATGTAGAGTATTTCAGTGCCTACAAATTGAGGCTTAGGCACTTTTCTCTAGCTCTTACAGTTTTCATGCTAGAAGAGGTAGCAAATGCAAATATGATGAAATTTCATCGATTTTTCTCGTTTAAACTCGATAGCGTTTTTATTTGAAATGCTACAGAGTCGGTTTATATATCAAAATGTAGAGTATTTCAGGGGCTACAAATTGAGGGTTAGGCACTTTTCTCTAGCTTACAGTTTTCATGCTACAAGAGGTAGCAAATGTAAATATGATGAAATTTCATCGATTTTTCTCGTTTAAACTCGATAGCGGTTTTATTTGAAATGCTACAGAGTTGGTTTATATATCAAAATGTAGAGTATTTCAGGGGCTACAAATTGAGGCTTAGGCACTTTTCTCTAGCTCTTACCGTTTTCATGCTAGAAGAGGTAGCAAATGTAAATATGATGAAATTTCATTGATTTTTCTCGTTTAAACTCGATAGCGTTTTTATTTGAAATGCTACAGAGTCGGTTTATATATCAAAATGTAGAGTATTTCAGGAGCTACAAATTGAGGCTTAGGCACTTTTCTGTAGCTCTTACCGTTATCATGCTACAAGAGTCAGAAGATGTAAATATGATGAAATTTCATCGATTTTTCTCGTTTAAACTCGATAGCGCTTCTATTTGAAATGCTAAAGAGTCGGTTTATATATCAAAATGTAGAGTATTTCAGGGGCTACAAATTGAGGCTTAGGC
Source organism: Lordithon lunulatus (assembly GCA_963942505.1). Taxonomy (NCBI): domain Eukaryota; kingdom Metazoa; phylum Arthropoda; class Insecta; order Coleoptera; family Staphylinidae; genus Lordithon; species Lordithon lunulatus. Next base: position 58,751,311 of record OZ012668.1, on the reverse strand, counting down.
ACTTTTCTCTAGCTCTTACCGTTTTCATGCTACAAGAGTCAGAAAATGTAAATATGATGAAATTTCATCGATTTTTCTCGTTTAAACTCGATAGCGTTTTTATTTGAAATGCTACAGAGTCGGTTTATATATCAAAATGTAGAGTATTTCAGGGGCTACAAATTGAGGCTTAGGCACTTTTCTCTAGCTCTTACAGTTTTCATGCTACAAGAGTCAGAAAATGTAAATATGATGAAATTTCATCGATTTTTCTCGTTTAAACTCGATAGCGTTTTTATTTGAAATGCTACAGAGTTGGTTTATATATCAAAATGTAGAGTATTTCAGGGCCTACAAATTGAGGCTTAGGCACTTTTCTCTAGCTCTTACGGTTTTCATGCTACAAGAGTCAGAAAATGTAAATATGATGAAATTTCATCGATTTTTCTCGTTTAAACTCGATAGTGCTTTTATTTGAAATGCTAGAGAGTTGGTTTATATATCAAAATGTAGAGTATTTCAGGGCCTACAAATTGAGGCTTAGGCACTTTTCTCTAGCTCTTACGGTTTTCATGCTACAAGAGTCAGAAAATGTAAATATGATGAAATTTCATCGTTTTTTCTCGTTTAAACTCGATAGCGTTTTTATTTGAAATGCTAGAGAGTTGGTTTATATATCAAAATGTAGAATATTTCAGGGGCTACAAATTGAGGTTTGGGCACTTTTCTCTAGCTCTTACAGTTTTCATGCTACAAGAGTCAGAAAATGTAAATATGATGAAATTTCATCGATTTTTCTCGTTTAAACTCGATAGCGGTTTTATTTGAAATGATACAGAGTTGGTTTATATATCAAAATGTAGAGTATTTCAGGGCCTACAAATTGAGGCTTAGGCACTTTTCTCTAGCTCTTACAGTTTTCATGCTACAAGAGTCAGAAAATGTAAATATGATGAAATTTCATCGATTTTTCTCGTTTAAACTCGATAGCGGTTTTATTTGAAATGATACAGAGTTGGTTTATATATCAAAATGTAGAGTATTTCAGGGCCTACAAATTGAGGCTTAGGCACTTTTCTCTAGCTCTTACAGTTTTCATGCTACAAGAGTCAGAAAATGTAAATATGATGAAATTTCATCGTTTTTTCTCGTTTAAACTCGATAGCGTTTTTATTTGAAATGCTACAGAGTCGGTTTATATATCAAAATGTAGAGTATTTCAGGGCCTACAAATTGAGGCTTAGGCACTTTTCTCTAGCTCTTACAGTTTTCATGCTACAAGAGTCAGAAAATGTAAATATGATGAAATTTCATCGTTTTTTCTCGTTTAAACTCGATAGCGTTTTTATTTGAAATGCTACAGAGTTGGTTTATATATCAAAATGTAGAGTATTTCAGGGGCTACAAATTGAGGCTTAGGCACTTTTCTCTAGCTCTTACCGTTTTCATGCTAGAAGAGGTAGCAAATGTAAATATGATGAAATTTCATCGATTTTTCTCGTTTAAACTCGATAGCGTTTTTATTTGAAATGCTACAGAGTCGGTTTATATATCAAAATGTAGAGTATTTCAGGGGCTACAAATTGAGGCTTAGGCACTTTTCTCTAGCTCTTACAGTTTTCATGCTACAAGAGTCAGAAAATGTAAATATGATGAAATTTCATCGATTTCTCTCGTTTAAACTCGATAGCGTTTTTATTTGAAATGCTACAGAGTTGGTTTATATATCAAAATGTAGAGTATTTCAGTTCCTACAAATTGAGGCTTAGGCACTTTTCTCTAGCTCTTACAGTTTTCATGCTAGAAGAGGTAGCAAATGCAAATATGATGAAATTTCATCGATTTTTCTCATTTAAACTCGATAGCGTTTTTATTTGAAATGCTACAGAGTCGGTTTATATATCAAAATGTAGAGTATTTCAGGGGCTACAAATTGAGGCTTAGGCACTTTTCTCTAGCTCTTACCGTTTTCATGCTAGAAGAGGTAGCAAATGTAAATATGATGAAATTTCATCGATTTTTCTTGTTTAAACTCGATAGCGTTTTTATTTGAAATGCTAGAGAGTTGGTTTATATATCAAAATGTACAATATTTCAGAGCCTACAAATTGAGGCTTAGGCACTTTTCTCTAGCTCTTACAGTTTTCATGCTAGAAGAGGTAGCAAATGTAAATATGATGAAATTTCATCGATTTTTCTCGTTTAAACTCGATAGCGTTTTTATTTGAAATGCTACAGAGTCGGTTTATATATCAAAATGTAGAGTATTTCAGGGGCTACAAATTGAGGCTTAGGCACTTTTCTCTAGCTCTTACCGTTTTCATGCTACAAGAGTCAGAAAATGTAAATATGATGAAATTTCATCGATTTTTCTCGTTTAAACTCGATAGCGCTTTTATTTGAAATGCTACAGAGTTGGTTTATATATCAAAATGTAGAGTATTTCAGGGGCTACAAATTGAGGCTTAGGCACTTTTCTCTAGCTCTTACAGTTTTCATGCTAGAAGAGGTAGCAAATGCAAATATGATGAAATTTCATCGATTTTTCTCGTTTAAACTCGATAGCGTTTTTATTTGAAATGCTACAGAGTCGGTTTATATATCAAAATGTAGAGTATTTCAGGGGCTACAAATTGAGGCTTAGGCACTTTTCTCTAACTTACAGTTTTCATGCTACAAGAGGTAGCAAATGTAAATATGATGAAATTTCATCGATTTTTTTCGTTTAAACTCGATAGCGTTTTTATTTGAAATGCTACAGAGTCGGTTTATATATCAAAATGTAGAGTATTTCAGGGGCTACAAATTGAGGCTTAGGCACTTTTCTCTAGCTCTTACAGTTTTCATGCTAGAAGAGGTAGCAAATGCAAATATGATGAAATTTCATCGATTTTTCTCGTTTAAACTCGATAGCGTTTTTATTTGAAATGCTACAGAGTCGGTTTATATATCAAAATGTAGAGTATTTCAGGGGCTACAAATTGAGGCTTAGGCACTTTTCTCTAGCTCTTACAGTTTTCATGCTACAAGAGTCAGAAAATGTAAATATGATGAAATTTCATCGATTTCTCTCGTTTAAACTCGATAGCGTTTTTATTTGAAATGCTACAGAGTTGGTTTATATATCAAAATGTAGAGTATTTCAGTGCCTACAAATTGAGGCTTAGGCACTTTTCTCTAGCTCTTACAGTTTTCATGCTAGAAGAGGTAGCAAATGCAAATATGATGAAATTTCATCGATTTTTCTCGTTTAAACTCGATAGCGTTTTTATTTGAAATGCTACAGAGTCGGTTTATATATCAAAATGTAGAGTATTTCAGGGGCTACAAATTGAGGGTTAGGCACTTTTCTCTAGCTTACAGTTTTCATGCTACAAGAGGTAGCAAATGTAAATATGATGAAATTTCATCGATTTTTCTCGTTTAAACTCGATAGCGGTTTTATTTGAAATGCTACAGAGTTGGTTTATATATCAAAATGTAGAGTATTTCAGGGGCTACAAATTGAGGCTTAGGCACTTTTCTCTAGCTCTTACCGTTTTCATGCTAGAAGAGGTAGCAAATGTAAATATGATGAAATTTCATCGATTTTTCTCGTTTAAACTCGATAGCGTTTTTATTTGAAATGCTACAGAGTCGGTTTATATATCAAAATGTAGAGTATTTCAGGAGCTACAAATTGAGGCTTAGGCACTTTTCTGTAGCTCTTACCGTTATCATGCTACAAGAGTCAGAAGATGTAAATATGATGAAATTTCATCGATTTTTCTCGTTTAAACTCGATAGCGCTTCTATTTGAAATGCTAAAGAGTCGGTTTATATATCAAAATGTAGAGTATTTCAGGGGCTACAAATTGAGGCTTAGGCACTTTTCTCTAGCTCTTACCGTTTTCATGCTACAAGAGTCAGAAAATGTAAATATGATGAAATTTCATCGATTTTTCTCGTTTAAACTCGATAGCGTTTTTATTTGAAATGCTACAGAGTCGGTTTATATATCAAAATGTAGAGTATTTCAGGGGCTACAAATTGAGGCTTAGGCACTTTTCTCTAGCTCTTACAGTTTTCATGCTACAAGAGTCAGAAAATGTAAATATGATGAAATTTCATCGATTTTTCTCGTTTAAACTCGATAGCGTTTTTATTTGAAATGCTACAGAGTTGGTTTATATATCAAAATGTAGAGTATTTCAGGGCCTACAAATTGAGGCTTAGGCACTTTTCTCTAGCTCTTACGGTTTTCATGCTACAAGAGTCAGAAAATGTAAATATGATGAAATTTCATCGATTTTTCTCGTTTAAACTCGATAGTGCTTTTATTTGAAATGCTAGAGAGTTGGTTTATATATCAAAATGTAGAGTATTTCAGGGCCTACAAATTGAGGCTTAGGCACTTTTCTCTAGCTCTTACGGTTTTCATGCTACAAGAGTCAGAAAATGTAAATATGATGAAATTTCATCGATTTTTCTCGTTTAAACTCGATAGTGCTTTTATTTGAAATGCTAGAGAGTTGGTTTATATATCAAAATGTAGAGTATTTCAGGGGCTACAAATTGAGGCTTAGGCACTTTTCTCTAGCTCTTACGGTTTTCATGCTACAAGAGTCAGAAATGTAAATATGATGAAATTTCATCGATTTCTTACGTTTAAACTCGATAGCGTTTTTATTTGAAATGCTACAGAGTTGGTTTATATATCAAAATGTAGAGTATTTCAGGGCCTACAAATTGAGGCTTAGGCACTTTTCTCTAGCTCTTACAGTTTTCATGCTACAAGAGTCAGAAAATGTAAATATGATGAAATTTCATCGATTTTTCTCGTTTAAACTCGATAGTGCTTTTATTTGAAATGCTAGAGAGTTGGTTTATATATCAAAATGTAGAGTATTTCAGGGGCTACAAATTGAGGCTTAGGCACTTTTCTCTAGCTCTTACGGTTTTCATGCTACAAGAGTCAGAAAATGTAAATATGATGAAATTTCATCGATTTTTCTCGTTTAAACTCGATAGCGCTTTTATTTGAAATGCTACAGAGTTGGTTTATATATCAAAATGTAGAGTATTTCAGGGCCTACAAATTGAGGCTTAGGCACTTTTCTCTAGCTCTTACGGTTTTCATGCTACAAGAGTCAGAAAATGTAAATATGATGAAATTTCATCGATTTTTCTCGTTTAAACTCGATAGTGCTTTTATTTGAAATGCTAGAGAGTTGGTTTATATATCAAAATGTAGAGTATTTCAGGGGCTACAAATTGAGGCTTAGGCACTTTTCTCTAGCTCTTACGGTTTTCATGCTACAAGAGTCAGAAAATGTAAATATGATGAAATTTCATCGATTTTTCTCGTTTAAACTCGATAGTGCTTTTATTTGAAATGCTACAGAGTTGATTTATATATCAAAATGTAGAGTATTTCAGGCCCTACAAATTGAGGCTTAGGCACTTTTCTCTAGCTCTTACGGTTTTCATGCTACAAGAGTCAGAAAATGTAAATATGATGAAATTTCATCGATTTCTTACGTTTAAACTCGATAGCGTTTTTATTTGAAATGATACAGAGTTGGTTTATATATCAAAATGTAGAGTATTTCAGGGCCTACAAATTGAGGCTTAGGCACTTTTCTCTAGCTCTTACACTTTTCATGCTACAAGAGTCAGAAAATGTAAATATGATGAAATTTCATCGATTTTTCTCGTTTAAACTCGATAGCGTTTTTATTTGAAATGCTACAGAGTTGGTTTATATATCAAAATGTAGAGTGTTTCAGGGGCTACAAATTGAGGCTTAGGCACTTTTCTGTAGCTCTTACGGTTTTCATGCTACAAGAGTCAGAAAATGCAAATATGATGAAATTTCATCGATTTTTCTCGTTTAAACTCGATAGCGGTTTTATTTGAAATGCTACAGAGTTGGTTTATATATCAAAATGTAGAGTATTTCAGGGGCTACAAATTGAGGCTTAGGCACTTTTCTCTAGTTCTTACAGTTTTCCTGCTACAAGAGTCAGAAAATGCAAATATGATGAAATTTCATCGATTTTTCTCGTTTAAACTCGATAGCGTTTTTATTTGAAATGCTACAGAGTTGGTTTATATATCAAAATGTAGAGTATTTCAGGGGCTACAAATTGAGGCTTAGACACTTTTCTGTAGCTCTTACGGTTTTCATGCTACAAGAGTCAGAAAATGTAAATATGATGAAATTTCATCGATTTTTCTCGTTTAAACTCGATAGCGGTTTTATTTGAAATGCTACAGAGTTGGTTTATATATCAAAATGTAGAGTATTTCAGGGGCTACGAATTGAGGCTTAGGCAATTTTCTGTAGCTCTTACGGTTTTCATGCTACAAGAGTCAGAAAATGCAAATATGATGAAATTTCATCGATTTTTCTCGTTTAAACTCGATAGCGTTTTTATTTGAAATGCTACAGAGTTGGTTTATATATCAAAATGTAGAGTATTTCAGGGGCTACAAATTGAGGCTTAGGCACTTTTCTCTAGCTCTTACAGTTTTCATGCTACAAGAGTCAGCAAATGTAAATATGATGAAATTTCATCGATTTTTCTCGTTTAAACTCGATAGTGCTTTTATTTGAAATGCTAGAGAGTTGGTTTATATATCAAAATGTAGAGTATTTCAGGGCCTACAAATTGAGGCTTAGGCACTTTTCTCTAGCTCTTACAGTTTTCATGCTACAAGAGTCAGCAAATGTAAATATAATGAAATTTCATCGATTTTTCTCGTTTAAACTCGACAGCGCTTTTATTTGAAATGCTAGAGAGTTGGTTTATATATCAAAATGTAGAGTATTTCAGGGCCTACAAATTGAGGCTTAGGCACTTTTCTCTAGCTCTTACCGTTTTCATGCCAGAAGAGGTAGCAAATGTAAATATGATGAAATTTCATCGATTTTTCTCGTTTAAACTCGATAGCGTTTTTATTTGAAATGCTACAGAGTTGGTTTATATATCAAAATGTAGAGTATTTCATGTCTTCGATTTGCTTCAAAATTTGCATATATATTATAACGGACATAAGAAACAATATTTAGTGAGTTTCAGTTGTTGCAGGCTGCTAATTTATCAGTTATGACTAGAGGAGATGCAAACATGGAATTCATCATTCCTAGGTCAACATATCTCGTGTCCGGTCAGCACGCTTGAACTTTGTCTCTCTTGTGTAATTTATCTGAGAGAGCGATGATTCCGGTGTATTGACCGACCGAAATCTACAATTACTTTACCCAAAAATGGCATCGGTCTAATTTTTGAAATCGAAAATGTCAGACTACATAAAGAGGAAGTAGGTAATGTATAAAACACATTCGAAGATTGAATTTTGTCAAAACATTGGAATATGGTGTAAAAATTTGAAGAATTTCACGCTTTTTGGTCGAAAACTGAAGATTTCTGAACATTTTACAACCAGAAGGGGGGAGCACATGTGTCCAAGAAACTTTAAAAAAATCGTCAAATTAGGTCGAAAATGCGTGTAAATTATCCGCAGAACGTCAAAACATTGGAATATGGTGTAAAAATGTCAAGAATTTCACGCTTTTTGGTCCAAAATTGAAGATTTCTGAACATTTTACTACCAGATGCGGGGAGTACATGGGTCAAGAAATTTTAAAAAATCGTCAAATTAGGTCGAAAACGCGTGTAAATTCTCCGCAGAATGTCAAAACATTGGAATATGGTGTAAAAATTTCAAGAATTTTACGCTTTTTGGTAAAAAATTGAAGATTTATGAACATTTTACAACCAAAAGGGGGGAGTACATGGGTCAAGAAATTTAAAAAATCGTCAAATTCGGTCGAAAATGCGTGTAAATTCTCCGCAGAACGTCAAAACATTGGCATATGGTGTAAAAATGTCAAGAATTTCACGCTTTTTGGTCCAAAATTGAAGATTTCTGAACATTTTACAACCAGAAGGGGAGAGAACATGATCACGAAATTTTAAAAAAATGTCAAATTAGGTCGAAAATGCGTGTAAATTCTCCGCAGAACGTCAAAACATTGACATATGGTGTAAAAATGTCAAGAATTTCATGCTTTTTGGTCGAAAATTGAAGATTTCTGAACATTTTACAACCAGAAGGGATGTTTGCGGTTCTAAGTCACCAACGTGCTATACTAGCAAACACAATGAAAGAACTACAATGCATTTTCTTTAAGGTTCTTACATTATATATTCACTCAGAATTAATTACGAGCATATATGTGAACTAACTGCTCATTAATATAGAAATAGTGTCGTGCAGCTTACTTAATTACTCCATTTGTAATGGCTATTCATATATTATAGATAACAGTAGCGACATATTTTTGTTTTCCCGAAATGAGGACAATCATAATTTAATATATGCAGAATACGTGTTGCAATCCATCCACCGCTTTAAAAAAAAACAACTCGTTAGCAGTATAATTTACATTAATTAACTGCAAATTAATTGCATACTTATCACTCTTACTTACTTATATTATTTTGCATATAGGAGTATTATTTAATACGAATAATAAATTAATATAAAAGTCACCAAGCGTTTCTTTAGCAGCAGTCGCATGTTTAAATTGGTGCAGTTTAATTGTATACCAATTTTAATTAATGGTAAATATGCCTTTTTACTACATCAATCGAAAATAAAATTGTATTAGTGGTTCCTTTTAATATATTTAAATGATTTCCGAAAATGATCAACATGTTACTTTCGGGAAAAGTTGCTTGTGATATCCAACAATATAGAAGAAGAAAGAAACACAACATATTTCATCATATTCATATGTTCTTACTGATACAGCGCGAAAACGGTAAGAAAGAAAATCATCTAGCACCAATCCGCAGGGCTAGAAATACTGTACATTTTTACATATAAGCCATCTCTTTATTTAAAATAGAGACGCTACATAGTTGAACCTGGGCAAAACATGAAATCATATTTATATTTTCTCAGCGGTATAGCGTGAAAACGGTAACAGTCACAGAAAAAAGTCTAGTCTCAATCTGTAGGTCTAGAAATACTCTACATTTACACATACAAACCATCTCTCTGTCATTTGAAATAAAGATACTACAGAAAGACGTAGCCTTAATCGGTAGGACTAGTAATACTACGCATTGTGACATGTAAGCATCTCTCTAACATTTGTAATGGCGACGCTACAGAGTTGAAACTGGGGAAAACCGGAAATTTCAGCTAAATATTTGGTCCTGTGATTTGATGATTTAAATTAACTAATTACCTACATTCATCTCGTACCATAACCAATCACGAGCGGTGCATGCTTAAATAAAAGACATGAGTACAGTACGTGATTGATCATAGTACGAGCTGAACATGAATAATTAAAACTAGAAACTTGTTTAAGCGTATTGGCAAATCTAGTACAATGCAATTCACGCTTTAGTTGGGATATAATATTTAAACTTGGCATTCCTTGAATGCTCTACTGTAGTAGGATTTAGGCAGCCTGAACTGTGGGTTGGAGATTATATATATGCAAACTTCACTTCTATTTTAGATGATGAAACTATTTTTGATCACAATCATATGCCTAGGCATAGTCATGGCTCAAACTGCCCCTACAGAAGGAAATACGTGGTCGCAAATTGCCGAGATAATCACACAAATTCTACAAGACGTATACAAATTTTTGAAGGACTACTTTAGTGGAGTTGACATCACGTTCCCGGGAAATCTTGAAGAACTCCTTGGTCAAGTATATGTACACTCCAAGAAACTTTGCGAAATATTTGGAATCCAATTACCAGCTTATTTTGAACAAATCCTTGGATATCATTAAAATATGCAGGTTATTGAAGATATTTTTATTTTGTTACCCCAGATTTAACTTTTTTATTTATATTAATTCTTATTTCTCCATATATACACAACATAATCATAATTTTATAGAAAGTAAAATTTAAATTAATTTTATATCTACAAAAAAAAAAATGAATGGTGGTTTCTTTTATTTGAAATTAAAAAATAACTATATTTTTATATTCTGTATACAAACGATTCTTGTGCCTCCTGCCTAGTTATTCCTCGTTCTTTAATGATGCCGTCAATCACTTTATCCCATGTTATTCGTGGTCTTCCTATTTTTTATGTGAGAATATATTAAATTTTCAAATCAGAAATGATGTAGATTTCAACTCAGCTTAGTGGCCTAGTGGTTAGAGGTGCTGTCCATCTCGTGATGAGAATTGGAGAGCGTGAGTTTCAAAACGAATGTCATAGTTTTTTGTGATTACACTCCTCTGAGCCTTTACCAGCGCATAAGCCCTCGAGCCTATAGCTATAAAGATAGAAGTTTTGTTGTAGCTTTCATACAAGTCAACTTGTAATTTTGAACATAATATAATTAAAAGTTGCTCAATTAATAAATCTTCCAACTCCATCAACCCTATAAGACTCAGTCAAGCAAGAATAAATAATGTAATCCGTGTACATCTTAAACAATTTGCAAGATACAAGTTTCTGCTTAACTGATTATTCAGCTTATTGTCTGCGATTCCCCAGTTGTATTTGTGTTTGCGGCGATACATTCGAAGGGCACGAGGGGATCGTGTTGCAGGTCGCAGCGGGATAATATCACCATTAATCTCTTTCCCAGTTATTTTAGAGCAAATCTAGCGCATTAATATCTGCCGGAGAACGCGAAATACGTAACTAGTTGTAAACCACCCCCCGCCTCACTCCACACCGCCAGGTTTTGAGATCGATAGACGGGCCGCTAATATTGTAGCTAAAGTTTCGGTCGCCTCATTAATAATGCCGCCCTGGCAAAGGGATTAGCGGTCTTGCATCTTCCTTACGGGCGGCACCGTAAATCAAACAGCACAACGCGGGGCGCGCGCGCGTTCCGTTAATGAAGCACACGCGTGCCGCGGACTAGCGGGGGGTGCGGCGGCGGTATTGTCGAACCAACCGCCGGCTTTTGATTGAAGCGCAAATTGTTTACTTAATCTAATCACTCGCGAAACTTGGCGCGCGCGAATGCGCTGGCTGTCGTCAAAAGGTTGCAGTTTGTAGGGGGTTGTATTTATGAACTTGCGTCGGAATTATGTATGATTATAAACAATTAATTCTGTTGAATCACTACAAAATACGTGCATAATACCGCTGTGTAATTACATTAAGGAACTCCTTGTTGTAACACACTCTAAATAATTACCCGCCCCCCTATTATGCATAAGCGGTAAACTGGAGGTTCGTGGAGAGGGAATAGTTTGGGGGTAGTGTGTGCGGAAAATTAGACACTTATGGGCACCCAGAAATAATTGTAATTATAGTTTACTGCGTGGGGATAAATAATATCTATTTAAGTGTGAATTACGCTGTACTAGATTCGTTAAGAAACTGAAACAAATCACTGGTGCAATTATTCATATTATACGTTCAACTGGTACTATGATCAATCACCAGCTGTGCATGCTTAAATAAATAACATAGGCAATATGTGATTGATCATAGTACGAGCTGAAGATAGCACATGTATAATTGAAACTATACAAAAGCATATATAGACCTATACTGACATATGGGAGCGAGACGTGGAAACTAACGAAGAGGGACACAAATAGAATACAGGCAATGAAAATGAAATATCTCAGAGGAGTAAAACAAGTCACGAGAAGAGACAGAATAAGAAATGATGACATCAGAGAAGAATTGGGAATTGAAGCAATAGAAAAGTATATAGAAAAGAAACAACTAAACTGGTGGGGACATTTCATTAGGATGAACAAAAAGAATCAAACAAAAAAGGTATGGGAAGGTAGAACTGGAAATAAAAGAAGAAGTAGACCAGTAAAAGAGTGGGACAACAGAATAAAGGAAATAATAATCAAGAAAGTAAAGACAGTTAAACAAGCAAGAGAACTGGCGAAGAACAGAAAAGAGTAGAAAAAACAACAACAATAATTATAATTTTAAGTAATTTATTTAGTATAGACATCGACAGTTTAACAAAAATCAATTACAGATGTTATAATAACAACATAACAAATAAAACGAAAAAAAACATACCACAAAGATATATATGAACATTCAAATTATATATTTTTCTACCACCTACCACAGAGCCGTTCCGCATATTAAAAATATCAATGTCAATATATGTGTTAAAAACATGCGACAATCTATACAAAGGACAGTTCTTACATATATTTGTTTTCACAGTGGTCTCATAAAATAAATCATTGCACCTAGTATTTAGTGAAGGAACTCTTATATTAAATAATTATAGGAACAGTTTATCATCTATCTTATTAGTTAAATAAGATTTGCGAAGACATAATATATTATCTATATATATAGTTGACATACCCTGGATGCTCTACTATAGTGTGGATGATAGTCTTTTGCTTGAAAATAATAGTCAAAATAACAGACCAAAAGAAAGTACTTTCAAACCACTGATGATGATTGAGTATACCAATACAAATGTAAATTTCAAAAGATTGTAGGTAAAACTAAACATCAATTAATTTTCGCGTGGCAGAACAAACCTCAAACGTTAATATGCGGCCGATAAAGTCTAAAATATTTCAACAGGCGAACATTATTAAATTATCATAATTTTCTTCCAGTTGTTTCCAGTAGTTTTATCGCCAAAGTTTTCCGCTCGCGGTTTGCGAACAACTAGATGAAGAAATTTATCACGAGCACGCGAGTTTCTCAAAGAGCGATCAGTCGGCGGGGGTGGTAATAAGAGCGGCTGACGTTTTTACAGGGCCCCCCGCCGACTTCCTGAACGTATATAACGTGGCACGTGGGGGGATAGTGGTAGGTAGTAGGGTTGCGAGCGAGCGAGCGAGCAAGCGTTCCGGCAACAGGGGGGGGGCAAAGCAGGGCCCGATCAATTAGAGCCGGCGGGCCGGATATTGACATTGCTGTTCAATGTGTTTCGTTCGCCCGCAATTCCATTTAAGCCCTTTCAGTGTCACAACGACGACGTTTTAATTTGGATTTATTTAAGACGCTTGCCGCATCCGAGGGATCGATTAGATTAATGACGGAACGTTACGTGGCGATACCAGATCAAATTAAATGTAATAAAACACTTTGTTTCTTTTTATTTGCACGAGTGCTGCTCTCAATTAAGGGTGTGAAACTGCACTTTTAGCCGCTTAGCAGGAAACGTGTTTCCTGTTTGTCAACAATGTTGCTATTGAGGATGCTCGTTTACAAGCGAAAAATAAATAAATGTTATATACAGAATCCATTTCTAAAATAATTATAAATAGCTAATAGCTACAGCAAATATCTGCAAAAATTAATTGAATCGGTGAGTGGAAAAACCATATAACTGAGATGAGAAAAACACCACCCCACCTTTGCCCACATAGTTTGTTTGTAAATGATACTGAAGTATTACATTGTTTAAACAATGTTGTGTGTACTTAAGCGACGCCCGATTGTCTGGGCAGATTAGCCATTCGGTTGTTAAGCCACAGCGAAACCTTAATGATCTACTAACCCATTAGAAAGCGTAATTAGGACGACACAGAAGAGGACAGAGTGGCAACGAAACAGTCGCGGAGCGACCAAGAAGACATACACAACATAGTCTTCACCCAAACAAGATCAACGACACAGCAATAGTTTTAGTGCTCACTCATTGAGGTGGTGGCAGCGACGCTTCCAGTTTCTTCCGACGACGTTAACCAGTTGGTATCCAGCGGTGGTTCCCTCAGCATTGGCGGCATGGACTCGGCAACTGGACCTCAGATTTGGTGACATCGGCAGTAGCTTTCCATCGCTACACATCATTTACACCCGCCCACCCCACCTCTGTTCGCATATTTTTTCCATGGGACAACACTCTTTCTGAAATTGTTTAAACAATGTAAAACATTAGTACCCATTAAAAAAACTACGCGAACAAAGGTGGGGCGGGCGGGTGGCCCATACCAACCACACTATACCCGTCCACTATTTTAAACGACTTGAACTATGCACAACATTGTTTCTCACAATTTCTTTATGAATCAAACGCAATTTAATAAATTAAATTAATTGAATTATAGAAAGTAATGGATAACTGTGTAGTGTAGAGTTCAAGTAATTTGAAATGGTGGACGGGTGTAGTTAGGTTGATATGGGACACCCGCCCGCCCCACCTTTGTTCGCATAGTTTTATTAATGGATACTGATGTTTTACATTGTTTAAACAACTTCAGAAAGAGTGTTGTCCCATAGAAAAAAAACTATGCGAGCAAAGGTGGGGTGGGCGGGTGTCCCATACGTGGGGTGGGCGGGTGTCCCATACCAACCTAACTACGCCCGTCCACTATTTCAAATAACTTGAACTCTACACTACACGGTTTTTTTTTCAAGTTTTTATAAATCAATCTAGAATTAATTAATGAAATTGATTATATCATAGAAAGTTGTAGGGTACAATATAGAGTTCAAGTCATTTGAAATAGTGGACGGGTGTAGTTAGGTTGGTATGGGACACCCGCGCACCCCACCTTTGCTCACATAGTTTTTTCCATTTCAATTCTGGCCAATATAATTTTACGTATTCATCAGGAGAATAATATGATTTAGCAATCAGGTTTTTTTTTCACAAGTTTGACAGGTTTTTTGTTAAGAATTATTATGCTATCCGCTAGTGCATTGCAGAATCTAGAATTTGTGCCATTTTCTGTGCGGCTTAAACAATTTACTGAATGTACTAAACGTAATTCCACTCAATGTTAATTAAAACTACAATGTTGCGGATTTGTTTGTCTTGAATTAAAACAGTAACAACTAGAGAGTGAGAGGCAGCAACAGAAAATTGTGGATGCAAGCAGCGCGGGCGAATAAAAAGAAATTGAAACTCCAAACATTAAGATCACAACGCGGATCACGTTCTCTCTCCCAGCAGCCGCCGACTGAGTAAAAATCTTTCGGTTTCCCTTTCAGTTTTGTACAATTCAACAAAACTCCCCCTATTTTTTGCCAGTTTGACAGTTATTGATGGCGGGCGCCGCGGATTTTAATTTGTTTACCATTTGAAAAAGCTAATAAGCCAAATAGGGCGGGTGGCGGGCATTAAACATTTTATATTTATGGTGCTCGCATTCAAATGCACTCACAGTTATTATGATAATTTTTATACAACCACCCCCCGCGCGCGCGCCAAGTGTTGGGGAGCCGCCGCCGCTACTGGGGGCTACGATTGCATAAACAGATTAATGGTGCCGCAGGCAATTTTTCATTTCGGTTTTGTGCGCGCCCGAGATATCGGGCGTTAATAAAATTTGCCCGTCGACACATTAGTGCTATTACGAATTCCGATCGGGGAAATGAATTTGATTTCTTTGCTTCGCGTTTCACTGAAAAAAGTTCAACTAGATTTTTTAGCATGAGAAATATTCACATGGCTCTGCCTAATGGATTACTAGGGTTACCTATCCAGCACCAGACTTGAGTGTCAAGCATGCGTTACCTAGAATGCCCTAAAGGCTCATTTTACTTATTTATATATTTATTAAACGTCTTTTTACTTATGTGTCAGTATTCACCTACACACGATAGGTCTGGTGGACAGCCCGTTATGTAGAGGGTGCAATGAAGAACTAGAAACAGCAGAGCATGTAATATGCCTCTGCCCAGCTCTAGTAAACACTAGGCATCTAATACTAGGGGAGTGCTGGCCTAGTATGACCAGCATTGGCAACTCCTCACACGCGGAGCAAAATTGACTGGTGGGACGAGTGAGTAGCCTTAAAGGGAGGTTTCAGAATGGGCCTATTTTGAGGCCTAAGTGTCTGTAGCTATGCTACCCTCCAGAACTATGTGTCAGTATGGCGAGAAG
This sequence comes from Lordithon lunulatus, assembly GCA_963942505.1. NCBI lineage: Eukaryota > Metazoa > Arthropoda > Insecta > Coleoptera > Staphylinidae > Lordithon > Lordithon lunulatus. The sequence continues at coordinate 58,735,512 of OZ012668.1, read as the reverse complement.
CGCCGGGTGTGCGTAAATGCATTAACTCCCCCCATAGCAAAAAAACGCTACAGGGGAGTGTGCAGGGGTGGCAAGTACTGAAAAACCCAACCAAACCCAAAAGTAGACAGACATTATTATCTTTAGAACGCATTCAAAATGATTCCAGCTTTGTTATTTTCCCCAATACTATAAATTAAATTTTATTTAGATAGCCCATACAGTTTTTTTATAAGTTTTATATAATCATTGGTTATCATTAAACCACGAATTTGCTCAAAATATGCCAGCAATTGGATTCCAAATGTTATGAGTTACGTCACCAAGATATTCTTCAAGATTTCCTGGCAACGTTATTTCAACTCCACTAAAGTAGTTTTGCAAGAAGTTCTGAAAGGAGTTTGCCAAGTCCGTTAAGCAACTCTGGTACAACTTCTGCTGTATTATTTTGAGCCATTGCTACTCCTAAACACATGGCCGTGATGAAGAATAGTTGCGGCATCTAAAAACGGATACATAAACATTAGGAACACATACATTCAAGTAATCAAAACGTCATAATGTTATATCATTTTCAGAAATCACCAATAATATTATTATTGGCTGAATGTAATGTGATTTCTATAAATGATATAAATTACAATTGATGTAAATCGTAAATTTTCCGTTTTTTTAGCTAATTGATGGAACGTTTTGATTGAAGAATTTGTGAGAAAACGTAGAATTTATTTTTTAATATACATACGATATTAGAAGAAGAATAAATAAATTCCACGTTTTCTCACAAATTCTTCAATCAAAACGTTCCATCAATTAGCTAAAAAACGGAAAATTTACGATTTACATCAATTGTAATTTATATCATTTATAGAAATCAGATTACATTCCGCCAATAATAATATTATATATTTACGATGAATGGTACTGAATAAAACAAAATATCAAGGATATTTATTTGATATTTTATGCAGTACTAGTGGTGCGCGTTTTATTTTATTCGGTATCATTCGTCGTATATATACGTCGCAATTATTGATAGTCTAGCAACTATCGAAAACCATCAATGAGAGTATGTCGCACTGTGAGATGACAACTGTCGTAACTTCCAAAAACAGTTTTTGAGATAAATGCATTTTAAATACTGCAATAGTTCTAGTAATTTTACCATTGAGTATAATGTTAACTAATTGTTTCAAATAATAATTTGGTTTATTCTAAACGCAAAGAAATGGACGAAAGGATCGTTAAAATATACATAAGAATCATAAAAACAAAAATTAAAATCTGAAAATTTGAAAATTTTGGAAGTCATCTCACAGCATAAACATGAATTCACCTCTTAGAAATTTATAGATCTAGATTTCGATCTTATTAGATTAATAACATCGAAATCTAGATCTGTAGATTACTAAGAGGTGAATTTACACTTATACACTTTATAAGATTGAACTGATATCTTGAACACTCCGTTGGAATGTTATTCCAATGACACACATACACACAGACACACAGACACACAGACACACCGACACACCGACACACAGACACACAGACACACAGACACACAGACACACAGACACACAGACACACAGACACACTGACACACAGACACACAGACACACAGACATATATTATTATATATTATATTTGATTGAAGTAATAGAAACATATAGTTACCTTTTATTACCAAAACTAATATACTATTAGTAGGGATACAATTAGACAGTAGCGCTGACTCCTAAATATTGAACTGCACACATATATTTTTCGTGACTTTTATATACGAAATTAGTGGTTTTTGTTAGAAAAAATAAACTGATAACACTAACGAGTTGTTTTTGTAAAAGCGATGGCTAGACTTTGAATATATAATTAATTACTATTCACCTTATTTGGGAAATACTTTGAATGTTGAATAGTTTTTAGTTAGCAAAAAAGATGAAAATCTAAAAGTGTTGTAACAGAACTACAATTGTATAATTGGTGGATACCTCCGAGTATTGTATAGCATACGTTGCGTTTTACAGGGTTATTTTATGTTCTATTGCCACACTGTTTTAATAATTTTAATTGGTATGTAGATAATTTATTATTATAATTACCACACATTTGAAAAGTGTGATGTCAGCAATCGCTGTCCAGATTCGAATTCCTGATAAACAGATAATCTCTGGCAAACCAGTTATGGAATAATTTTCTTATAAGCACACAACTATTCCCGTTCGCAATCTGTAACATCGTCTTGTATATAATTATGTAAGGAAACGCCTGGCAGCGAGTTTTGTTCAAAACCGTCACGAGCTAGGGGCGCATCCATTTCTCTCAGCGACACCTTTTATGTTTTTCAATGATCAATTTGAATAAAATCCGGACGCGGCGCCGACGCGCTCGCATGATGAATGGCCGCCTGACGTACGCCAAAAGTTTTTGCCGCCCCCCAACCCCAAGACGAATGCGAACTGTTTAAAGTTGCGGAACGCGTTTATTCATCCCATTGTTGTGCACCCCGCCGATTCAGCGAGCTCGCCCACACCCCCACCGGCATCCGGATTACACTTGTCCTCGCCAGACGTCCGCAAAAAGGCGCTGATTAATCTCTTCGCCTTTGAATTCTCAATAAGGCGACGAGGATGCGCGATTGGCCTGATTATTCTTTTCTCGGGTTGTTAACGCGGTGTCAAGGTTTCTCTGCTTCTGACTGTTTGCCTGTGTGTGTGTAGCACTAGCAACAGATCGGTTAGCTTCCGCTTGATGGCATAAGGAGATTCGTTACCTAGTCATGGCGCAGCCAACTTTATCTATGACAGCTACGCTCTCTCATACAGACTACTTAGTAGCTCAAAAAACACGTTATCTGTCCCCCAGCAGCCGAGATTAATCTAGTGTGGCGGTATTTCGATTTGATTATTAACAGTAAAACAGTAAAATATATTATGAATTTTAACCAATAATTTAAATAATTGAATTATCTATAAATAGTACTGTTGATATTGTTGTAAAATCCAACCCATTTCTCTCCTGGAGACTTTATTAAATGCTTTTCAAGGTCCATAAAGGCTAGGTGTACAGTTTTGTTCATTATTCTGGCTTTGTCAATTATTTGCTTTGTTGTAAAAACATGGTCCTGAACACTTCGACCTCGTCTGAGCCCTCGTCATTAAGCTGTTTTTCCACTTCGCTATTTAGCCTTTTTTGAAATAGTTTCTTTTGCTTTGGAAAGAGTGCGATGCTATGATGATGATAATTATCATAAAATGGTGTGTCGTTCTTTTTCAATATTGGTATTATTATTCCTAATAACTGGAGGATATTAGGCACTAGTGCATTGTTTCATGCTTCCTTAAAAATATTTATGAGCATCTCGACACCCTGTGTACCAAGGGTTTTCAGCATATCTGGTCATGCCAGTTCTGGATAGTTGGCTCGAGGATAGCATAGCTACAGACACTTAAGGCGTTCGAGGATTCCAGCTGAAAATCTATCCCAAAAATGCATAGTGAGATTAACGAAACTGCTTCTACTTTTTTGCGGGGTGTACAAGCCGTCGCCCCAGGAAAAACCGGAGGGGTGTGCACCGAGAAATAAATTTATTTCGAAATAATGGAGCATTTTATGATAAATTGCGCGGATGACTATACATTATACTACTGTACTTAAGCATTATCAAACTGTATTTATCAAAACTTGAAATATGAAACTACAATCTCTTGGAGGAATTTCTTTTGAATTTTGATTACAAATCGGAGTAAATATATACTTTTCTGAAGCAAATATTAACTACTTTTGCATATTTTTTTACTATTTCGAGACAAAAAATTAACATGTTCGTCCTAACAAAGTATCAAATCATCCCTAGACTTGAGAAATATCCAAAAATATTTTCAGAAAATTATAAACTGTTGACTAGAAAAGTCTGCGCGATTAGGTCAATATTGAACCGTATTTCCGTCTTCCGAGATTCGCCTTAAGCCTCAAAATGGGCTCATTGTGAAACCTCTCTTTAAGGCTGCTCACTCGTCCCACCAGTCAATTTTGTGTGCAAAACTCGGGCGAGGAGTTGCCAATGCTGGCCATACTAGACCAGCACTCCCCTAGTATTAGATGCCTAGTGTTTACTAGAGCTGGGAAGAGACATATTACATGCTCTGCTGTTTCTAGTTCTTCATTGCGCCCTCTACATAACGGGTTGTCCACCAGACCCATCGTGTGTAGGTCGGCCGCTTTATCACTTTGATATAGATTTTTTTGCCTCCAAAACTTCTTCTATTTCTTTATCTTGACTACTTTTCACTGCTCTATTCGTCTGGATGTTGTTTTTGTTGTTGTTGTTGTTGTTTTTGTTGTTGTTGTTGTTGTTGTTGTTGTTGTTGTTGTTGTTGTTGTTGTTGTTGTTGTTGTTGTTGTTGTTAACATTACTCTTTCTAGCATTCCATTATTTCTTTACCTTCTATTCGGATACTTGCATTCCATAAAATACATAATATTTTAATTTGTGTCTATTGTTCCCTTTCTCTCTCGTTCATGTCTAACTTAATTCTCTCGATCTCACTAGTTCTCGCTTTAAAATTAGTAAACATTCTATCAGTCGAATTGCATTAGTTATCCCCCGTTTTCAAGTGACGTGCTGAATGGATGAACGGGACGCGCGGCGTCTTTATCCGCCGCCGTCCCCCCGGTTCGTTCGCATACGGCGCGGCGGGCGGGCGGCAGCAGCAGCAGCAGCAGCATCATCCCACGAGAGACGTCTTTTTAGTGCCGCTTCTTTTGATCTGGCCCGTCAATCAGCGCTCGCTGAACGCGCAATAAACCAAGATTAATGACGGCGGCCGCCCGCCCGCCCCCGAATTGCCAGCGGAATAATAAGAAACGAATCGCCGACCCGCGCACTGACTGATAACGGATCGGAGCGAGCGAGGAGGACAGGCGCATCAGTTCGACCGTGAGGCGGGCGGAAAGTGCGTAATTATTTTTGAGGGGAGAGATTTATTGCTAGTTTTAATGGCACTAAGAATGACAATTCTTGACTGACATATGTAACAAACATTAAGAATATAGTTTATTGATGTAGTAAGTTGGAACCTTCTGTTAGTAGCATACGAATTAAATCTAAAACTGTCCACAAATGTAATTTGCGACTACAGCCAGTGTAGTTTAGTGCTTAAAAGAAAAGAAGACGGACAAGTGGAAAAAATAATGTTGAGATTACAACTTACATGAAAGTATGTGCCATTCGCATTAAGCGTGGTTAGGGGTAACGTGGCGGTAAGCGAAATTGCACACATGTATAAAAATATCCGAAATATCTTAAATTTTGATTTAATATTAATTAATTAATTCGGAATGTCATGTGGTGCCTAGACCAGGGATCTACACAAGACTTTTTACAATTGAAATAGTGACATAAATAAGAATGAAAATAGTAAGCTGAATTAAAAAAAAAATCACTGAAAATCATCCCCATGAACGACGGGAATTTCACCTAGTATTATATATATATATTTATATATTATTGTATTTATTCGCCGAAAGTTAATTATGTGCAAGTTATTATTGGGAAACAGCTGTTTCCCAATAATAACTTGCACATCTATATATATATATATATATATATATATATATATATATATATATATATATATATATATATATATATTTATATATATATATATATATACAAAAGAATTATATAATATTAACACCCCTAATATTAGAACGCTCCATGTAACAAACTTATGTATATATATGCATACAAACAAAAACATGCAAGAACACATCTCTCATAAATATGAAACCAAAAGTAAATTGAATGCAATTATAAAAATTCCAACTAACAAACGCAGCATAAATTTTATATCTTTCAACTATATGGGTGCCGAAATGCTACAATTTTTTACCAACAGAAATTAAAAACAAAAAGAATAATAAATTATTTAATAATCAAAATTTATAAATTTATTTATGTATGAAAAATTAATAGGAAATCGATAAATGTTTCACAGTACTTTACACAGGCTAAATTCAATTTTTTTTTTCAAAAAAAAATAAAAATTAAGAAATAGGATATCCGTCATCGGAGGAGCTCGAAAATGGCTAGAGCTTAGCCGAAACTAGTTGCAAAGTGTAACTGAAGTATGATAAAAAAACAAAGTAAAAAATCGTTTTATTTATCCTTTAAAATGAATTATCACAAGTAGACGCCTTAACAATCCAAATTAAGAAATAGTTAATTTATAATTATGTACGCATATACAAGTGCCTAGGCACTTAGGTGTATAAACAAGGCTAATATTAAATTACTGTAAATTCAAATTATTAAATGCTATACTGTAAATGTAATAAATGTAAATAAGTAAATGAATATATATATATATATATATATATATATATATATTTATATATATATATTTGCCTTTTACCTTTCGGTGTAAAAAAAATATTTATACTAATATTTATATATGTATTAATATTCATTATAGATTTCATTCAATCTATAATCAATGATATTAGTAATTTCCCCTTTACATAAAAAAAAACGATGAATAGTAAAAAAAACCTGTGTATAATGCCACGTCACTCCAGTGCTCGTTATAAAGACGTTTGCTAGTTGACGGGCTCAACATGTGCACACACACATAAGGGGAATATTTAATTTATAATATTCCTGGCCCTGGTGCGTGTGTGAAATCGTTTCCCGAGCTCCGGTGCTAACGTCGTTTAAAAGCAATTGTTGGCGCTGCAGGGGGGGTTGGCGCGCACCTAGTAATTTCGGCACCCTTTCCCGAGTAGGGGGTCCTCTGCGACATTCCGATTTCCGGCGCACACTCGCAAAAAAAACGCCATTTGTCACTGCCAATAAAAAATATGTTACCATAATGACCTATCCCGAGCAGACGCGGCTATTTAAAAGTAATGCGATTCAATTTATCGAGTAGAAGATTGGATTTAACACCCTCGAATCATAACTTTAGTTAATAGTGTTAGTGAATGATTGCAGTTTTGCAAGGTGGTTGAAAACTAAATGTAATGAGTTTTTGCTAGACAATTTACCACTTTGAGATGGGAAGATAATTGAAAGATATTAATGCAATTGTATTATAATAGCATTCATTATATAATAACTTTATAGTGTTTGTCCTAGTACTAACCAAATACTATTTTATTATTTATTTATTTAATATAGACATCTACAGTTTAACAGAAACCAATTACAGATGATATAATAACAACATAACAAATAAAAGAAAGAAAAAACATAACACAAAGATATATAATGAACATTCAAATCATATATTTTTAATAGCATCTACCACAGAGGCGTTCGGCATATTAAAAATATCAATGTCAATATATGTGTTAAAAACATGCGTAATCTGTACAAAGGACAGTTCTTATATATATATATATTTGTTTTCACAGTGGTCTCATAAAATTATGACATCAAATGTAATTGCTACTAGAGCTGGTTTCGTTTATTACTGTGTGCTGCTCCGGGCTTATTGTTACTTGTTCTATTTGTCGTGCAAGCCGCTCTCGATGCGCACAATTTCTACCTAGTATACCTTACAACCGGCGCACGACCGCAAAACAGCGATACAGCACGCCACGAGGCGACTAGTAATGTTATACTCCCTGGTTATACGAAAGCAACTTAGGTAGATGCTTGTGATTAATTACACACTTGTAAAACCACCTTACAATATTATAATCAATTATTAATTATAATAAAACAATTAATTGCCATGTTAAATTAATACGTCTGCAACGTATATGAATGTTCCATAACTTTGTATGAGGAATTCACATACCTATTATCCATAAAAAAATTGTATTAGAAATAAATGAGTAAGTAAATTTATAGTTTTCAGTGAACGTATAATAGATATATAGATTCATAAAGGGTACATTCAAAACACCTCGTGGCTATGTTTAAAGAGTATAAAAAAATCTTTATAGGGCTTTTTCGTCGACCATGAGAGAAGCTCAAAGGAGTTTAATCACCGAATATTTACCTTAAAATCACAGAAAACCTCTGAAAAACTGTGAAAGGTGATTCGCGAAAATTCGAATTCAGGCTCCCCAATCCTCAGTACGAGACGGACATGCTTCTAACAACTACCCTACTCTGGGTCAAAAAAATTCTTAATTTTATTCTTTTTCCAGTTGTAAAGGCTCTTCTAATAGGGACGCTCAAAATTTGCCAGGTGATAGCTGCAGTTAAGGTGACATCTATCAAATTTGTGGTGAGTAGTTCAGTAATGTATGGCAAATTACTATAGTAAATCACTATGTCAGTAATAAAAATATTTACAACGTACTGTATAAAAGTCATAAATAACAGGTCGTTAGTTTTCAAAACATAGTCACTCAATAATATTTGGTTAGTACTATGAATAATTACAATATTGCACGATAGTAAAGGGTTAATCTAATCAGTTTTTGTTACACAAATTTACCACTTCCCGTTCCCGGGGAGATGAATGAAAGAAATAAATGTAATTTTATTATAAATGCACCCTTCGGAGCCGTTAAAATTTAGTGGGTATAATTAGTTCAGTTTCAATTAGCACGGGATGCGCACGACTGATAGGGTTGGAAACACCACCTGAGACTAATAACTCGAGTTTAAAGTATTGCCAAGGCACGTCCGGAATGCCGGACTATATATTTTTAAAGTGCGCACTGGGGAGACGTAAATTGCAGCCGGGGCTTTTCCGCTCAAGAGGGAAAACATTTAAATAAAACTATTTCCGAATAACTCACCCCGCCGACAATATCATCGCGATATTTTCTCCGCAGGAATACAATCTTCTGCTGTGTAGCTAGATTATTTCTGAAAATTTGTCTGTCTGCAGTATGCAATGTCTTGTATCTTGTAGTTTATTTAATAAATATCTTAGTAAACATGCTTTTTAAACGAAGATTTAAAGATATATAAGTTTATTTTAGTATTGTTTCTGTCCTTAAACGAGATATATGTGAGTTTTATTTCTAAATTCAACTATTTATTTGTTTAAGGGCCGGTTCTACAATCCACATTTAACTGGCGAATAAGTTTAAGATTTTAAAGCCAATATCTCAAACTTATTCCACGAATAGCCTTATTCGCCAGTTAAATCTCGATTGTGGAACCGGCCCTAAGAGTAATAACCCTGTATATGTATTTGAAAAATTATGTACTTTTATTAGTACATAACTTTCCAAATACATATACAGGATGGTCCATTTATCTTGAGATAATTATTATGGAAACCAGCAGGAATATAAATAAATGTTTTATATAAAATATTCATACCAAATCGATGCTAAATTAATTTATTTACAATACCACTCATGCATCTAATATTTCCTTGATCATTTTTGTTTGTGTTTTACGTTTAAAATCGACCCTAGTCTTCGGCTCGAGTCAATTATAAACGCAAAAACACATTCGAAAAAATTATCGATAATATCTTTTAATGACGTCGGCCACTCTCGATCTTTCCCTTATCACTTCGTTTCTGACCTTTCCTACATTAAGTAAGAACTGACCAATTTGACTAGTTAATTTTTTTGTCCACAAATGTTTCAAATTTGGTTACTACATAATTGTGATTATTTTGAATACATTTAGTCTTATATTATCAATAATAGTACATACTACTAATGCATCTAATTAGTAGTATGTACTATTATTGATAATATAAGACTAAATGTATTCAAAATAATCACCATTATGTAGTAACCAAATTTGAAACATTTCTAGTCAAAAAAATTAACTAGTCAAATTGGTCAGTTCTTACTTAATGTAGGAAAGGTCAGAAACGAAGTGACAAGGGAAAGATCGAGAGTGGCCGACGTCATTAAAAGAATAGCACAATTAAAATAGCGCTGGGTGGGACACGTCGCAAGACAGATTAGCGATAGATGGACGGTCATAATTACCCGGTGGCGACCAAGAGCAACAACAAGAAGCAAATGATGTCCACAGAGAAGGTGGCTAGACGATATAAAGCCGGCCGTTGGTAGTGACTGGTTCCACAAGGCACAGGATCGGGAGATGTAAAAGACGTACGGAGAGGTCTATGTCCAGGAGTGGATTCAAAGAAGGCTTATGAAGAAGAAGAATAAGAAGAAGAAGAAAAAGAAGAAGTGACTGGTTCCACAAGGCACAGGATCGGGAGATGTAAAAGACGTACGGAGAGGTCTATGTCCAGGAGTGGATTCAAAGAAGGCTTATGAAGAAGAAGAATAAGAAGAAGAAGAAAAAGAAGAAGAAAAAGAAGAAGAAGAAGAAGAAGAAGAAGAAAAAGAAGAAGAAGAAGAAGAAGAAGAAGAAGAAGAAGAAGAAGAAGAAGAAGAAGAAGAAGAAGAAGAAGACTTGTAGCAGTAATTACTTTTAGTAGTAATAACATACTCTATTTAGTGTTAATATAATAAGATGATGATTATTAAAATAAATCTGTCACAATATTTTGCAGTTTACTCCATTCAAATTTACACGCAAGAATAATGTAATATTTGATATACCACTATGATTTTTGTCTGTAATAAAATTTCAATGATATCCGCGATCCGGTTTTGTATAAGTTTCGATTTACGTCCGTTGAAGTACTCGGAATCCAATATGTGCTCGCATTTTCTCTGGCATGCCATAGGTAATATTATATCGTCTCTAATATATATAATACATATATATTGTATATTGAAATTGAAGTTTTCGAACAAATATAGCCGGGGCCCCTCTATATATGTTGGTACGTGTAATGGAAGCATAAACTTGTGCGCGCAATAAATTTCCAATTTTCACCGTTCGAAAAGTTTTAGTTGCGGAAAGTTCGGCCAGACAGTTATTTGAAGTTATGCAACGTTTACCGAGTGTAACGTCAATTCCGCGCACGCCTAATTTTCCCCGTATTTACGCTAGAATTTACCGGCGTCCTGCTGGCGTAATAAGCGGGCAGGAGATTGAGCCGACGGGCGTTTAATAATCGATGCCGCCGCCGCCGCAGCAGCGCGAGGTAAATTCTAATTCGGCAAACTCGGGCCTTGCTTGCCACCGCCTCGCACGTATTATCGTGATAGTATTGTTACTTATTACCCTCTGGAGAAATTAAGGGTAGTATTGCTGCCAGCGGACCAGCCGCTGTCACGCGCACTCGCCCTCCTCTACCACCACCGCCGCCACTTTGAAAACTTGTTGATGGATTTCGAGGTCTGGGCGATATCACCCAACTTTGCAACTCGATTGCAAACCGCGCGGCAATTGCTTGTTGTATGTCCATCAATAACAACCGAAACCGCGATTATCGGATGCTATTTATTCACGACCACTTGAAACAGGAGCCATTCATTAACACCTCAAACTAAATGAAACAGAAATATAACACATTCTTTTGTTTATCTGTATAGTTCATTCTTGTATTTGGTTTGCATAAGATTGTTACCTTGCATTACATGCTTGTTGTATAAAGTACTATTATTATGTAAAATGTGTAGTGAAATAACTATTATTCAGCACATATCTTTAGTAAGTTATTTTTACGGACAACTGGAGTGAACACATAACATCGTAATCGTATCCTGACAAGTGTGAAATGAATAAAAGATCTTTAGGAAATCAATTTTTTAGCCCGACTAACAGACGTTTGTTTACGACAGAAATTGATCGTTCCTCTAATACCAAAACCCGAGCAAAAAGTCGTCCAAGAATGAAAAATTCATATCGATCATCGTGGACGTGAAAAGCACATCCTCCCGCTGTATTATTCATGCTGTCTATCGCGGGGTGCGCACTACACACACACACACTATCCCTCACACACACACACATACACTCTTATACACAAATATATATATATATATATATATATATATATATATATATATATATATAGTTATAGTCATGAAGAATTTTTGAAACCTCAAGATTTATTTTGTATCATACATTTGGAGGCCGAAATTAAATAGATATAACTATGTGTGTGTTGTACCTGTTTATATATATATATATATATATATATATATATATATATATATATATATATATATATATATATATACAGGTACAACACACACATAGTTATCTATATATATTTAATTTCGGTCAGTAAATTTTACCCGCACTCCATCATCCGAGCGCAAACCCGTCCCGCCCTTATCGGCTTTTTCTAGTGTCCGTTATCCACCGCAGTCTCTCCTACATACATGTATGTGCGTGTGTGTTTATAAGAAACGAATAAAACTTTCCACTGTAATTTATATATGTGTGTGTCTGTGTGGGGAAAAAAGGAGAGAGCCAGATCATCTGATTTAGCGGCGGGCGCACCGCAATAAATCACCCCGCCGGGCGTGAACGCGCAAACTGACGCACGCCACTGCCGGGGTGAGGGTTAATTAATGACATCGGAGGCGGAATGTAAATGTAAGCAAATCTTAGTAATCAAGTAGCATCAACAAAAGTAGTTTTATAATCTTGGACCATGGAACGTGCCTAGTATTTTTATTTAATAACTAAACAACAAATGTAGAGAGAAGTGAGGGCTAAACTCGATTTTGAGCATGAAACCTATTGATAAATGATACAATAAAAATCCAGAACTGTCTGAGTGTTTGATATGTCTTTTTACGAGTTTTATGAATGCATTTTCCTCTCAAACCATACTGCACTCTGGCGGTTAGCTACCTAAAACCGGCCCTGAATAGCATCTACACAAGATTCCGTTGTATAAATACAAGATTCAAACTCTGCACTGCAGCAGCAGTCTCGAAACTAGTCATCCAATAAACCTCTTCTCAATTCCCTAATAATTTGCGCGCTGGTCAATAGTCATTAGTGATATTTGCGCGATGGCAAAGACGAGCGGGATGTTAATTTCAAGGGTCTCCGCCGTGTCCGCCGTGTGCGGTTGTCGGCCGCACGTGTTTGCGCACATTCGGCCCCCCTAATTGCATGTAAATTAAAGTTCCCCGCCGCCGGCGACGGCTCCGCTCCAACGTCACACATGTCCGTCTCTAATTACCTGAAATCCCCGCATGTGTGTAATTAGCCGCCGGCCTGCTGCTGCTGTTGCTGCATACGCCGCGGTCCGCATGTCAGTACCGGGAAATTGGCAGGATTATTATTGTTGGGCATGTCAATAATCGGTGCGCGCGGGGGCCGGCCAGCAAACGCTAAACCGACGGGTTTTGGAGAATTAAATGCTTTTGACAGTATACAGAGCATGAAATTGAATTTGCACAACATGTAAATAGAGTGGTTGTGATTACAATAGATTTTTCATCCCGCTTTTGTGCGATTTTCTATGTTAATAAAATGGACATAATAAGATTTTAAAAGCCATACTATTCAATTTAAACTCTATCCCCCATATTCACCAACGTTCTATAAATCTAGCTATACCTATTGATCCCATAAGTATTCGTTATTATAGCAACAATACATACATTATCTAGGGAATGTAGTTACTTTAGATTCTCTCTATTGGAAACACTGAATAATTAAACAAAAGCTCCAATCACAAGCCCTATTCAAGGTGTTGACATTTATTTTCACTATTTCTGTCATAATGACATTGTCAATTTATACATTCAATAGCTTATGGGACCTATACAATTTATGAGATGTAAGTCCATTATATTTTCTCTCATTAACAAAATAATAACAGTTGTTGTGTGTATTTAAGCGACGCTCGATTGTCTGGGCCAATCGGTGGAAAGTCACAACGAAACCCTAATGACCTACTAACCCCTTAGAAAGTGTAATTAGGACGACACTGAAGAGGAGAGAGTAGCAAGAGTACCTTTAAGACACAGTCGCGGAGCGACCAAAAAGCCACACTACACATAGTCTTCACCCAAACAAGATCCACAACTTTTCAACACCACAGCAATAGTTTTAGTCCTCAGTCATTGAGGTGGTGGCAGCGACGCTTCCAGTTCCTTTCGACGACGTTCCAAGAGTTAACCAGTTGGTATCCAGCGGTGGTTTCCCACAGCATTGGCGGCATCGACTCGGCAACTGGACCTCAGCATTGGCGTCATCGACAGGACAGTTTACGGTCATGTCTTGTCTGTTCAGGTTTCTGAAGCTAGAATTTTGTATTCCGTTTTCAAACAATTCCACTGCATCAACGACTCAACCCTTTTCATCATTGCTCAATTTTAATAAATAAAATAATTGACGGCACATTTATAATAAGATATCCTTTCCATACCATTTATTTAACATACAAAATAATTTTTGTTGTACACATTTGTAAAATTTGTTAACACACTTATCAATAATCTCGCCACCATATACATAGGACTGTATATGGTGAACAGTTTGACCAGTTACTTTAGCTTGTTATTTTTTAAATAAATAAATAAACTTCTATCCTTATAAAGGCACCTTACACGGTCAGTAATACTGTCAATATTTTAGAATAATGACAATAATACTGCACAAAACATGTTTAATATTTTCATTATTCTAAAATATTGTGAGAATTATGAACTGAAAATATTCACGATGACATTCATTGCTCATTGAAAAATTGTCGAAAAAAATTACTTTGAAAATGGTAATTTAAAATTAAAAATGCGAGCAATTTTTGCAAAAATCATAAATCAAGGTTTTATCGAATTTAGGAATCCGTTCCGAATTCTGTCTCTCAAGCTTACGCCTAACATGGCACGTTCCATCGCTCGTTGCGTAGTGCGTAATCGGTTTGCACTTTTAAAATTAAAAATGCGAGCAATTTTTGCAAAAATCATAAATCAAGGTTTTATCGAATTTAGGAAGACCCCCCTAAAGTATGGAATAAATTCAATAAATAAACCGTATTACCCTAAAAATCTCCAGTAAAAATTATTTTGAATTCAGTACAATATTATAACAGCTGTAACGTACCAATTTTAATTTCCATTAATTACTCGTTATTCGTTAATTTCGGCAGTAATGTTAATAATTTTTATTGAAAATTGTTACTAATTCGATGTCTTCCAGAAATATCGCAGGCGTTAAAGCTTCTCACGCTGGACGAAAGTTTGACAAACGAGGCCATGAACTACCAATTAGATAGAAAACCAATTTGTAATTCGAACACACAAATTCCTTTTAACATTCCAAACAAACGAAACACCACTTTCCCTTACACAAGGACAACAAAATTATTTCCTCAAACTCAAACTCACCCCAACCCCCCCCCCCCCCCCCCCCCCCAAAATTCGCCCGTAATTCCGTCCGGCCGACTCGCAATAAATAACGCGAAGAATGTTTTCCCCATCGGTGTCTTTATACGTCTCATCCATGGGGGGTTTCTATCGCGGGATGGTTGTTTGGACCGACGACGACGACGACAACGGAAGCAGCAGCGATTCCGGATAAGAGGGCCACGTGACCCCAGTTAATACGGATCCCGTTCACCTCGGAAAATCAATTCGCGCCTCGCCGTGCCATTTTTTTTTTGTTTCGGTGTGTTGCGCGCCTTCACCCACTCGACCGGGGTGTATTGACATCGCTTTTACTTCACGCCAATTAAATTAATTGCATCCGCGAGAGAGAGGGAGAGTGAAAGTAAGAGAGAGGGGTGCGGTTATTAAGGGTTGCTGTGTTCGCGTCGCGACGCCGTAACTATTCGTCAATGTCACAGAGAACACCCCCGCGGAAAGAGAGGAAAATTGCTGTTTAATTCAGCTTTGAGGATAACATATGCGTTTTGTAAGTGGGGGGTGGGGATGTTTTGAACGTTAATGTCGACGTGCTGTTAATTAATCTCGTTATTATAAAGAAGACTATATAGTAGCGTTGGCGAACCTATAGGGTGCTATAAGATTGTATTGACATATGAAGCAGATGAAGTAAAAAAAAAACATGTAGGTAGTTTTAGAGTATGTGCAGGGTGTCCCTAAAACAACAAATGTAAGTTGTGAATAAGGCACTCTAAATATTTCTTCTGTATTTTTTGTAAATGATAATCTATAATATTCAACAATTACCAGTTCTCCTCTTAAGTCGACAAATGTTTCTTTCCAAATAGTGCTTCATTGAAAATCAATAAATGCAATTCAATTCCATTCTCGAAATCTAGAAAAATTTATACTTTCATTGACAACGACCAATTTTGAACGAACTTCTTTAAATTCGTCCTCTAGCGAAGTAAGGCCACGTTTGAATTCACTAAAACTTCCATATATTATGGCCTTGGATGGTGCTTCATTACTAAAATTCGTAGTAAGTTGATCGGCACGCTGCTAAGATAATTAATCAAGTCGAAAAATGTAAAAAGTATATTTCGCGCGATGATTCATTTTTTAGCAGAGATAAAATTTGCAATTCCCTGTATTGTTTACAAGACAAATAGCGTCTGTATAACAAAACGTTGTGATCACTTATACTACCAAAAATTTTAAACTTTGCGATGGCGCAGTCGGATGACACGACTGCGCCATCGCCATAGAAACACCTGTGTTACCAATTCTCAATACATAAATAACAACTCTATTTTATTGTTGCTCTGTTTTTGTTATTATTATATATTTTAAAAATGCACAGTTTGAGATCCCTATTTTATTTTTGATGTTATTATTATGATAATTTATTTTTTTAAAAAGGCTGAAAGACCACGGTCGATGGCCTCTTGTACATGTATGTATGTATATCTTGTATGTATGTATATTACAATAAATATATCTTCTTCTTCTTATTTAAAAAAATTATAGTTTGGGATCCGTGGTTTGAGTTACGTTTAAAAGTATACAATTTATGTAGAAATTTGCTATATAGAGAACCTATTATTATACTAGGGAATGCACAAAGGTCCCACACAAGTGCATTAACTGCAGTCTGCAGATGAGCCCCCAGCAACCCTTTTGTTATTTCAAATCATCATCAACTTCTTATTATGACTATTATAAATGATCCAAAATGTGAGATATGAAGTAAAAGTCCAACCACAAGAGGTATCAGTTTAATAAAATTGAATCTCCCAATATTGTTCCATATATTTTTCGTCGATAACTGGAATTCCCTTTTCTCGCGCGACCTCCTACGAGGGGTTGATGGGCGAAGATGCCGTACATTACGGCCGCTTAACAGTTTATCATCACTGCATTAACGTCGTGGGGCGCCGGCATCCAATCTCCGCAAACGGCTAATATATTTGGAGCCTCCAGCCGCCCCCGCCGCTCGGAATGATCGAGTAAGCGTGACTCTGATCCGACCGTGGGGGGGCCCCCGGGAGGCGGCCGAACGAGCGAGCGCAGATCGTTCCTCGGGGAGTCCGCGATATTGGCATCTCGGAAGCGATGTCGTCGCCAAATATACGGCCTCCCGGGGGCACAAACTGTCATCGTAAATTCAATTAGCGGGGGCTCCGGCCGCGGCCGTTCCTCCTTCTACCCGGTTTCCGTCTCTATCCCGCTCTCACTCTAGCGCGTAGAAGCGCGTGCACCGTTTTGCATTTCAATCAAACATGGAAGTAATTGCAAAAATTTCCATTTCACCTTCTAATATCTGCTCGAGGGGTAATGGGACGTGTTGCGACCGGTTTGTGTGTGTATCGTTTCCGGGGGGCGGCTGCGAGGGATAATATTCATGAATATTCATGCGATGCGCGACCCGCCACGAGTATTGATATAAACGTCCTTATATACCAACAGGAAGTAAACAAGCATATTACATTTGTAATCTACTTACGGAATTTTCGAGGAGCATTCGAGTTGCGGTGCAGACGTAGAATTAATGTAGAACCCTCCACCTGTGCGCTCTATTTCCCAAGAAATGCAAATGTAATCGATACCTATGCAAATTTTACAAAATAATTGCTCCAACATTGAGAGTTTTAGTTAACTAAATCGTTATAAAAAGCAGGTTATTTAAAAAAGTCCCACAAGACTGGCAAACATCACTAATCGTACCTATACACAAGAAAGGGGATGAGACGAAATGCTCAAATTATAGAGGCATAACACTAATAAGTATAGGGATGAATATATTAGAAAAGACAATAAACAAGAGAATAATAGCAAAAATAGACCAGACACTAGAAGAATCGCAATGCGGTTTTAGGAAAGGAAGATCCACACAGGATAATATCTTCACAATAAAACAAGTCACAGAAAAAAGAACTACAAATAATAAAAACACATATTTAGGATACATAGACCTAGAAAAAGCGTTCGACATGATCCCAAGAAATAAATTATGGAAAATCCTGGAAGCGAGTGGTGTAGAAAGAAAGACAGTCGAATCTGCTCTAGATACTTGTAAATAAAATAAATAAATAAAAATTAATACAAAACATATATAACAGGTGGTAGGTGGGGGGTAGTGGTCAAGTCAACTCCATGCCATGCGAAAAAAATTGACATTTATTAAAGTTATGACATCCAAAATATGTATCTACCAAACGAGTATTGCAAAAGTTCTGGCAGGCAGATTAGAAATAAATCCAGCCATTATAAGCTCGGCATTTCGAGCCTAAATTTGCCCAATCGTAACACATTGTTTTAATTATTCCGTGAAATGAACTTTCGGTTATTTTCCCCCGCCCCGCCGCGAAATTGAAAACTGAAAGTTCTGTCGCAGTAAATCCTCCCGCCGCTGCACATATATCTTGGACCGCAATGAGTTACGTTACCTACATTTAGCAGAAATCTCGCGTCGCTTGGCTCGGGCGGCCCCTCTAAATCACTCTTCTTAATTGGAATCCCCCCCGAAAGTCTTTCTTATGTATCCATGCAGCGTTTGCGGGGTTTGCGCGCCCGCACCGCCCCATATAGTATATTGCGGTTCGAGTAGTCCTGTGTTCCATTAAAGAACGCCGCAATTTGTCAAGCGCTGCCATAAATTAACACCGGCGCCCGTACAAGGGTAATTCAGGAATACTAAACACACAAATATACACACACACATATACATATACAAAAGGGGATGGAGATACCTTCTAGTCTCAGGTGGTGGTTGACCATAATAAAGCAAAGACCGTATAAGTAATCATGTAGATTTTAATGTGTACAAAGTATATACAATGAATTATATATATATATATATATATATATATATATATATATATATATATATATATATATATATATATATATATCTATATATAAATATATATATATATATATATATATATATATATATATCTATATATATATATATATATATATAACATGCTCAAGATATCCTGGATGGACCTAGTAAACAACGAAGAAGTCATGAGAAGAATGCATAAAGAAAAGGAACTGATCCCTACGATCAAAACACGAAAGCTAGAGTACTTGGGACACATCACCCGGGGAGAGAGATACTCTATTCTCCAACTGACCATACAAGGCAAAATACAAGGAAGAAGAAGCATTGGGCGTCAACTCGAAATCGAACATACAGAAAAGAAAGCTTGAAATACCTAGGACAGTAGTACTGTACATAAATCAGGCCCCAACCCCAGAGCAAGTACAAGCAAACACCATGGCTAGCCCAATGTTAAAAATAAACACCAACACACCAAGCTTCGAGGAAATAAAGCTAGTGATAAAGCACCAAAATAAAACACACAAATTTAAAAGGTCACATAACTAGAGGACAAAAATTAGAACCGATGTAGGTGATAATTTAAGAAATAATATTAGGCAAGCGTAAGATCCAACAGGCGTACAATTTCATGGCTGCGTTTTGAAAGAATGATACAACACCACATCTATGCTAGTATTTCGAGCTGGCGCCTCCAAAGTGGAGATAGCTATGATCATTGCAAACTCCTGAAAGGGGAAGCTACTTGAAGAATACGAATAAATAACGTAAATTCATGAATATAAACCTCTTATGGTGTAAATTAATTGTATATTTAGATATAAGTGTGAACCCACCCATCAATGATTTTTTTCTGCTACCCCGAAAATATTTTTCGCAACCCTTACTTTGAGAATCACTGCTCTAGATACTTGTTTTAATATCATAACTTTCTCATAATGTTTTACGAATTCGGCATAAATAAATAAATGAAATTAATTTAATCATAGAAAATCATGGATAGCACTGTAATGCAGACTTCATTTCATTCCAAATAGTGGACGGGGATAGTTTGGTTGGTAGGGGCCACCCGCCCACCCCACCTACGTTCGCATAGTTTCTTCATTCGATGCAGATGTTTTATATTGTTTAAACAATTTCAAGAAGAGTGTTATTCCATGGAAAATACAATGCGCTAAGGTGGGGTGGGCGGGTGTCCCCCAGGCGGGTGTCCCCCACCAACCAAACTATACCCGTCCACTATTCCATATGACTTAAACTGTACACTACATTCTTTCTAGCTTCTCTTCCTTCCGACAACGTTCCAATAGGTCAACAGTTGGACTGTTTGTTCTGGCGATACTGTTGCCACTGTTCTTCCAATTCTCATAGAAAGTAATGGATAACACTATAATGTAGACTTCATTTCATTCGAAATAGTGGACGGGGGTAGTTTGGTTGGTAGGGGCCACCCGCCCACCCCACCTACGTTCGCATAGTTTTTTCATTCGATGCAGATGTTTTATATTGTTTAAACAATTTCAAGAAGAGTGTTATCCAATGGAAAATACAATGCGAACCAAGGTGGGGTGGGTGGATGTCCCCCACCAACCAAACTATGCCCGTGCACTATTCCATATGACTTAAACTATACACTACATTCTTTCTAGCTTCCCTTCCTTCCGACGACGTCCCAATAGGTCAACAGTTGGACGGTTTGTTGTGGTAATAGTGTCACCACTGTTCTTCCAATTCTCATAGAAAATAATGGATAACACTGTAATGCAGACTTCATTTCATTCGAAATAGTGGACGGGGGTAGTTTGGTTGGTAGGGGCCACCCGCCCACCCCACCTTCGTTCGCATAGTTTTTTCATTCGATGCAGATGTTTTATATTGTTTAAACAATTTCAAGAAGAGTGTTATCCAATGGAAAATACAATGCGAATCAAGGTGGGGTGGGCGGGTGGCCCCCACCAACCAAACTATGCCCGTCCACTATTCCAAATGATTTAAACTATACACTACATTCTTTCTAGCTTCTCTTCCTTCCGACGACGTTCCAATAGGTCAGCAGTTGGACTGTTTGTTCTGACGATACTATTACCACTGTTCTTCCAATTCTCATAGAAAATAATGGATAACACTATAATTCAGACTTCATTTCATTCGAAATAGTGGACGGGGGCAGTTTGGTTGGTAGGGGCCACCCGCCCACCCCACCTTCGCTCGCATAGTTTTTTCATTCGATGCAGATGATTTATATTTTTTAAACAATTTCAAGAAGAGAGTTATTCCATGGAAAATACAATGCGAACCAAGGTGGAGCGGGCGGGTGGCCCCCCACCACCAAACTATGCCCGTCCACTATTCCAAATGACTTAAACTATACACTACATTCTTTCTAGCTTCTCTTTCTTCCGACGACGTTCCAATAGGTCAAAAGTTGGACTGTTTGTTTTGGCGATACTGTTACCACTGTTCTTCCAATTCTCATAGAAAATAATGGATAACACTATAATGCAGACTTCATTTCATTCGAAATAGTGGACGGGGGTAGTTTGGTTGGTAGGGGCCACCCGCCCACCCCACCTTCGCTCGCATAGTTTTTTCATTCGATAACACTGTAATGCAGACTTTATATCATTTCGAAATAGAGGACGGGGATAGTTTGGTTTATATCTAATTTGAGATTTTAGTAAAAACTGAGCAATGGAGTGACATAATGAAGAAAATTACTTGTGGGGGGCACCTTCTTCTCACATAGATAGTGCAACAGAAGTACATGAATATCACCAGACGAACAAACAGAGAACCAAATAGAATACATTATGATAGCAAAGAAATGGAGAAACTGCTTGCCTAATGTTCGAAACGAGCGAGGAGCAGACATCTCAAGCGACCACCACCACCTTCAATTGCAACTCTGTGCCTAAAAGTAGCCTGACTAAAGATAGGACCGATGACAGGTAAGGCACATAAGAGGTACATAATCAAAGCTCTAGAAGACCCATACACGTCCAAAACATTCCAAGAATATGTCAACATGAAATACAAGAAATACAAAGACTTTGGAACGAGCGAAGACATAAAGCCCCAATCGTTAAGAGACTCTTCACAGAAGTAGCGCAAGCACAAAAAAAAACAGCAGAAATGGATAACGAATGAAACGACGGCAAAAATTGAAACAAACCCCAAACTTCCAGAGAATACTACAGCAGAATAAACAACAAAATGTCAAAATGAAATACCAGAAATATAAAGACTACGAAACGAGCGAAGACATAAAGCCCCAATCAGGAAGAGACTCTTCACGGAAGAAGCGCATGCACAAAAAATAGAGCAGGAATGGATAACGAATGGAACAACAGCAAAAATGGAAACAAAACCCAAATTTCCAGAGAATACTACTGCAGAATAAACAAGGAGGTAAAGAAAACTCCCGGTTTGCGAAAACTGCGATGGGTAAACAACCTTGCAAGGGCAGCAGAAAGGGCTGCCAACAGAAGTGACACCAAAACGAGATATGGAATAACAAACAACCTGACAAGCAACTATCACTACCACCGAAACCCCCATTAGAAAGAACGACGGAAAAGTTACCACACCTGGCAACCGACAATAGCTACATCAAACACCTCTCCACCGCTCTAAAGTACTGTTACTATGATGCTGGACTATGGTGCGGTATTCACCTATTGGGTCCTTTATGTCTATATAATTAAATGTTGTTTAAATTATGCGTTTCTTCTGCCACAACCTTTATATGTAATTGAATAACTCACATTTCTTTTAATCAAAATTCATTGCCTTTTTGCCTTACGTTGAGGTATTAAGTACTCTTGGGAAACCATATTCATTTATATACACTTACAACTAATTTAGTGATGTGAAATTGACGTCAAAGGATTTTAGACCACTCGCAAGCTTTACTGAACAACATTATATTGCTAATATAATTAAATATAATTATATAATATATATTTCTGCTGGATTAAAATAATTTGTATAGTAAATGTCTGTAATAACTTAGTTATATTCACTAAAATCCACTTTGCATGTATAGAGTGTACGCCCCAAAATGTTTCTGATGGCTTTTTTTTGGCTGATCGACTGGAGCGGACGTGGCCTTTTACGGGCGCAAATACTGTCTGCCGATTTGCATAAACTCCCGCACCTGAAGTAATTGAAAAGTCTGGTTTAATGCCCGCCATCCTGTATTAGTGATGCAGAGTGGTTCGCAAGCTACTTGTCGACACGTGCGGAACAAGGGTTTTCGATTATTTTCCTCTTGCGGTTCCGGTTCATTCGCTTAAGCACTTGAAGGAGGTTTCCCTTTGTATGCATTATCAAAATATCATTCATTATATATATATATATATATATATATATATATATATATAAAAATGTAAAATGTTTCATTTATTGGAAATTATTTAATTATTGAGAGATTATTATATGCACTAAATTCAAAAATAGTTATTTATTAATAAGTAAACCTTGATTTATTTATGCCAGTAAAGGTCCTTGTTGTAAAGGAAAGTGCTTTGTTTGTATGGAACGCTAAAAAGAAGTGTGTTCAAATTAAAAAATTTCTATCTATTTTATAATAATTGGTCATGTTTATCGATAATAGCTCATACGACTGTAATTTCCCATATAATCAGCAGTTCGATAACGTAAGAAGTCAGCAGTTCGAAAACTACATATAATACCGTCAATAAAAACAAGTTTAAATAAAAATATTATGCTACTCAAAAATACTTGCATTAAATAATTCCTCAGTCCTCAGCATAAATATTTGATAGTAATTATAATTCGTGTCAGATTGAATGTGATGTCATTCCATAATATAATTTCAACTTAAAACTGAGTTATATAAATTATCCAGCAAAATGTAATGAGTTCCAACGTGTATTATTCAACAACGGTTGCTATCTGAATATTTTATAGCATCCATCCCACCCCCCATAATTGTAATCGAAAACTATGTCACTGCGAATACAGATAAATACAGTCTTGGAGAAATTATAAATGTTTTCGCTTGAAGTTAATTCAATAGCGTGTCGGCATTGCGGGCTGTAAAGTAATTCGTTTGAAACGCGACGGCGGCGCACTAGTTAAGTGCGAGATGAATACAAATAGAGATTACTAACTCCCCCGAATGCAGATAGTTTCTCTGATGCGGATGCATTAAGTGCGAGAGATAATAGTTGTCGAAACTTATACATATATTTCCATTAGAGCGTTTTGGTGGAGGCGCCGGGCGGGCGTGCATACAATATGTACGAAAATCGGTAACCGCGGCGCTTTCATCAATATGCTAAGCCAAATGGCACGACAGGTTTTTAACGATGCAACCGCACAAATTGAATTCCGCATAAATTTAACTCAAGGTGCAGCTGGGAGAAGCCGCCGTAATTGAATTGCCCGGCGCAAATCGGAAATCAAAGGAAAGCGCGCGCGTGTTGCCACGCAGGAGTCCGTATGTCTGTTTACTTCGGCGCTAGTTGATTGTTTGCACTTTACACGAGGAAGTTTACCGAGAGCCGGAAAGTTAAGCGGCGCACTAACAGCAAGGAGTTAATCAAAATGGGTGAAACCATGAGGAATTAATACTCGACTACTATTATATGTTTTCCAATAAAATAATATTATAGTTTTTGTGGTGTGCAGATTAAATATGCTCTAGACTGTGGTTGGTATGATGAATGAAGTAACTTTTCAACTAAACTGAAAAGTTTATTATTTTATTTATTTATTTTTCCCAACGGTAACAATACCAAAAATGGAAATAACAGATTTTACAATAATTCTTTCTGAGTGGTACACTTTTTAGTTGGGGCGCAAAAAATGTCATGGTCTTTTTGAATTTTATGATATACAGATATCATTTTTACCACGGGTGAGTTGGAGTAATGCGTTGTGGTTGTAAGTAAATGTCAGATTTTCACGGAGTGCAGAGTATGGCACATGGAAGTCGAGTCTTTGTAGAACAGCTGGACAATCTATATATGATATTAATTTATTCATGCTTTTCGAATTTTTGTATTGTTGTTGTATAAGTTACATTTTTTACGCCCGGTTTCTCCAACAAATCTCGTCTTATATAAGCTCGTCTTATATAAACTCGTTTTAAATATAACCACGTCTTATACAAAAGTATAAGACGTGGTTATATTACGCCCGGTTTCTCCAACTAATCTCGTCTTATATAAGCTCGTCTTATATAAACTCGTTTTAAATATAACCACGTCTTATACTTTTGTATAAGACGTGGTTATATTTAAAACGAGTTTATATAAAACGAGCTTATATAAGACGAGATTCGTTGGAGAAACCGGGCGTAAGAAATGTAACTTATATAGCTACAATACAAAAATTCGAAACACATTAATAAATTAATATCATATATAGATTGTCCAGCTGTTCTACAAAGACTCGACTTTCATGTGCAGAAATGCAGAATAAAAATTCTGTTGCACCAAACATATGTAGATCTTACTTAGTCTTACAATGTCTTATGGTTTTAAGATTTTTGTTTGGTGCAACGCTTTAAGACCGTCTTATTATTAAAACGGCCTTAAACTAGTTAAGATTCGTTGGAGAAACCATACGTAAGTAAATAAATATAGTAAATAAGTATACAGAGAAAAATCAATTTAGTTAAACAGTTTTAGCTATCATTATTAGTTAACACTAATCCCCCCAGTCTCTCTTTCTTTCTTTCTTTCTGACTCGTGCAATTAGAAACTTTGAATGGACAAACTTACTATTTTTCATTGCGGCTCGCGCTTGCGAATTACAATTGAGCGTGCAGAAACTGCCGTTTCTTTGGCATAGTCGGTGCGCAATTTATGTGCGGCCCTTAATTAGAATCGTACTTTATGATTCCGATGATTAAGGATCAAACGATCAGGGCAGATGGAGTAGTTGGCCCGGATGGTTTCCCTTAATTAACGTGCCAACTTCAGCGATAACGCAGTCCGGTGTGTGCGCGTCCCCGTGGGCCCGGAACGAGTTTCTACGCCGTCGCCGCCGCCCCCCACCTCCCGGGGGGCGGTTGGCCGTTTTATATACGTACGACCCTGCGTCAACACGGTAACCGCACACATTCGTACATGTCCTGCGAGCGCTCTGCAGGCGATAAATTCATTAGGACAGGAGAATGGGATATGACTGTTTCAAAGTTTATTACTTATATTATGTTTTAATAAATACCAACAACAAAACAACAAACAACTCTTACCGGTTTCCCGCAAAATGCAAAGAACTGCCTTAATATTTTATTTTTGCGCCATTTTCCACTCTTTCGACTATAACTATTTTTAATTATTTTTATTTTCCGAATACAGCACTGCTGTATAAAGAAGGAATTGTTTCCGCAAAAAAAATACGAATTACTAATTTTTTTTTAAATAAATATTAGCCAAAACCCCAGTGGCTAGAGGCGTCATCATACTGAGCATTGGGTAGCCTGAATTCGAACCCATTTTCGCGAATCACTTTCACAATTTGTCAGAGAGTTTTTGTGAAGTTATTCCTGGTGATTAAACTCCTCTGAGCATCTTGCTACACCTGCGGAAAAGTCTCACGTTTGATAGCCCTATAAAGATAGAAGTTTGTAAGCTAAATTTGATTTGATACTAATCAAATTTAGAAACAGATACACCAATTTGAGGGCAATTTCAAGAAACGCCTTTCACAGTTTTTCAGATATTTTCTATAAATTCTATGAACATTTTTGTTCATGCATAAACAAACTAATGCACGATTTTTTGAAGAACAAAAATTTTCATAGAATTCATAGAAAATCAAATATTATGTAAATTGTTGATTTTAAAAAAATGGTGCTTAAACAAACTAATGTACGATTTTTTGAAGAACAAAAATATTCATAGAATTCATAGAAAATCAAATGTTATGAAAAATTTTTGTTCTTCAAAAAATCGTTCATTAGTTAGTTTATGCACGATTTTTTTAAGAACAAAAATTTTCATAGAATTCATAGAAAGTCAAATGATATGAAAATTATTGTTCTTCAAAATAAACGTGCATAAACAAACTAATGCACGATTTTTAAAAGAACAAAAATTTTCAGAGAATTCATAGAAAATCAAATGATATGAAAATCAAATGATATGAACATTTTTGTTCTTAAAAAAATCGTGCATAAACAAACTAATGCCCGATTTTTTTAAGAACAAAAATTTACATATAATTCATA
The DNA here is from genome assembly GCA_963942505.1 of Lordithon lunulatus. Classification (NCBI taxonomy): domain Eukaryota; kingdom Metazoa; phylum Arthropoda; class Insecta; order Coleoptera; family Staphylinidae; genus Lordithon; species Lordithon lunulatus. Next base: position 58,708,330 of record OZ012668.1, on the reverse strand, counting down.
GAAAATCAAATGATATTAAAATTTTTGTTCTTCAAAAAAATCGTGCATAAACAAACTAATGCACGATTTTTTTAAGAACAAAAATATTCATAGAATTCATAGAAAATCCAATGATATGAAAATTTTTGTTCTTAAAAAAATTTTCATAGAGTTTATAGAAAATCAAATGATATGAAAATGTTTGTTCTTCAAAAAATCGTGCATCAACAAACAAATGCCCGATTTTTTGAAGAACACAAATTTACATAGAATTCATAGAAAATCAAATGATATAAAAAAATTTGTTCTTCAAAAAATCGTGCATAAACAAACTAATGCACGATTTTTAAAAGAACAAAAATTTTCATAGAGTTCATAGAAAATCAAATGATATGAAAATTTTTGTTCTTCAAAAAATCGTGCATAAACAAAATAATGCACGATTCTTTTAAAAACAAAATTTTTCATAGAATTCATAGACAATCAAATGATATGAAAATTTTTGTTCTTCAAAAAATCGTGCATAAACAAACTAATAATGATTTTTTGAAGAACAAAAATTTTCATAACATTTGATTTTCTATGAATTCCATGAAAATTTTTGTTCTTCAAAAAATCGTGCATAAACAAACTAATGCACGTTTTTTTTAAAAACAAAATTTTTCATAGAATTCATAGAAAATCAAATGATATGAATATCAAATGTTATGAAAATCAAATGATATGAAAATTTTTGTTCTTAAAAAAATCGTGCATAAACAAACTAATGCCCGATTTTTTAAGAACAAAAATTTACATAGAATTCATAGAAAATCAAATGATATTAAAATTTTTGTTCTTAAAAAAAATCGTGCATAAACAAAATAATGCACGATTCTTTTAAAAACAAAATTTTTCATAGAATTCATAGACAATCAAATGATATGAACATTTTTGTTCTTCAAAAAATCGTGCATAAACAAACTAATGCAGGATTTTTTTAAGAACAAATAATTCATAGAATTCATTGAAAATCAAATGATATAAAAAATTTTGTTCTTCAAAAAATCGTGCATAAACAAACAAATGCACAATTTTTTGAAGAACAAAAATGTTCATAGAATTAATTGAAAAACAAATGTTATGAACATTTTTGTTCTTCAAAAAATCGTGAATAAACAAAGTAATGCACGATTTTTTGAAGAACAAAAATTTGCATGGAATTCATATAAAATCTCTGAAAAATTGTGAAAGGCGTTTCTCGAAATTGCCCCCAAATTGGTGTTTGAACTCTAGCTCCCCAATGCTCAGACGAGATGGAATGCGCTTCCTACCACTAGAGCTACCTAGAGCTGTGTTCTTGTATGCATTTTACTAATTAATTTATAATATTTTAAATTAACTATTTTTTTTTATAGAAAAATAATAATCCGGGAGAATAATGATCCGATCCCGTATTATTAATAGTAGCACAACCATTCTTGATTGTTCACGGTTGGAGGGGTTGCTGATGCTGCTGCTACTGCTACTGCTCTCAGGCTGCCGAGGCGAGTAAAAGAAACGTAATTTTATAAACGACGTAAAAAATACAGGGGTGAAAACTTTATGATTGGATCGATGACAGGCCACGGGGGCCTGTGCACGGTGCGGTGACGATGACTTGATGGCTGATAAAGGAGCCGCCCGTCGTGACTTTTATATTTCAACGCGGAACAAGTTATAGATTTACAACCGCGTTAAAATTAAAGTCATCCCCCGCCGTCAAGAGTTTTATACATTTTTTATTTGCTGCACAGCCAGCGAAACGATGTTGATAATACTTTGGATAGCAACAGTAACTTTTCCTCGCGTAATTGTCAATGCTATAAAATTTAAGCGGGCTGCAATAACTAAGATTTTTCCAAGTAGTAAAATTGAAATAAGTATCAAGCTCTAAACCAAGTTTCCGTATAGATGATTCTAATAGTGCTGAATTTTAACTACTAGATGTAGTTAGCCGTTTAATCGAGCATAAATATTGTTCATGTTTAACAAACATATAAAAATATATTGGGCATTCATAATTGTAGTTACAACGCATTGAATGACCGGTAAGAAGCTTGAAATCTGTATTTTGTTGTGTAATTGATCAAATGGATGCCATAAAGAGCTTAAATAATACGTTTCGTATAGAAAAATAAATCAATGCAAAATCAAAACCTGATAAGATCTTAATATTGGTCATTCATAAAAAATATACGGCAGTAATTATGAATTCAAAAACTTGTATCTGCTAAATATAATTATTTGTGAGTATATTCTGAAAATTTGGTACGTAGACATACTTTTTTTTAAATAAAGTGAGTTTTACTAGTTCAAATCGCAAAATTTACATAAATATGACTATAGGCTAAAAGTAGATAGATTGAAACTCTGAAGAAGTAAAGAAAGTTCTATAAAATCATTGGCTAATAATGCGATGTTATTATTATTGCTTGATGGTAACAGTTACAAAATAAAATAAAAACATCTATCTTTAGGCCCAATTCACACATAAGCGGCGTCGGGCGGAGGCGCGGTGTAGGCGAGGTGCACAGGCGATTGACGTCGCACAAGCGATTGTAATGTCTATATGCAGTGAAGGGGTGGACATTGCACCATATGTTTACATAGAGGCGTGGAAGAGTTGTGCCTCTCGCCTCGCAGCCACCGTGTCTCAGGAGAAGAGGCTAAGACGCGGTGCTGGCACGGCTAGGGGCACGAGGCAAATGCCCGCGCCTCGTCCCTTACGTAGGCATTGCACCATATGTTTATATATAGGGGGGGGGGGGGGGGGTGAAAGCGTCGTGCCTCTCGCCGCAACGGCACCGCGCCTTCGCTTCCTATGCGTGAATTAGGCTATATCAGCCGTGAGGCTTTTCCGCCCGTCAAGGGAGCTCAGAGGAGTTTAATCACCCGGTATTTACCTTAACTTCGCAGAAAACCTCTGAAAAAGGCGATTTACGAAAATTAGATCCCCGTTGGGGATCGAAATCAATACTCAGTACGAGGAGGACGACGCCTCTTACAACTCGGCCACTGAGCTGGGTAGTTATAAAATATAAAACCTAAAATTATTATGTTTATTGGAAGTAATGTTGTTTTCTTTGTAACGTCGTCCATTCTTCTATATGAAGCTGAATAGCCTAGTAACTATTGTCAAATAATAATTTACTATTGACTTAACTTCTTCTTTATCATCAATTAAATCACTAATGACAATAAATAAGACTCTCTCCCTCACATCTAATTATAATTCTCGCATAATTCAGCACTTTGGTAAATTTACTGCGCCCCCACTGGCCCGCTGGCCGTTCGGAATTTTGGGCGCGCTCAATGGGACCGCAAAAAAGAATTGTGGCCTATATACGCGCGGACACAATATATACGCGTGTTATCGTGTGTCCGAGGCCGCATTGTGAGCATTGTTACGGGGGTGTGATTTACGGCGGCCATAAATAAACCGGCGGGGGCCGCCGTGGAGCGCGCGCGAACTCAATGATGCCCACGGCTCCGCACTTCCTGCCCCCGCTGTCGAATCGCCGCCGCCATCATCGGCCACCGCGCGTTATCATCGGCGGTCCTCATTTCCGAAAACATACAAAAAAATAAATAGAGTGGCTTGTGGAAAATAAATAACGGGCAGTTCGTTTTAGATTAGACAATTTCTTGAACGAGAGTTATATTAACCCATATAAAAGGTTAAAAATTTTAAAATTTTGTCGTTCTTGTGGTTGATTTTTACTAAAAAAAAATGTTATTATTGCTATTATTATTATTATTAAATATGGAGCTAGAAAACTGAAAAAAATATTGAAAAAAAAATCACAATAATCTTAATTGTGTATAGGGGGTGGTGCAAAAAAGCACCAATGCAGAAAGTTTCTTAATGTATTTATTCATTATAATTGCATATAAAATCGTACATAAATTATAAAAACATTTTTTTAAGCCATTAAGACCCAAAGACTGAAAAAAGTCCTTGGGTCTTAATGGGTTAAAAAAGAATGTTTGTACGATTTTATATGTAATTATAATGAATTGTTTAACTTTATAATAGCCCTATTTTAAGCAAAAAGTTAAATTCAACCCCTATTCGAAAATGTCAGATTCAGGAAATAATTATATGTACCGAAATGAGTTCAATGGGATTATATACAGTCAGTCTGTCAGTATACAAAAATAAAAATGTTGAAGATTTTATTGAAAATCTTATTTTTTGAAAATGAGCTATAACACACCACTATACATTTAATAATTTGATAACAGGCAGTAAATTCAGCTGTATAATGATATGATAAAAATCGTCCTGATTTGTATTTGTCAATAATGTCTAACTTTGCAATGGCGCAGTCGTCCGTTTGCAACACCAGTGTTCCAATTGAAAGTTTTTTCAGTCGACTTTGAGGCCTAAGTGTCTGTAGCTATGCTACCCTCCAGCCAAGCCAACTATTTAGAACTCAGTCGACTTCACATTTTATATTTGAATAAAATTTCATCCAGTTTTTTTTAAGGACTGGAACACATCAGAATGTCTCGCCTTTCATTCAATATCTCAAAAATATATCACTAACATAAGTTTGCTTCAGTATTATCTCAAAATAGACTAATCAGGCTATACGAATCTGTAGTGTATATATTTATTCTCTCATGAGAAACTAGTTTTGTAGCCGACTGAAAAATAGTGAACATTAAATATAGATGAATTCATTGGTCAATATCTCTAAAAATAGTAACTGAAAATCGATGAAAATCACCGCCGATGTTCATTATAACATCTAAATTGAGTATGCAAAAGTTCATATCGAGTAAAAAAAATCAAGAAGGAACCCATTTTTTTCTCGAAAATCACCATTTTCGCGATTTCCTTTATATTTAGTAAAATTATTACAACTGACTAGGAAACCCTATTTTTACGAGTTTCAGCCCTTTGAGGTTACTACTACAATTAGTATAAACCTCAAAGGTTGCAACAATCAGCAAAAATAACTTATTGAAGTAAACGATACCTTATTTCTGATTGTTGCAACCTTATCCATTCAAGATTATTTTAGAGAAAATGTTTCTCTCCCCTAATAGTTTTACAATAATATTTGCTTGATTAGAATAAGTACAAAGAATTCAATAACAAGAAAAATACTTGAAATCACCCCTGAAATCATTAGTAAACGTTGCAAGTTACAAAAAAAAATCCCTTTATGTAAATTCTCTATATAACATGAATATTAATCTTTCAGAGAGAGATTAACATTATTGTCATTACAAACTTTTTTTTGCTTTCATGCCGGCTCTTTTTACCCCCCAGCCGCCCACGCGGTCTACATTTTAAATTTATACAATTCTCCTAATGGCCAGACCCCTGCGGACACACAAAAGGGTTCCCATCCCAAACGACCCCATTTGTATGTTAAGTAAATATTTTACTTTCTTATTAACAACGTTCGCGAAATGAAAGCCGTTAAAATCCTCGGTCTCGGTTGATTTTAGTTGAAAAGAAAAATGCGCTGCGGGGCCGGGGGGTGGTGTGATATGATGAAATTGTTTACTGCGTTCTCCCTCGGTTTTGCTTATTAGCGTCCGCGATTCATCCGTTTCAATTTGCATTAGGGGCGGGCCGGGCTGGTTAGCAGGACGCGCGGGCTACTTACGACTGGCGAGAAGGGTGGATGGTGGTAATTGTGAGAAATGGTTGTATTGATTGCCGGCTCGCATGCGGCGAGGGTGTTGAAATCGGGGCGAATGGGGGGTGGGACTTTGATTCATAATCTGTCAATGTCGCAGCTCAGTTGCAAGGGAATGAATAATAAATGCAGTATGTGAGATGTAATAGAAAAATTGATGTTTGATTGAGAACTTCATTTCAACTCAATTTCATTTCGGTTTGGACGGAAATATTGGTGTATTGTTTTCTGCAGTATAGGTCGTTTTAGACAAGACAATTTCTTAGCTCAAAAGTTGTTCAAGAAATGAATTCATATATCCTCCTCCCATACAATTTGTCCTTGACAAATAGAACGCATTATATTTTTCTATTCGATCTACCATCCAATTCAATATTTCAAATAATTTGCTGTGTGATACGAGATAATTTAGATTGTCTCGCATCTTGACTAACTTTTGAGTCAAGAAATTGTCGTGTCTAAAACGATCTTAACATAAGATGCAAATGTCTAAAGCAGTGATTCTTAAGATTTTTAGTCAGGGAGTACTTTTGATTATAAGAAAATCCCGCGGAGCACCAAAATAATCAAAGAGTCAATCACATAGAAGAGATAGCCAACATTCAATTTCGGCCTTTAAAATTTCCCGGATGCCCTTAGGATGGCAGAGAGAACACTAGCCAAAAGAATATGGAGAGCAAAAATTAAAAACAAGAAAAAAGGAAGACCAAGACAAAAATGGGATGAAGCTATATCGGAACTATTCGAAAGAAAACGAAAAAACTGGAAGGAAGCAAAAGAACTGGCAATAAATAGAAGAGAATGGAACATTTTTATAAAATAATAGAGGAAAATTCTAATCTTTACACCACACTGTAGTAGAAAAGGCCAGCGGATATATATATATAAAATTGCAACAATTTCGCGATCAATTAACATCGTCAATTACCATATGGGTACGCATTGTTAATTGATGTGGTATCGCCAGATGACGTTAAACTTTCTCTCTAGAGAGATTTTTCTATCAATTTTTTTTAATCGCGATCGATATGATATTTTGTATACACAATTAGATGAACATCGTAGGTGATTTTAATCAATTTTCAGTTACTATTTTTTAGAGATATTTACGAATGAATTCATCTGAAAACGAATGTTAACTATTATTCAGTCAGCTATAAAAGTAGTTTCTCGTGAGAAAAAAACTCTATGCTATACAGATTTCTATAGCCTGATTAGTCTATTTTGAGATAATAATGAAGAATACGTATGTTAGTAATATATTTTTTGAGATATCGAATGAAAGCCGAGATCGTAATTTTCGCAGTTTTTCAGCCTAACTAGATGAAAAAAATTACATTCATTTCAATAGACGGAATTTAAATATAAAATTTGAAGTCGATCGAAAAAACAGAAAATTTCGGCACAAATCTATATTTTCAGGATTTTTCAATCAATATGGAAAAACTTTGCGGAGAAAGGTGGGGTGGGCGGGCGACCCCTACCAACCGAACTATGTCCGTCCACTATTTCAAACGACTTGAACTATGCATTACATTATTTTTCACATATATTGTTTTAATTAGTCTAAAATTAATAAATGACATTAATTTAATCATAAAAAATAACGGATAATAGTGTAGTGCATAGTTCAAGTCGTTTGAAATAGTGGACGTGCATAGTTCGGTTGGTAGGGGCCGCCCGCCCACCCCACCTTTCTCCGCATAGTTTTTCCATAGGATAACACTCTTCTTGGAATAGTTTAAACAATATAAAACATATATATCCAATGATAAAACTATGCGAGTGAAGGTGAAGTGGGCGGGGGGTCCCTACCAACCTGACTATGCCCGTCCACTATTTCGAACGACTTGAACTATGCACTACACTATTATCCGTTATTTTTTATGATTTAATTAACGTCATTTATTAATTTAAGACTAACTAAAAAATATATGTGAAAAATAATTTAATGCATAGTTCATGTCCATTTGTTAATTTACGCCTAAGTCGTAAAAAAAGTGAGAAATAATGTAGTGCAAGTCATTTGAAATAGTGGACGGGCATAGTTTGGTTGGTAGGGACCCCCCGCCCACCCCACCTTCACTCGCATAGTTTTATCATTGGATATATATGTTTTATATTGTTTAAACTATTCCAAGAAGAGTGTTTTCCTATGGAAAAACTATGCGAGCAAAGGTGGGGTGGGCGGGTGACCCCTACCAACCTGACTATGCCCCTCCACTATTTCGAACGACTTGAACTATGCACTACACTATTATCCGTTTTTTTTTTGATTTAATTAACGTCATTTATTAATATTAATAAAGACTAATTAAAAAAATATATGTGAAAAATAATGTAATGCATAGTTTATGTCGTTTGAGATAGTGGACGGGTATAGCCAGGTTGGTAGGGGCCACCCGCCCACCCCACCTTTGCTCGCATAGTTTTTCCATAGGATAACACTCTTCTTGGAATAGTTTAAACAATATAAAACATCTATATCCAATGAAAAAACTATGCGATCGAAGGTGGGGTGGGCGGGGGGCCCCTACCAACCAAACTATGCCCGTCCACTATTTCTAATGACTTGAACTCTGCACTACATTATTTCTCACTTTTTTTACGACTTAGGCGCGTAAATTACCAAATGAAATTAATTGAATAAAATATAAATTAATGGATAATAGTAGAGTGCAGAGTTCAAGTTATTTGAAATAGTGAACGGGCATAGTGAGGTTGAGCGCGAAAATACGAAAGAAAAAAACATGTACTATCCTTATTTTATCAAAAAAAATTAGATACATAGTCTACAAATTAATCGATGATATATTATTGATTGAATTTGTTATGAATTCGCTTTTAAACGAGCTTATAGTTCAATACAAGTTCCTCTAGTAAACTTATTGCGATTACTTTTTAGTATCACTGTATCATTCTATTAAATGTGTATCGTCTCCTCCGCAGGGTGACATTTTCCGCGTGTACATATTTGCAATTTGCACGGGGGCCGCCCGGTCTCCCTCAAAGTTCATTAAACTTCATAAGGTGCGCCGCACACAGCGCCCACATCCCTCCCGTCCGCATAATTACTTTTCGCAGCGTAAATATCGCCGCCGCCATTCTTCAGCCCGCCCCCTAATCCCTTCGGTGGCGAAATTATTCATGCGACCGCCTGAAAAATGCAAAACTTAATTCGGGCTAATTCGATTTCCAACCATCGTCGTCCGAAACGACGGGAATCCAATCAGTTATTTAGCGCCGTAGCCGTCGCCGCCACCGCCGCCGCAGGGATAATTATCAATTTGTAACGGAGACAGGTTCAATGCGGACGAATTAAATCGTAGCAAATAAAAATTGCTTGATTTGTGAGGCTCACGGGGGTGGCTCGGTAAATATCGAACTAAATTGGATTAGCGGGCGGTGAGGAATGATACTGCGACGTGGTACCGATGGAACGGCGGTGGCGGCCGCCCGCCCCCCATTTGCAAGAGCCGAACGGCAATAATTCGTCGTATTGTATCATTTCAGCTTTTTGTGTAATTCCCAAACTGTCACGGTGTATAATGTTTGACCGATAAATCGCGTTGAAGGCTTTTGTGTACCGCATCAACAATACGCCGGTGTTCAGCTAAACTGATGACCATGACACAATGGAAATCATTAATTTAACAACTGATGCCTTCGAATACATTGATAATCACCAATAGAATATATCGGTGTTGATATGCTAATTGGACATAACATCCAGCAAACATACTAAACAATATTCATCTGCAGAAAATAATGTATTTCGAGATCTATGGTTACAATGCGAGTTGTTGCACGCGTTGTCAGAGTTGATGCCCGAAATACGGATAATTGAAAAATTTGCAAAATTGTAAAAATTGACCCGGCTCAGTGGCCGAGTGGAAGAATTATTTCACACATTTAATGTTATCAAAGTATTATTCATTAAACAACTCCCGCGCTACCAATAACTCCATCTCGACATTGTTTTTCTCGAAAAAAAATTAGAAAAAACCGCACCGCATTGCTATAAATATACCTTTATCGATCATAATAACCATCCCGGTGTCAGCTTTTCCAATTATAAGAAGTAATATACCTGCGCCCGGATAAATAAACAGCGTCCGCCCCGGAGCATAATGGGAAATTCCTCCTATGCTACACGAACTCACCGCCCCCGCCGGCCAAATTAATAAGAGCAATAATAACGGTGGACAGAGATAGTTACGGACGGACACAAACAGCGGAATGATGGAAACGGTTTGGGGGGCGGGCAGCGAGTCGTCGACATCAAAAGGATGAAATCAAGCTACCCCCTAATGTTCGTATATTAAAAAGCTTCTTCCCTTTTTTTTGGTTGGGGGAACGGAAATGGAAACTTGACGGGCGGTCTACGGCAAGTGAACACTCAATTATGTTGGGGAAATAGTAATTAGTGTTATAATTAATTCAACTGAAATATACATAAATAATTGTTTGTAAATTGATTTTAGAGAGAAACAATCTTTATTCAGCTATTGGCCGGTGGTCTATACACCCTTAATTATTTTTATTTTATCATAAATTATTGTAGTAACAATAATTTCTTAGAAACGAATTGTAGGTATATTTAACAGCACAAGTACTGTCAACAAAAATTCTTATCAAGTGCTATGCTATTTTATTGGTCAAAATCAGGTATAATATACATGAAAAAGAAACCAAGAAAATAATTACTAGAACACACTACACTTTTGACTTTACTCAGATTAAAATTTAATAAAATTTTGTTTTTAAATTTAATTCCTACTAGGTAAACGAATGATGATTGTTATGGACACTACTTTAGAAATGACCGACAGTAGCATTTCGTGACTTATATAAGTAAAATGACACAGAAACCCACGGAAACCTAACAGAAACCAAACAGAAACCAAACAGAAACCAAACAGCAACCAAACAGAAAACAACCAGAAACCAAACAGAAACAAACATTGCATGCATAACATTTCCATGGGTTGAACCTTCATCTTGACCAAGCCTATAATTATTTTATATACTAAGGCTTGGTTATATGAAGACAAGGTAACTATAACCCGTGATTATATTTTTCGCTTTTCAAGGCCAAGAGAGAGAGGTACTAGAAGGACATTGTCGTCCAAAAAACTGGTCTTACCATGGAGATGTGAATGTGCACAATATATTTCTAGAAGTAAATCCTCTTTTACCTTTGATAAGTTATCGGCCCCTTTAACTTATCAAAGGTAAAAGAGGATTTACTTCTAGAAATATATTGTGTACATTCACATCTCCATGGTAAGACCAGTTTTTTGGACGACAATGTCCTTCTAGTACCTCTTTCTTGGCCTAGAAAAGCGATTCTGGAACATTCTTCTCCACCTCTGACCTACAGGCAGGTAAAAAAGAGGATCAGGTTCCAGGGTTCCTTAAGTTCGAATGGAGGTTCTAGAATCGACCTTACCTTTGTTTATAATTTATAAATGTCATATAACAAGACTTTTTGCATTTTATTTCAGTTTTAGGAGAAAATAAAACGTGTTACATAAATAATGTTATCAGGTTTTACATGATAACATGATAACATTTTACTTATTACCTCACTACTATGATCAACGCGAACTAAACAATGCATAATAAATATCAAAAATACTCTTTGCTATAAAATAGTTTATGTGTGTAGTGTTGTCAGATTTGTGAAAGTAATAACCCGAACAAAACAAGAACGAGGGGAGGACGGAATTTTGAATTAGTAGTTTCAGGGAATTTCTGTATTTATTATAAGTCATGTAAACTTTTTGATAAATTGACGAAAATGTTTCAAATAATAAACCACACAGTTAATACAAATCCGATACCCTTTAAATTCACATAATCTCACCCCGAATTTCTATCGGAGAGCACTATAATTGGACAAGGTGACCACACCGCCGTCGCCTCTCTCTCTATATCTAGCTCTGTGTATTTCCGAGAGGGGTGGACTTTGGTGGTCAATTAAAGTAAAGTGTGCGAAGGGAGCGGTCGCACACTTTACGTTACGTCGAGTCCGATTCTAACGGGCGACCAAATCGGGGCAATAACGAGCGGATCGTGAGGCGGTGCGATTTTTGAAATCTCCGCGCGGCCGTTAGCCGCAGCTTTATGGGTCCGGGGGATATCGTGACCGGGCGACGTGACTCTCCCGCTGAACCGCGGAGATGACCCCCCGAGAGCGAGAGCGCAGCACCGTTTTACCAAATTAAAAACTTTTTTAATCTTGCAAAACCATCGCTCGAATAATAGGAGAGCGATCCGAAGGCCGCGGCCGCCCCGCGCGGCGCGACCGCGATAAATCCACAACAAACCGACTTGCACCGTTATGTTTTACAGTGTGAAACACAAATACGTTTTAACACACAGAAATTGAGTTTAGAATTGCTGCGTTTTTATTTTCGACTCAATTTACGTTTATATGGCAAAATTTTGCCTCATGCACCTCTGTTTATATATGGTAACGTCCCAAATGGCTACCGACGACTGTACTGCCAGTTTATAGTCGTCGGTAGTCATTTGGGACTTTAAGGATGCTTTCACCATCGGGTTAACATAAGTCGCATGCATTTTCCAATAAATATAGACATAATTTGGCACATTCCTATATAATGATGACTAATATTTGTATAGCTGTTTGTGTTCAAAAATATTGGTAAACAAAGAAGTTAAGGTAATGAAAATGTCGCAGGCCTAATCTGGTTTAATGTTTATTTTCCTATTCATACTTGTATCAGCGCGAAATATGTTTACGCCCACGAGGACATCATCCTTAAGGCTCAGTTGTATACAGCAGTTAACTTTAGAGTTTTCAATTCGTGATTCAAACGTCACTTCTGACCACTTTATGTGTCAAAGTGGTGGTAGTCCAGTCAAACAAGATTTAAAAAAATGCTGCCATATCCTCTATATCTGAGACGAATAAAGTATTAAAAATACATCCACCCCCCATTACAATCATTACTTCGACTATCCCCCCAAACGCTTCCGACACAATACGATTTAATTCCAGATAAACTACTTTTCGTAACACAAACTTTTTCGGCTCCTCTCACTGCTCTGTGTCCTCAGCCGGGCGGCAGGCAGCGCAGTTCATTTCAGGCGGATCTTTCCGGTCCCGAGACCTCTTTGTGGGCCGCGCACACACCCGTGATGTATGTTATCGCCTAATGAAAAAGCGCCGGCCGTAATCGACTGAGGCCCCAGCCCCAGAGAACTGAAAGGCCGGAACATTATTATGCATCCCCTGCGCGAGGGAGCAGGAGGGCCTTTATCTGCTGCTACGGCGGGACGGCGGTCCATTGTGCGATCCGATAATTAGTCAAACCCAAAAATATCCCATGAAATTGAAGAACAACTCTCCTGAATGACTTCAAAGTACAGTAACAGAACAAGTAACTTCATATAAGTACCTTGACATCACAATAAGCCAATAATGTGATATTAAGAATGAAAACAATTTACGAATTGAACAAGCCGGGGAAATCTTGAGTAGACATGAAGAAAAAACATTTCGCCGGCCTAAGTTAAACTTATGTCCAAGCCTCATGGCTGAAGGATGTGAGAAGATGGCTGGGATGTACCTCAACAGCCATCCTTAGAGCGGCAGTTTCGAATACAATATTGGCCACATGAATCGTAAGAAAAAGAAATATACAAATAAATAATTTTGGAGAATTTATAAATTTCATTAATTTCCCCCATGTAAATTTTACGTCTGTATGTTATTTTTTTAATCCACGCAACGTTAATAAATTTCGAGCAGCGAGCAAATATAATATCGCGGGGCGAATTAATAATAACGCTTGAGATCTGTGTTAACTTAGCTTGAGTACACACGCATAATGGGAGGGTGGTTTCCAGCGGGAACGGCCTAGAGGTTTGCATGGCATTATAAGAATGGGACGGAAGACGTTGTGTTAATTTGTTGAAAGGAGATCATTTGAGGAGGGTTTCATTTAAATATTTAAGTATGTTAAAATTTTACTCAATTTAACTGTTTGTTATAATATTCACGGCAAATAATACGAGTTAAAGCAATTGGAGTTTAGTATATTTAATAAATATGAAATTTGTGTCTAGCGAATATGATAAGAAAACCAAAAAAAAATCAAGCTTGGGAAAGTTGAGAAATATTATATACCACAAATTAATAACTGTGCCATTATAATACGGAGAAGCTTCAACATCCCAAGGACTGTACGAGGGTCGATCAATAAATTGTGTTAAAAATGATGAGAGAAGTTTTTCACACTTTTTTTTTCTATTTTTCAACGTAATCATCTTCTAGTGCAATACACTTTTCTCAAAGTGTCTCCCATTTATTTAAACCAATTGGCCTTGTGCTGAACCATTTATTTTAGGTTGTATGTATCAACAAATTTAAACAACAAGAAGACTTTTACACTTTTACCAAGTTACCAAGATTTGCATAGCTTAATCTTTTTATCTGTTTTTTTTTTTAAATTTGTTGTTGCTTGAATAAAACCTTCTATATTAGATTATTAACTAATTTATGTAAACTAAAACACAAATTAATTAACAATGAACGCAGTAGCGTTCAAATTACTGTAATCTCGTGCATTATCACTTCCCCATTGGGTGGCTTTCCAACATTTGTTATTCACATTATAACGATGCTAATCTCGCCCCCCATGCTCAAACACGCTCTCGCGCGCGCGCCGCCGCCGCCGCAATATTGTGTTTTATATTAAATTTTAACAATATCTGCCGGCCCCCGATGTTGTTGCGCGATAACGCCATAACACGTATCGCAAAGTTTTATGGTAATGCGGTTGTTTATATATCGTCTGATGGATCGGCCTGACGGATGAAGATTAATCTGACACCGAACGAATGCGCGCACACACTTTATTCAGCCGCGGCTGGACGTTTCTTTTTGCGCGCCTCGCGATGGGCGCGTTTTGTATCGCGTGCGCCGCTCCCATTTCGCTTCTTCCTTCTTTTTTTTTCATGTTGCCAGGTGTGCGTGTGCATGCGACTTTCATGAAAATCATATGTGCACACACAGATGAGTTGAATGTGTGTGTGTATACAGGGGAGAGGTTTCCTTTTGATCTCCCCGGAAAACCCTTTTGCGTTTATGGAGCGCGGAATGAATGATTTATGAGGTAATGAGAATGCTACCAGGCAGATATTATATTCGTAATAATAATCATAACTTTTAAGAATGAAGAATTTGCACGATAATAGCTTTATTTAGCTTTATTTAGTTGTCTACGCTGTGTGTGAATATATTGTTATTGTTTACATTTACTTTTATACTATATTTATAATTATTTAAACATATTGTTGTCCTGTAATTGGAAAATATTTCTGTTGGACAATAAAGGCTTATTATTATTATTATTATTATTAATATATAACTAGATGATATGCCCCTCGTTGTAAATTTGACAATATACGTTGCCATAAGCAGGCGCAAATAAAATAATAAATAAAACAATAAATAAGATATTCACATTCATGAAAATAAAGAATTATTATCTATGCTCACAAAACAAGAATATTCACTTACAATTCAGATCCACATTAATTTGTGACTGCCAAAATATCTAGAACGAGCAAATCACAGTAGGTCACAGACCATAATCTGTCGCTTCAGGTGTATAAATGAGGAAGAATGGTTTAAGGATTGGATAGATGATAGCTATAGAAAATGTGATAAATATGGTCAGGATTAAGGTAAATTACGGCATTGGTTGAATGAAGACGGAGTGTGTATGGTGAAAAAGAATGTGATGAGAACGAATTAGTGAAAATAAGGAATAGTGTGTATTATTTATGCTCATAAAACAAGAATATTCACTTATAATTTAGTTCTTAGTCATATTTTATTACAATAAACAATATTATAGCAAATAATCCTTTGAAATTGACTTCTTATTTAAAAATTATACAACTAACCCCCTAGGAGGAAAGTATAATTTTTGTATATAACCACTCGAGATATTGTGTGAATTCATCCTCACTAACTGAGCTACACTGATGAGATCGAAATCTAGTTATGTAAATTGCTCGGATCTCAGGTCTTGTCTCGGGTCTCGATTCTCGGGTCTCGGTTCTCGGGTCTCGGTTCTCGGGTCTCGGTTTTCAATACCTTAGAAAACTGTTCTCGGTTCTCGTTTTTTAGTACTCGATTTCAAGTTCTGGAATCCTGAATGTTCTCGATTCTTAAAAGATCTCAATAGTCCCCATCACTACTATGGATAGGACACAAATATGTATTGTAAAAGTACTACTATATGTCTCATGCAAGATACATCAATCGCAAATGTATCAAAATACCTTGATAACATAGTTATAATTGTATTTTATTAAAAAAAAATAGTTCTAAAAGCTGGTATATTATTTATAGCATTCAAAATATAATTACATTTTTATATAAGCTAACTCATCTCATTGTGCAAAGTTATTGATAAAAATTATAAAGAAGAAAAAAATGATCAAAGTGCTTAATCCATCTCATTTCGTCTGCGTCCCTCTTGAAAACGCAATTAGCGCGACGCATATTTTTAATAAAGTGCCCGGCAATTCGTTTTCATTTAACAGATCATTTCTGCCGGCGAGAGGGGCGCGCCGCGCCGTCGACGTCGGCGTCGGCGTGTTCCGCACCCCCGGCGCGTTATAAATCGCTCGCAATTTATCTCCCGCGCAAATATAATTAATAAATATTAATTCAAAAATGCAGGAAGATTAAGTGGCTTCCCGTCCGGGTGGCGCTCCGAGCTTTATGATTTATCTACGGCCCGCCCGCGCACACCCGAGTCGACGCTTTTTTCCGAAACCATCGCCAGCCACCCCTCACACATTCACGGGCAACGCAAAATATTTCCAACAAAAAGTATATGATACAAGCCACGAATGAGAGAAAAGAAGAAACTAAAAGAATCACAATATGTTCGGAATCTAATCTACTTGAACGATTTTCAATCTTTAAAACCATCAAAAAGTCATTAAAACGTTGGTCGTTTTTGACCAAATTTTACCAAAATATGTAAAACATATGCACGTAATATTTCCAAGAAAATCAAATAATAATTTTGTAAATTCAATTTTTGGTGAATTTTTAAACATGATAAATGTACTAACATGCAGCTTTCAATCATTAAAACCCTCAAAAAGTTATTAAACCGTCGGCTAATTTTGACCAAGTTTTACAAAAATATGTAAGATACATGCATGTAATATTTCTGAGAAAATCAAATAAAAATTTTGTAAATTCAATTTTTGGTGAATTTTTAAACGCAATAAATGTACTAACATAACGATTTTCAATCTTTAAAACCCTCAAAAAGTCATTAAAACGTTGGCCGATTTTGACCAAATTTTACACAATATGTAAAACATATGCACGTAATATTTCGAAGAAAATCAAATAATAATTTTGTAAATTCAATTTTTGGTGAATTTTTAAACGTGATAAATGTACTAACATGCGGCTTTCAATCATTAAAACCCTCAAAAAGTTATTAAGACGTCGGCCAATTTTGACCAAGTTTTACAAAAATATGTAAAACACATGCACGTAATATTTTTGAGAAAATCAAATAAAAATTTTGTAAATTAAATTTTTGGTGAATTTTTAAACGCAATAAATGTACTAACATAACGATTTTCAATCTTTAAACCCTCAAAAAGTCATTAAAACGTCGGCCGATTTTGACTAAATTTTACCAAAATATGTAAAACACATGCACGTAATATTTCTTGGAAAATCAAATAAAAATTTTGTAAATTAAATTTTGGGTGAATTTTTAAACGCAATAAATGTACTAACATAACGATTTTCAATCTTTAAAACCCTCAAAAAGTCATTAAAACGTCGGCCAATTTTGACCAAATTTTACCAAAATATGTAAAACATATGCACGTAATATTTCGAAGAAAATCAAATAATTATTTTGTAAATTCAATTTTTGGTGAATTTTTAAACGTGCTAACTGTACTAACATGCGGCTTTCAATCATTAAAACCCTCAAAAAGACATTAAAACGTCCGCCGATTTTGACCAAGTTTTACCAAAATATGTGAAACACATGCACGTAATATTTCTGAGAAAATCAAATAAAAATTTTGTAAATTAAATTTTTGGTGAATTTTTAAACGCAATAAATGTACTAACATAACGATTTTCAATCTTTAAAACCCTCAAAAAGTCATTAAAACGTTGGCCGATTTTGACCAAATTTTACCAAAATATGTAAAACAATTGCACGTAATATTTCGAAGAAAATCAAATAATAATTTTGTAAATTCAATTTTTGGTGAATTTTTAAACATGATAACTGTACTAACATGCAGCTTTCAATCATTAAAACCCTCAAAAAGTTATTAAACCCTCGGCCAATTTTGACCAAGTTTTACAAAAATATGTAAGATACATGCATGTAATATTTCTGAGAAAATCAAATAAAAATTTTGTAAATTCCATTTTTTGTGAATTTTTAAACGCAATAAATGTAGTAACATAATGATTTTCAATCTTTAAAACCCTTAAAAAGTCATTAAAACGTTGGCCGATTTTGACCAAATTTTACCAAAATATGTAAAACATATGTACGTAATATTTCGAAGAAAATCAAATAATAATTTTGTAAATTCAAGTTTTGGTAAATTTTTAAACGTGATAAATGTACTAACATGCGGCTTGCAATCATTAAAACCCTCAAAAAGTCATTAAAAAGTCGGCCAATTCTGACCAAGTTTTACAAAAATATGTAAGATACATGCATGTAATATTTCTGAGAAAATCAAATAAAAATTTTGTAAATTCCATTTTTTGTGAATTTTTAAACGCAATAAATGTACTAACATAATGATTTTCAATCTTTAAAATCCTTAAAAAGTCATTAAAACGTTGGCCGATTTTGACTAAATTTTACCAAAATATGTAAAACATATGCACGTAATATTTCGAAGAAAATCAAATAATTATTTTGTAAATTCAATTTTTGGTGAATTTTTAAACGCAATAAATGTACTAACATTGCGGCTTTCAATCATTAAAACCCTCAAAAAATCATTAAAACGTCCGCCGATTTTGACCAAGTTTTACTAAAATATATAAATCACATGCATGTAATATTTCTGAGAAAATAAAATAAATATTTTCTAAATTAATTTTTTTTTGAATTTTTAACGCAATAAATGTGCTAATATTGCGGCTTTCAATACATAAAATCCTCAAAAAGTTTTTAAAGCGTGGGCCGATTTTAACCAAGTTTTACCAAAAATATGTAAATTACATGCATGTAACATTTCTGAGAAAATGATATCAAAATTTTGTCAATTCCATTTTTTTTGTAAATTTTTAAATGCGATAAATGTACTAACATTGCGGTTTTGATCATTAAAACCTTCAAAAAATCATAAAAACGTGGTCCGATTTTGACCATGTTTTACCAAAATATGTAAAACACATGTAGTTAACATTTCTGAGAAGAGCAAATAAAAATTTTGTAATTTCCATTTTTTGTGAATTTTTATACGCAATAAATGTGCAAAACATAACGGTTTTCAATAATTAAAACCCTCAAAAATCATTGAAACGTGGATCGATTTTGACCAAATTTTACCAAAATATGTTAAACATATGCATATAATATTTCTGAGAAAATCAAATACAAATTTTGTAAATTAATGTTTTGGTGAATATTTAAACGAAATAAATACTACCTAACATAGCGATTTTCAATCCTTGAAACCCTCAAAAAATCATTAAACCATCGATCGATTTTGACGAATTTCTACCAAAATATGTTAAATACATGAATGTAATATTTCTGAGAAAATCAAACAAAAATTTTGTAAATTCAATTTTAGGTGATTTTAAAGCCAATAATAAGTGTACTAACATAGCGGTTTTTATTCCTTAAAACCTTCAAAAAGTCATTAAAACGTGGGCTGATTTTGACCAAGTTTAATTAAAATATGTAAAATACATGTAAGCAATATTTCTGAGAAAATTAAATGAAAATTATGTAAATTGAATTTTTGATGAATTTTGAAACGCAGTGAATGTATTAACATTGTGGCTGTGTCAGTCCTTAAAACCCTCAAAAATCATTAAAACGAGGGCCGATTTTGGCCAAGTTTTACGAAAATATATAAAACACATGCATGTACTATTTGTGAGAAAATCAAATGAAAATTTTGTAAATTAAATTTTTGGTGAATTTTCAAAGGCAATAAATGTACTAACATTGCGGTCTTGGCCATAAATACTTCGGTCACGTCTCAAAAAGAGAAAGCAACAACCTAAACTAACTAATTGTTCAGCGAAAGATGGAAGGGTCTTGACCAAGAATGGGTTAACCAAAAAGATGGGCAGTTTAAATTCATGAGCTAACACCCTCCATTATAAATACAGCCACCAGAAATACTCAATGTTGAGGCCGATGGTGCGAGATACTGCGTAAAGCCACGGCCCTGCAATGAAGGAAGCCAGATCACGACTCATCTGTTAAGAGAAAAATGCGAAGAAGAATAGCTTGATACACCTCGACATGCAACGCTTCAATCGAACTATACCATTTATTTTTAGCATTGTAAATGTATATAATATACTAGCAGAAGTAAATTTATTATTATTGATCAATGCCAATAGCCTAAGATGGAGCTACTTCCAGGAAGGTGAAGAAAAGGGACGAAAAGCAACCACAGGGAAATATCTGTATAATGAAGTACGAAAACGTATAAACTTGTAAATTTGTGTTGCTTCTAGGATAACAGACAACTTCTGCATTGCACAGTAATTATTCCAGGAATTTCCCACATCTTTTATTATTATTATTATTAAATAAATCACATCCTCTCTATCATCAACAGTGATATGAACATATAACACGGTTCTGAAAACAAATAAAATTTTCATAGCCTTCACACGTGTGTTACACAATATTTTCATCAGTTATTGACATCTGGTATGCGCTGCGGGGGTGATTTACACTTTCCATTTATTGCAGGGGTTGCCTACCTCCCACCCAATTCTACTAGACACAGTAGTGCGTTCAATCGTGCGAAACATGCGTCGCATTGTTACGGAATTCCGGGCCCTTCAAAGTAAATATTAATTTGACGCATGTCATTAATAATGAACACGATTCCCACGCGGCGCCGAGCCACAAACGTACGGAAATGTGTGCAATGTGTTTGCTGGCAGCGGCCTTTATGCTAATTAATTAACAAATATTTGTTAAATAGAAGGCGAATTCTCGTGGTCGCCAGTTCAATTGAAGACTTCCAACGGGTAATTACTATGTTGCCGTGGGCGACGCGAATGTACAAAATCAATCCCTTGATGGTTATTAGTTAATAAGTTGATTGAAGTATTTATACTTATATTTCAAGCAACGGTACTATAAAAAGTTAAAGGTCGTTTTAGACAAGACAATTTCTTGACTCAAAAGTTAGTCAATATGCGAGACAATCTAAATTATCTCGTATCATACAGCAAATTATATGAAATATTGAATTGGATTACCATTGAATGGAAAAATATAACGCGTTCTATTTGTTAAGGACAAATTGCATGGGAGGAGGATATATGAATTAATTTCTTGAACAACTTTTGAGCTAAGAAATTGTCTTGTCTAAAACGACCTTAAATTGTCTTGTATCATACAGCAAATTATTTTAAATATTAAATTGTATGGTAGATTGAATAGAGAAATATAACGCGTTCTATTTTTCAAGGACAAATTGTATGGGAGGAGGATATATGAATTCATTTCATGAACAATTTTTGAGCTAAGAAATTGTCTTGTCCAATGGTCGTTTTAGACAAGACAATTTCTTGACTCAAAAGTTAGCCAAGATGCGAGACAATCTAAATTATCTTGTATCATACAGTAAATTATTTGAAATATTGAATTGGATGGTACATCGAATGGAAAAATATAACGCGATCTGTTTGTTAAGGACATATTGCATGGGAGGAAGATATATGAATTCATTTCTTGAACAACTTTTGAGCTAAGAAATTGTCTTGTCTAAAACGACCTTAAAACGACCTTAATATGCCATATATGCAACAAAGAACGAAGGAAAAAAGAGGCTGCTCCCCTCATAAAACGAACAGATTTTTGAATTGTGATGAGATCAGATGTGAGAAAACGTATGTTAGTAATTTCTGCAATATTGTCGATTTTGGTGTGGAAATGAAGCACATCACTCGCTTAAAATGTGTGTGATTGTTAACATAAAATGAAGAATGAATATTATTTGGAAACTACTCCATCCAAATAATATTCATCATAACTACGGTTTCTGTTTTTCACACATAAAACGCGTATTAGGGGGGGAAATGTTTTCTTCGTCGGGTAGCGCGTATAGTGTAAACACGTGTGTGTATTGGGTCGGTCGTTCATCAGCCCCTATCGCACGTGCCGAGTGCCTCTCGCCTTCCAGATTCCAAGCACTCAATCGGTAATGGATGGTTATTGTTATAATACCGCACTATCTCATATTTACGAGCGCCCGCAACAAACTCACTGTTTACCGAAAATCTTTTGTCTCTAGCCAACCCCGGCAATAAATAAATATATAAATTCCAATTTTCGGCCATTCATCAGCTGCCGAATTAGCCCCGCTGTTTCGGCGGCGTCACGCGCCGCTGCCGTATCAATTTTGTTGTCGCTGCAAATAAATCCCGGCGCGCTAGGTTTATTTATTTAAATTGGAAACGGATAAAATATGATAAACTTGGCAAATCTAATAACGCCGGGGCCCCCCATATAAATATCCCGGCCGGACGACGATAAGCCGCCGGCTTCAGTGGCCTACACGAAAAATATATTTGTCCGGCCGGCCGCCGCCGCCGCCGCCCCTCGCGGCGGAATTGGATTAGATCCGTTTTAGAAACAAGACAGACATATACACACAGAGACACACACACAAAAATAGCAACATGGTTTAACGTGTATCACATGCTAAACGACTGCGAGGGAAAATAAAATGAAACATGGAGTTTCGGCTTGATTTGGGGGTTTTTATATAGGACTTTCTGATTGTATAAGATGACATACAAGTCACCATTGGAGGTGGGCATGTATTTAACTTATTTTTCTACTATATATTATGTATACTATATATATATATATATATATATATATATATATATATATATATATATATACTATATATACTACCTAATTGGATTTCATATGCTAAAGCAATGTGTGTGAGTAAACTGCAGTCTGGATGTCGTTTTAACTTAAAGACTATATACAAGAGGACCACTTTAAAAGAGTACGGAAAGAGCATGAATAAAGACAAGACTAAGGTCATGGTAATAAGAGAAAACCAAGAGAAAATAAGTATAGAAATGGAGGGGGAAATTATAGAACAAGTGGAGGTATTTAAATATCTGGGAATACCGATAGAGACGACGGGGAAACAAGACATAGAGATCAACAACAGGGTAGAAAAAACAATGAAGGTGTATCATGTATGAACAAAAAATTCATAAGCAAAAATGAAATAACAAGAGAAACAAAGATAAAAATATATAAAGCTATAATAAGGCCTATATTAACATACGGATGCGAGACATGGACATTAAATAAGGCACAAAAGAGCAAAATACAAGCAGTTGATGTTGATGAAATATATGAGGAGAGTTAGACAAAAGGACAAAATGAGGAATGAGGATATAAGAAGAGAACTAAATGTAACGCCGACAATAAAATACATAGAGGAAAGACAATTAGAATGGTGGGGACATATAATTAGGATGGCAGAGACAGCACCAGCCAAAAGAATATGGATAGCAAAAGTCAAAAACAAGAAAAAAGGAAGACCAAGAAAAAAATGGGATGAAGCTATATCGGAACTGTTAGAAAGGAAAGGAAAAACTGGAAGGAAGCAAAAGAACTGGCAATAAATAAAAGAGAATGGAAAAAATGTATAAAAGAATAGAGGAAAATTCAAGGTTTACACCACACTTACATAGGATAAAACTCTTCTTGGAATGGTTTAAACAATATAAAATGTATAAATTGAAAAAACTATGCGAGCGACGGTGGGGTGGGCGGGTGTCCCCTACCAACCAAACTATGCCCATTCACTATCTCAAATGGCTTGAACTCTGCACTACACTATTATCTATAACTTTCTATAAGTCAGTCAATTTCATTTATTAATTGAGACTTCATTTAAAAATATATAGGGAATAATGTACTGTAGAGTTTAAGTCATTTGAGATAGTGAATGGGCATTTGGTTGGTAGGGGCCACCCGCCCACCCCACCGTCGCTCGCATAGTTTTTTCAATGGATACATTTTATATTGTTTAAACCATTCCAAGAAGAGTGTTATCCTATGTAAAAAAGTATGCCAGCGAAGGTGGGGTGGGTGGGTGTTCCCCACCAACCAAACTATGTCCATTCACTATCTCAAATGACTTGAGCTCTACAGTACATTATTCCCTATATATTTTTAAATGAAGTCTCAATTAATAAATGAAATTGACTGAATTATAGACATTTCGCGGTAAATTCAAATATTATTGCGATAGAGCCAGAGGATTTGTATATTTAGCAGCGCGACAATATTGGGTCGTGAATTAGCAGCAAATTTAAATCTGCTCTAATGTTATATATACAATGTATAACTACAATAAATAAAATTCTTTTTAAATTTCTGAATCTTCAGTACAGAAAAGAATATGCATAGGGCAGCACTATTACAAAAAGCGAGATGCCTAGTTTAACATGCAATTTAAATCAGTTAGTGACAAATCAATTACAACGCCTGTCTCTTAAATTACTATTAAATTTTTTCAAACTAATTATTGATTAAAAATTAAATCATGGAATAACTTTTTAATATGACCTTTCCACCCGACTACTTATTACCGACTTATAAAACAATTCCCTAACCGCCATCCCGCTCCCTGTTCTGCTTAAATTTTCCTTTGCCATTACTTTACGTCAAGATCGCATTAAGGGGTGAGTTACGAGCGGGCGGAGGTTTCACTTCCGTAATAGTTTGCGCAAACTAAAACGAGCTAAGCCTATTAGCGTCCAGAAATATATTAAACTTCTTGACCTGAACTTTGTGTGTGTGTGTATGTACGAAGAAGCCAGAGCACCTACAGGGTGGCCGTGGTGGTGGGCTGCACCGTTGCATAGGGGCTGCTGCGGGCTTATATGTGTGCGTGTATTGATCGGCCCACATCCCTCGCTTTGATCGAGACAAATTAGGGCCTTGAGGGATTAATTAGCGCCGGGCGCGCAACGTGCTTGTTATTAATAAAAGTCAATGAGCGTTGACTTGGGTTTATGAAAAGTTGGGATGCTTTGATGCGATACTGTTTGTAGGTGGTGCGCTGGCAAAGGATTGAAAAGTTGATAAATTGGTAAGGTGATATTTTTCATGAGGGGTTTTACTCGTTTGATCTAGTGTGGTCGCTTTATGTGTGTTTTATATTGAGATTTATGAACGTTCGACATTTATTACACGTCCTTTGCTGTATTTGTCAATTTTGATTATGAAATATGAATTTATATATGAACTTGCTTAGAGTATTTAAAATTTAATTTATATATAAGTTGTATGTTTCGCTTGGGTCACATTTTCCATATTTTGCCATTTGAAATTTTTTTACAGAATTTATAATGAGAAAGTTGTAGTACAAAATCGAATTTCTAATAAAATTCTGACAGATTTTGCGAAAAAACAGTAACAAAAAACCTCCTAACATCAAATTGTAGGCCTTAACTTTTTCTAGATTATACAAATGAATCATCTTTATAGGATCTATTATTTATATGACCAATAACTATCAACTTCACGTGTCTATAGTCACCACTTTCATGCCACTGCAGGCACTATAGGAGAGAAGAGTGGTTTCTTCTCTGCTATAGTGCTAGCAACGGGCTCTACAGGTGGACCTACAGTTTAACCTAGATTC
This sequence comes from Lordithon lunulatus, assembly GCA_963942505.1. Taxonomy (NCBI): domain Eukaryota; kingdom Metazoa; phylum Arthropoda; class Insecta; order Coleoptera; family Staphylinidae; genus Lordithon; species Lordithon lunulatus. The sequence continues at coordinate 58,682,720 of OZ012668.1, read as the reverse complement.
CGAACCACTGGAGTTTCATAATTATTCATATTCTATATACAGCTCGTATTAGGGCAAATCACGTCTCGAATAAAAGACAAGTTAGTACATGATTGTCCATAGTATGAGTTGAACATATCACATGAACAATTGAAACCAGAAACTTTTTCAAATTTCTTGACGAATCTAGTACAATGTAATTCATGCTTAATAATGTGATACAAAATTTCACTCATTTCTTTCATTAAAATTTTAAATATATATATATATATATATATATATATATATATATATATATATATATATATATATATATGTATATATATATATATATATATATATATATATATATATAATTTCAATCTTTTGAAACATTTCTGCGATAAAATGCACGTAGATATGAATTTTATTTCATTATATATTATTTAGAAGCTTAAACCACAGCTAATCAGAACCACAGCAATAGATAGTACCTATCACTAGTAAAAATAATTAATTAACACCCCTTTTCCAGTAATAGCTTTAATTATAATTTGACTCAACCATACCAAATTAGTTGACAATTACCATTGGGATTAAGACGCACTAGGGGGGTTAGTAAGGCATATTGAGGGGAGCCTATGTTTGCGAGCGGATTCCTTTCCGAAATGGAATCCATTGTAGTCCGCACTGCCGGTTCCCTTTGATGGCTCGAGTGGCGGCTGCACTCGAGTCGGAAAACCCGCGGTCAGGTGTTGACAGTGCACTCGACAGGACACGCTCCTCGCCGCCACCACGCGCACGTCCTATTCAACCACCCTCTAATGCGGCACTGGCAAATAATGCTTTTCCCCGAAAATCTTACTCACCACCAAAAAAAAAACTGTATGCAAAGACATGCTGACAATAAATGTTTGTGGTAAAATAGATTGCTGAATGGTCTCAAACAAGTGATATTACGGAAATGATATTTTCGATGGAGACAGAATCCGCCAGGTTGGGACTAAGAGTGAGTGAAAATAATAACACATAAAATAAATACAAGTACAATCAAAACAAACAACCACCTTGCAACAAACAAACAAGTTCATGATTACAACACAAAAAGAAAAAGTGACATTCACCTAACAAAGAATAAAATTATAGGGTGCTAGTTTTATTCTTTCTTAGGTCCAATTCACACATAAGCGGCGAGGCACAGGCGCGACTTCGCACAGGCGATTGTGATGTCCATATGCAGTGAAGGGGTGGACATGTGTACATAGAGGCGGCGTGGAAGAGTTTCGCCTCTTCGCCTACCGTGTCTTAGGCGAAGACGCGGTGCCGGCGCGGCGAGAGGCACGAGGCAAATGTCCGCGCCTCGTCATCTAAGTGGGCATAGCACCACATGTTTATATAGAGGGGGCTTGAAGCGTCGTGCCTCTCGCAGCGCCGGCACCGCGTCTTCGCCTCTTCGCCTAAGTCACGGTATGTTTGAATTGTGCCTTAGGTGAATGTCACTTTTTCTTCTTGTATTGTAGTTGTAGTAATAAAAGTCTTATAACAAACAACTCATATATTCCAATGAGTTGTTTGTGATGAACAAGCTACCAAAATATATTAAAGACATCAAGGATATCAAAAAAGTTAAGAGAGAGTGCAAAAAACACATAAAAAGTGAAAGTACGCAACAATTAACCATCTAACCAACCATTCAAGATAAAGGACAATGGAAGCAGTTTTCTAAACCAAGCAGACGGACGAGCCCTTCACCTAGGACAGAAAATAACTATAGACGAATACAACTTTGAAATAGTACAATTATTCAAATGCTTACTAGTTAGTAGTTATTGTATTTGTTACAATTCTGTATCTGGCTAACGACCTTTAGAACTTTCTATCATATGTTAGTGTATGTATTTCTGAATGTTACGACTTCTACTTTTGAAAATCATCCCTAAGTTTTTTTAAATATCGTTAATTGTCATGTTTTAATATTTACTGATATTTCAATAAATGTCCACTATTTACTGTAGCCAATAGTATACTCAATTGAGAGCGCTAGCAGACTATAATAATGTATAGTGCCCAGCATTTAATTTGGGGTATAAATTGCGCCGGTTTTACTGCGGGGGCGGCCATGTAAAAATTAAAGCCCTATTAAAATAGTCGCGACGTTAATCTAGAGGTATATAAAAGCTCCCGGGCACGAGAGCGATTTTTAGTGTCTATAAATTACCGTCTTTATTTGTTACACGTTTAATGCCTGTTGGATGCCGCCGCCGCCCCCATGTCTTGGATTAATACGGTCGCCTCGCCATTAGCGCGCCCACCCCGCTTACGGAATTAATAGGGCGGCTTATGCGCAATTTTTATCCGATACTAGCGGGGACTGCGGAGGGTGGGTTGTTTTGGATAATATAAATCGCCTTCCGTGACTCCGGCGGCGGCGGGCGCTAATTTTTCTTCGCGTTAGTGATAGATGCGCGCGGCCGATAATGCGCGCCCGTCAAATGGAAAAATATTCAGCCCTGCCCCCACACCGCCGCCCGTAAAATGTTCGTGTCTAATGGAATTGGATTTTATATAATGATAAACAACCGTGTTTGTTCTTATAACGATACACTTGGGGTGATTCACGCGCGCATCGCGTTTTTTTTTTCTCTCCCGCTTGTTCCGTGCGGCGACCAATCAATATTGTTATTTATGCCTGCGCCGGTAATGAAATTATTTATGCGGCGGGATGGTAATAATTCAGCAAGGCGGGTGTTTTATTAATTAAGGCTTGTCTTTTTAATAACTGACAGTGTGGCGTGTAATTATATAGACTCGAACACGGTGCTTCTGAAACTTTTTGGCACTCGACGTCTTTTTGCGCTTAAAAATTTCAGAGGACCCCCTTAAGAAAGGGCGTATGTAGAAAAACATCCCTAATGATCTGTAATTAATTTTTTCGCAATCCAACTTTGAGAATCATTGTGAGCAGTGATTCTCAAAGTGGGGATACTAATTCCTAAGGGTACAAAAGTACAAAATATAGCCTTCTAAAATTAATAATGCAGGGCAAGATAGAGGGTCGCCGTAGTCCAGGACGAAGGAAATGCTTCTGGTTAAAGAACATAAGGGACTGGACTGGTCTAGACTCCCACCCTTTGTTAAGAACGTCACAAGACCGTGCAGAATTTGCCATGATTGTTGCTAACCTTCAGTAATGCAGAAGGCACCTAAAGAATTAATTTTCATGAGCTCATTGCTTATAATACCTCTAACTCGAGTAATAGTGCTTGATTATAAATAAAAATTGACATGTATATTGAAAACAAGTTATTTAACGACCATACAATTACAAAAAATTAATTATTTACTTATTAGTTTTAGAACTAATCATCATGCAGGTGGTTTTAGTTAGTAAATAATTAATTTTTTTGGGATATGTGGCCGATTTTACTACTCGTTCAAAATCCAGGTAGCTCAACATAATTTATGTGCTTGTGTTAATTCTGTAATTTTACACAATATTTTAGATAAATCCAGCAATTTCAATTAACTATGGTAGTATTATATAAATGGACTGTAATATAAATCCTGCCTATGTGTAACACAATTACGTTCTGTTTTATGTGTTAAATTTCCTCTATTTCGGACACGGATATCGCCTCAGTTACGTTCGGAAGGGTGTACAAATTTATAATTTAGTTTTGTTTTATGGCCCCCGGTCACGGACCCAGTCTTCGCCGCCGCCCAGCACGGTTCCGTGATTTAATACAGTTTTAATAGATTCCAAAGTTCTGCCGAAGCCGGTCAGTTTATGGCCGCGCCAGACGAATCCGGGGACGGGATATAAAATGACCGCTCGACGTAAATCCCGAAAACGCGGAAAAAGCGCTTGTTGGGCCGCGCGTCTGGAGCCCTTAATAGCGGTAATTATTTAAGCCCCTATCGTGTCTGATCTTGTCGTTGCGCTCCGGGACTGAGTTATTGTTGTTTACGTGCCCTTTTTCCAAACCCGCCTCTCTTTCACGGGCAATTAACCGATCGAAATAGCGTCGTGGGTGCTTTTTTTCTCGCTCTCTCCCCCCTTAGCACCTGTGGATGGAAGGTGCGGCCACCCGTTTTCTGGAGAATTATCGGTTGTGGGTAAAGCACCGCAGGAAGTGATACGCTGTACACAACACCGGCCTGTCGCGATCACGATTTGCATTCCGCATGAACTGGCTCTCTCTGGCCACTGTTCGTGCGAATTAACGGTGTTTCCGAAGAAATCTACTGATGGTGTGATTGGCGTGTCGTGGGCAAGATTTGTGATTCCTGCAAAGCTCGCCTGGCGAAGGAAAAAGTGTGGCTAATGATGGTGTTACAAGTATTTATATATAATCACTACCACCTCAAAATACACACAAAATACTTGACTTGTTTATAGAAGGATTAGCAAATGTTTCTATAAAAAAAAGTCAAGCCTGTTTTTGAAACCGACTAATGTTTTGTGCTCGTGTTATAAAGGCACCTTACACGGTCAATTTTCCTGTTAATATTTTAGAATAATAATATTATCAAATATTGTCAAATATTGTCAAATATTGTCAAATATTGTCAAATATTGTCAAATATTGTCAAATATTGTCAAATATTGTCAAATCTTGTCAATATATCAATATATAATATAACTATACAATAAAAATTTCAAAAATGTTAAAAATGTAAAAAAAGTGAAAAATGTGAAAATGTTGTTTATGCATTTCTAAATTCTTTCCACTTTTTTCTGTTCATCGCTAGTTCTCTTGCTTGCAGATATGGGAAGCAAGAACTGGAAATAAAAGAAGAAGAGGTAGACCAAGAAAAGAGTAGGACAACAGAATAGAGGAAATAATATTCAAGAAAGGAAAGAGTCATTTCCTTTCTTGAATATTATTTCCTCTATTCTGTTGTCCTACTCTTTTCTTGGTCTACCTCTTCTTCTTTTATTTCCAGTTCTTGCTTCCCATATCTGTTTTGTTTGATTATTTTTGTTTTGTTTTCTAATTAAATGTCCCCACCAGTTTAGTTGCTTCTTTTCTATATACTTTTCTATAGCTTCAATTCCCAATTCTTCTCTGATGTCATCATTTCTTATTCTGTCTCTTCTCGTAACTTGTTTTACTCCTCTGAGATTGAGCATTGAGCTATAATTTATATAAATACGGTATCAGTCTCCAGGGTAACCAGAATAAACGCCAAATAATCTTCACTAGAAAGTGGCATAAACTAATGCTTTCATGATTGTTAGAAGTTCACACCATAACCCTTGTACTATACGTGATAAAGACATTTATAATTAAAATTACCACTTTACAACCCTACTACTACATTTCCAGGCGACACTTCCTCTCTCTACATCAGTATCATTTCAACATTTCAACATTCCACCAAGCAGCCCGCAAACACGGTCCACCTCTCGCCTCGCCCCGGAAAAGTTGATATCGCTAAATAATTTACGCGACCGGAAAAGTTTTGGGGGCGCAGCGGGATCACGTTCGCGAGCCGCATCTGCGAGGGGCCCTGAGGGTCGAACGATTCCTCGTAATCTGTCCGGTCCACCACGGAACGCACTCAGCCCAATGATTATTTTATGACGCGTCCTACGAGTTTGGGATTGAATTCACTTTGCGCCCTCCATTCTAGCCTCCACCACACACCACCACCACCACCATCGCCGTCGACGACGGCGAGGAATACAAAAATATACAAACCGCAGCAAAATCGGATAGAGCTTAGCTGATAGAAATAGATAGTAGGGTTTAATTAAATGAATTCGAGGTTACATATCATATTTACTATTGTTTTATAACTTTTGGGCTGGGTTGTTTGTCGTCCCATGCTATAAAACAACCCAATCCAAAAGTTATAAAGAATGAAAGAAGAAGTAGATAGAAAAATTATAAAGTGGAAAGAGATTAAACAATTAACACAAGTCAGTAAGAAATGGAGGGAATTATACAAACAATGTAAAGAGACAAACTTGTAAAATTATATATAATGTCTGCAACAGCCTTACACCAAAATACGGTAGATAGGCATTCGATTAAATAAATAAAATTTTGTCTTTTTAAATAAATGTTGGAATGATAGTCAAACTAAGGTCAATTGTTGTAGCTTTATTATAAAAAAAATATTTCATTCGATCAGATCACCTACGAACGTGAGATATCATATGGCGCAAAATTAAGAATTTCATGCAACGGGCGAAAAGTAAATCATATCATGTGCCTTATGTTTTTGAATTTTATGTGGGAATGCACATGTGAACGCAAATTTCACAGTAGCTGACATTTATTGCGACTTTATTCATCTCTAGTTAGCAATAACTTTATATATTCTGATGCTAATAATTATATTCTTATTAATTTACAACTTTATTCATCTCTAGGTAGCAATAACTTTATATATTCTGAGGCTAATAATTATATTCTTATTAATCTGAGCTTATACGTAATAAGAATATTTTGTAAAGAACCGCAATGTCTTCAATATTCCGGAACTATAAATAACAAAATCGAAAAAGTTTGAACCGTACACCCTAGCTTATTCTATTCAAATTGAAATATTGTCGTAATTCGCAATTTTTCGTACACGCCGCCTCCTCCCCTCAAGCCTCCCACGCCGCCGCTCGTCAACATGATATCAGAATGCGAATTCCCGTGTGCCCGTTCGCCGTTTTTAATATATGACAAGGAGGCGCGCAGGCGAACGCCTTTGATAATATTACGCCCCCCCTGAAATCGTATCAATTTTCTCCATCTGCGCGCCGCCGTTCGCCGTGATGTATATTCGCGGGTAAACTGGGGACAGGGCGTATAGCCCCCACGTTGAACGTAATTGAAAATGTGAGTGGCGGCGGAGAGATACGCACCCGGGACGCAACGCGGCAACACGCTCCAGTTGCTCTCTCAAACGGACGAAACAGGACGAAACACAGGACGCGCGGGAGGAAAAACAGTAATCGCGAAATCTATTCGTCTATCAACACAGAGTAAATGTCACAGCCCGAAAAAAAAAACAGGACGAAGCTTTCAGGATTCAATTATGTGGGGGGACGATATGATTGACTGAATGAATCAAACACATTTTTCGTTTATCACTGTGTGCTGCTCCAATCGTATTATCTCTTTTTGTAGTTGTCGGGCAAACGTGCTCCCGATGCGCACAATTGTACCTTGTAACCTTACAACGTACGACTGCAAAACTTAGATATATAGCACGCCACGGGGGCGACTAGTAATGTTAAACGAAAGCTCCTTTAGTATAAGCGTACTTTCATACGCTAGTGTACGATATACTGGATACTGATTTTACTTGCGACGTAAATGTATCTGCTCCCATTGGCTACCATGTCTAACCAGTATCCTGTAACAGTCTGTAATACATAAGCTGCTTTCGTTTATCGTTACGAGGGTTACGTTTCCGAGCAACTCGTTGCAGAAAAAAAAAGTCAAATACGCACTTATCGTACACATGTAAATAATAAACTATACAAGCACAATATGTATGCCCATTCCTTCAAGTTTAAGGTGGGTGCCACCGCGGGAAGGGGTGAGATAAATCGTGCGTTCCAGGAGCGACTGGTAACGTAATAACGAACAGGAAACAACCAGTCTAGAGTAGCATGGAGCGATAAACTAAAGCAGATATAAATAGTGGTGTTTGTTGTATTTAAGGGAACGTCAGTTAATGAAAGTTATTCATTACTTGTTTTAATATCCTTCGCTCTCAGGGCCGATAAATCCCATTGTTGTATTGCCTTAAAACACAGATTTGTTTATGTATTCACCGACTACAGTCAGCCGATAATAAGAGTTATTTGTATTTTCTTTAAAACAACGGCTTACGTATTTTAGGTCAAGAAATGTAAGATAACTACTAATTACCGATTACGACACTAATTTAATAAAGCCAAAAAATAGGTTGCAGTATTTGGAGAATGTACCTAAAACTGTAGAAGACCGAAATAAAAATATATCAACTATCATATGCAAATAGCTTAAATGCACTATTTGCCACCTTTACGTTCCTCATTTCCATTATTAAATATAAATCGTTGACAGATCTATGATAGAAGAAATGGAAACACCACTCGATACGGCTGTTCACAGCTTTTAGTTTTCAAAATAGCGAAATCTCCCACAAATTTTTCAAGGTAATACGAGAGTTTCATATCTGTATGAACGTTAATATGTGCCCATACCAACCAAACTATATACATTTACGATTTAAATCGACTTGAACAGTGCACTACAATATTTTCTGTAACTTTTCTTCGCATAATTTTATTCAAAGTATACAACAATTCTAATAAGTGTTTTTTACCTTTTAACAACAAAACTATACGAAAAATAATTTAAAATATTGCTATTGCTACAAACAGCCACCAGTTCTTTACGAATCTCGTTGCACCCGTACAGACAACTCATTTAAATATTTCGTCTCCACCAGCAGCAGAGAGTGCATTAATTCGGTCTATAAATCTGCTCCGAGGGGAGCGAAGGAGCACAGGTGTTTCGGAGATCTCCCATCCAATTTATCCCCCACGACCACCCGAATCGTTTCCCGTTAATGCGAACCTAATTAAACGAACAACGAGGGGTCCTCTCTCGCTTGTCGTTCCGCACGCTCCGGCCCCGCTGACGGGCGGTGTCCGGTCCATAAAACGCGACGGCGGCGATCGTAAAATATGAGCCACTCCGAATCGCCAGCGGCAAAAACCGTAATTGCAAATTGGCCCCGGCCCCCTGCCCGTGGATCGTAAAGAGAGCCCACCGCAGTGCACCGGGTTACGCGCTTCCGAGTTTATTGTGAACCCACATCTATATAGATGGATTCTAAACACATTAGGGCTACCATAGAATGGATTATCGTAACATTTAGTCACAGAAAATTCAAAAAGAGTAATTTTGAAAACACAATTAGCACAGTTTACATTTGCATTAGATTTTCAAGCCCGACAAAAGTCAAGTACAGTTATCAGTTTGGTCAAAAAACGCCAGCACTTTTCACGAAGCAAAATTTTAAAAATCTACACTAATATTGTGATTAGTGTTGATTTCTGCGAACATCTCCCGATCGTTATATTCATAATTAGAGAACGATGATTATGAATATAACGATCGGGAGATGTTCGCTATTATTGTGATTAATGTACATTATTGAAATTTTGCTTCGTGAAAAGTGATGGAAATTTTTGCCAAAACTGAGAACTGTACTTGACTTTTGTCGGGCTTGAAAATCTAATGCAAATGTAAACTGTGCTAATTGTGATTTTAAAATTACTCTTTTTGAATTTTCTGTGGCTAAATTCTACACTCGCACCCCTGGGGGTGTATTTTTGAGCGAGCGATCGCTATGAATATAGCGATCGAGACACGTTCGATGTTATTGAAAATGGTGTCGATTTTTGACCCTTAAAAAGCGCTGTTTACGCTTACTTTTATGTATAAAAAAAATTTGATTACTATTATTAAAAGGAGTACATAAAATGTACTTCTACCCTTCAATGAAATTCCATAATAATTTTAACTTATTTAAAACTTTGATTTGATCTGCCTAACATCTTACACACTTTGTATGAATTAAAATTTCAATAAACAAAACTAAACTATTGTATATGCAAGTATAAACAGATGATAAGAAGGGGAGCCATATCACATTCAAGTTTCAATCTGTATACTGATAATCAGTAATTTCTATTAATTTTGATAAGGCTGTCATTGCCATGCACGTTTACTTTCGCATCCCCCTCACGGTAATAACTCGCGATTTGTGCACGTTCCAGTGGGCCTTCATTGTCTGCATTATTAAGACGTAATTACTGGACCATAGGGATTATCCCCCCGGTGCGCACGGGTTGAAACTACAACAATCGGCCGGCCATTATGTAAATTGCTCGCCGTGTCCGTGCCGGTTATTGCGGTTGTCCCGCGCAGAAAAGGCGGTGTACACAGTATCGGGGGCCCCTGCATATTAATTGTGATAAGCATTACAATAATTGTTTGGAATTACAGGCGGCGGCGCGCACCTGACAGGGGGTGCTGCCCCAAATAAATTAATTCCGGGGGGATAATTGCCGGCCGCAGAACACGCGCGGGAGTCGGAGAGAGACAGAGAGCGCGCGGTCTGTGTAATTTACGGACTAATGTTAGTTGCATAATGCATACGTGCGCCAGCGATTAACAGGGCCCCGTGCACTTAATACACGGCCGCCCTCGCATGCATTACACACATACACACGCTCCCTTTTCCGCCGCCGCCGCTGCCGAAGTTGCACAGACTTTGGGGATTACATTGCGCGCACACACACACAAACACGCGCGCGTACCTTTCATTACGCTCTCCATGAATATATTATATTATATAAACTCCCCTTTTGATGTGGCCGCTTTTGCGGATTTCCCAGCACTAAACGGCCGCCCCCCCACGAAAATAATTGCCTCTTTAATTCACACATTCGTGACCACGGCGCGTTATCTAATAGTTCGAGGCGCAAACTTTTATGTGTTTGTGTGTGTTTGCCGTCCTCGTTAATCAACCCCCCGCGATCGCGTCGATTTTTCCACGGAAAAGGGCGCGGGGCAGAGAGTGCACTCACCGCATCCGCCACCGGATGACCGTCGCGTTACACACGCGAAACGAACCGCCGCGCGTTTTGTATGTTGAGAGGTGCGGAAAAAATAATGGGACGCACGATTAATGAATGGCATTATATTAAATTATATGTGATCTGCGGGGGCGGTTGTTGCAACAGTCACGAATAGAGAGTGTGTGTGTGTGTGTTCGTACGTCTTCAGTGAATTGATTTTATTTAGAAAGACAGCAAAATAAGGATATTTAGTTTTCAAAACGTGTCTTCAATTATTGTAATGCCAGGCTTCAAACTTATTCCAAAGAAATTCCTTTTATTCACGACACTAGTTAGACGAACTCGAATGGTTTGCTCCTCTTCAGCATACGGACTAAATGTTGTAGACAACCTACAGTTGAAGAGTTTCCACATGTGGAAACTCTTCAGCTGTTGGTTGTCCACAACATTTAGTCCGTATGCTGAAGAGGAGCAAACCATTCGAATTAATAAAACTAGCCCAGCCAACACAAAGGTATTGGCCGATGCACCTCCGATACTTGTATTAGTATGATACTTGTATCACTATGATACTTGTATCAGTATGATACTTGTATCAGTATAATACTTGTATAACTATGATACTTGTATCAGTATGATACTTGTATCAGTATGATACTTGTATCAGTATGATACTTGTATCAGTATGATACTTGTATCAGTATGATACTTGTATCAGTATGATACTTGTATCAGTATGATACATGTATCAGTATAATACTTGTATCAGTATGATACTTGTATCACTATGATACTGGCAACTGACTATAATTTTGTTCGGATGGACAATAGTCGCGGATTTCTTAAGCAATAGCATTCTGAAATTTTTCTTCATAAATTTGGAAATCATAAGCCTCTTTAGCTCAGTGGTAGAGCACTGGTCTCGTAAACCAGGGGTCGTGAGTTCAAACCTCACAGGAGGCAGAAATTGTTTTGGTTATTCAATCATATTTGAGACTAAACTATGAAATTTGTGGTAACATGGCTAGCGAGTACCAAGCCTCTTTAGCTCAGTGGCAGAGCACTGGTCTTGTAAACCAGGGGTCGTGAGTTCAATCCTCACAGGAGGCAGTTATTAATTTTTATAGTTATATCCAAACATGTATTTCAGATAGGGATAGAAGTTTAACATAAATAAATGTATAATAAAACGCCCTAGGGCGGGTACCCCCGTTTATACGTGGACGATTTAAAAAAGAAATTCCCAACAGGAGGCAGCAAATAACTTACAAAATTATATTACAAATATTAATTGTCATAAATCGTAATATACATTTACATTAGTCACAAGATCCTGATCAATGGTCAGGGTCTTGTGACTAATGTAAATGTATATTACGAATGCAAACGTCTGTCTAAAAGGCACTTTATCGTATACAATAATACTCTCAATATTTTAAAATATTGACAGTATTACTGTACGTAAACATGTTTAAAATGTTCTTTATTCTACAGTATTGATAGTATAGTTGGCTAGAGGGTAGCACTTAGGCCTCAAAATGGGGCCATTGTGAAAATTGACAGTATTACTTATAGTATAAGGTATAGTAATGATGGAATAAAAAGAATACTAATGTTTCTCCAGATAATTGATTACTTCATAAATATAAAAGAAGGATTGAAGTAAATACTGACAGTACTAGGACTAACAGTATTATTGACCGTGTAAGGTGCCTTTATCACTGAGGGTTGGCTGTATAAAGGCGAGTTAACTATAGCCTGTGATTATATTGTTATATGTTGCCTAAATTGTTTTGTCACAAAAAAGTTGTTTATACGAGGTTCGATCAATAGATACCAGTGTTTGAAGACAGTACCATAGCTGGGGAAAGTTGGCATTACCGTATTGTACTGCCATTTGTCACACGACACAATACTAAATTTGACTCATTCATAAGTTAGTTTTTATTGTATAGAATATTGCACTAAAAAGGAGATTACGATGAAAAATAAAAATAATGTGAAAAACTGGCCTCTTCATTCTGAAAGCGTGATATTCATTTAAATATATTTAAAAAGATTTTTGTTATATGCGAATGACGTCAAAATGTGCTGCCTTACTACGCCCTTTCCCTAGGTAACCAGTGTTAATTTATTTTAGCCAGTTTAGTGAAAGAAGTTGACCAATTAGTGCAAAATTTCGTACAGTGCGAGCCTCTTTAGCTCAGTGGTAGAGCACTGGTCTCGTAAACCAGGGGTCGTGAGTTCAAACCTCACAGGAGGCATATATATTATTTTTGGTACTCATGTCCTAAGACAAGTCAATTCCCGCAATGATTTGGGTGCGGGAAATACTTATTCCCGCACTAGTGCGGGAAATAGCCAGTGTCGCCAACGTAAAATTCGGTACCAATGTAAATGTGTATTTATAAATATGAGAATGCATGCAAGCACAGCGTACACTTGTTATAATAGCATTAAAAATTAATTTTATGGTACAGAATACAATTTTGAAAAAAAATGTAGACTTAAAATTGTATGTAATTGGTACTGACATAACCTATTTATCACAACAACTTTAAATAACTTTAAATAAATATTCAGTATTTATTCTCACAAAAAATAACATACATAAGAAACTTATTCGCTAATTCGATAAACTTGCATTCTTGCACTAATAATGTAAATTACTATTTTGTACTCATGTCCTAAGAAAAGTCATTTCCCGCATTGATTTGAGTGCGGGAAATACTACGCACTAGTGCGGAAAATACTACTTCCCGCACTAGTGCGGGAAATAGTATTCTGTACCAATGTAAATGTGTATTTATAGATATGAGAATGCATACAAGCGTCTCGTGCTGTAAACTCATTCAAGAAACTTGTCTTGCTGCACTAATCAAATAAATTTCTATTATTTACACTAGTGCATTAAGGTACGAACATACCTATTTTTATATCGTCGCTTACGCAGCAACACCACACATTTTAAATTTTATTTGAGGTTTACAGGAGAGTTAAAATGTTATTATAAAATATTATTAAAATTATTTTTCTCTGGCAAGTTATAATTTGTTTACTTTATTGCTTATATTTTATTTATTTTATTCAGGAGCAATTTGATTACTCCAATAAACATTTTATAATCAGCTTTTCTCTTTCCTGTCAACCTGAAATACAATTTTAGATGTGCGCTGTTGCTGCTTAGGCGACGATTTTTAATATATAAGCCTCTTTAGCTCAGTGGCAGAGCACTGGTCTTGTAAACCAGGGGTCGTGAGTTCAATCCTCACAGGAGGCAATTATTAATTTTTATAGTTATATCAAAAAAATTACTTGAAGAGATTGTAGTTTGGCATACAGTTAAAATCTATCAAACCCAGCTCTGTATGGAAAACTAAAATACCTCTAGCCACTACTAGGCTAGAGTCACTTTAGTTTTCTTTGAACGGGCTATCGAAATCTTTCGAATCGTGTAAAGGGCCATTCACAATGGGGGGCGACAGTAGGGCAAGAAACATTTTACATATTTAGGGCCGGTTCTACAATTGATATTTAACGGGAGAATAAGGCTATTCGTGGAATGAAAATTTGAGATTTTAAAGCCAATATCTCAAACTTATTCTACGAATATCCTTATTCGTCAGTTGTAGAACCGGCCCTTAGAAGAATGAAATCGTTCAGAATAGCAGGGTAGTATTGTATCAACGGTAACCAGGAGGTAGGCGTGTAACAAGAAGTTCAGCAAACAAAAAGGAGTCTTTTTTGAAACACTTCGTCTTTGAACTCATTTATTAGAGTACACAGAAATAAGAGCTACAAATAAAAAGACTGCCCCGAACAATACAGGGCACCAGACTCACAAATCAAGTAAATGAAAATGAACCATTACGAAAAAAGGTAAATTTTGGAAAAGGTGTTCTATATGTACCCGAAAACAAGACAGAAAAAAACACTTTAAAAGTGTGCAATTTTTTTGGAACATTCTGTCCTGATTTGTGACACTTGTATTTCTGGGTTGGAAATTGCAGAAAGCTGAATGAATGATTACGAGAGGATGGAAAAGGCGTGAACATCTGCAGAAAGCTGACGTGGGAAAGGAAAGTGGCGAGCGCAGAGGGGGTCTAATGTGTAGGAAGAAGACATATGATAATATGTATTTTATTTTATTTTGTGTTAATTTGTATTTTTTGTTTGTTTCTGCGAGGGTATTGTTTAATGCGAGAATTTTTGTAAACGTTTTCTGCGAATATGCCAAATAAAAGTCTTCTTTCTTTATGTCTGAGAAGAATGAATAATATCCTATAGAATTAATAATATCTAATTATATTTATGTGAGAGCTTACTTTAATGTGTTTTTGTGATAGGCATGAATCATTTAAATTTCTATTATAATTTTTAATATTTATTATTTTTTCTTAAAGAATAACATGTTTTTTAAATGCAAATGTGTTCTAATTCTCAATTATATGGTTTGATTTTATTATTAAAATTTTATTCCAAATGTGTTATATTTATATCATTATACCTTAATAAATAAAACACAATATTAGCTTTCCTGAAAATAGTCTTTACATTTTCGAGACCGATTTACTTGTTTTACAATGTTTGTTATATGTATATGTATATATTTGGGTTTCTTATAAAATCACAGTTTTAGTGTTAGTTTTAAAATTAGTTTGTAATTAATTTTGAAATGGAGTTTTCCCTCAATAAAGCATTATTATTATTATTACTTTGGGGTATGTGAGTTAATCATGTTATAGTAGTATTCTTTATTCTTCCTTTCTGGCTTAATCTCCTTAACCCGGTGACGGTGTAGTACATTTTTTCACGAGAACATGTGTGGTGGGGTACACATGTTCTCGTGAAAAAAATGTTAAGGAGATTAAGCCAGAAAGGAAGAATAAAGAATACTACTATAACATGATTAACTAGTTTAAACAGCTATATTTCTAAATAATTCACCACCCATCCATCCATCCAATAATTTATTGACACATCTTGGCAGACCACATAAGAAACCCTTACAAACCCCCATCCTGACAAACCCTCTCTCATCCAACCGAGAACCCGTGTTCCGTAAACAGAGCGTATCTGTGTCACATTAGTCCGGTATCAGGGCGCGGGATCAAATCCCCCGGATAAAGCGCTCGTGTAAATTCTCGAGTCCAACACATTCTCGTCCTAATCCGTGTTAAAAGCTGCTCTAGGTGCTGACTCGGCCCGAAATGCTATTTGAATACAAATGCGCGCGCCTGTATAATTAAACATGCTAACTACCGGCTCGTGTGCGACGGTGCAAATACGCACCACCCCCGCACCCACACATGTGACCATCTAATAAAACGCTTGCTTTTTTGATGGATGTGTTTTACTTGGTAATTGCTCGCGGCGCCCAGCCCTCCGGTCCGGAGTTAATTGTCATCGGAATTTAACGCGCGCGCCATGTGCGGCGGCGTTCGATATAACCAGACACGAGCACAAGTGTCACATTCATTTCGTCGCGTCCCTCTTTGACATTTGAATATTGGCAGCAATATCGTTGTCGAATAATCTAGATTGAAAATGCTTACGTTGCTCGACACACACACACACACTCTGGGAGAGAGAGAGCGACATCATGTGAAGCCCTAAACCATGAGGGGGGCGACATGCAGATATCTTCCGACGTATCGATCAGCTTGTTATACACCACCCTCTTTTTTATATCTTTCTCCAGAGCAATTTCAATGAGGACTGATTGGTTTCATTTGGCTTTTAAGGTTTGACACTTCAGCAGTATAAAACTTGATTAGAATCTTCTACTACTAGTAAAATAATAAAATTGATTTATTAATTATATGAGGAACGCACCAAACCAAGTTCAGAAAACAGATTTATATAAAGATTTATACAAAGATTTATATAAATAAAAAATCTATTCATTTCAGGTTAATTTTGGACTTCTAGTTAGTTAAATTGTTCACCTTGAGTATACACGTAAGAGAAACATGTTCATGTTAAGAAAAAATTTACGGTAAGGTTGTCCACATAGCCCCACTTTATTTAATGTCTTTAATTGCGGATATTAAAACAATTTTACAAAAGGCACATCAGGTGGAGTAGTAGTAGGGAGTACCAAAATATGGGCGTTAGCTTAAGTGGATCTGGTAGTACTCGCCAAAACTGAAAGGGAAACGACGTAAATGATCAAGATGTTAAATAGATATTGTATCAAAAGACAACTACAAGTAAACATAAACAAAATAAAGGTAGTAATTTTCATCAACAAATATAGACGAGCAGCCTAGCCAGAATGTATGTTGTGGGTGGAGGAAAACTGGAATTTAAATATAAATACCTGCGAGTTATGTTCTCAATTAAAGGCAGTATGAATGAGCACATCAGATATGTATGCACGAAGGCTAGTGCAGCAGCTACGAGGGAAAACGATTCGAGTATGTATTTTGTATAAAAAAAAAGTATTTCGGATATGTGTGTGAGGAGTATAATTATGTGTGGTGGTGAAGTATGGGGTGGCAAGGAGGGGGCTGATATCAAGTAGTTTAAAGAGTATTGGTTGAAAATGATGCTTCGACTTGGAAAAACCAAAAAAAAGGACCTTTATTTGGCATTTCTCTCACAAAAAATGCTTTTCAACATCAACAACCACAACAAAAATACATACAAAATAAAAATACAAATAGAAATAAAAGTAACACTCCGAAAAAATTACTAATTAAAATCATACTTGGAAAAACCAATCCTAGCTATAAAGTGAGAGGCGAATGCGAATGTATGAAGGGAGTAAGATAGTAACGTGTGAAATGAATGATAGGCGTGTGATAAAAGAATCAGGAGGACGGACTGGATACGGAAGACATTCTTCTTCCGTATCCAGTCCATCTTCCTGATTCTTTTAGGGATGTGGAGGTGGAAGAAAGGATTTCTGTTAGATTATTGTTTAATTGGAGAATTTTGCGGTGTGGAGAGGTTATTCCAAATAAAGTTATTCCAAATAGGTTTTTTTTGATAAAAGTATTTGACGAACATATTTTATATGTAGCAATATTTGTAACATTATTATTTAAGTTTCAAACAGGATACTTTCTAGTCAATATATCAATATATTACATTTCTAAATCATTTAAATGAGTAGGTACACGTTTTACCTCTTAATTTACTAATGTTTTAGTATCCCCCGCCGCCGCCTCTCGCTCTGCCCCCCATTCATCCACCAAGATTGTTTCCGCACCCGCATACAATATGCAAACGGCGGCGGGCAACGCAACAGCGTCGATATTAATATTTCAGCCGGCCCCCGCGCCCCGACATTGTTCGGCGCCGGAGCGCTTTTCCCTTTGACACCCGCGGAACGCCAGGAGAATCGCCTCCGGATTTTCTTTGAAAGCCCGCCTCCGCCCCCCTCAAAGGGCGCGAATGGGGCCGGATGGGGATTTTGTTCCGGCCGCGTTTTCATTTCGCGGACTCGCTGGTATAAAAAATGCACGAGGGGCGCACGTGGAACAACTTAATTTGAAAAGTAGAGATGAAAAAATACGTTGGAGGGTAAAGCAACAACAAATAGTAGAAATAGAAGTCATTACTTCATTAATTATTCGCATTTCCCTCACTGCACTTCAACATCACCAACCACAACAAAAATATACAAAAATAAAAATAAAACTTCAATTAAAAACATAGAAGTGATAACTAATAGTTATCTTTAACATATTTAAAATTATAAATGGGAACCCCCCAAAAAAGCAGCAGAAAATTAAAATTTCCAAGGTATGACTTTTTTGTTTTAAATTTATTTTTGAATCGGCAGCAGTAATTTGTTGCCGTCCATAAATTTGTTATCTTATCAGTTAAATCGATGTTTGATAACACAATTACGTATGCCGTTATCTCAATACTGATTAACTAATGGAACCAGAATTAAAGTTACTTTATTTGTTATTTTTGTAGCCTCTTTAGCTCAGTGGCAGAGCACTGGTCTTGTAAACCAGGGGTCGTGAGTTCAATCCTCACAGGAGGCAGTTATTAATTTTTATAGTTGTATACAAAATTGTATCACACATACAGATTGTAGTTTATCATAAATAAATGCAAAGTTGAAAATCTGTATTTGCTACATTTATCACGTACGGTACACCGGAGTGAACTTAGCCCCTATGATCCCAGCCTCTATACCGCGCGGCGCCGTGGGGCCGCGCGCACGGCAGATTGTTTGCGGGTCTGTACTGACCAACTGGGGTGACCAATAAAATCCAAATTTTGAGGAATTCTTTATTAATGCCTTGCCAATCATAATATATATATATAATTTTTTTTTTTAAATTTTTATAGGTGTTTTTGTATAATATATGTTGTAACGTAAATGATTATTTTTGACCATCACCCGCAATGTTCCTGGATTTGAAAAAAATTGCCTAATGTTTATAATAATATGATAAAGTAAACTGGAAAGTCTGTATCCCCGGCAAGTTGTTTTTTCTATTTTTTTTTAAATTTTATACTTTTACGCTCATATCTGAATAATTCGATTTTCCATAAAAAAAATAATGCAACATATTTTGTTTAATTTTTTTTTGGATCTTGGTTCAGAACATATCAGTGCACAAGTTGGCCGAAGGAAATTGAAAAATTTTGATTCTAAGTATTTTTTTTTTGGCGACTAACTTTTATATCATTATTATTATTTTTGACCATGTTCCGCAATGTTCCTGGATTTGAGAGAAATTGCCTAATGTTTATAACAATATGGTAAAGTAAAATGGAAAGTCTGTATCCCCGGCAACTTGGTTTTTCTATTTTTTTTTAAATTTTAAACTTTTACGTTCATATCTGGATAATCCGATTTTAGAGGCTGAGTCCATAAAAAAATAATGCAACATATTTTGTTTAATTTTTTTCTGGATCTTGGTTCAGAACATATCAGTGCACCAGTTGGCCGAAGGAAATTGAAAAATTTTGATTCTAAGTATTTTTTTTTTGGCGACTAACTTTTATATCATTATTATTATTTTTGACCATGTTCCGCAATGTTCCTGGATTTGAGAGAAATTGCCTAATGTTTATAACAATATGGTAAAGTAAAATGGAAAGTCTGTATCCCCGGCAACTTGGTTTTTCTATTTTTTTTTAAATTTTAAACTTTTACGTTCATATCTGGATAATCCGATTTTAGAGGCTGAGTCCATAAAAAAATAATGCAACGTATTTTGTTTAATATTTTTTTGGATCTTGGTTTAGAACATATCAGTGCACCAGATGGCCGAAGGAAATTTAAAAATTTTGATTCTAAGTTTTTTTTTTTTGGCGACTAACTTTTATATCATTATTATTATTTTTGACCATGATGTGCAATGTTTCTGGTTTTGAAAAAAATTGCTTAATGTTTATAACAATATGATAAAGTAAAGTGGAAAGTCTGGATACCGGAAAATTTGTTTTTCTATTTTTTAAATTTTTTTTTTATCATTATTATTATTTTTGACCATGTTCCGCAATGTTCCTGGATTTGAGAGAAATTGCCTAATGTTTATAACAATATGGTAAAGTAAAATGGAAAGTCTGTATCCCCGGCAAGTTGGTTTTTCTATTTTTTTTTTAATTTTAAACTTTTACGCTCGTATCTGGATAATTCGGTTTTAGAGGCTGAGTCCATAAAAAAATAATGCAACGTATTTTGTTTAATATTTTTTTGGATCTTGGTTTAGAACATATCAGTGCACCAGATGGCCGAAGGAAATTGAA
Source organism: Lordithon lunulatus (assembly GCA_963942505.1). NCBI lineage: Eukaryota > Metazoa > Arthropoda > Insecta > Coleoptera > Staphylinidae > Lordithon > Lordithon lunulatus. The sequence continues at coordinate 58,662,454 of OZ012668.1, read as the reverse complement.
AAATTTTGATTCTAAGTATTTTTTTTTTGGCGACTAACTTTTATATCATTATTATTATTTTTGACCATGATGTGCAATGTTTCTGGTTTTGAAAAAAATTGCTTAATGTTTATAACAATATGATAAAGTAAAGTGGAAAGTCTGGATACCGGAAAATTTGTTTTTCTATTTTTTAAATTTTTTTTTTATCATTATTATTATTTTTGACCATGTTCCGCAATGTTCCTGGATTTGAGAGAAATTGCCTAATGTTTATAACAATATGGTAAAGTAAAATGGAAAGTCTGTATCCCCGGCAAGTTGGTTTTTCTATTTTTTTTTTAATTTTAAACTTTTACGCTCGTATCTGGATAATTCGGTTTTAGAGGCTGAGTCCATAAAAAAATAATGCAACGTATTTTGTTTAATATTTTTTTGGCTCTTGGTTTAGAACATATCAGTGCACCAGATGGCCGAAGGAAATTGGAAAATTTTGATTCTAAACATTTTTTTTTGGCGACTAACTTTTATATCATTATTATTATTTTTGACCATGATGTGCAATGTTTCTGGATTTGAAAAAAATTGCTTAATGTTTATAACAATATGATAAAGTAAAGTGGAAAGTCTGGATAGCGGAAAATTTGTTTTTCTATTTTTTTAATTTTTTTTTATCATTATTATTATTTTTGACCATGTTCCGCAATGTTCCTGGATTTGAGAGAAATTGCCTAATGTTTATAACAATATGGTAAAGTAAAATGGAAAGTCTGTATCCCCGGCAAGTTGGTTTTTCTATTTTTTTTTTTAATTTTAAACTTTTACGCTCGTATCTGGATAATTCGGTTTTAGAGGCTGAGTCCATAAAAATATAATGCAACGTATTTTGTTTAATTTTTTTCTGGATCTTGGTTCAGAACATATCAGTGCACCAGTTGGCCGAAGGAAATTGAAAAATTTTGATTCTAAGTTTTTTTTTTTTGGCGACTAACTTTTATATCATTATTATTATTTTTGACCATGATGTGCAATGTTTCTGGTTTTGAAAAAAATTGCTTAATGTTTATAACAATATGATAAAGTAAAGTGGAAAGTCTGGATACCGGAAAATTTGTTTTTCTATTTTTTTAATTTTTTTTTTATCATTATTATTATTTTTGACCATGTTCCGCAATGTTCCTGGATTTGAGAGAAATTGCCTAATGTTTATAACAATATGGTAAAGTAAAATGGAAAGTCTGTATCCCCGGCAAGTTGGTTTTTCTATTTTTTTTTTAATTTTAAACTTTTACGCTCGTATCTGGATAATTCGGTTTTAGAGGCTGAGTCCATAAAAAAATAATGCAACGTATTTTGTTTAATATTTTTGTGGCTCTTGGTTTAGAACATATCAGTGCACCAGATGGCCGAAGGAAATTGGAAAATTTTGATTCTAAACATTTTTTTTTGGCGACTAACTTTTATATCATTATTATTATTTTTGACCATGATGTGCAATGTTTCTGGATTTGAAAAAAATTGCTTAATGTTTATAACAATATGATAAAGTAAAGTGGAAAGTCTGGATACCGGAAAATTTGTTTTTCTATTTTTTAAATTTTTTTTTTATCATTATTATTATTTTTGACCATGTTCCGCAATGTTCCTGGATTTGAGAGAAATTGCCTAATGTTTATAACAATATGGTAAAGTAAAATGGAAAGTCTGTATCCCCGGCAAGTTGGTTTTTCTATTTTTTTTTTAATTTTAAACTTTTACGCTCGTATCTGGATAATTCGGTTTTAGAGGCTGAGTCCATAAAAAAATAATGCAACGTATTTTGTTTAATTTTTTTCTGGATCTTGGTTCAGAACATATCAGTGCACCAGTTGGCCGAAGGAAATTGAAAAATTTTGATTCTAAGTTTTTTTTTTTTGGCGACTAACTTTTATATCATTATTATTATTTTTGACCATGATGTGCAATGTTTCTGGTTTTGAAAAAAATTGCTTAATGTTTATAACAATATGATAAAGTAAAGTGGAAAGTCTGGATACCGGAAAATTTGTTTTTCTATTTTTTTAATTTTTTTTTTATCATTATTATTATTTTTGACCATGTTCCGCAATGTTCCTGGATTTGAGAGAAATTGCCTAATGTTTATAACAATATGGTAAAGTAAAATGGAAAGTCTGTATCCCCGGCAAGTTGGTTTTTCTATTTTTTTTTAATTTTAAACTTTTACGCTCGTATCTGGATAATTCGGTTTTAGAGGCTGAGTCCATAAAAAAATAATGCAACGTATTTTGTTTAATTTTTTTCTGGATCTTGGTTCAGAACATATCAGTGCACCAGTTGGCCGAAGGAAATTGAAAAATTTTGATTCTAAGTATTTTTTTTTTGGCGACTAACTTTTATATCATTATTATTATTTTTGACCATGTTCCGCAATGTTCCTGGATTTGAGAGAAATTGCCTAATGTTTATAACAATATGGTAAAGTAAAATGGAAAGTCTGTATCCCCGGCAACTTGGTTTTTCTATTTTTTTTTAAATTTTAAACTTTTACGTTCATATCTGGATAATCCGATTTTAGAGGCTGAGTCCATAAAAAAATAATGCAACGTATTTTGTTTAATATTTTTTTGGATCTTGGTTTAGAACATATCAGTGCACCAGATGGCCGAAGGAAATTTAAAAATTTTGATTCTAAGTTTTTTTTTTTTGGCGACTAACTTTTATATCATTATTATTATTTTTGACCATGATGTGCAATGTTTCTGGTTTTGAAAAAAATTGCTTAATGTTTATAACAATATGATAAAGTAAAGTGGAAAGTCTGGATACCGGAAAATTTGTTTTTCTATTTTTTTAATTTTTTTTTTATCATTATTATTATTTTTGACCATGTTCCGCAATGTTCCTGGATTTGAGAGAAATTGCCTAATGTTTATAACAATATGGTAAAGTAAAACGGAAAGTCTGTATCCCCGGCCACTTGGTTTTTCTATTTTTTTTTAAATTTTAAACTTTTACGTTCATATCTGGATAATCCGATTTTAGAGGCTGAGTCCATAAAAAAATAATGCAACATATTTTGTTTAATTTTTTTCTGGATCTTGGTTCAGAACATATCAGTGCATCAGTTGGCCGAAGGAAATTGAAAAATTTTGATTCTAAGTATTTTTTTTTTGGCGACTAACTTTTATATCATTATTATTATTATTGACCATGATGTGCAATGTTTCTGGTTTTGAAAAAAATTGCTTAATGTTTATAACAATATGATAAAGTAAAGTGGAAAGTCTGGATACCGGAAAATTTGTTTTTCTATTTTTTTAATTTTTTTTTTATCATTATTATTATTTTTGACTATGTTCCGCAATGTTCCTGGATTTGAGAGAAATTGCCTAATGTTTATAACAATATGGTAAAGTAAAACGGAAAGTCTGTATCCCCGGCCACTTGGTTTTTCTATTTTTTTTTAAATTTTAAACTTTTACGTTCATATCTGGATAATCCGATTTTAGAGGCTGAGTCCATAAAAAAATAATGCAACATATTTTGTTTAATTTTTTTCTGGATCTTGGTTCAGAACATATCAGTGCATCAGTTGGCCGAAGGAAATTGAAAAATTTTGATTCTAAGAATTTTTTTATCGGCGACCAAGTCGAATATGTTTCATTATTATTATTTTTAAAATTCACTGGCATACAATTGATTTGAAAAAATTACACAATATTTATAACAAAATGACAATTAGAAAACGGAAAGTCCCAACCCGAGCACGTTGTTCCTTCTATTTTATTTTTATTTTTAACTTTTCCGCTACTATCTGTACTAGGGCAAAGTCAAAATTATTTAATTTTCCATCATAGCCCACGGAGTTTTTTTTTTCAAATTTTCACTATTTGTTGCTAACCCAATAGTGGTTACAAAAAGTATTTTTTAGATTGACACGGATCCAGTTTTATATATTTTTACAGGCCTTTTACGTAGTTTGATCATTTAAATGGCTGCGCGTAATTCCAATGTCCGATTGGAATTATTATTACTTATTAATAAACTCCCTACTTTAAGGATTACAATTCATTCAAAATACTTATTTTACCAATAGTATTATGAGTTACAATGTGTAAAAAGGCTACTCCCTTGACGGTGATTCGAACCTTCGACTCTGTGTTTTATAATGACAGCAGAAGAATTTAACAAACGATAGGTCGGACTAAAAACATTGACTACGATTTTATATACAGTTTTTTATGCAATAGACATATTCTGGATGCGTATGTTATGATAATATAGGATAATTGTGCACTACAAATTATATTGGAATGAAATGTGCCTCAATTAATTACCTCGAAGAATGCCTTACTAATAAAAGGATCAATTAGAAATTCCCATTTCCGATTGGGATTATTATTACTTATTAATCAACTCCCTACTTTAAGGATAATAATTCATTAAAAATACTTATTTTACCAATAGTATTATGAGTTACAATGTGTAAAAAGGCTACACCCTCGACGGTGATTCGAACCCTCGACTCTGAGTTTTATAATGACAGCAGAAGAATTTAGCAAACGATAGGTCGGACTAAAAACATTGACTACGATTTTATATACAGTTTTTTATGCAATAGACATATTCTGGATGCGTATGTTATGATAACATAGGATAATTGTGCACTACAAATTATATTGGAATGAAATGTGCCTCAATTAATTACCTCGAAGAATGCCTTACCAATAAAATGGATTAATATTTTCCTATATAGTGAAATAGATGTTGAGTACTTTTCCTGGAATTCTGCTGTCATTATAAAACACAGAGACGAAGGTTCGAATCACCATCAAGGGAGTAGCCTTTTTACACATTGTAACTCATAATACTATTGGTAAAATAAGTATTTTGAATGAATTGTAATCCTTAAAGTAGGGAGTTTATTAATAAGTAATAATAATTCCAATCGGACATTGGAATTACGCGCAGCCATTTAAATAATCAAACTACGTAAAAGGCCTGTACAAATATATAAAACTGGATCCGTGTCAATCTAAAAAATACTTTTTGTAACCACTATTGGGTTAGCAACAAATAGTGAAAATTTGAAAAAAAAAAACTCCGTAGGCTATGATGGAAAATTTAATAATTTTGACTTTGCCCTCGTCCAGATAGGAGCGGAAAAGTTAAAAATAAAAATAAAATAGAAGGAACAACGTGCTCGGGTTGGGACTTTCCGTTTTCTTAATTGTCATTTTGTTATAAATATTGTGTAATTTTTTCAAATCAATTGTATGCCAGTGAATTTTAAAAATAATAATAATGAAACATATTCGACTTGGTCGCCAAAAAAAAAATACTTAGAATCAAAATTTTTCAATTTCCTTCGGCCAACTGGTGCACTGATATGTTCTGAACCAAGTTCCAAAAAAAAATTAAACAAAATATGTTGCATTATTATTTTATGGACTCAGCTTCTAAAATCGGATTATCCAGATATGAGCGTAAAAGTTTAAAATTAAAAAAAAAATAGAAAAACCAACTTGCCGGGATACAGACTTTCCATTTTACTTTATCATATTGTTATAAACATTAGGCAATTTCTTTCAAATCCAGGAACATTGCGTAACATGGTCAAAAATAATAATAATGATATAAAAAAAATTAAAAAAATAGAAAAACAAATTTTCCGGTATCCAGACTTTCCACTTTACTTTATCATATTGTTATAAACATTAAGCATTTTTTTTCAAATCCAGAAACATTGTACATCATGGTCAAAAATAATAATAATGATATAAAAGTTAGTCGCCAAAAAAAAAAAACTTAGAATCAAAATTTTTCAATTTCCTTCGGCCAACTGGTGCACTGATATGTTCTGAACCAAGATCCAGAAAAAAATTAAACAAAATATGTTGCATTATTTTTTTATGGACTCAGCCTCTAAAATCGGATTATCCAGATATGAACGTAAAAGTTTAAAATTAAAAAAAAAATAGAAAAACCAAGTGGCCGGGGATACAGACGTTCCGTTTTACTTTACCATATTTTTATAAACATTAGGCAATTTCTCTCAAATCCAGGAACATTGCGGAACATGGTCAAAAATAATAATAATGATAAAAAAAAAATTAAAAAAATAGAAAAACAAATTTTCCGGTATCCAGACTTTCCACTTTACTTTATCATATTGTTATAAACATTAAGCAATTTTTTTCAAAACCAGAAACATTGCACATCATGGTCAAAAATAATAATAATGATATAAAAGTTAGTCGCCAAAAAAAAAAACTTAGAATCAAAATTTTTCAATTTCCTTCGGCCAACTGGTGCACTGATATGTTCTGAACCAAGATCCAGAAAAAAATTAAACAAAATATGTTGCATTATTTTTTTATGGACTCAGCCTCTAAAATCGGATTATCCAGATATGAACGTAAAAGTTTAAAATTTAAAAAAAAATAGAAAAACCAAGTTGCCGGGGATACAGACTTTCCATTTTACTTTACCATATTGTTATAAACATTAGGCAATTTCTCTCAAATCCAGGAACATTGCGGAACATGGTCAAAAATAATAATAATGATAAAAAAAAAATTAAAAAAATAGAAAAACAAATTTTCCGGTATCCAGACTTTCCACTTTACTTTATCATATTGTTATAAACATTAAGCAATTTTTTTCAAATCCAGAAACATTGCACATCATGGTCAAAAATAATAATAATGATATAAAAGTTAGTCGCCAAAAAAAAAATACTTAGAATCAAAATTTTTCAATTTCCTTCGGCCATCTGGTGCACTGATATGTTCTAAACCAAGATCCAAAAAAATATTAAACAAAATACGTTGCATTATTTTTTTATGGACTCAGCCTCTAAAACCGAATTATCCAGATACGAGCGTAAAAGTTTAAAATTAAAAAAAAAAATAGAAAAACCAACTTGCCGGGGATACAGACTTTCCATTTTACTTTACCATATTGTTATAAACATTAGGCAATTTCTCTCAAATCCAGGAACATTGCGGAACATGGTCAAAAATAATAATAATGATAAAAAAAAAATTAAAAAAATAGAAAAACAAATTTTCCGGTATCCAGACTTTCCACTTTACTTTATCATATTGTTATAAACATTAAGCAATTTTTTTCAAATCCAGAAACATTGCACATCATGGTCAAAAATAATAATAATGATATAAAAGTTAGTCGCCAAAAAAAAATGTTTAGAATCAAAATTTTCCAATTTCCTTCGGCCATCTGGTGCACTGATATGTTCTAAACCAAGAGCCACAAAAATATTAAACAAAATACGTTGCATTATTTTTTTATGGACTCAGCCTCTAAAACCGAATTATCCAGATACGAGCGTAAAAGTTTAAAATTAAAAAAAAAATAGAAAAACCAACTTGCCGGGGATACAGACTTTCCATTTTACTTTACCATATTGTTATAAACATTAGGCAATTTCTCTCAAATCCAGGAACATTGCGGAACATGGTCAAAAATAATAATAATGATAAAAAAAATATTAAAAAAATAGAAAAACAAATTTTCCGGTATCCAGACTTTCCACTTTACTTTATCATATTGTTATAAACATTAAGCAATTTTTTTCAAAACCAGAAACATTGCACATCATGATCAAAAATAATAATAATGATATAAAAGTTAGTCGCCAAAAAAAAAAAACTTAGAATCAAAATTTTTCAATTTCCTTCGGCCAACTGGTGCACTGATATGTTCTGAACCAAGATCCAGAAAAAAATTAAACAAAATACGTTGCATTATTTTTTTATGGACTCAGCCTCTAAAACCGAATTATCCAGATACGAGCGTAAAAGTTTAAAATTAAAAAAAAAAATAGAAAAACCAACTTGCCGGGGATACAGACTTTCCATTTTACTTTACCATATTGTTATAAACATTAGGCAATTTCTCTCAAATCCAGGAACATTGCGGAACATGGTCAAAAATAATAATAATGATAAAAAAAAAATTAAAAAAATAGAAAAACAAATTTTCCGATATCCAGACTTTCCACTTTACTTTATCATATTGTTATAAACATTAAGCAATTTTTTTCAAAACCAGAAACATTGCACATCATGGTCAAAAATAATAATAATGATATAAAAGTTAGTCGCCAAAAAAAAAAAACTTAGAATCAAAATTTTTCAATTTCCTTCGGCCAACTGGTGCACTGATATGTTCTGAACCAAGATCCAGAAAAAAATTAAACAAAATACGTTGCATTATTTTTTTATGGACTCAGCCTCTAAAACCGAATTATCCAGATACGAGCGTAAAAGTTTAAAATTAAAAAAAAAATAGAAAAACCAACTTGCCGGGGATACAGACTTTCCATTTTACTTTACCATATTGTTATAAACATTAGGCAATTTCTCTCAAATCCAGGAACATTGCGGAACATGGTCAAAAATAATAATAATGATAAAAAAAATATTAAAAAAATAGAAAAACAAATTTTCCGGTATCCAGACTTTCCACTTTACTTTATCATATTGTTATAAACATTAAGCAATTTTTTTCAAATCCAGAAACATTGCACATCATGGTCAAAAATAATAATAATGATATAAAAGTTAGTCGCCAAAAAAAAATGTTTAGAATCAAAATTTTCCAATTTCCTTCGGCCATCTGGTGCACTGATATGTTCTAAACCAAGAGCCAAAAAAATATTAAACAAAATACGTTGCATTATTTTTTTATGGACTCAGCCTCTAAAACCGAATTATCCAAATACGAGCGTTAAAGTTTAAAATTAAAAAAAAAATAGAAAAACCAACTTGCCGGGGATACAGACTTTCCATTTTACTTTACCATATTGTTATAAACATTAGGCAATTTCTCTCAAATCCAGGAACATTGCGGAACATGGTCAAAAATAATAATAATGATATAAAAGTTAGTCGCCAAAAAAAAAATACTTAGAATCAAAATTTTTCAATTTCCTTCGGCCAACTGGTGCACTGATATGTTCTGAACCAAGATCCAGAAAAAAATTAAACAAAATATGTTGCATTATTTTTTTATGGACTCAGCCTCTAAAATCGGATTATCCAGATATGAACGTAAAAGTTTAAAATTTAAAAAAAAATTGAAAAACCAAGTGGCCGGGGATACAGACTTTCCGTTTTACTTTACCATATTGTTATAAACATTAGGCAATTTCTCTCAAATCCAGGAACATTGCGGAACATGGTCAAAAATAATAATAATGATAAAAAAAAAATTAAAAAAATAGAAAAACAAATTTTCCGATATCCAGACTTTCCACTTTACTTTATCATATTGTTATAAACATTAAGCAATTTTTTTCAAAACCAGAAACATTGCACATCATGGTCAAAAATAATAATAATGATATAAAAGTTAGTCGCCAAAAAAAAAATACTTAGAATCAAAATTTTTCAATTTCCTTCGGCCAACTGGTGAACTGATATGTTCTGAACCAAGATCCAGAAAAAAATTAAACAAAATACGTTGCATTATTTTTTTATGGACTCAGCCTCTAAAACCGAATTATCCAGATACGAGCGTAAAAGTTTAAAATTAAAAAAAAAATAGAAAAACCAACTTGCCGGGGATACAGACTTTCCGTTTTACTTTACCATAATGTTATAAACATTAGGCAATTTCTCTCAAATCCAGGAACATTGCGGAACATGGTCAAAAATAATAATAATGATATAAAAGTTAGTCGCCAAAAAAAAAATACTTAGAATCAAAATTTTTCAATTTCCTTCGGCCAACTGGTGAACTGATATGTTCTGAACCAAGATCCAGAAAAAAATTAAACAAAATACGTTGCATTATTTTTTTATGGACTCAGCCTCTAAAACCGAATTATCCAGATACGAGCGTAAAAGTTTAAAATTAAAAAAAAAATAGAAAAACCAACTTGCCGGGGATACAGACTTTCCATTTTACTTTACCATAATGTTATAAACATTAGGCAATTTCTCTCAAATCCAGGAACATTGCGGAACATGGTCAAAAATAATAATAATGATATAAAAGTTAGTCGCCAAAAAAAAAATACTTAGAATCAAAATTTTTCAATTTCCTTCGGCCAACTGGTGCACTGATATGTTCTGAACCAAGATCCAAAAAAAAATTAAACAAAATATGTTGCATTATTTTTTTTATGGAAAATCGAATTATTCAGATATGAGCGTAAAAGTATAAAATTTAAAAAAAAATAGAAAAAACAACTTGCCGGGGATACAGACTTTCCAGTTTACTTTATCATATTGTTATAAACATTAGGCAATTTTTTTCAAATCCAGGAACATTGCGGGTGATGGTCAAAAATAATCATTTACGTTACAACATATATTATACAAAAACGCCTATAAAAATTTTTAAAAAAAATTTATATATATATATTATGATTGGCAAGGCATTAATAAAGAATTCCTCAAAATTTGGATTTTATTGGTCACCCCAGTTGGTCAGTACAGACCCGCAAACAATCTGCCGTGCGCGCGGCCCCACGGCGCCGCGCGGTATAGAGGCTGGGATCATAGGGGCTATCTTCACACCGGTGTACGGTACGCTCTATTTAGTAGAATCTGATCATTTGGTCTTAATTGCAATTTAAAAGTGAATTAATACTCCTTAATAATTAATAAGTATTAAAAATTACTTGTGCCTCCTGTGAGGTTTGAACTCACGACCCCTGGTTTACGAGACCAGTGCTCTACCACTGAGCTAAAGAGGCTTCTATTTATAGACATTTTGAGACAAATTTTGTAATAATCATCACTATTTAAGACTCGTCACTTATGGGTCATTCACAATAAGCGCGGTAGTGGTAAGGTAGCGGTAAGCAATATTATGCATGAAAATTCAAAAATTCAAAAATTCAGAATGTTCAGAATTGGGTAGTAATGCTATGGGATAATTATGCTAGAGATAATTACCAATGTTCTTTCATAGTTTTACTGCGCCCGCATTTTTATACAAGTGTGCAATTTCGCTTACTGCTACGTTAACCCTACCGCGCTTATTATGAATGGTCCTTTAGTAGCGATTCCATATAGGGATGATTATAAAAATGAAAATGAAATGCCTAATACAGGCCTCTTTAGCTCAGTGGATACACAATAGACCTCATAGGAGACATATATATTTTTTAGTACTTATTGATAATTAATCACTTTTATTTATTAATTAAAATACAATTAAGACCAAATGAAAATGATAAGATCTAACAAGTTTACTCAATCATAAACCATAGAACAAAAAAAACCTTCATTGGCATTTCCTTCACAAAAAACTGCTCTTCAACATCACCAACCACAACAAAAATACATAAAATGATAGAACATTATACTTATTGGAAATTACGAAATTCCCTCAATACTAGCAGCCTAATATAGAACAACTTCCAAACTTCTCATGGCGAAGAAAGAGAGATGAAACAACAACTACAGGGAAACATGTGTAGAATATGATTATATTAATTTGTAAAATTTCTGTTAATTCATTTAAAATAAAAGACCAAATTAAAAGATTCTATTCCTTCGAGGAATGGTTTAACAACATAATTAAAACTATTACTATACAAGTTTAATGAATACGCAATAATTCAACCTCTACCCACAAGAAAAGTGATTTAATTTTTAATTCATCAAGCATGTTATTGCATTGAATTTATGAAATATATTTAAGGGATTATTAGTTACTGATGGAAGTAAACTAGAAATCTCTTACCTCTCGAAAGAATCTGCAAATTACCACTGACCTGAAACAAAAAAAAAACAATAAATAAACGAATTATATTAAAATGTATGTTCAATCCTAACAGGAGGCAGCTTGGGATGAAAACAACTTTTTATATAAAACTCGCATTGCTAATTCTCTTGTATATTAACAAGACAATTAGCAATGCGAGTTTTATATAAAAAGTTGTTTTCACCCCAAGCTGCCTCCTGTGAGGATTGAACTCACGACCCCTGGTTTACAAGACCAGTGCTCTGCCACTGAGCTAAAGAGGCTCTGATTCCAAGCGATTTTTACGCTCGGTTACATTAATATAGTCCTAGTATACAATATCTATAGGCAACCTCATTCACTTGCGAACATTTAATTAAACATTAATAATTCTTACTTAAGTAATAAGTAATAATATAGTGTAACGCCACGAAAATAAAAACAAATCTATAATAGAGCATTAAGAATCATAACCAAAGTAAGAACCCTAAAGCCCGTATGACATTATCTAGTTTCCTACGTCGTTTTATATATAAGAATTGATATATTAAACTGTATAACTATTTCTAAATGGAAAATTAACATTGTGTATTACGGTGTTGTTATTGTTAAGTGAATTTATTATTATTCCGCCGCTATATCACTTTCTACATGTGTCTATGACACTATGTAGTTTCTGTCTGCATCGAAAACGATAGAAGAAACTAGATAATGTCATACGGGCTTAACGCCACGAAAATAAAAACCAAATCTATAATACAGCATTAAGAATCATAATCAAAGTAAGAACCCTAATAATCCAATACACAACATGTGTGTCTAATGATCATCTATATACATATATGGGAAAAAAAACTATATAACTATAGTGTCAATAGAAATAACGAATTGAGAGAAACATTCAGAGACAAAGAATACTATGTAACTATAGTCAATAGTCAATAACTATAGTCAATAGAAATGACGAATTGAGAGAAAAATTCAGAGACAAAGAAAATAATGTCAATTTAGAAATTGAGCCTGTGAGAATAAAAGTGGTGTAAGTCATATTTGAATTGGTTTGAAAAGCAGAAGATTTTGCGTTTGGTCGACGTAAGCAGTTACAATTTTATTTATCAAGAAATTGACTTCATGTCTGTAACTACGCACGTCGATTTACATAAATACCAAATGCAAAATCTTCCCCTTTTCAAAACAATTCAAATATGACACCACTTTCATTCTCACAGGATCAATCATCAAGGTACATATTTCCGATAGTTTTTCCTACCCTCGTCCCTTTTAACAGTTATCGTCAATTTTTAAAACTGAATATTTTCATCTGTTTGAGATAGACAATTTCAAATATGACTTACACCACTTTCACAGGATCATTCATCAAGGTACATATTTCCGATAGTTTTTCCGACCCTCGTCCGAAAGGCACTTTTATTGTATATGTATTCTGACTACATTTTTTATGCTCTTGACATTGTCTTTTTGAACTTATGATGCAAACTGCCGAAGAATGCACCCCTTCGGGGCTATGTGGTGTTCCTCCCCCATCGCCGATAACAAAACCGTTAGCATACAGTGTTTTCGGATGAGATGGGCGCAAAAAATTAAATTGTTTTTTTTGTCCTTAAAATGTCTTAGGGCCGGTTCTACAAATGATATTTAACTGGAGAATAAGGCTATTCGCGAAATAAGTTTCAGATATTGGTGTTAAAATTTCCAACTTATTCCATAGAATAATCTGTTCCCATTAAAGCCTATAAAAATATTACGCCTGGATTTGCCTAATTTCTATTAGTTGTGTGTCCTGAGAGAGTTCTACACACACACGCACCGGGTTCGTTCGCATTAAACGACTCGGAAAAAAAAAATGTTAATGGCCAGAAAGCTTGAGCTCTTGAGAATTACGCGCATCATTTAGCGCGGGCCCGGCGTGGAAATTAAAAATGTATTACGCCTGGTTTTAATTCCGCACGCGTGCGACGCCATCCCGAAAATAACGAACGAACGTGACGCGATACCATCGCGCCGCCACCCCGCCAAACAACCCGCCGCCACCCCCACATAGGCAATTGAAATGCAAAACCACCGTCGGCCGCGATTAGTTCGCCTCGGAATGCACGCCCGATTAGACATAAAACGCGATGACGACGACGCATAACTGCACAATCGCGACGAACGACGCCGGCAAGACGACGGATATTAATAAATTATTATGGTGGATGAGAAATTTCTAATGTCATAGCTTTAAGAATTTTATAAAGTTTAAAAAATATTACAATTAACCCAGCTCAGTAGCTGAGTGGTATCGTCCGTCTCGTACTGAGCATTGGGGATCACCTTTCACAGTTTTTTCAGAGATTTTCTGTGAAATTAAGGTAAATTTGTACAACAAATTTATAAACAACAAAAATAATTGTAAAGTATAATGTTAAGTAATGTAAATGTAATAGCCTACACCGAAAGGTAAAAGGCAAATAGATAATATATAATATAAGGTAAATACCGAGAGATTAAACTCCTCTGAGCTTCTCTCTTGACTGGCGGAAAAGGCTCACGGCTGATAGCCCTATGAAGATATAAGTTTTTTTTTATTACAATTAAGCAATAGTAAAGTATACCATGGGACAAAAGTAAAGACAACCTATATAAAGGGGAATAATCTTACAATAAACTCAAATATTGTCAGATAGCTTATAATACCGCTGCTATTTTTCTGGCATGCCCGGGCGCGCAAAGGCCCTTGCACTAAGGTCCTGTGTAATTACGGATTTCACCTAATCTCGTTGGGGCCGTGGGACGGTCGGGGACGGTTAAGCAGCCGGCGGGCGGATTTACAACATGTAACATCAAAGGCAGGACCGGACGTCTCTACGAGCCACTTCGTTTAAGGAGAATAAATAAATAATTAAATCGGGGTCGCTGGAAACGGATAAAGCTGGGACCGTGACGTTTTATTAGCTGGGCAGGGGCTGTTTCAGGGGGCGCAATCCGGACGCAAAGGTAAACGGCCGCCAGGATTCTATTTATCGAATTTGACTGACGATGTCAGCTGGCCATTTAAAGATCGTTTTAGACAAGACAATTTCTTGACTCAAAAGTTAGTCAAGGTGCGAGACAATGTAAATTGTCTCGAATCATACAGCAAATTATTTAAAATATTGAATTGGATGGTAGATCGAATGGAAAAACATAACGCGTTCTATTTGACAAGTACAAATTGTATGGGAGAAGGATATATCAATTTATTTCTTGAACGATTTTTGATCTAAGAAATTGTCTTGTCTAAATCCTGAAGTGGTGGCATCGAAACCCCGCTGTTCTACACATCAAGGGGTCGTAGAGAAAAAATTTAAGAATCACTGCAGTCGAGTATTATAGTAATTAATTATTACTAGATAACTGTACCCAAACTGTAACAAAATTAAACCCGAAATGAACTAATATTACTATCAATCTTCTATTCTCAATTAGAACCATTTAAAAAAAGTGTATACGATCGACAAACAACCCTTTCGATGACATTTGTGTTGGTATCACAGGCCCCTCTCGTAATGCGGGGGCCGCATTCATTTCGGCAGCATGGGCCCATTATATGCGCCCGCTAAACGCAAACGGGCGAAACTTGGAACAATAACTATTGAAGTATTATCTCTGGGCACTAAATACCACCAAAGCTCGAGCGTGTGTAGTTCTGGACCGGCAAAGATAGCCATCTGTTGGAGTTGCGGCAACCCGTAAATTGGTAACGTGTTCATAATTTCGGAATTATTTGCGGCCATCAAAGGGAATTTAGATGACGCGTGGAGGTACCATTAGCTAAGTGGCGGTCGTTATCGGAGGGGACAGACACACACACATACACAGATAGCAGGACAAACACCGCAGGATCCGTTTCTGCGTGGGTCGATACGCATCTGACCCGCAGGCTCACGGTTATATTGCTTTTAGCTAATAAGGAGAATTATCGTAAAAGGGTAACGCGGCTATTATTCCGCTGAGAATCGGAAAAGTATCCCACATAAAGTATGGCTCGGATTTGATCAATACGACAGAACTGGCGCGAGCGTAAGCACACCCATTGAAGCATTACCAGTTCACCAGGTTATATGCCTCGGAGTTTGTTTACATCACGTACAGCGAGGGGCGGCTGCGGGAGGATGCAGTGCGCGCGAGTTCGCGCGCGGGTCACGGTCATCTGGGCCGGTCACGAATTAGGCCTGATTTAGTTCGATAGCGCACGTCTTCTGGCCTCGCAGCACGTACACTCTATGGACTCTCTCATAGATTCCCTCCTGCCTGCCGCAGATAACAATCGCCCACCGGCTCGCACTCGCGTGTAATGCGATTTAGAGAAAAATCTATTTCCAACTTCTTTACAGATAATTGATCTAAACAGCTAAACTGAACTGGAGGGAATTATCAGAATTGTATTACATACTGTGGTTGTTGTATAATTTTCACTTTAGTTTTATCCTGAAGATTGTTATAAATATACAATACTCAAGTGACATATTGCTTGCATATTGTATATTGATATTGTGTGGCGTTCCTTGTGGGTATTGTGCCCTGAAGCCCTTAGAACATCATCATGATATTCAATTTTATACAATTAAACAAGACTATTTCTTAGTCAATATATTAATTAATTTCTTGAACAACTTTTGAATCAAGAAATTGTGTTGTCTAAAACGTGCTTTAGCAAATATAGGTAAAGCAATTCCATATAAAATCGATTTTACAGTAAAATTCCTTCCAAATAAGAATCATATTTTATTCCATCAAGTTGATCGCCGTCCCTTATTTTCTTATTATTCGGGGGTTTGCTTTTTATAGTGCCCTCCCCGCTAAATCTCCGCGAAGTTTATATCGCTCGCGAGAGCGCGCGCGGTCGTAATCCAGGGGGGGTGGCTGCTCTGGATATATTTTTCGGCTCGAGAATTTATTTCAACACAATAAACCGCCTCGCCCGCCTCCGGGCCCGTGTATATAAAGAGTGAATTTTATCCGGCATAAATTTTATATCGCGGAAGAATATTTCACACACACACACACACACACACATGCACACGCATGATCGCGCGTGCGAAAAAATTCCGTGTATAGTTAATGGGTTGTTTACGGTTGGCGTACGTCCATTGAACCGGCGCGGCGGCGCGCATGCAGAGGATGGGTCCCCCGCGGCCGCCCCGGCGAGGCGGTCTGCCGGCGACGGCCTGTCATCCTTGTACCGGTCCCGACTTAATGACGGGACAATGCAGTTAGATTGTCTGCGGATATGGCGTGTACAATGCACCCCGGGATTGTAAATGCCGCTGCTGCTGCGCCCCGGTCATTAAAGCCGGACTGGACGTGGCCGATTCAAATTTCGAAAAAAAATTATGCGATCTTGAATCGCGAGTGCACTGATAGAAGTGCTTGCGGTTATTTAAGGACTCTTGCAAATCGTATCGGTAACGATGACAATTTATAACATATATCAACGCAAATATATAGTAACTTTCAAAAAATCAAGTATTTATTGTACGATTTTAATGAACAAAATTTGATCTTACTGAAATATATCGATAATATAAACTTAATTAAAAAAAGCAAAACATAAACGAACAACATACATGTGTGGAGGCAGTACAATTTTTAAAGCATTCGTTAACACGCCGAAGAATCCTAGAAATGAGGTTAAAAATATATGCCTGGGGTGCAATTCTTGTTTCTAACGTATTCGTTTAACTGTAATCTGAAGAGATTCAGAAATAAATTAAGTGTATATGTAAAACGAATGTATGTGAAAATTTAAAAAAAAGTTTGTTATATTTAATTGTTGCTAATTCAATTTAATTGTTGCTAATTCAATTTATTATTATTATATTATTATTACTGTCAACGTCGCTAGCGTATAGTAAATCGAAATTCCATAATTTTTCGAGCTCACACCGTGAATTGCCAGTATCTTGGCAATCCACGGTGTGAGCTAGTAAAATTATGGAATTTCGATTTACTATCCTTAAAAAACAGTAATAAAACATTCCATCCTTGAACGAACTCAAATCGTGAATTGTCATTATTTTGCCTAGCGACTTTAACAGTTAAACTAATACGATTGAAACGAGTGGTTTCAAGAATCGCACCCCTTGAGTATTTCAAGCCAAGCTTCGTGAATTTCACATCTAAGTTCCATTAGAGTGTTTATAAAGCAGTGATTTTTAACCTTTTTTGTAGTCAGAGAGCAGTCTTTTGATCATAAGGAAAACTCGCCAAAATTAGAGTCAATCACATACAGTAGATGAGATGAGCTAACATTCAATTTCGGCTTTCATAATTTCTCGGAGCACTTGCAACAAGCTTGCGGGAGCACCAGTTAAGAACCAATGATATAGACTTTATCTTTGGGTGAAAATTATCAAAAAAAAACTTATTTTGAACCTAATTAAATGTAGAATGTAAAATAATATCATAAATTAAAGTTTCCTAAATCTTTGATTTAAAAAAAAAAATTATAACTCGAGTCGATTAATTTAAAACAGCTAGTTTACTAAAAACCTTCTTGCAGATTTTATTTTTGGATAAAATTGATCAAAAAAGACTTATTCTGAGCCCAATTAAATATAGAATGTAAAATAATATCAACAATTTAAATTTCTTCATTGTTAAATTTTTTATATATTTTTTTATAACCCAGTCGATAAATTTAAAACAGTTCGTATAATAAAAACCTTCCCGCAGGCTTTATTTTTGGGTGAAAATTATGAAAAAATGGTTTGTTTTGAGCCAAATTAAATATAGAATTTAAAATAGTATCAAAAATTTAAATTTTTTAAATCTATAATTTTTTATAATTTTTTATAACGAAGTCGATTAATTTAAAACAGCTGCACATTTGATTTTTGGGTGAAAATGATCAAAAATTACTTATTATGAGCCCAATTAAATATATAATGTAAAATAATATCAAAAATTTAAATTTCATAATTGTTTGTTTTTTATATATTTTTTATAACCCAGTCGATAAAATTAAAACAGTTCGTATAATAAAAATCTTCCTGCAGACTTTATTTTTGGGTGAAAATTATCAAAAAATTGTTTGTTTTGAGCCCAATTAAATACAGAATTTAAAATAGTATCAAAAATTTAAATCTTTTAACTCTATGAGTTTTTATCAATTTTTATAACTCAGTCGATTATTTTAAAACAGCTCGTTCAATAAAAACCTTCATATAGACATTATTTTTGGGTGAAATTTATCAAAAAATTGTTTATTTTGAGCCTAATTAAATATAGAATGTAAAATAATACCATAAATTAAACTTTCTTAAATCTTTGATTTTTTATAATTTTTTATATCTCAGTCGATTCATTTAAAACAGCTCATACAATAAAAACATTATTTTTAGGTGAACATGATCAAAAACCGGTTTATTTTGAGCCCCATTAAATATATAAAATAAAATAAAATCATAAATTTAAATATCTTAAATATTTGATTTTTTATCATTTTTTATAAGTCAGTCCATTCATTTAAAACAGCTCCCGCAATCAAATCCCTCCTGTAGACATTATTTTAGGGTGAAAATTATCAAAAAATAGTTTGTTTTGAGCCCAATTAAATATAGAATGTAAAATAATATCAAACATTTATTTTTTTTAAATCTATGATTTTTTATCATATTTTATAACTCAGTCGATTAATTTAAAACAGCTCGTTCAATAAAAACCTTCATGTAGACATTATTTTTGGGTGAAAATTATCAACCAATTGTTTATTTTGAGCCTAATTAAATATAGAATGTAAAATAATACCATAAATTAAAATTTCTTAAATATTTGAATTTTTATCATTTTTTATATCTCAGTCGATTCATTTAAAACAGCTCATGCAATAAAAATATGATTTTTAGGTGAAAATTATCAAAAACCGGTTTATTTTGAGCCCCATTAAAAATAATAAAATAAAATCATAAATTTAAATATCTTAAATATTTGATTTTTTATCATTTTTTATAAGTCAGTCCATTAATTTAAACAGCTCCTGCAATCAAATCCTTCCTGTAGACGTAATTTTAGGGTGAAAATGATCAAAAAATAGTTTATTTTGAGCCCAATTAAATATAGAATGTAAAATAATATCATAAATTTAAATTTCTTAAATCTATAATTTTTTTATCAGTTTTTATAATTCAGTCGATTAATTTAAAACAAATCGTATAATAAAAACCTTCCTGCAGACTATATTTCTGGGTGAAAATGATCAACAAATGGGTTATTTGAGCCCAATTAAATATAGAATCGAAAATAATATCATAAATTTAAATATGTTAAATCTTTGATTTTTTATCATCTTTTATAACTCAGTCGATTAATTTAAAACAGCTCGTACAATAAAAATCTTCCTGCAGACATATATTTTGTAGTTTTTGTAACCCATCTTGGAGACTTTATTTTTGGGTAAAAATTATTAAAAAACTGCTTATTTTGAGCACAATTAAATATAAAATGTGAAATAATCTCATAAATTTAAATTTTTTAAATCTTTAATTTCTTATCATTTTTGTAACTCAGTCGATTAATTTAAATCAGTTAGTTTAATAAGAACCTTCCTGTAGGCTTTACTTTTTGGGCGAAAATTATCAAAAATAGCTTATTTTGAACCGAATTAAATATAGAATGTAGAAAAATATCATAAATGTAAGTTTCTCAAATCTTTGAATTTTTATCATTTTTTTTAACTCATTCGATTATTTAAAACAGCTCGTACAATAAAAACTGTCCTGCAGACTTTATTTTTGGGTAAAAATTATTAAGAAGCTACTTATTTTGAGTACAATTAAATATAAAATGTGAAATAATGTCATAAATTTAGATTTCATAAATCTATAATTTCTTATGTTTTTTATATCTCAGTCGATTTATTTAAAACAGCTCATGCAATAAAAACCTTCCTGCAGACATTATTTGTAGGTAAAAATGATCAAAAACTGGTTTATTTTGATCCCAATTAAATATAGAAAATAAAATAAGATCATAAATTTAAATATCTGAAATATTTGATTTTTTTTATCATTTTTTATAACTCAGTCGATTAATTTCAAACAGCTCGTTCAATAAAAACCTTCATGTAGACATTATTTTTGAGTGAAAATTATCAAAAAATTGTTTATTTTGAGCCCAATTAAATATAAAATGTAAAATAATATCAAAAATTAAAATTTCCTAAATCTTTGATTTTTTATCATTTTTTATATCCCAGTCGATTCGTTTAAAGCAGCGCATGCAACAAAAACCTTGTGCAGACATTATTTTTAACTGAAAATTATTAAAACCAGGTTTATTTTGAACCCAATTAAATATAGAAAATAAAATAAGATCATAAATTTAAATATCTTAAATATTTGATTTTCTATCATTTTTTATAAGCTCGTTCAATAAAAACCTTCATGTAGACATTATTTTTGGGTGAAAATGGTCAACAAATTGTTTATTTTGAGCCTAATTAAATATAGAATGTAAAATAATATCATAAATTAAAATTTCTTAAATCTTTGATTTTTTATAATTTTTTATATCTCAGTCGATTAATTTTAAACAGCTCATGCAATAAAAACCTTCCCACAGACATCATTTTTAAGTAAAAATTATCAAAAACCGGTTTATTTTGAGCCCAATTAAATATAGAAAATAAAATAGGATCATAAATTTAAATATCTTAAATATTTGATTTTTTTATCATTTTTTATAACTCAGTCGATTAATTTCAAACAGCTCGTGCAATAAAAACCTTCCTGTAGACATTATTTTAGGGTGAAAATTATCAAAAACTAGTTTATTTTGAGCCCTATTAAATATAGAATGTAAAATAATATCAGAAATTCAAATTTTTGAAATCTTTAATTTTTTTATCATTTTTTATAACTCAGTCGATTAATTTAAAACAGCTCGTTCAATAAAAACCTTCATGTAGGCATTATTTTTGAGTGAAAATTATCAAAAAATTGTTTATTTTGAGCCCAATTAAATATAAAATGTAAATTAATATCAAAAATTAAAATTTCCTAAATCTTTGATTTTGTATCATTTTTTATATCCCAGTCGATTCGTGTAAAGCAGCTCATGCAACAAAAACCTTGTGCAGACATTATTTTTAACTGAAAATTATTAAAACCTGGTTTATTTTGAACCCAATTAAATATAGAAAATAAAATAAGATCATAAATTTAAATATCTTAAATATTTGATTTTTTTTATCATTTTTTATAACTCAGTCGATTAATTTAAAACAGCTCGTTGAATAAAAACCTTCATGTAGACATTATTTTTAAGTGAAAATTATCAAAAAATTGTTTATTTTGAGCCCAATTAAATATAGAATGTAAAATAATATCATAAATTTAAATATCTTAAATCTTTGATTTTTTATCAGTTTTCTATTTTGAATTATATATTTTGTGAACCAACTGCATGCTAATGCAAAATAACTACTATTATTATTATAAAAGAAAGCCTTATTTTTTCTATAAACCCGTCAAACAAACACCAACCATATTCCATTGTGTCGATATTATTTATTCACCACACTATTACATTAATACCATTTTTCTCTAAATAGAGTAGTAAAACACATATTTCACAAAATAATATAATTACACGGCAATCAGTATTATTAATCTAAAACCGGCATCGCCCATAATTCATACATATTCAACTAAAAGGATTCAAAGCACTACTACAAATTACAGTAATAAATAATCACACATTGTTCCATTTCCCTTAAGCCTATAGTGAATTTAATTTACAAGAGGGCCAGTGTGCGTGATGCCGCAGCACCCTTAATGGCCGGCCATAATTCAGTTTTTTTTTCTATGTGTATGTGTGTGTGTGTGTTAAGAAAATCGGAAGCTATATTTTACCAATCAACAAAACGAAGCTCGCGCGATTACATATCATTACTGCCAAACACATGATTAAATTATTAATAAAAAGTAAATATATTTCCATTCAGTTTTAATAATGCATGCGCCATGGTGGCGGGCTTACAAGAAAAAAAAAACAGGTGCGCGCAAGGGGAACTATTAAATAAATTACGGTATTTGCATGCGTGATTGGCGCCTCGATTATTTTGTGAGTGCCAAGCAGAAAATAAATATGTACCTAGACCAGGAAATTGATCAAGCAATGCGGGTGCTTGTGAGGCAATTAAAAGTGTTTGTCAACGTCTAGCCGCGACTAACGGAGTTAATTAATAAAGATTGATTGAACTAATAAATTATTAATATTTTGTTTGTGTGGTGTGATTAAATTATTAATCCAATGACTTAGATCTGGCCACCTCGGAGGTCAAGCAACAACTGGGGCATTGCGTCCAATGCATCGACCACCAAATTCTGTATTCAGATGCCCAACATGACGGTGTACCATTTTGCATGTACCACATATGAAATCTTCTCTATATTGGCAAACCATCGAGATTATTCTTCAACTAATTGGTTAGAAAATGTAAGTAGCCTGGCCCATTTAGTCTTGGAGATTAAATAAATGGACGGACTATTTTGTTGCCCGAATATTAATAGCAAACCGATGCTGTTGAGATTCGCCAAATGAGATTTTCTAGGGCCCAGTAGAGTAAGTTTGGTTTTCCTGATACATTCTCAATAGCCACTGGCAAACGTTTAGCCAGCGCACTTATCACCGTTTTTTACTTTGTTGCACTTCGCCATAGATAAAAATCATATCTGTGTATTCAGGAAAACTGTACATAACGAACGACTAAGGCTAATGAGTTTGCCTGAGATTTGTATACGTTATTGTCAGTATTCTAGTTACCAAAAGAAGACGAATTTACAACTAAAAACTAAAAAAAACATCGAATTCTTGCCAGATCATATATTTAAACTACTCAAATTTACGTTAACTATATATTAACCATAAATATATAGCTAACGTAAATGTGAGTACTTTAATTATTGTAGTCTTTCGTGGACGAAGTTATAGCAGTTATAGTGTACAAGCCTACAAAACATGAGAATTAAACATGTTAGAATTATTAAATCTGTCAAATATTGGATTGTTAAGGCGTCTACTTTGTGATAATTCATTTTAAAGGATAAATAAAACGATTTTTTACTTTGTTTTTTTATCACACTTCAGTTACACTTTGCAACTAGTTTCGGCTAAGCCTAGCCATTTTCGAGCTCCGCGATCATCGGAGAAGCTCGAAAATGGGTAGAGCTTAGCCGAAACTAGTTGCAAAGTGTAATAACTGAAGTGTGATAAAAAAAGTAAAAAAATCGTTTTATTTATCCTATTCAATCTGTATTTTTTAAGTGTATTCTGTGTATCATTTAAAGGATTGCCCTCGAATTACGTAACACCCAGTGTATTCATGCGAATCTTAACTATACGGGGTGATATAATAGGCAAAAATATAGAACGAAGTAGAACTCGTATGAACGGTACTCTTCTGCAGACATTAAAATTACAAATTTAATTGTTTCCAACATTTTTAATTATCAATTAATATTATGTAGGCTCTACACTATAATTTCGTCCTCGAAAGACAATAACTATAAATATGTAGCTAACGTAAATTTGAGTAGTTTAAATATATGGTACTTGTACTATTTAATTGAATCCACTAATACACATTTGAGCCAGCTACCACTATTTGTCCAGATAGAACGTTCCGTATACACAATGTTGGCATAAAGGAAGTTAGTTAAATTGCGAAACTTTGGTCGTCGGACAGTGCCCAACATATCGCTGACTCTGGGCGATATAAACAAGCGCTGCAGCGGCGAAAGGGTCCCGTAATAGTGGACGCGCAACCCTTCAGCAGTTTCCGCATATTTTAGAATCTAATCTGGGGACGCTAGTGCCGCCGCCACACAGCAGCGGCGGCGTCCCCCCCCCCCATTCCGACGTATGCATTTCCACGGTCCAGCATAAACTATGGATTAACATAAATTCACTTTAAGTGTTATGGCCGGCAGAGTGCCCCCCGCACCGCCCTCGCCCCCGCGGGGCGATATTAAACTGAAAGCGCGAGCGAGCGAGTGTGGGGTGGATGGAGGAGGCGACGGCTAAACAACTGCCCGTGCTTGCCGTTTCGGTGTCGGGGTGCATATTTCCATTCAATTTTCCCTTAAGTAAATTATAATTCTGAGTGATAAGGATTGGATGTCAAGCGAAAATGTTTTGTGTAGGGTCGAGAGCATCTGCTCGCTTGGTGGGAGTCACCAATACTCCACAATATGTAGGCACAATTTATAAATATTCTATTTCAATGGATGAGAAATTTGAGAAGAAGCTGTTTTTGTTAACTAGCATAAATTGTATACCATATATTGCACAGTTTTTACTAAAAGCTCAATATTTACAATTACATATCATCCCATCATTAAACTGAGAATACAAATGAATCCGTGAGACATCTTCTACCACAAGATTCGTTGTAGAAGATGTCGTTCACTAGAACATATATACTTTTCCCACAAAACAGATTCTATCTAAAATACGATTTAGTTATATAGTTTTTCCACTCGCTGAATGGGCGAGTGGAAAAACTATATATGTAATAATGTAAAATTAATTTTTGGAAAAGCTGCAATTTTTATTTAAAAAAAAGTTAAACCCCAGTTCAACAGTTATCGGCTATCTCAAACATGTAAGTTGTTTTGTCAAATATTTCTTAATCACCCAGCACAGTGGCCGAGTGGTTAGAGGTGTCGTCCGTCTCGTACTGAACATTGGGGAGTGTTTTGGGTGATAATAATGGACTGTATGAAAACACTTTTAGCTATTTTCTTCGTTTATTTTATTGTGTAGTTTATAAAGGCACCTTACACGGTGAGTAATACTGTCAATATTTTGGAATAATGACAGTATTACTGTACGATAACTTGTTTAAAATGTTCATTATTCTAAAATATTGCCAGTATTACTTATCGTGTAAGGTATAGTAATGATTGAATGAAGAGAATACTGTTGTTTATCCGGATAATAGATTACTTGATAAATATAAAAGGACGATTGAAGAAAATATTGACAGTACTAGGATTGACAGTATTATTGATCGTGTAAGGTGCCTTATTGTAATATAAATGTAAAATATGTGTTTTAACTTATGATGCTGGATTCGTACTGCTTCGGTACGCGGCGGTCGAGTATCCACTTGAGATGGCGAGGGTGGATATAAGAAATATGTGGGGTGAAAATCACTTCCAACTATATACAACCTTAATTGCCCTAAATTGGCAGCCTGAGTTCGATCCCCAGCGAGGAGCGAATTTTCGCGAATCACCTTTCAGAGGTTTTCTGTGAAGTTAAGGTAAATATCGGGTGATTAAACTCCTCTGAGCTTCTTCCTTGACCAGCCGAAAAGCCTCACGGCTGATAGCCTTATAAAGATACAAGTTTTTTTTACTTCTTAATATTTTTTTTATATTAAAATAGGCATTTTTCATACGATAATAACTTCTATCGTGTCTTCGTGTTGCCTTATTTCAGCAGCCATTATTAAGTCCATAATTTTCTTTTCAAACGATTTTTTGTAGGCAATGCTATTATTATTATTGATTTATATACACTTCCTCAAAAAAAGGAAATATTCACCTATCCCTTAGTTCTGTTTGGGATTAGGCTCGGTCGACACAGACATATCCGGCTTTCTTTCTTTCTTTATTATTATTATTATTATTATTATTATTGCAACAGAAGTTTATTTCTTTACTGGTCCCTAAGAGAAAAACGTATTCTCGAGGAGACGAGATTTCAGTCTGGACTAATATATAATCTGTGCCTGTTGCAATTAGTATTTATATTGCTAATTTTAATAATTCCATGAAGCTTAATAAAAGCAATTTCATTGCGCATTAAAAACGTTTATTAATTGCAATTCCTTGCTGTTTCAATTAAGAAAAATATACTAATCGCTCTCAAAAGCTTTTCATTTCATCATGCAAAAAAAAATGTGTTTCAATTTGTCTCTCTGCTTTTATTAAACGTGTTAGCGGGAAGCCCTCAGGCACGTCTTTTATATATACAATAGCCCGCCACCCCACCTAAATTCGCTCCCATTTTTATTTTCATAAATAACACCGCGGTGAAATATTCCCCGCACGCAGAAAGATTACAACAGGTAGTTTGCGGGTTGGGAAATAAAAGCGGGAGAAATTTAAGACCGCGCTTCCCCTATGTAGGTACGTGTGTGTGTGTGTACCAAGCAATTTCCTAATAAATCCCACAATACGCACGCACCCCGACGCGCGTGGGTAAAGCTACACGCGCGGGGGGTGGGTTGAATGCGGCAACTTATGAAAACGTTGCTCGCATTGTCACAGCCGCGGGACGGCTTAGCCCGCCGCCGGGTGTGTACAACCACCCCCCCGAGTAGATTGAAGGAATATAATAAATCCAACCACGCGCGCCCTCCTACAACATGTGAGAAATTGAATGGTGGTTTGTTGCTGGGAGCTACGTGCGACAATTGAAACAAGGTTGTTTTTTTTTGGGTATGATTCTCACATAAAAAAACATACACGGTTTTATATAATAAACATATTGTAAGGCGTTGATGTTATTATGTTTTAAGAATTGTAAGGATATTCATGTACATATTAATACAAATGTGTATCATTAAGACATAAATATTCTAAATATACAAATGTAAACTTTAGAACATACAGGGTAATTTTCTAGTCTTTAGCCTCCAAGCTGAAAAACTATAGGGGATCATGTTCAGTTACCAACCAACTATGAGAATGAAGAAAAATAATGGAAGGCCGACCTTACAGAGGGAAGAATCAGCGTCTATAATCGACATAAAGCTAGCGTCGACACAACTGACAAGACGAATACGGAATTGGAGGGTCCTTGAAGAGAAGACGGTGAACGACCATAATTTCGCCTACTGCATTAAACCTAGCAGAATGGTCGCTCAGCGCCAGCTCCAAACACAGGCACCTCATCCGCAGGCGAGGAAGTGCGTGACCCAATCAATTGACAGTATTCACAGCACATATGGGCAGTGCGCCGTATATCAATGTCACTAACCCATACCAAATAGAGGAGCTGAATGGGAAACTGAAAAAGGTCAGGACACGAGCGCCAGCAAACCAGCAAACGCAAGAAGAACAAGCACGTACTGATGGTGCCAGGAGGTAGCAGCGTGCAGAACAGATGCTAAAAAGAAGAGATGGCGAGTACAGCGAGCGAGAGCGGCGACCCAACAACTCCAGGACCGATACCGAGCACGGAGGAAGGATTACAGGTGGATCATTAAGTGGAGCCAAAATGCATACTGGAAAATACTATGTAGGAAGGTCGAGCA
The DNA here is from genome assembly GCA_963942505.1 of Lordithon lunulatus. NCBI lineage: Eukaryota > Metazoa > Arthropoda > Insecta > Coleoptera > Staphylinidae > Lordithon > Lordithon lunulatus. The sequence goes on along the minus strand of OZ012668.1, from coordinate 58,634,439 downwards.
TGGTCCGTGGGGGTAGCCCCTACAAAATAATCACACGTTGGATTGGAGCACACACGCTTGAGGTTCCTGGAGGAGTAAGGGCGGTAATACATGCCCTCTTCCCGAGCAGCAGTAACACACGATCGAAATAGGAGTAGGCTGAACCCCAAACGACCACATCCAAGGACGAAGAAATATTCAATGATATCTTGAAGGCTCCACTAGCCAAGAAGATGACAGTCATAGTGACAAATGCCTAGATGAAGGCAAGTTTCCCAATATATATTGGGAATCCAAGTTAAACTGTAGGTCCACCTCTAGTATGAGTGGTGGTGTGAAAGGGGTCGTAATATGCAAATATTACTCTCGGCCTTATGACTATAGGTATTTATTTTTAACGTCTTCGGTAACTCATGCCCTATCTAAAAGCTATTTAAAAGTAAATTTTTGCACAAATCATTATAATTTATCATAATAAATATATAACGTATTAGAAAAATACCCTGTATATACATATAAAGTTGTTGTTTTTCCCGTGATTATTTTTCGTCTGTGCGTCTGTTGTGTCCATGCCTCGAGGGGGAAAAGTAACGCGTCAATTTTATATCGCACTTACCCCGAAACGTGTCTATCACAGTCAGGTGGATAAATAAAATTCCCGCCGCCCCTATCTCTCGCCGCTCGCGTTCTCTTTTATTGAAAGATGTCACTAAACCGAATCGATACCGTTATATGTTTTCTCCCCGGGGTGAATTCGGCAATCTTTCTGGCTCACCCTCCTGCCGCGACGCTATTTGTACACACACACACACAGCCACACACGCACGCACACAGGAAGGCCCTTCTTGCTCCAATTTCTTTCTCGTGCACGACCGCAACATATTTCAATCGGGCGCTAATTTAAATACTCTTTGAACGCAGAGTGAGGTCTTTCAGTAGTCGATTATTGAGGTGTAATTTGATTGGGGGGGTTATTCAAGCAAATGTAATCAAAAGAATGTTCCTGCAATTGGTTTTCTATACCAATGCCTTTGCGCTCAAGTTTCACATGGAAGATTTGATATTTTTTTAGGAGCGTTCGTCAAATTATTTAGTCGATCATCAATGGTATATTGTATAACTAATGATCTACTATGGGCAATATTGTCGATATTAGAAATATTCTCGTAAAGTTACTAGTATTTTTTGCCATTTTCCGGAGAAACGGTGGCTTCAAAAAGAAAAAGTTGCAACTGAAAGCCCATGAAGAAGCCCAAAAATTAGATTTTCACAGTATTGTTGTCATTTTTCATAGTTAGAGATAGCGAAAAACATCCAAAGGGTAATTTATCTCGCTTGAAATTCCCTATAACTTTAAAATATTAATCATTCTAACTTAAAAAAAGTTAGGTCTGAAAGAAGCGTGAAAAGGCTCAAAACTCATAAACATTTCTTTATTGAAAAACATCTAAAGGACTGTTAATCGGGCTTGAAATTCTCTATAGCTTGCCGAAGAGATAGCGAAAAACATCCAAAGGGTCATTTATCGGGCTTGAAATTCTCTATAACTTTCAAATATTAATCATTCTAGCTTAAAAAAAGTTAGGTCTGAAAGAAGCGTGAAAAGGCTCAAAACTCAAACATTTCTTCTATGAAAAACATCTAAAGAACTGTTAATCGGGCTTGAAATTTTCTATAACTTGCCGAAGAGATAGCGAAAAACATTCAAAGGGTCATTTATCGGGCTTGAAATTCTCTACAACTGTAAAATTATAATCATACTAGCTTTAAAAAATAAAGTTAGGTCTGAATAAAACGTGAAAATGGTCTAAACTGATATACATTTTTCACACCATTTTTTCGGCAAAACGGTAAAACCGTGGTTTTCTTGGAGAGCGGTCGCTTTAGTTCATCCTCCCCGCCTTGTCGATGATGATCTTGCCATCCGAGTTGTGTAGTCTGCAAATTCCTTTAGATTTGTATAATCCTGCTGTTTCTCTGATGTTTGTGTGTGTGTGTGCATGTTGAATGAGTTTTAACAGGTTAAGCACCATGGCGGTCACCGGTGTCCGCTATGTCTCCAGCCAATTCGGCCATGACGGACAGCATCTAAAACCCTGGCGGACGGGTTTTACATTTTAAAAGAAATATACGCGATAACGTTGAAGGATCTCTAGGGCCACAGCGGACACTGATCTCCGCCGCCCTTTTTTAGTTTAATGATAAGGCAAATTTGCCAACATTATATAAAATAGGTTTAAGACAAACAGAAATATCACAATTTGGCAAAAAAAGTCTTGGGTAAAATGGAAAGTTTGGCTAAATGTTCATGGCGCTTAACCTGTTAAAGCGCAAATGGATGATTCATATTGCAGTGTTATAGAGAATTTCAAGCCCAACAATCGACCCTTTACATATATCTCTCTCTCTCTCTCTTCAGTCCTGGTTTCCTAGGAGAGCGGTCGCTTAAAAGCTTTAAACCGCTCTCCTACTAAACCAGGATATGGTTTTATAACACTGATCTACCGGTCTAAAAGTTGTGATCTCTATAATTTTCACACTCGAACTTCAGTTAATATGAGTAAAACATAATTGGTCCCTTCTACATTCACCCTCACTGCCCGGACATCTATATAATTCTCTACTCGATGCACAAACCCCCACGAACATCAGCGAATTACAAGACAAATTACAGTCGTTGAAATAAATCTAACCAACAGACACATATTAATTGCTGGCAGATTGTAAAAATGTGCTCATCATTATTATTAAATCCATGGGTCAAGTTATTGATCATCCTGCGTACCCTCCATTCAGTTCCGCATGATCGCACCCGCACGAAATCACCTCACGACTCTCTCTCACTCTCTTCATCGGGGTCCCGGCCCCGTGGTGCACACGCACCGCTCGTGATCGCAAATTAAAACGGATCGGGGAGCGAAGAGGCATTTAATTCGGGCAAGAGTGTCGTCCCGCTTTATTGAGCCGTTTTGCGTCGATTAGATTCATGGCGTTGTAATTTGATCGGCAAAAAAAAAGAAGAGCCCCGAAGGGATGGGAGCAGCGCATTCAATTTTACGGGCCGCGCTTACAAGCGCGTGTGGCAGATTTATTATTATCCTCGGCTTGTTCGATCTCACGGCGTTCTCTTCACAAGAAGTGTGTGTGTGTGTATATGTATGTATATTTTCAAATGGTCTCTCTTCGCCGAGTGCTGCTGCTTCTGCTGCCTTTGTAGACGCGACTCTTTCGAGCAGTACTTTGAACTTTTATGTAAATATAAACTCGACGACGTACTAAGGAAGCGCATTTGTTAATTGCAGGCCGTGAAAATTATAACTTACATATACATTTCACTCATATAAATTATCTACATTAGTAATCTATGAAGCAACATTAAATATCTTTGTATAACAAAGTAGTAGTAGTAGTAATAGTAGTAGTATATTAGTAGAAGCAATAGTAGTAGTAGTAATAGTAGTAGTAATAATAGTAGTAGTAGTAATAGTAGTAGTAGTAATAGTAGTAGTATATTAGTAGAAGCAATATTAGTAGTAGCATTGATTTAATCATCACATAAATGTTCAACGTCTGTCAACGTCCTGCTGTTTGCGGTGGTGACCTACCGATGGCTCTGTCGGTCAACTTTTGTCCATTTCGATATGCGACCAAACGTGTGAAATAATTAGGCGTTACTACCAACACTCTACCCCAGTTATTGAAGTAGGAATTGTGCATGGGCATTAGATGCACTGATGGTATTTTATTTTATTAACATGAACTTGAAAAATTGTAATTGTTAGTTATCATAGTGACACTGACAGTGGCATTAAGCTTCCAAATCATATAAATAAAATATAAAATTGCGGAAACCGCCTACGGAAGGTCGATTGGTAATTAGTTGCCCAATTCTACACGCCCTGGTCCCTTTTATTAGAACTATTGCAATTATAATAGGTACGACATAAATTGACTGGCAGAGCCATCGGTAGGTCGCCACCGCAAACAGCAGTTCGTTGACAGACGTTGAACATCTAGGTCATGATTAATCAATGGTAGTAGTAATAGTAGTAGTAATAGTAATAGTAATAGTAGTAGTAATAGTAGTTCTGGATAGTTGGCTGGAGGGTAGCATAGCTACAGACACTTAGGCCTCAACATGGGCCCATTGTGAAACCTCCATTTAAGGCTGCTCACTCGTCCCACCAGTCAATTTTGCGTGAAAAGCTGCAAAACTCTAGCGGGTGAGGAGCTGCTAATGCTGACCATACTAGGCCAGCACTCCCATAGTATTAGATGCCTAGTGTTTACTAGAGCTGGGCAGAGGCATATTACATGCTCTGCTGTTCTAGTAATAGTAGTAGTAGTAGTAGTAGTAATAGTAATAGTAATAGTAGTAATAATAGTAGTAGTAGTAATAGTAGAAGTAGTAATAGTAATAGTAGTAGTAGTAATAGTTATAGTCGTAGTAGTAATAGTAGTAGTCGTAGTATTAATAGTGGTAGTAGTAGTTACTGTATTTGTTACAATTCTGTAACTGGCTATCGACCTTCGGGTCCTTTTGTGGTAATGTATGAGTATGTAAGAACTAGAAATATTTTAGCAAATAAAATACATCCCTCTAATTCGTATGATAAAATGATTACATTAAGGGTTCTAATGCAAATTGCTGAATTACGCGCCAACAAAAAAAAAACCACCCCTCCGCCACTTGACTATTTGCAGCAGCTCGAATGGCCTGCGGCGGCCGCATCCGGGGGGCGTGAGAGACCCGCAACAAAAAAATAGATCCTGTGTAATTATATTATTTCGGGCCCGTCTTTTTTTTTAATGCAATTTTACGACCGCCAGTGCTCCCAGATGATAAAGCTCCCCGGCGGCCGGCAGGCCCATAAAACCGGCCTCCCGCCACTGCGTTAAGGACTTGTCAACTGCCCCCCGTTTAATTCCAACCCTTCCCTCGTTCGGGAAGTGATAAAAGGAATCCCCGAGATAAGTCCGCGCGACCCGCTGCTGGCATGTTTATGTCAGATAGGCCGAATTAATCGTGCACTAAAATTTAACCGCCCCCCGACACACACACACACACATACACATACAGTTGACCCTTTTTCTTTAATCCGCTTGGCATTTTATGATTTTCAAATTATACGCACACAGTACAATTGTAAAGCTTTTACGAGGAGCTTTCAGGATAATTTCCCGTTGCATATAACAAAGGACTAATTTATAATTTTAATGAAATAAAAGTGCACGCCGCGGATTTAAATCCTTTGCTCTTTACGGCCCGCGGGGGATGCAAATGGGCGGCCGAGTGCAGGATTTATATTATATAATAGATGTGCTCGCTAAAAGATCAAATAAAAGTTTAAAAGGAAAAATGATATAAATATTCAAAGAATAACAGACCGGATCTAATCTCTTAAAAATACCAGCTCGGCAGAAATTTATCGAGTGCTGCGTTTACCATATGCCCAACCCCCCAGTTATCCATATTTTAGATCATATGTGTATTATACGCACTTGGAACGAACGAACGAACGGTATTCATAAGGGAGGCGGCGATGATTTATGCGCCACACACACACACATCATCCCTCATCATCGTTTTAAAAGTGTAGCCGATTTGCGCGCGCCCAAACTTTTGGTGTGCGCGTGAAAAATTACTGTCGCCACCCACCCCCCCCCGTCAGCCAGCCTTCAAGGGATGCCCAATGATCCGTTAAGCGGGCCCGGAATTAGATGCGATATGATCGGTTCATGGGGAAGAAGTGAAATGAAGATTGCGATCGGCTGTCACGGGCGCAAAGTTTCGTCCAGGCGGTGAAAAAAAAAGTTTGCCAACTTTAATTAGACGTCCGTCTTTTGCGGCGGGCGCGCCAAAAAAATATGGGGATCTTTATTAAGGGGTTGCGCGCGAGCGGCGGGTCTATATGGATTTGTTTATGTTGCGGCGGTGAGGGTGGATTTACGACTGGCGGTTTTGATTTGTCCGTTTCGTATGAGATTCAGAAAGTATATTTTTTTTATGAATATGAAAGTAATGTATGTTTTTATTTTAATTGTTGGGACATTTTGTTATTAAGACACGATCAATATTACTGTCAATATTTTAGAATAAATTAGACAGTATTATTGTACCATAAAATATTTAATATGTTCATTATTCTAAAATATTGCCAGTATTACTCATCGTGTAAGGTATACTAATGATGTAATCAAGAGAATACTGATCTTTATCCGAATAATTGATTACTTGATGAATATAAAAGGAGGATTGAAGCAAATATTGACAGTACTAGGATTGACAGTATTATTGACCGTGTAAGCTGCCTTATTAACTTATTATGTTTATTACAATTTTAGAAAGATAGTTTATTATATTGCGATTCCATTAGCAAACCTTCAAAAATCATCATACACAAGATTTCTGAGAATTTTACAATTATATGACAGTGGTCTGTAAATTAATATAACTCGAATGTTTATGTGAGTTAAATTTAATCATTAGAAAAATTTCTAACAAATAAGGCACGTTATTTCTATACATATTTTCTTTAATTAATGTAATAAGCCACCTACATTACCTAAACATCCCAAATTAAGGCCCACTAAAATTGAAGTTATGAATTTTAAGACGCAAGACAATAGTTTAAGAGTTACTAAGACACACGCTGAGAAGATGAATAATAATTCTATTATCAAAATGATGTGATCTGATGTGATGTGATGTGATATATGATGAGTCACATAAACAAAAACGTTGAGAAGGTGTTTATAAAAAAAAAAAACCTTTATTTGGCATATCAGCCCAACCCTTCCCTTTTACACACATTCCCAAACCGTACTTTCACAGAAAGAAATCAAAAAAGACACACAAAAAAGAATACAAATTAACATAAAATAAATTTTTCTCTATCCATTAAACTAAACCCCCTCTTCCCTCGCCAATTTCCTTTCCCACGTCAGCCTCCTGCAGATTTTCACGCCTTTCCCATCCTCTCCTAACCATTCGTTCAGCTTTCTGCACTCTCCAACCCACTCTTCTTTCACTCCCTCACATTCTTTGCTAAGGTGCCACCACTTGTCACTCCCCTTCCTACACAGCGCACACGTGGTGTACCCCAGACCCATCCACACTTTTCTTCCTCGCTCTTCCACAGCTCGCTCTTGCCATGCATACTTTGTCCTCTCTGCTCCACTCTCCCCTGGCTAAGTACCTCGGGAGTTTCCCCTGCACTTGCCACTCTACGTAGCCAGGGTTGTATGAGCTCTCAGCCATTCTCACTTGCCTTTCTTGCCACTCAATATCCCTCAATCTCTCCCTTATCTCAGTTCCTAGGCTACCCCTTTCTCTCAGCTTCTCCTCTACCCACACCTCAGACATACCCACTCTTTCATACATCCTTTCTCTATCCTTCCTCCATCTACTCTCTGTTCTACTCCCGTACCAGTCTTTCCTCGCCCAAATCCTGCAATCTTTCCTCAAACTTCACAACCCTCACACACGACTCCCACCACATTCTCATACGATTTGTCTCCTGCAACAGCACTGCCTTCGGTGTCGACCTTTCGAGCCCTAGCAGATTCTTCAGAAACCAACCTAGCTCCCTTTCTATTACTCACTTCCACTCCATACAACAATATAGGTTTTACACACGCATCCCATATCTTGCACGCCATTACTAGGTTACCACCCCACAAACTCCCCGATTTTCTGCACGCAATCCCCCAAGCCATTCTTGCTTTCGCCTGCATACACTCCACATGCTTCCTAGGCCCCAAAAAAGTTGAGAAGGTATAAACACCTTCTCAACTTTTTTGTTGACTCATCTGATATAATAAATAAATTCATCTGCGAATGCTCAATTTTGCATACACAAATACTGTAGAGTAGGTAATTTTCTATTTAAATAACATAATATGCAGTAAAAATTTTGAATGGAATCCATATTAATTGCAATAAACACAAAACAATAAGGAATGCATAAAACTAACCTCAACGTACCGCGAATTCGTCTCCAGTTTCACAACACAACACAACACAACACTACACAGCACTACACTGCACAAACACTGAATTATTCATTACAATGAAATGATTACACTGATTAACTGCACCACGTCGACCATACTGCACAACTTCTCTTATCGGTGAAGCCCAAAAATCATTTCGCCGACGACCCGCACCGCGACCCGCTCCGCCAACTCGCGGTCTCTCTCGCGGGCCCGCGGATCGCGACGTCACGCTCTCGCTCTGCATCCCGTGATAACTTTTTGCGAGCGATCGTTTCATTTGCATTTTATCTATTTTCGGTATACGGACCAGTTGGGATTTTAATAAAAAACGAATGGTGGCGGCTTTATACGTACCAAGAGTCGCACGAGATAAGCCACAGCGTGACCGTGCGAGGTAACGTTTGAATAAAAGGAGTCGTTTATTATATAGTAGTTCTGTATGGCAGGTTGGATAGTGTTAACTGAATTAATTACTAATTGGAGAATAGAAAGATATAAATAGATCTCAAGCGACAGTGAAGATGAATACAAAAATAAGGACATTATAAAAATAATATAAAAATAACTGACCAATACTCCAAACTGGCCAAAACTGTTAATCAAGAGCTATGTATTTTTTTTCTTGTTATATGCACGAGCTTAAGATTTTTATTAATATGAATAGTGACTTGGTATTGCAAATTAAAAATTATAGTATAGTTTTATTCAGAGCCCCTCCTGGGTATGCGGTCCCCATTAAATAAATTATGTCCTTGACAAATAGAACGCGTTATATTTTTCCATTCGATGTACCATCCAATTCAATATTTCAAATAATTTGCTGTATGATACGAGACAATTTAGATTGTCTCGAATCTTGACTAACTTTTGAGTCCAGAAATTGTCTTGTTTAAAACAACCTTAACTAACTTTTTTTGAGTCAAGAAATTGTCTTGTCTAAAACGACCTTTATATCGTCGTTCCTCATTTTGTCTTTTTTTGTCACTCTTCTAACTCTCCTCGTATACTTCATTTCAACAGCTTGTATTTTGCTCTTTTGTGCTTTATTTAATGTCCATGTCTCGCATCCGTATGTTAATATAGATCTTAAATTAATAAATAACTAAATTTTCCTATCCTAGCATATTTCATCAAAAAATTTCTTTCTGTGATCACACTATTGTGTATGTAGTAATATAGGCGACACGCTGTAAAGGTCGTCGCGACATCTGATCGGCGACGAAGCCGAAGATATCGCGCGTCGTCAACTGTAAATGCCACCCGTACCGTGGGCTGTTGACCCTGTTCTCCCAAATGCTACCACCACCGGCGCCCCCGTTCACTTATCGAGAAGGTTACTCGCTCAGCAAATTGGGTGACACGCTTAAATAATCTCCGCAGATTATGCCGGGGGGCTCGGGCTAATCCCCCGGGCCGGCGGCGGCGGGTTAACTATTTCAATGTATCACATTCGAACTGGCCCTGGCGTTTTCAGCCTCAACTATCTCCCAAACTCGCGCCATATCACACGAGGATTTCATTAATAACGATCCTGCCCTCCAAACGAATTTCACAAATATTTTCATCATCAGTCGCCGAACAACGGATTAACTACTTCAGCTAAGCAGCCGCACGTCGCTTCTAGTTTTACATGAAATTTCTATTATCTGCACACTACTTATTACATAACATATACAGGATTCGGAAATAGTCCCTGGACAACCTCTATTGAGATTAAACTCATTTTAAAAGGAATAAAATAGTACATTCCTGCAAAACTATTATCATAATTACAATTATAAATTATTAACTGTATTTTTCTTTTCTTTTGGAAATAAATTTATTTTATTATTATTATTATTAAAACATAAGCTATTATGTTAAAATGTTATTAAGGATTAAGAAAGATTAAGAATTTTCAGAAAGTAACGACAGACCACTAAATGAGCGATTAAAATTATTGTTTGGGCTTAATTTACTTCTATTACGTTTGTAAACAAGATGCAACACGAAAAAATCGATATCTGGTTTAGTTTAGATTTTTGTAAAAAATGAAATAGATTTTGTAAATTGATTTTTTTTTGGGCTTACTGCTATAAGGCACCTTACACGATCAAGAATACTGTCAATATTTTAGAATAAGTACAGTATTACTGTACATTAATATGTTTAAAATGTTCACTATTCTAAAATATTGACAGAATTACTGATCGTGTAAGGTATAGAAATGATGGAATGAAGAGAATACTGATGTTTATCCAGAAAATTGATTACTTGATAAATATTAAAGGAGGATTCAAGCAAATACTGACAGTGTGGATTGACAGTATTATTAAGGCACCTTACACGATCAATATTACTGTCAATATTTTAAAATAATGACAGTATTACTGTACGTAAACATGTTTAAAATGTTCTTTATTCTAAAATGTCGAGAGAATTACTGCTCATATAAGGTATACCTTATATACTGTCAGTCCTAGTACTGTCAGTATTTACTTCAATCCTCCTTTTATATTTATGAAGTAATCAATTATATGGACAAACATTAGTATTCTCTTCATTCCATCATTACTATAGTAATGTAAAAACATTGATTACTTCATAAATATAAAAGTAGGATTGAAGTAAATACTGACAGTACTAGGACTGACAGTATTATTGACGGTGTAAGGTGCCTTTTAAAGGCATCTACACGATCAATATTACTGTCAATATTTTAGAATAATGACAGTATTTCTGTACGATAATATGTTTAAAATGTTCATATTTCTAAAATATTGCCAGTATTACTCATTGTGTAAGGTATATTAATGATGTAATGAAGAGAATACTGATCTTTATCCGGATAATTGATTACTTAGATAAATATAATTGGATTATTGAAGCAAATATTGACAATACTAGGATTGACAGTATTATTGACCGTGTAAGGTGCCTTTTAGACCGTGTAATGTGCCTTTATTGCGTTGCTAAACAATAGTCAACACAAACAAATGTATATCTGTCTTTGTTGTTTTTTTTATAAAAAAATATGGTCGTTTATTTTGCACTGTACCTCGATTGATATTCTATTTCTTTTTGTAGTTTTAAAGCATTTTTTTTTAAATACTGAAATATAAGTATAATACAAGTTATTTTCCATTGAGAAATATTGACACTTGGGGAATATTTTCGGAATGTAGCTAAGAGTTTTATAAATTATCCAATTTAGATTTATAAATAAATGAATGTAGATAATAATGTATATTGTTAAAAGACTAAAATGGTATCTCTCTCTAAAAAAGTTACCAAACGTAAAAAGTAAAAATATTGAACTTTTTCTTAATAAAAAAAAAAACTGATTAGTTATGTAACCGTTTGCAATTACGTGCTCATAATCCACGCCGAACGAAACCGTCCTGTAATTTTTAATTATCCCCCGCTGTGACGCGGGGCTGGGGATTTTTAATTAATTTCAGCCCCCCCGGACTAGAACGGCCGCTTTAATTATGTCAGGTATGAATAAGCCCCCGGCGGGGTTGGCGAAAAAAAGGATTGCCATGGTCCACGGCACTGCGGTCCTGTAAGGAATGCGAAATACGCGTCGCCGCCCGCACTTTTAATTTCACCGTAGATTAGGCAGCGGCAGCAGCAGCCGCCTCCACCCCCCCAACTCGCTGGCGTTTAATTATTGCCGCCCGTAACATTACGGGGGCAAAGAAGCGCGCCGTTGTCTAAATTAAATAAACTACGTGAGCCGACTCGCGATGGCGGGCTAATTACAAAAATCGGGAACGGATTCATTACCTTGCGGAATGTCATAAATTCCACGCGTTCCGAAATTACGCCGGCAGCGGCAGAGGCTTGATTTATCGATCCGGGGCGGCGGGCGAGAGGGTGCCTTTTCGGATCGCATTCTTATTTCTAAATTTACAGAACAATTACGCCGACGACGCGCTCTCGCCCCCCCTGGTTATAAAACATTTTCATTAGGCCCTCCGTTTCGGGTAACCTGTCACCCTAGTTACGCGCGGGGGGCTGCACAGAATGCCATTAATGCATGCAAACCCAAATTAATTTACGCCCCGGCCCGGATAGAGAGACACTATTTACGCGAATATAGATAAGTGTCCGCTTCATATAATTAACTTACAGATTTATTTTTGCATGAAATAGCTTTCGATATTTATAGCAGTAGCTATAATAGAAGTTTTTGTAACAAGCAGGCAATTATAGTGAATTTCGACCAACATTTAAGGATTTTTAGGATTTATTGACCGAAAGGGATCAATAAATCTTAAAAAATCTTAAATTTACGTTCAAATTGCTTAAAATTCGTAACATCCCATTCTAGTCGTTCGCAATTTTGGCTCAAATCTCTTCAAATTCGTAACATCGCATCCTAGTCGTTTGCAAAATGATCATTTTTAAGCGATTCCGATGTAAACGACCATTTTTTAAGCGATTTTGATCAAAATTTAAGGAGTTTTATGATTTATTGACCCAAAGGGGCAGTACATGGATCAATAAACCATAAAAATCCTTAAATGCTGGCTCATATTGCTTCAAATTTGTAGCATGGCATAATAGTCGTTTGCAAAATGACCAATTTTAAGCGATTCCGATGTAAACGACCATTTTTTAAAGCGATTTCGACCAAAAATTAAGGATTTTTATGATTTATTGACCCATAGGGGAGTACATGTATCAAATCTTATCCTAGTCGTTTACAAAATGACCAATTTTAATCGAGTTCGACGTAAACGACTATTTTTTTTAAGCGATTTCGACCAAATTTAAGGATTGTTATGATTTATTGACTCAAAGGGGGGTACATGGATCAATAAACCATAAAAATCCTTAAATCTTGGCTTATGTCGCTTCAAATTTGTAACATTGCATCCTAGTCGTTTACAAAATGATCAATTTTAATCGAGTCCGACGTAAACGACCATTTTTTTAAGTGATTTCGACCAAAAATTAAGGAATTTTATGATTTATTGACTCAAAGCGGGAGTACATGGATCAATAAACCATAAAAATCCTTAAATCCAGGCTCATATCGCTTCAAATTTGTAACATCGCATCTAGTCGTTTGCAAAATGATCATTTTTAAACGATACCGACGTAAACGACCATTTTTTTAAGCGATTTCGACCAAAAATTAAGGACTTTTATGATTTATTGACCCATAGGGGAGTACATGGATCAATAAACCATAAAAATCCTTAAATTTTGGCTCATATCGCTTCAAATTAGTAACATCGCATCCTAGTCATTTGAAAAATGATCATTTTTAAAACGATTCCGATGTAACCGACCATTTTTTAAGCGATTTCGACTAAAATTTAAAGATTTTTATGATTTATTGACCCAAAGGAGCAGTAAATGGATCAATAAAACCAAAAAATGACCATATTTAAGCGATTTCGACGTAAACGACCATTTTTTATTCGATTTCGACCAAAATTTAAGGATTTTTATGATTTATTGACCCAAAGGGAGAATAAATGGATCAATAAACCATAAAATTCCTTAAATCCGGGCTCATAACGCTTCAAATTTGTAACATCGCGTCCTAGTCATGTAGAAAATGACCATTTTTAAGCAATTTCGACGTAAACGACCATTTTTTAAGCGATTTCGACAAACATTTAAGGATTTGTATGATTTATTAGCCCAAAAGGGTAGTACATGGATCAATAAACCATAAAAAATCCTTAAATCCTGGCTCATATCGCTTCAAATTTGTAACATCGCATCCTAGTCATTTGGAAAATGACCATATGTAAGCGATTCCGACGTAAACGACCATCTTTTTAAGCGATTTCGACCAAAATTTAAGGATTTTTATGCTTTATTGACCCAAATGGGGAGTACATGGATCAATAAACCATAAACATCCTTAAATCCTGGCTCATATCGCTTCAAATTTGTAACATAGCATTCTAGTCCAATTTTAAACGATTCCGACGTAACCGAATTTAAGCGATTTCGTTCAAAATTCAAGGATTTTTATGATTTATTGACCAAAACAGGGGAGTACATAGGTAAATTCTGCCCCAAATGGCTTAAAATTCCTGGCATCCTGGTTTCAAATTTTAAGCCAATTGGATTTTGTATCAAGATTACATGATGTGAGTCAGATCGAGTTTGTTATCAAAATTTTTTTTTTGGCATACGCTCCCCAAAGGTCCATGAATCAGGACCCTAAAGCTCAATGTTGGATACTTGTTGCATAAATATCATTTTGCATAAATAAATTTTTTTATATCTTTTGATATTTGACATTAAACACTTTAACAGTTAACAAGGTTAATCCAATATAAACCAAACCTTATAGTATCTGGTTTAGTGAGACACGCTGCAGCATATTGCGTTATAAAAGCGTGAGCATCCGAGAATTAATTATGTTAATGTAATTAAAAGGCCCGATATTTGTTTTCCAGCGTATCCCGGTTTATTGTTCTGTTAATAACGTTCGAGCGGTCCCTTTGAGGGACGTCCGGAGGTGGCAATGAGGGGGGGCCACATACCAGGGTACGCGCAATTGCACAATCGGGGATTATTATTAGATATTACACGTGCACACCCCCCCAAGCCCTGGCAACTGCTCATCCCGCTGCACACACGTACACACTTACACGCGTAATACATTGTTTATGTGCCAATTAGCAGGAATCGATGCTCCGAAATGGGCACTAAACAATGCATTATTGTGCCCGCGTGCCATGAATAATTAATAGAATACCGTCATCACGCATAATATTGACGGCGCGGCGCCGGGGAGTGTTGAAAATTAATTTCGCACGTTCATTATCACCCTTTTGTCGACAATTATCAATCTTTGTTTAGTTATTTAGTAGATGTAGTGTGTTGTTAATATAGTTTCAATAGAAAATAAGCATTATGTTTACATTTTGCACATATGTTTTGACTACAATAGGCTCCTGAGGGGCCACAATGCACACAACTAAGAATTTACTACTACTTACTAGACTTTAACACGTTGACTGCCACGGTACTTTTCAGGATTTCGATTAGTGTTTGTACTAAAGATTATCTCACACAATAAAAATATTCTATTGATTGTTGATTTTGAATAAACTTTGAATGATTATATTTTCTGTTTTGTTTGATATTTTCCTGCCTGAAACTATTCATTAAAACTATTCATTTAAATTCGCCGTATATTAGTGTAAATACACTAATATACGGCGAATTTAATCGAGCTACACAAATATGGCTAGTAAATAAACTACGAGATAACTCGTAACTGGCAGTCAACGTGTTAGGAAGTAAAACCTTCAAAATCTATTCAGAATTATTCTCATTCTATCAATTTGAGTATGAAAATAAAATTTGTCATGGCAAGTAAATCAACTACGAGATAACTCGTAGTTGGCAGTCAACGTGTTAAGAAGTAAAACCTTCAAAATCTATTCAGAATTATTCTCATTCTATCAATTTGAATATGAAAATATAATTTGTCACCACAAGAGAATCTGCATTAATAGTCTATTCGTATCAATTTGAATAATAAAAGTTGCAAAATTCTACACGTCCCTTCCTGCTGTGCTATAATCTTTTTATCTCACTCCAGCTCACACACTCATTCTCTCCTGCCAGCTGCTGACCTTGCCCGCCGTGACACGGTATTTTTTAGCGCAATGTTTCCTGGACGCTAACAAACGACCGCATACATCAACCCCGACGGCGATGCTATCTCTGCCCTGTGCGCCGCGGCCATTTCGGTTCGTATGTGGGCGCATTGTCTGCAAAAAATCGCGACACACACACACACAGCCATACATGCAGAGACACCCAGCAGGAATTATTCACCATGCCTCGTTTTGATTTTTGAGTGAAAACCTGAAATTCCCCGCAAGTCGCTTTAATGGGCAACATTATTCACAGTGCTGGGAAATAGAACGTTATCTCGGGGTTGTTGCATTCTAAATTACACGTCTTGTTAAAATTGACAGGGTGGATAATAATAGTGTGTAGTTGTAATGAAACGCAATACAAATTATTGAGCATAAATCATGGAATAATAATAGATCAGAAGATGCAGAAATTCGTGTGCTAACAAGTATATCTATGTTTGGAAGGATATCATCATAAAAAAAAAAATGTTAGGGCGTATATGAAAAGTGTATGTTTAAAGCCATGTGTTTATATATAGAATTTTCAAAAAAACTTCTATTTTATAGCTATAAGCCCGAGGGCTTTCCGCTGGTATAGGGAGAAGCTTAGTGGAGTGTAATCATGCGGTATTTACCTAAAACTTCAGAGCAAATCCAGAATTCTTATTTACATCCAAATATATGTTATGCAAGTTTCTCTCTAAAGAGAAAGTTTAACGCCATCTGGCGGAAACAACGTAATTAACAATGCACAGCTATCGCTATAAGGCACCTTACACGATCAATATTACTGTCAATATTTTAGAATAATGACAGTTTTATTGTACTATAATATGTTTAAAATGTTCA
Organism: Lordithon lunulatus; assembly: GCA_963942505.1. Lineage (NCBI taxonomy): Eukaryota > Metazoa > Arthropoda > Insecta > Coleoptera > Staphylinidae > Lordithon > Lordithon lunulatus. The sequence continues at coordinate 58,618,006 of OZ012668.1, read as the reverse complement.
TTATTCTAAAATATTCCCAGTATTACTCATCGTGTGATGTATATTAATGTTGTAATGAAGAGAATACTCATCTTTATCCGGATAATATAATACTTGATAAATATAAAAGAAGGATTGAAGCAAATGTTGACAGTACTAGTATTGACAGTATTATTGACCGTGTAAGGTGCCTTTATCATATGAAAATGAAGACAATGTTTTCAAGCTGACCGACCTGTCATTTATGACGTTTTTGTTGTCAGTACATGTTGTGACAAAACAATTTAATTACTACTTTATATATAATAATCGTTGGTCTAGTCATGGCATCATGATCATCGAGAGGTGACCTATATTGGAATAACATGCCAACAGAGTGTGCCAGATATCAGCAGAAAGCCTATCCAAGTTGAGCAAGCTGATGATGATGATGAGAAGATAATAGTAATCGACCCGGTTTGACTTTAGCATTATGTCCATTTTACACTCAATGTGAGATGAGTACTTTTCTCATTCTCATTTCTTCATGAACCAAAGGTGTTATACTAACACATCTTATGTATTCGAGTTGACAGCAAAATACAAATAACAGCACCCCAATTTATTGTGAACACACGAATATTATATAAACAACCAAACCAAAGCAAAACATAACTCGCTTGCAAACATTACAAAACCCATTCAATTAAAACGAATCAGAGCGTGTGTTGTTTTGCGCGCCCCGCTGATTACCACCCCATCCCGCATGCACACATGCAGCCAGCATTTACAATTTTATTTTTTTTCAGCCAGCGGTTAATTTTATTTGTTGTCGCGAATTTTCCCTTTTCGAGTGGCGCAATTAGTCGACAAAAAAAAGCGCTCGCAGGATGCGAGCGCAAGGGAGCAAAGTCTCGTATCGACGTAAAATGCGAGAGAGGCGAATTTAGAAAAGAGATTTTTTAATTAATTGCGCTCGCGCGGCGCCGGCTTTTGTGCTCGCTGCGAATATATATATAATTTTTTTCCTGTGTGTGTGTGTTATTTTCGCTGCTCGTGAAAAGCGCGTTCATTAAAAACAAACCAACGCGCGCGCGTAAGCCTGCGAATGCGGTATTAAAATGGGTGGGTATGTGAGTTGGTGAGGGATGGGGGTGCGCACTCCAACTATTTCGATAATTAAAATTATTTAAACGTTTGTGAATACACAAATGAACGGCGGATTTAAGAGATATTATTTTTTATTGTAAAATTTGCATAGAAAATAGTTCATGATGATTTAATGGACATTCGTTTTGTTTGATAAAAACAATCAGGACTTATGGAATGTGATATTATTGGTTATATCTTCAACTATAAACAATTATATACAACAGGGGTGTGTTTTAGAGATCCTACCACAACAGCTATACATTCTATTAGCCAAAAGCAATGGAATACCAAGAAAACTAGGGGTGAAAATCTACAGGAGGCTGACGTGGGAGAGGAAATTGGCGAGGGCTGGTGTGTGTCGGGGGTTGGGTTGGGGGTCTAGTGTGTGTCGTACACATATGCGAATATATATTTTATATTAATTTTTATTTTTTCTTTTTTTGTCTATGAAAGTATTACAGGATAAATAAAACGATTTTTACTTTGATTTTTATCACACTTCAGTTACACTTTGCAACTAGTTTCGGCTAAGCTTTTCGAGCTCCTCCGATGCCATGCCAAGTGTGATAAAAAACAAAGTAAAAAATCGTGTTATGTATCCTTTAAAATGAATTATCACAAAGTAGACGCCTTAACAATCCAATATATGAAACTATTGTTTAGAATAGAATAGAATAGAATAGAATAGAATAGAATAGAATAGAATAGAATAGAATAGAATAGAATAGAATAGAATAGAATAGAATAGAATAGAATAGAATAGAATAGAATAGAATAGAATAGAATAGAATAGAATAGAATAGAATAGAATAGAATAGAATAGAATAGAATAGAATAGAATAGAATAGAATAGAATAGAATAGAATAGAATAGAATAGAATAGAATAGAATAGAATAGAATAGAATAGAATAGAATAGAATAGAATAGAATAGAATAGAATAGAATAGAAAAGAATAGAAAAGAATAGAAAAGAATAGAAATTTATTTCAGATGCATACAATACATATACAATAGTATATTATATATCATACATTGAAATAGTGTCAACAAAAAAAGGTGGTGATTACATAATATTTTTAACTTCATTAAAGTATTCCTCCAGGGAATATGGTTTTGTTCGGGGGAATTTTATAAAAGGGAAGGTGGTGCGAATATGCCAAATAAATGTCTTTTTTTTACCAAGAAAACTACTTACTAACGTAACAGCCTACCATCACGGTCCGTAAGGCATTGGACTTAAGATTATCTCGTACTTCAACACCAAAAAAATGCACCTATATTTGGCATACCTCTCAAGAAATACAATAATCCCCCAATACACAATGCTCATAACAGTTATAGCAAGAAACAAAAAATACATAAAAATGAAAATAAAAAGTAGCAATCCGCTCAAATACAAATTAAGACCATCTACCAAACCGCTTTCAAGCCCTTCAAACACTGGAAATTCAAGAAGAGATTCGAATTACCTCTGAAGATGAGGTACTAAAAGAATCATAGCCTCCTCCCTTATTTATCTCTGATGTTTTTAGATTTTAGATATATTAATTCAGTGAATGATAATAAAAAAAACTATCTTTATAGGGCTATCAGCCGTGAGGCTTTTCCGCCGGTCTAGGAAGAAGCTCAGAGGAGTTTAATCCGGTGGAAGGTTATTCGCGAAAATTCCCTCCCCGCTGGGGAACGAGCCCAGGTCTCAGTACGAGACGGACGACGCCTTTAACCACTCGGCCACTGAGCTGGGTGATAATAATAAGTGAATAAAATTAAAATAAATATGAATGAGTACAATGAAATAAAGCTAATGAATCGACTTTTCCGGTGAGAAAAATTAATAATTTTATAGTTAAAAACAAACTTATTTTTGTAAATTCAAATTAAACTGATTAATTTTTCATTACATACTTGTTACAGTTAATTAGTTTCTATATTAAAAAAAAAACAACACAATACACCCTCCCAACCCCTCACCAAACTAAAGGTGCCGCTTCCAACTTTACTAATTACAACAAAGTTGCTGTCGGATTTCATTCGTAGCCATTCATTTGTTTTGCTTTAGTTTTGACAAATCCCCGCTCTCATTTCGCGAGCGCTCCTTTTGATCCACTTGTATTTTACGCACGCCGGGAGACAATTGTGATTAATAGTCTCGTTATCTTGTCTCTTTTAGAGGGCGGCGTCGCAACAAACGCACACACACACACACAGCCAAACACAAACCAGACGTTTTATTTGTATGTGTATGTGTATGTGTGTGTGTGTGTCTGGGTTCGGGTCATCCGTCACGCGGGGGTGACATCACAGGAAGCACTTCTGCTACGACATTAATGAGTAACACTTGACCCACCACCGCCTACCCTCTGCCACCGCGAAGATTGCGGTGTTATCGCGAAAATTAATAATTTAACCGGGACATGGGAAAATGCGGATGGTCCCCAGGGATGTGGGATAGTTGCGAGTTGCAAACCCTTTTTTATACGGAGTGAAGGGTGGTGGTGTGTGTGTGTGTGTTATTACGGCCGCGATTATGGCCGAGGGATCGATTTTTTTAATTGCCTGTAGCAGGCGATGGGGAGCAATAAGGCGTGAGGGGCAGTGCGCGAGGGTTAATGCGGGACACTGATATGTTGGACTTGATTGTGGTGTGAGGGGTAATTTAAATATTTAATGCGGCATGATTATGCCATAAATTTAAAATAAATAGCGCTGTAATAAAAACAAGCGGCGATAATTTCTGGCTTAAACAGGAACGTAATACATTTGTACGTCATTTTTCAGCTTGCGTGCGGGATTATAGGGGTTTGAAAAGTTGCACGGGTGTAAGTAAGAAAGAACTGTACTGTCACTTCCACACACATATTACGTATAATTATAACTTTTAAATAATACCCATATTGGGTGTCCATATCCAAGGCTTCATTACAAAGGGGCGTTTGTGGTACGATATATTGAGATATGAGCCTTTTGTTTATCACTCTGGGCTGGTAAGGGCTTATTGTTTCTTGTTTTATTTGCTGCTTCCAAGGCGCATAATTCTACCTCGGCCCTTACAACCGGCGGCTCACGACCGTAAGGCCCAATTCACACATAAGCGACGTCGGGCGCAGGCTTGGCGTAGGCGAGGCGCAGGCGCAACGTCGCACAGGCGATTGTGAGGTCCATATGCAGTAAAGGGGTGGACATTGTACCTTATGTTTACATAGAGGCGGCGTGGAAGAGTTATGCCTTTCGCCTCTTCGCCTACCTTGTTTTAGGCGAAGAGGCGAAGACTTGGTGCCGGCGCTGCGAGAGGCACGCCGCTTTAAGCCCCCTCTATATAAACATGTGGTGCAATACCCACTTAGGTGACAAGGCGCGGGCTATTCCTTGTGCCTCTAGCCGCGTCTTCGTTTCTTCGCCTAAGGCCTAATTCACACATAAGCGGCGTCGGGCGCGTGCGCGGTGTAGGCGAGGCACAGGCGCGACTTAGCACAGGCGATTGTGATGTCCATATACAGTGAAGGGGTGGACATTGCATCTTATGTGTACATAGAGGCGGCGTGAAAGAGTTTCGCCTCTTCGCCTACAGTGTCTTAGGCGAAGAGGCGAAGACGCGGTGCCGGTGCGGCAAGAGGCACGAGGCAAATGCCCGCGCCTCGTCACCTAAATGGGCATTGCACCACATGTTTATATAGAGGAGGCTTGAAGCGTCGTGCTTCTCGCAGCGCCGGCACCGCGTCTTGGCCTCTTCGCCTAAGACACAGTAGGCGAAGAGGCGAAAGGCATAACTCTTGAACGCCGCCTCTATGTAAACATAAAGTGCAATATCCACCTCTTCACTGCATATGGACATCACAATCGACTGTGCGACGTCGCGCCTGCGCCTCGTCTACACCGCGCCCGCGCCCGACACCGCTTATGTGTGAATTGGGCCTAAGACACGATAGCCAAAGAGGCGAAACTCTTCCACGCCGCCTCTATGTAAACATAAGGTGCAATGTCCACCCCTTCACTGCATATGGACATCACAATCATATGTGCAACGTCGCGCCTGCGCCTCGTCTACGCCGCGCCTGCGCCCGACGCCACTTATATGTGAATTGGGCCTAAGACCTGAGCGATACTGCACGCCACGGGGGCGACTAGTAATGATAAACCATGCTAGACGAAAGCGCCTACGGGTGTGCATTATTAATTCTATGGTTCCAACCAGATGGCATTAAACATTCTCTATCGTAGAGAAGCCAAAGTCAGCGTCAGGACCGACCCTGTCATATATGATGACATCTTTCTGATAACCATACCAGAAGAAGCCAGCACGGTGGGCTATTGCGACTTAGCCAGCTATACCCCTTGTCGCGACTATAGCCAGTGCGGATAAACTGCGAGTACATGTGTACGAAAGCCTAAAGGGGCTCAGACACTGGCTGCGCCGAACTTCAGCCAGTTGGCAGAGAAGAAAACTAAAGAGGAGCATCGCTTCAGAAGAAAAAAAATGCGCACGGGCCTGCTTTATCATCGATGGCACTGAGGTTCTACCTAAAATGGAGGTCAAGTATCAAGAGGTCGTTGTAGACTAGAGAATGATCTTCCGCAGGAATGTGGAGGCGGATATTCAAAACAGGGGAACTGACCGTAGATCTTTTCACCACAGGGGAGTTAGAAGTAGCCGAGGGGAGGCTCACGGATAGGAAGGTGCTAAGTTCAGATGACATCCAACCAGAGGTGGTGAAACTGGTAGCGAAACTGGCCCCGAAATGGTTCTCAGGGCCCATGAACCAGGCGATAGAACAGGACGTCTTCTTGCATATTTGGAAGAACCAAGGCCTTAGGCAGGGAGCAAGCTTGAAGACAAACATGAGAGCGGTTCCGGGCTGGGGCAGAGCAAAGTTTTGAGATTTGATGGGTATGCCTCCTTAGGAGCTGATGCCCCCATACCAAAAAAAGCTGAGCTACATTGACAAAGTCTAACAAGATCGAAATCTAGATTTGAGATTACTAAGAGATGAATTCATATATCCTCACCTTATGTAACGTGATATTAGAGGTTTCTGAGTAATCCAGTCTAAATTAATGTATGTGAAATGCGCAATTGCATGCTATAACTAGATAACTCTCCTCACTTTATTTTGACGTAGTTTATTAACTGTATTTGATTATTTTATATGCAAAATTCAATTAATTTCTTGAAAAATATCCTTTTTAAGTTATCTAATTGTAATACTAAGGTGACGATATATTAAAAATATTAAACATTTTTAATTTAAACCATTTTTGGTGTGTAGATGTTACCATTTAATCTATACGCACTTGTATGGCTTGAATTCTTGCCGTCCTATCTTCTTCACCAGCTTAAAAAATCTGTTTCTTTTAGTGCGTAGTGACCTACAACCCGCATCCCGCACGTTTCAAATTCCGGTCCATACAATTAATAACGTCGGACGTCGTTCACGTACGCCCACCCCGTAATCTGGGCCAGATATCGCGTAATCCCGCAATGATGGATGATTAGAGCCCGGCGCAAATCCGCATTTGCACACGGTTTCGATTCGTAAATGCTATATTAAGCGCGCTTTATGGGTGCCACGGCGCACACTTTATGACGGGCAAATTTTCGCCTGCCGATGGGGGCGGCGGCGGTTGCCCACTTTGTCACTCACACACACACACACACACAGCACAGCACAGCACACGCAGCCTTTTTGTCATTTATTTATGATGGTGTGTATCAGATGCACGCCGGGCATTCAAAGCCGACCGCCCCGCGATCAATTTATTGAGAGCTCACAAACATTGTTCAGTGACTGGGCGGATTTTCAATTGATTAGTGTCAGGGAATGATGAATTGAAGCAGTACAACCTTTTTTTGTTGGATTTAATAAGTATATCGATGGTGGAATTGCTATATCGAAGGTTTTTATATTGGCATGTAGTAAAGTGTTTTTTTTTAAATACAACTGCCTTTGTCCACAAAAAAAGTGTGCAATTGATGACATTTATGTCTACCAAAATAAATGTCCGATTGAAAGAAATACGAATAAAATAGATAAAATACACTCAATTCGAATACAAATTGTATTTCCTACACACATTCATTTATTTTGTTGCTGTTCGTAAACGCGATGTATACAGGATGTTATGTAATTCGAGGGCAATCCCTTAAGTGGTGGCAGAGGTGAGTTAATCTAACAAGAATTTCATATTTTTTATTTGTAAATTCGTCTTAGTTTGGTAACTGGAGGACATTTAACTAAACTAATCAGAGTGACCTTCACATTTTGTACACCTAAAAATGAATAATATTGCTATCATAAAAATCTGACACTGACGTATATATATATATATATATATATATATATATATATATATATATATATATATATATATAAGTCTCAATCAAACTCAGTAGCATCAGACAAAATTTATGATGAAGTGCAACAAAATAATTTAGTTCCGGTAAGATTATATGGAGAAAGGTTCCCAAATAGAAAGCTCCTGTCATTATTCTAAAATATTGACAGTATTATTGACCTTGATACCTATATGATTCAATCAATTTAATCGTTTTTTTTTGTGGGGTGTAAATTCAGATTCACAATGTTTAACATTATTATTAACAATGTTTAACATTATTATTAAGAACTGTCCTTTGTACAGATTATCGCATGTTTTTAACACATATATTGACATTGATATTTTTAATATGCCGAACGCCTCTGTGGTAAGTGCTATTAAAAATATATAATTTGAATGTTCATTATATATCTTTGTGTTATGTTTTTTCTTTCTTTTATTTGTTATGTTGTTATTATATCATCTGTAATTGGTTTCTGTTAAACTGTAGATGTCTATATTAAATAAAATAAATTATATAAGATAATTTTTCAACTCAACCATTTTAATTCAACCAAAAAAACACATTAGCCAAATGAAATTGAAGCAATCAACTCACACGTTAATACACGCAGAACAATTAATATTCATCACCGTAAAGACAAAGCCAACCCCATAGCGAAATTCTCTTTAGCACACTACTAACACCATGCGTGTCGTTTACCATTCCTATGATTACGTGGCAAAGGGGGGGTGCGCGCAAACTTGAAAGCTCGAAACGCACGCTGACGGCGGCGAAACAATCAGGTTTCACTTTCCTAATTGGGTTCCTTATGATCCCGACGCGCGTAATTTACGGACTGATGAATATGTAGTTTGCTATTTTCGAACGAACGGGGGGAAGGGGGAGGTGGTTTGTAGCGTGTAGCTTTTAGCGGCAACTCAATAATCCAGCCAGCAGGTGCTATATCTAAACATCTTCATTCGCATGATTGAAGTTGCAGAAATATCGCAAGAAGCTGCGAGCAGACGCTTTGAATATAAACGAGTGGCGGAGGGAAGAAAGGCGAGAACTCGCTGTAATGCAACTCTTTAGAATGATTTGCAGCGTTTATACGAAAGCAGACCCGTTTTGTAAGCTAAGAGGGAGCATTTAGTTGTGCTCCGCTCGAGTTTACGGTCCCTGACGACGTTTCTTATGCCGTGCAAGTGCAGCAAATAATAGTATATGGCAGCCTGTAAAGAGTCCTTTTCGTACCGCGTTCCATTATCCCCGGCGTACATACAGTATGTCAAATTATAAAACAGGGTGGGCCGAGAAGGGGGGTTTTATTATGCATATTTAGTCTGTTCTCGTTTTCCCATTCAGCTTTTGAAACCCATTTAGAACCCGAGCTCAAACTTATCATTAATTTAAGGACTATTCAACGAAAGTTTATCGCGGTTTTGGTTTTACACGTATTACAATTTTAAAAATAACATCCTTAACGAGCTGATTGAAATTCACTGACACAATTTGAATGGGGCTCGTTTAATGAAAGGCTTTCAAGTCCAGATTACGCTTGTCAGATTATGCGGGGGGCACTCGGATACGATCGCGGCTCTCGCATAATGTCTATGAAAAGATTCCGATGCTATCACTGCGTGGCGATAAAAAAAAACACTGCATGAAGAAACGAAAGAGAGTTGTAGATGTAATGGGGCACGGGATTAACAGCCCGGTGCGATGCTGCGACGCGTGAAATTATTCCGACCTGCACGCACGTTATTTACATACGGGAGATTTACACGTTGCGAGTTGTAAATAGCGGGGCTTTTAATAATTTAACCGCGAAAACTGTATTAGCATATTTATTTAGACGGGAATATACAAATACGGCGTTTTTAATTTCAACGGGAATTAATGATGCGTGGCTACAGGATTAGAGGAGCGTATTTCTTTCTCTCTTCCCGACGTGACTACACGCGATGCGGTTTAATTTAAACAGATCTACTTATGCTTAATTACGGGGAGAATTACAAGTCCTGTCCCTCTCTCAACGGTATCGTGTGTTTTGCATATAGGCGAGCGTGATTATCCGCCTCCCACGCGTTGCCTGGCCATTTGTATTCACGGCGGGAGCGGCGCAACTCATCGGGCCGGATTCATCTCCCGCCGGTGGCCGCAGAATTACACCCCGAGATATATTCAACCCGCTCAAGGATTTAAGGGTACGACCGTCCCCGACACGGACAGTTTCAATTTCACGTAACCGACTCCTACCGCCCCATAACTCCCCCCCACGAAACCGTCGGGATTAATTAATGACTGGTAATGAATATCCATGATTACGTCTGTAACTGTGTATATGGTGTATTTCAAACTTGGATTACGTAAGATCTCAATATGTGTTTACAAGACAAGCTCTGCATGGATAATATCGTGTAGACGTAATGGATATGCTTTAAATGTATACAACAGTAACTTGACAGCAGAGATGGTTACGTCAGGGGGGCATATTGTATAGAGTTCACTTTTGATTTGAGTATAGAATTAGGCACTGAATTTGTTTTTCTATTCCTACTACTGCAGTTACAATAAATGTTATTAGCATAATTTTTCCAACGCATCTTAAATGTGCTGGTAATTTTATAGTGATCATTAAAGGCACCTTACACGGTGAATAATACTGTCTATTTAGCATGTTCTAAATACAATTAGCAATATTCATGAATATTCCAGTACTATAATGAGATTTATAGCCAATTTAGTAAAACTAGTTTATGCATGAAATGTCACTTCACAATTTGAAAATTCGCCAAAAATTCAATTTAAAAATATTATTCTCAAATTAATTGTACTGATTTGCTAGCATGTTCTAAATATAACTAGCAATTTTCATGAATATTCCAGTACTATAATGAGATTTACAGCCAATTTAGTAAAACTAGTTTATGAATGAAATGTCACTTCACATTTTGAAAATTCGTCAAAAATTCAATTTATAAAATATTATTCTCAAATTAATTGTACTGATTTGTTAGCATGTTCTAAATATAATTAGCAATTTTCATGAATATTCCAGTACTATAATGAGATTTACAGCCAATTTAGTAAAACTAGTTTATGAATGAAATGTCACTTCACATTTTGAAAATTCGTCAAAAATTCAATTTATAAAAAATCATTCTCAAATTAATTGTACTGATTTGTTAGCATGTTCTAAATATAATTAGCAATTTTCATGAATATTCCAGTACTATAATGAGATCTACAGCCAATTTAGTAAAACTAGTTTATGACTGAAATGTCATTTCACATTTTGAAAATTCGACAAAAATTCAATTTATAAAATATTATTCTCAAATTAATTGTACTGATTTACTAGCATGTTCTAAATATAATTAGAAATTTTCATGAATATTCCAGTACTATAATGAGATTTACAGCCAATTTAGTACAACTAGTTTATTAATGAAATGTCATTTCACATTTTGAAAATTCGTCAAAAATTCAATTTATAAAATATTATTCTCAAACTAATTGTACTGATTTACTAGCATGTTCTAAATATAATTAGAAATTTTCATGAATATTCCAGTACTATAATGAGATTTACAACCAATTTAGTAAAACTAGTTTATGATTGAAATGTAATTTCACATTTTGAAAATTCGTCAAAAATTCAATTTATAAAATATTATTCTCAAATTAATTGTATTGATTTGCTAGCATGTTCTAAAAATAATGAGCAATTTCCATGAATATTCCAGTACTATAATGAGATCTACAGCCAATTTAGTAAAACTAGTTTATGAATGAAATGTCACTTCACAATTTGAAAATTCGTCAAAAATTCAATTTATAAAATATTATCCTCAAATTAATTGTACTGATTTGCTAGCATGTTCAAAATATAATTAGCAATTTTCATGAATATTCCAGTACTATAGTGAGATTTAGAGCCAATTTAGTACAACTAGTTTTTGAATGAAATGTCACTTCACATTTGAAAATTCGTCAAAAATTCAATTTATAAAATATTATTCTCCAATTAATTGTACTGATTTGCTAGCATGTTCTAAAAATAATTAGCAATTTCCATGAATATTCCAGTACTATAATGAGATCTACAGCCAATTTAGTAAAACTAGTTTATGAATGAAATGTCACTTCACAATTTGAAAATTCGTCAAAAATTCAATTTATAAAATATTATCCTCAAATTAATTGTACTGATTTGCTAGCATGTTCAAAATATAATTAGCAATTTTCATGAATATTCCAGTACTATAATGAGATTTACAGCCAATTTAGTAAAACTTGTTTATGAATGAAATGTCACTTCACATTTTGAAAATTCGTCAAAAATTCAATTTATAAAATATCATTCTCAAATTAATTGTACTGATTTGCTAGCATGTTCTAAATATAATTAGCAATTTTCATGAATATTCCAGTACTATAATGAGATTTACAGCCAATTTAGTAAAACTTGTTTATGAATGAAATGTCACTTCACATTTTGAAAATTCGTCAAAAATTCAATTTATAAAATATCATTCTCAAATTAATTGTACTGATTTGCTAGCATGTTCTAAATATAATTAGCAATTTTCATGAATATTCCAGTACTATAATGAGATTTACAGCCAATTTAGTAAAACTAGTTTATGAATGAAATGTCACTTCACATTTTGAAAATTCGTCAAAAATTCAATTTATAAAAAATCATTCTGAAATTAATTGTACTGATTTGCTAGCATGTTCTAAATATAATTAGCAATTTTCATGAATATTCCAGTACTATAATGAGATTTACAGCCAATTTAGTAAAACTAGTTTATGAATGAAATCTCACTTCACAATTTGAAAATTCGTCAAAAATTCAATTTATAAAATATTATTCTCAAATTAATTGTACTGATTTGCTAGCATGTTCAAAATATAATTAGCAATTTTCATGAATATTCCAGTACTATAATGAGATTTACAGCCAATTTAGTAAAACTAGTTTATGAATGAAATGTCACTTCACATTTTGAAAATTCGTCAAAAATTCAATTTATAAAATATTATTCTCAAATTAATTGTACTGATTTGCTAGCATGTTGTAAATATAATTAGCGATTTTCATGAATATTCCAGTACTATAATGAGATTTACAGCCAATTTAGTACAACTAGTTTATAAATGAAATGTCATTTCACATTTTGAAAATTCGACAAAAATTTAGTTTACAAAATATGACTCTCAAATTAATTGTACTGATTTGCTAGCATGTTCTAAATATAATTAGCAATTTTCATGAATATTCCAGTACTATAATGAGACTTACAGCCAATTTAGTAAAACTAGTTTATGAATGAAATGTCACTTCACATTTTGAAAATTCGACAAATATTCAATATATAAAATATTATTCTCAAATTAATTGTACAGATTTGCTAGCATGTTCTAAATATAATTAGCAACTTTCATTAATATTCCAGTACTATAATGAGATCTACAGCCAATTTAGTAAAACTAGTTTATGAATGAAATGTCACTTCACATTTTGAAAATTCGTCAAAAATTCAATTTATAAAATATTATTCTCAAATTAATTGCACTGATTTGCTAGCATGTTCAAAATATAATTAGCAATTTTCATGAATATTCCAGTACTATAATGAGATTTACAGCCAATTTAGTAAAACTAGTTTATGAATGAAATGTCACTTCACATTTTGAAAATTCGTCAAAAATTCAATTTAAAAATAATCATTCTCAAATTAATTGTACTGATTTGCTAGCATGTTCAAAATATAATCAGCAATTTTCATGAATATTCCAGTACTATAATGAGATCTACAGCCAATTTAGTAAAACTAGTTTATGAATGAAATGTCACTTCACATTTTGAAAATTCGTCAAAAATTCAATTTATAAAATATTATTCTCAAATTAATTGCACTGATTTGCTAGCATGTTCTAAATATAATTAGCAATTTTCATGAATATTCCAGTACTATAATGAGATTTATAGCCAATTTAGTACAACTAGTTTATGAATGAAATGTCACTTCACATTTTGAAAATTCGACATATTCCTGTACTATAATGAGATTTAACGCCAATTTAAATGGAAAAAGAATTAGTTAGTAATTGAGAGAAATGAGAAAATTGGAGTACAAAGTACAGATTGATTAAATAAGAGCGGTGGAAGAATAAAACTTTACTGGGCTCATTATTTAACAGCATTATCTTCAAAATAACCAGCGTTTTACAATTAGTTCTGGTTACAACAGTACAAATCAATAAAATGCCACTTCTATTTGTTTATTTAGAGAGTTAGAATAATTGAGCTGTTTAAATTCCAGCCAGTGGCTTCGCACATTTGATAAATCATCCCCGCGTCAAGCGCCTGCCTCCTCGTCCCCGGCGGCGTTTTCTAGCCAAACCAAACAGCCCCTGCACGATCGATGGATCTAATCGCACACGAGTTAATGTTTTAATGCGGCAAATTTAATCTATATAGCAGCAGCAGCAGCAGCGGCGCAAGGCCCAGGCGACGGCGGCGGCGCTATTATTTCGCAGTCGCTGCACGGGATCGTGTAAACATATCAATTATTTAGAAATCCAACGCGCCAGCAGCCAACAACCCTCCCCCGTGAACACACGAGGAGCCAACCCCCCCGAAATCAATTTAACGCGCGAAACGCACGCGAGATTGCGTTAATTAATGACTTGGGGATGGGTTGGGCTCGGTGTGTACGTCCTAAAAGCTTTTCGAAACCATCTGCATGGATGAGTTTATAATTGTGAAGCGGAGGGATGGTTTTGATATAAATTCTCGTTTGTTGAATTGGATATGAATATGTTTCTGCCTCTAAAAGGCACCCTACACGATCAATATTACTGTCAATATTTTAGAATAATGACAGTAGTACTGTACGATAATATGTTTAAAATCTGCATTATTCTAAAATGTTTCTAGTACTACTCATCGTGTAAGGTATAGTAATGATGTAATGAAGAGAATACTGATCTTTATCGGGATAATTGATTACTTGATAAATATAAAAGGAGGATTGAAGCAAATATTGACAGTACTAGTATTGACAGTATTATTGACCGTGTAGGGTGCCTTTATGAGAAATTCGAGATCAATGAGAATAGTTAAATATTGTTATAAATTAAGGGTTGTATAAATGCAAATTACTTTCATAGCTATGCGTTCTAGCATACCAAATTATGAAGGGATATCTCATGCCCTATATAGCACACATTTAACCCTAAACACAGAGTGACGCCATTTAAGGAACCTTTTTCTTTGTATACTAGGTGAAATGCCCATCGTCTGACAGGGAATCAATTAAATTAATTGAATCAAATATAAATAAATTACTGTGAAAAGTGTAGTACAAAGACATTGTGAATGGGTTTAATATGATTCGTCTTGATCCACTAGCGAGGTGGAGGGGCTGTTCCCTTAGTTTTTTTTATATGGATACAGACTTATTGACATTCAACAAAAAGAAGCCTGTTATCCAATATCTGAGGTGGGCACTAAACAACTTTCCGAATTAATTTTGCTCAAATTTTCACAGGGTCATTCTTAACAACAATCAAACTCACTCCAAACTCGCTCACTATTTCAAACGACAAAATAGTGTACTTTTAATATATTTTCACCTTGAAACAAGTTTATTAGCACGTAATCGTTTGAAACAGATTACTAGTAAGGTATGGTAGTTCAAGTATAATAATTGTCTCGTATATCAGACCTGAATATTACATCTTACCCTTTTAACCTGCCTGGCTGCTGTGCGAAATGAATCTCCGCTCCAAGCGCGCGCGGCACGCTCTACCCCGATAATTAAAGTTTCACCGCGTTATATTTCAGCACTGATTGCGCCCCCGGATTGAGCACACACTGCAACACGGTGGCTTCTCTTTTTAATTTTTCATCCCGCCATCGTACAGTAATGACAATAAAAAAAAACACCGCGCCACACAAAATAAATCTGCTTTTCCTAATGTACAGCGCGGGGTTACATTATTTATTGTAGACAACGCCGGTCCCGGGGGAAATAAGAATTCGTCATCATTAGCCCCGGTCCTGCGGGACGACGTCGTATTTTTTGTGTGTGTGCCGAATCTAAAATTCATACAAAGAGCGAAGTCTTCATCAAAAGCGCGCGTTAATATGAAACGCGCATTGTCGTGGGAAATTTGCGGATTTTTTGCCGCTGTCGAACACGCTTCTGCGGCGGCAGTGGCGGCGGTCGTCGGGCGCAGACGGATGCACTTTTCAAACAGGCGAACAATGGGGCCGGGATGCATCCTGCTAATTAGCCTCCGGAACGCTAATTACCCCTTCAAAGGAGCGCGACAAGCCATCGTCAGCAAACACGGCGTAATTAAAAAAAACCCTTGTGCAACCTCTCTCGCTCGCCCTCTATGTCTATATAGATATATACGTGCGTATCTCCGATAATTCATCGTCTGGAGTACAGGGGGGCGGTTGGATGAGAGACAAAAAAAATGCATTGTGCTGAGCGGATTCTCTTCGGCCGCGTTTAGATTTCAGGCCTTTATCTGGCCGCTTTGTTCGCGTTAATGAATTGGATTGGAAACCGGGCGCGAGAGAGAGTGTTCGATGTTTACAAGGAGTGGCACGGGAGGCGGCTTGTTTAATCACTCCAATGGTTATACAAGAGTATATAATGAAATATAAAAGGCTTATTTTTTTGCTGTAATTTTTTAAATTGCAGTTTACTGATAACAATTATAATAATGAACGTTTACATTCAAATATAATTTTGAACACGCCGATGTAATGCCCTAACGTTTAATGAACGGACGACCAAGGTAGTCGGTATTATTTGTCGTTTAATGTTAATGTCAATTTACGAAATTTTAGAAAACTCGGAAATCACTCATATACGTATACACATACAATAATACTCGGCAGAAGAACCCGAAGCTGGATAGCTAGTTGTAACAAATACAATAACTAATGTCGTATTACAACCAATCAGCGATGGTCTAGTATTTCTTTATGCAAAACGAACTACTAGAATTATGTAAATCTTTTCTTTTCCAGATTGGTTATGACTTTACTTAAGGTCGTTTTAGATACAATTTCTTGACTCAAAAGTTAGTCAAGATGCGAGACAATCTAAATTGTTTTGTATCATACAGCATATTATTTGAAATATTAAATTGGATGGTAGATCGAATGGAAAAACATAGCGTGTTCTATTTGTCAAGGACAAATTGTATGGGAGGAGGATATATGAATTCATTTCTTGAACAACTTTTGAGTTAAGAAATTGTCTTGTCTAAAATGACCTTTAGGCATTTGTTTTAAACCTATATACCAATTATAAAAAAAACATATCTTTATAGGGCTATCACTCGTGAGGCTCAGAGGAGTGTAATCACCTGGTATTTATCTTAACTTAACAGAAACCCTCTGAAATACAATGATGCACTAAACTTTGCTCTCTGCTGGGGATCGATAATTTTTTTTTCGGAGAATTACACTGAAAATATGTAGCAGACATATACAAAATTCTAATTTGTAGTTAATTATAATTGATAACCAATTCAGTGGTCGAGTGGCTAGAGGCGTCGTTCGTCTTGTACTGAGCATTGGGCTCAGACTCCCTGATGCTCAGTACGAGACGAACGATGCCTCTAACCACTTGGCCACTGAGCTAGGTACCAATACCGTCTCGTACTAAGCATTAGGGAGCCCCAGTGCTCAGTACGAGACGAACGACGATTGATTTAAACCAATTATTTAATACCAATTATAAAAAAAAACATATCTTTATAGGGCTATCAGTCGTGAGGGTCAGAGGAGTTTAATCACCTGGTATTTATCTTAACTTAACAGAAAACCTCTGAAAAACAAAGATACACGAAAATTTGCTCTCCGCTGGGGATCAATATTTTTTTTTCGGAGAATTACACTGAAAATATGTAGCAGACATATACAAAATTCTAATTTGTAGAAAATTATAATTGATAACCAATTCAGTGGCCGAGTGGTTAGAATCGTCGTTCGTCTTGTACTGAGCATTGGGGCTCAGGCTCCCTGACGAACGATGACTCTAATCACTTGGCTACTGAGCTGGGTACTAATACCGTCTCGTACTAAGCATTAGGGAGCCCCAATGCTCAGTATGAGACGAACGACGATTCTAACCACTCGGCCACGGAGTTGGGTACCAATTATAATTTTCTGCAAATTAGAATTTTGTTTATGTCTGCTACATATTTTCAGTTGAACAAAAAAACGATGCTTTCTATAACAAAAAAAAGTAAAAAAACACGAAATTAGATTAGTCACCCACTTCAGGTGGTGAGAATTAAAAGTATAGCTACCAAGAACAGCCATCAAAATACACACTTATATTGCTTGATTATATAAGTTTCAAAACTAATTCCAACTGAAAGTATACACAAGTAAAGCTTCGGCGGAAGTCAATTTCAAATCTACCATCTCGTAGCTCCCATTCCGGGGGGAAGGCGGGGGGTGGTGCGCGCGGGGGCCCACAACAATTCCACCCGGCATGAATTACATTTGCATAATAATTGCACGTAATTTGCGTCGGGGCCGCCTAATAAGTTATATTGTCCGTAAAGTGTTATAAATCATGAACATATTCGATTAGGGCGTAGTGCGTGCGCTGCGGGCGGCAACTGGAAAATTGAGCGACTACCCGGCGGCGGCTTCGGAGGCGGCTAATGTCAATGCACGCGTGGGTGTATTTGAGTTTTCCAATTCTATTTTGGGCGGCCGTCTTATCGATGCGCCTGCCGAAGGCATTTTTTTTTTTATTGCACACCATCCAAAGAATTTCACATCATTCCTGATAAGTCCAGTTTTTAGCAGTTTTTACTTTATATATACTTATCGCATAAGGTGCAACGCAATATATCTCAATTTTTGGGCAAATTCAGATATTCATATCATTGGATTCAATTTTTTCTGCATAGGTTTGTGTTGTTGGACATGTGTGTGTTACATATAGCTCTTCCACTTCAAAACTTTGCCGGTAATTGATGTAACCTGATTAGTTTATTATTCCCTTAAAAATGTGAATTGAAGTAAGGGGTAGAAGTCAATTTTACAAAATCAAGTGTATAATAAGTAAATTTCACTATTAATTTCAATAACATGTCACTACACCCTATCTAGTTAAGATCTATTATATTTTTGCGTGACGTGACGAATAAAAAAACAGTTCTAAAACTTTTATGAAAATTAATTGAATTCACCTTGACAATAATAATGAAATTAAATCGACATACACACACACACACACACACACACACACACACACACAGACTTCCTGGTATATTATATAAAGCTTCTAGCCGGCCCCAGTAAACAATTTCTACTTCAAACAAATCGCATATTGATATTGCATGCCCCGTCATTATGTAATTTTCGTGCGGATGTGCGGATGGAAGCGTGCGTTATTATAATAGGCCTTCGAGGGGTTTGTGTGCTTTCCAAATAGACGAAAATCGTTTATAAATATTTTTTGGGGGGTGGCTAGGAAGACGTGCGTGCAATTAATGGCGGCAGTCATTTCCGAAAAACATTAATAACCTTGGCAAGGAGCGGGCGGGCGTATATATGCTACGGGGTTCGTCGTTCGATGGGGGTGAAGGTGAATGAATGGCATGTAGAAATAATTTTTAAATTGGCAATCGTGTCAGTAGTGAATCCATTAAGGAACTAATTGTATGATTGATGAGGATGAAAACAGAAACGGAATTTCTATATAATTTTCTTTGTGGTTTTTTTTTTGGTGTGTTGTTAATTGGGCTTGCATGTCATATAGGGAAATAACTTGGGTCAAATGTGATCATTTGTTTTGATTAGAGATAAATCCTTGAGAGGCAAAGGCACACAAAGTAGAAAAAAATGGAATCGTCGATTGTATTAGACTGGTAATATTATTTTCAATTAGCGTGTCGCAGAAATATGAAATTACTCGTCTACATACGAATTATTATTCTTTTACTCTTTTTCTTTACATTTTATTTCAGATATAAATTACTTACTTTAAATATTGGATTTAATCGGCATATACTTTGTGTCATTATAATGAATAAATAAAAAAAATCTTTTCTTTGGTTTTTATCACTTGTTTATTGCTGTTTGTGAATATATTCATTTAAGACGTGGTTATAAATAAGACGAGCTTATATCAGACGAGCTTATAAATAAGACGAGCTTATATCAGACGAGCTTGAAGATTCGTTGGAGAAACCGGGCGTTATATATTTATAGGACTATCAGTCGTAAGGCAAAGGGAGAAAGGAGTTTAGTAACCCGAAAACCTCTGAAGAACAGTGAAATTTGATTATCAAAATTTGCAAAAGGATTCGAACACATACAAACAACAACTAGGCCTCTGAGCTGGGTCTATTTTAATATTTAACAAGAAACGTATTAAATGCAATAATGCCTCACCAGAAATATCAGGCTTCCAACAGTATTGTAACATACATTTAAATAGCTGATAATTTCATATAATACGTCGTGATTCGAATTTTCTCTATCCTGATTATTTCTGTAATCAATTAACTCCCTGAAACTACTTAAATTGTGCACCCACACCACTTGAATTCGACCTCGGCACGCACATAGCAATAGGGGAAGAAGATCAGTGATGTATACGTGCGAATCAGGAAATCAGCGAGGGTCGCAGTGGAGATTTATCGATCTTCGGATGAGTTACATCCGCCGGCTATAACATACAGAACCGTGTGTGAGGCGATATACTGCTGAACTTGCCATCCCCTGATAAGTGGCCGCCACCTAATTTACATTTAACGCCTATTACTCACACTAAAATCGATTGGAAGCGGATAGTGTTTTTCCTTTCATTAAATTTAATTAATTTTGAGGTTTACTAATGAGAATATTGTATATTGTTTTTTCTTTCTCATGAATTTGACTATTAACCCTTTCAGACCCAAAATAAATTTAAAAAAACTTCTATCCTTCTAGCTCTATAGCCGTGAGGCTTTTCCACCGGCCAAGGGAGAAGCTCAGAGGAGTTTAATCACCCGGTATTTACCTTAACTTCTCTGAAAAACTGTGAAAAGTGATTCGCCCAAATTCGCCCCGATGGGGATCGAACTGAGGCTTCCCAGTGCTCAGTACGAAACCAACGATGCCTCTAACCACTCGGCCACTGAGCTGGGTCAAAATAAATATTATCGAAAATGATAATAATATTCAAATTTCCGAATAGTATTATGAAAATCTTTTCTACCCACAAATATTAACGTAATTTACAGTTGGGAGCCAACAACTAACATGATGAAAAAATTCGTGTTAAATATATCTTGTTGAAGCCACAAATAGATAGTGACATATTTTTTAAAAAGTGTTCTTCAAGTAAAGTATCCGATATCCCGAAATTTATTACATCTTACCTAACTAATTTTCGGCAAAAATTATATTCCCTATTCGTTTCTATTATAAACTTACAAATATATAAAGTATACTATACTTATTAATATACAATCATCTGCAGTGATTTTGTATAATAAATTATGATGAATGTGTGGCTGTTACCGGGGTACAATTAGCTCCGTTTCAATCTCGCTGCAGAGAAAGCCACGGTGGTGTTAACGAGTTTTTCATTAAGCGGCACAGATAGCGCGTGTCTTGGGAAACGCCGACAATGGTCCAGGCCGCTTTATCAGGAACTGCAGGACCACCGCCACCCCTAGCCGCTTCTTTGGCGAGTAATCTAGCGAGTCGGGGACGGAATTAATACCCGCCGTGCATGGAGGAGGATGCGGTTTTCCCAGGGGACTTTGCGGTGCCACCTTTTATCTGCTGGAAAATTATTTCCGAGTCGTCGGGGATAAATGATCTCGCTCGCTCGCTCGTCAGCTTACAAATGCGAACGTGGCCGTAATCTGTTAACGATTTTCAATGCTGCTGCATTTTTTTTTCTTCTTTCTCTTCGTCTTCATACGATATGGTTATAATTTGGGCGAGAGATCAAACAGATTTTATAAGCTGTACGGAGGGGGAGATTGGAGGAAAATTGTATTTACGAAATTACTTTTTTCCCCATATCGATGCTAAGGACTGACAACCTTCTACGTCAAGTCAAAATGAGGATGATGAGGATGATTATGTTAAGAACTCGATCAAATATGTTGTTTGTAATTATCTTATCTTTTAGGGCACGCCATTCATGCGAATGTCAAATGCAGTATTCAAATATTGGATTGTTAAGGCGTCTACTTTGTGATAATTAGCCGAAACTAGTTGCAAAGTGTAACTGAAGTGTGATAAAAAACAAAGTAAAAAATCGTTTTATTTATCCTTTAAATGCAGTATTATTTCCACACATTGTAAGTGAATTTTATGCTACAGGTTATGCACAAGTAGTTTATCATATTGTATGTTTTTTAACACATTATACATTATAGTCAAGCCCTGAAGAAGCATCCAAATAGGATGCGAAATATTGGCACAGGAGTAAAGTTGGATTCCCAAGTAATACAAGCGTTTTATTGCTGCAATACCCCAAAAAGCTGGTGAAAGGTTCTAGTTTCCTATTTTTCTCTTTTTATATATATATATATATATATATATATATATATATATATATATATATACATATATATGGACAAATGTATATTCAATATATGTTGGATCATTCAATGGAGGCACCATACATTTGAATATTATGGTAGATGCAATGGCTAATCCATTATCATTAGCAATAAAAATTAAAGCTGAAAATGATTTAGGTTGTACAATGCAGACATTTTAAAGTCAGTTAATTTTAGTTATTTGAGTACACCCATATTTCCAATACTAAAATGAAATGGTTTTGAGCGGCTATGTGGAGATTATAGCGTTATCGTTAATGCCCAATTAATGATTGATCAATATGCATTACTTTGTACCAAGTACTATTTTTCAAATTGCAAGGGGAGTACTATATATTAGGGCTAACGGAGCACATAAATGTATACGCTGCATATGAATACGGTCTTCGGGTGCACAATAAGACTCCACTATGTCTGGGTATATAATTTTCATTTATCATAGAAATGAAGAAGTATGAAGTTATTATCAAATAAATAAAAACAATACCCGCCCATAAATGCCAAGATAAAGAAATAGGGAAGAACAAGCAATACACAGTCCTTGGGTATGAATGATTACGCAGGACTAATAACGTTTCGCCTTATTTTAGTAGAATATTAGTTTATGAGGCATATTAAATTGAGTAAATTCATACAGGTAGCAACTTTCGCCAGATTTTTCGCTTTTTTTTCTATGAAATTTATGTTTTTGCCCTAAATTGTTAACGGTGAAGAACCTGGAAATATATTGGCCAGTTTGGATGCCTAAGGCAACCCTAATAACAACTGATAAGCAACTCATCTGCCCCCAAGACAAAGATATATCTGTTCAATTGAACTACGCTCTCGACTATCTAATTAGCATCATTCCCAGATGCGAATCAAGATGCAAAACGGGAAAAGAATAATAAATCGCATATTAACAGCGGACGCTAGGCGCGTGCATGCGACCGTGAAAAGCCGGCCGTGTGTGTCGGGGCGGGGAAAAATCGCGAAAACTGAGGCGCGCGCGCGCTCGCGTCGCGCATTAACCCAACGTGCGAACAAAATTAATTACCGGTGTTTCGCGGATTAAAGAGCGCCTTTAATAAACGCCCCGTTGCCGATTATTATCATTATCGCGGTAATAAAACGGCGCGTTAAAATCAAGCCGAGCTTAAAATATGCGCGAGGCACGGATAATTGCCGCCTGTCTAATGATCACGTTTATTAAGTTGTAATTAGGGCTCATCGCCGAGCGAGCGAGCGAGCTGTGCACACGACTCTTATCGAATGTGTGTGTAATTATAAACACATTTGAGCGATAAGCAGCGAGGTGATCATCTGATACACGTCTGAAATTTCTGCGATGGATCCAATGAAAACTTAATTAATGAACCTAATATTGATTAAATTGTTCGGTGCAACACTTACACGATTATTAGTACTGGGACTACTTATAATAGTATATTATAATAAGCAATTCATTTAGTAGCCAATTGCTATACTTTGTAATACATATATAATCAAATAAATATATGCACACGACTCGCATCAAGCATATGAGGGTGTATACACCAGTGAAACCCAAGGACTCTATACAAGAAGATTTATGTATATTCTGTCGACCAATCCGGCGAAGAAAAAAATGTGTCGTCATTAAACTATGATCTGGCAGGGATAGAAGAAGATATATTTATTGTAACATACATACATATAAGATATACATACATAGAAGATATACATACATACAACATATACATACATACAAGATATACATACATACAACATATACATACATACAAGATAATACTTACATGTACAAGAGGCCATCGACTGTGGTCTTTCAGCCTAAGGCAAATATGAAGGCGCGTTATGAAAAATTGAATATGAATAATTAGCAGAGATATTTTGCGGAAAATGTATCATTGCGATAGGGAAAGATCGGACTTGTATATTCGGCACGAATAAAAATTAGTACACGATTGGGTGGGGAATTAGCGGCAAATTTAAATCTACTGAAGTTTTGGTAGTATGCAAGAACAGTATACAGCTAGTAAGTGTGAGATGCGATATCAAGATAAATAGAAATAGATCCGACAATTTACATGTATCCCCATCGGTAAATCAAAAATGGGGGTTACCTGGACAAAATACCGAAGTTAATGAAACTTTGAGATATTATTCGGGGTAGGTGTGGGATATCGAATGTGAATTTTTGATCTCGAAATGTTTGCTTATATCTTCTAAACCACGGGGTTTTCAAGGAAAATATTTATATAGAAAGATGTAGGACATTTCTTTCAGTTTTCATTAGTCTACGTTTTTTTTTATCCAATACTTACCGAGATACAACAGTTAAAATATGGGGCAAATTTCTCGGTAAATATAGGATAGAAAATAACGTTGAGTAATGAAAATTGAAGGAAATTTAATGTTCTACAGCTTTTTATATAGACATTTTCCTCAAAAACCCCATAGTTTAGAATTAAAAAAAAAACTTCTATCTTTATAGGGCTTTTCCGCCGGTCAAGGGAGAAGCTCCGAGGAGTTTAATCACTCAGTATTTACCCTGACTTCACAGAAAACCGCTGAAAAACTGTGTAAGATGATTCGCGATATCACAAGATATTTGGCAAAAATCAAAAAAGATTTGTTTTAAAACTTTCATTCGCTAAACTAATATAGCGTGTGTAATAAAAGCCTTGATTACTTAACCAATCCACCCCCCTCTCAATATTTAATTCCATCATTTCATCACGCAATTTATAATTTCGACGGAGAATCATGGCCAGCGCCGCCACCAAAATAATGTTAATAACGCGAAACGCGCCGGCGGCACGCAAGTCGCCACGCACACACACACACACACACACCGGGCCTGCGGGGGGCGGCAGCGACACGGCGTCGGCATGTTAATGCACCTCGCCCGATTGATTGAGTTCGGCCCCGGCACTCCGCTCCGGCATCCGCCTCCTTGTTGTCATTGTCCGCTGACTTGTAACAGACAATCTACTTCATGTCAATTATGCTAATGTCCGCCCTGCCTAACTAAGCGCATTGTATTCCGATTTAATTAGCGTAATTAAGCACGTATTACCGCAACCGAACCAATTAATGTCCCATATAATACTAAATACTATATATCCGTTAATAATATGCAATGCGATTATATCAATTGCGAATCAAAGAATTGGTAATACATATGCATGATTTAAAGCCCGATTAATTAACAATCTGATCATTCAAACGATTTTTATTATCGTTTTATAGATAACGTTAGCAGTCTTCTTTAGGCCCTATGAGTGTGGGAATTAAAGAAGTGTAGGTGGAGACGATAGAAGCGTAAGTAAATGGATGAGTCTGGCATATAGAGTTGGCTGCAGTATGGTTTACACCATGCCAGCCAGTGTGCCAGTAGAGCTTGCCAGTAACTGACAAATAGTGACTGGCACGGTGTAAACACCTTCTTGCCAGTGGCTGGCAAGCCTGCTGTGCCAGTCATTCGCAATGTCTATGATTTACTGGTAAGCTGGCCACCACTATGTTTGACTGGCATGCCAAAGGTGGCTCGGTCTAGGGGAAAAAGAACTGACACCACGACGAGTTGGGAAACTAATGACAGACGCTAACAGGAACTGGGAAGCGGTCAGGAAACCCGCGAAAGCCGTCATGACGTACACGTTACAATAAACATTTTGTACCGCTTGTACGAGTTTGCCATCAATCCTGAAGTGGTGGCAGCGAAACCCCGGTGTTCTACAAATCAATACCGTTGTGTAAGATCTGGGATGTATGTTTGTGTGAGAAGCCAATATTGTGGCATATAATCGAAAGGGAGTAAGGCTGAGTTCTGAAGAATCTGATAGGACTCAAAAGATCGACGCCTCTATCGATGTTCCTGCAGGAAACGAATCGTGTGGAAGGATAGTGAAGGGTAGGAAAGATTGCAGGAGTTCGGGGAAGAAAGTCTGGCGCCGAATGTGATGATGAGATGTAGGAGTAGGGCAGAAAGCGGATGAAGAAAGGATAGAGGAAGAATGTATGAAATAGTCGGTATGTCTGGTGAGGGTGAATGAAGGAACGGGTCTATAACTGAGTCCATGATGGATATTGAGTAGCAATAAAGACATATAAGAACGACTGAAAGCTCGTATAACGCTAGTTATATATAATGACAAGTGCGGGGAAATCCCCTAGCTACATAATCAGGCGAGTATGGAGCAGGGAGGGTAATGTATGTAAGACAAGTGCGAGATGCGGAGAGAGGAAGAAAAGTGTGGACGGGGCAAGCATAGACCACGTGTATATTGTTTTGTAAGTGAAATAACACGTAGTGGCAACGAATGTGTAAAAGTAGAGACACCCACTACACTTACACTTCCACACATTCTTTGCCTAGGTGCCACCAGGAGTCATTTCCCTTGCATAAAATGCAATGAAAATCTGCTAGCATAGGAAACGAAGTAACTGAGAATTAAGAAGGAATAGCAAAGGTCGTATTTTTCATCTAGTTTGAGGATTATAATTTACTATTAGATATTATGTTGAGTTGGATTTATTTATTTTTGTAGTTATTATTGTATGCAATAGTTAAAGGTTGTTTCTTTTTACTAATTGCAAATTGTAATAGAAACTAGAATTGTTTTTATTAGTGATTAGGCTGCACTTAGTGATAAAATAAAATAAAAACATTCCCATAGTGCAATTCGCACCACACCGGAATTAATATAATCGATGGTGTAATTAATTACGGCTATCGGGCCGTTGTTGTCGGCGTAATTAAAATAATTAAATATAGCGCGAGGCGAGCGCGCTGGGTCACGTAGCGTTCGTTCGCATCGCTGGGCTAATTGAATGTTTGCCTGATTGAAAACGAATTGGCGGTGATTAAACGGGTTCGATTAAGCACGGAGTGGGCACAAAAAAAAATGTTAAATGATTTTTCCGCGAGCCTGCAGCGATTCCATTTCCCGTTTCGATTTTTTTGTTGTTGTTGCAATCAAACGCGAATTTATTGTCTGTAAATTCCTGGAGTGCCTTTTGTTTGATACCGTTTGGCCTTTATTTATGGCAAAGTACATCAGCGTCCCATTAGGTGCAGAGAGAACAAGCAACGCTCAAGGACGCGACTGCCACAGAACGATTACGATTATGACCACGGTAATTCAGACCACTTTGCCGGGGAGATTCGCATTCGGTTTGATGGTTGCTGGCTGGTGTATCTTTATCTACAAAGCGGGCAGGGGGGACCGACGACTTTATGGGACGTGCACGGCGGCAGCGGCGGTGATAATCTTCGTATTGGAAAAAAAAAAGACGAGGGTTGCGGAGCAAACGCGGCCCCCCGGAAAATATGTAGTCGGGGATCCACTTGCCAAACGGCCGACGCCTTTTATCCCTCCAAGTGAAAATGGAGACATATGTTTATCCCCATTTCCAGAGTTGTCGGGCTGATGTGCAACTCTGTTACGGTTATTGATACACATTCAGCTGCTGGAATGATAACTCCCTCCAACGCGCGGACACAAAAAAGTGTGGAGCGGCGAAAAATGCTTGCCAAACAGATCGACCAATAACCCACACACATGACGCATATAATAGAAATATGGATGACATGAGAATTCGATGTTGGAATGAACATTTGTAAGTGTGAGTGACATCCAATCGGAAATTTATACTGAAATAGTTTTTAAGATTGGACTTATCTCAAGCACTCTGTTGGAATATTATTCCATAGAGGGCACTACTCGGTCATCTTGATGGCATGAGCATGATGACGGTTATTACCATATGCGTGTGCATTGCTAATTGATATGGTGTCGCCAGATGGCGTTTAACTTTCATCCTAGGGGGTTAGTTGTATCATTTTTTAAAATAGTTTTCATTAAAAATGACCTAGGAAACACTTTTGCGTTTTAAAGACTTTCCAACTTAAACTTGAAATAATATATTTCAGGTTTTTTAACCTGCACTGGAGAGAGTTAGGAAAACCAGCTTAATATAGCCCAACATAAAACGGATGCGGTGTTCCTTATTGGTAGAAGAAGGCCACCAACAATATCTTTCCAGATCGGCGAGACGAAGGTGACTGCGAAAGAAAGCCCAACGGTCGCTTAAAAACATAAGTAAGGTCCAGCCGCATCCCCAGGTACTGTTGCAAAACAAGTTGATATACGTAATTTGAGTCTAATGCATCTAAAAATATTATAAAATAACATACTCCAGCATGTTTTTCTCGTGTAAGTGCATTCAATTTGCAAGGGATCGTTAACATAACGGTACACGTACCATCTGCCCTAATCCATTCGATGTTGCGCTTCATGCCGCATAAACCAATGCATTTAAAACAGTTTGCATACATATGTCGTTGAATCCTTGAAAAATATGGAGGTTTAAAAGTGATAATACCATTACACGGAATAAATGGTTCGTAAAGTTGATAGGCGGTCGACAGCCCCCGGGAGAGGGCGCCCCGGGGGCTATTTGCATATTAAAGTAATTGGAAAGCATCGGAACTTGATTAGGGCGGTGCCTCCCACCCCCCTCACAGCGGCCGTCCCGGAACAAACACGTGCCAGTCCGCTTAATTTCCGAATATTTGGAAATCATTACCGACGGCGGCCGCGACGCAAATTGGAGGCGGCGGCGGGAATGCCGCCTTACATTACTGCTGACCGCTCGGCTGAAATAATAAACAGGGCCTCGCCCCGCCATCGACACAATGAAATGAAATGGGGGGTTGTTTGATTAAATTTGCAGCACGAGAGAGGTTTCCACGTTGTTGTGAATTCCGTGATACAAAACGCCCGGCTGAAATTGAATGTGTATACCTGTGCCCCGGCTCGGACGCCTTTTACACAACACACACACACACACACACACATATCGATAATGGTTTTGCTTTGATTTATAACGCTTGCAAAATTTATATGATTGATGTTTGAATATTTACGCGGAAGCCTACCGAATACACGGCGCGTAATTGCACATCAAACGCTGCCCAAACAATAGTTTTAATTAATTGAATAAATACACGCTGTTTGGTAAATTTTAATGAAATATCGACCGCAACCGGGTACATAATTATTGTTTATAATTAAAGACTACAGCCAGGAAATATACTGAAGCCTTATATTAACAGATACAGTTGAATTTGTATTGGAAATATGGAGAAAAATTAATATATTTTATAAGCGATCATGATATACGAGGACGGATCAATAAATAACCGTGTTAAAGCCGTATGACATTATCTAGTTTCTTCCTCTTCCTCTTCTTCATAGTATCTTTCTGGCAAAAAAAGGGTTTCTCATCATACATTATTGTAGAAATAAGTAATAATATATGAGTACGCAAAACCCACTGTCACACAACTGTCGGTGAGATATTGAAATACTAACGCTTAGATTACAAAATATCCGGATTCCGTCAGTATTTTGTTCAATCCATCAATACTGCACCTTACAAGATCAGTAATACTGTCAATATTTTAAAATACTGACAGTATTATTGACCGTGTATGGTCCCTTTTTGTACAGGACGGTCTAGACAAATCTGTGACCCATAGCAACCAAATCTAGATGAAAAGAACATTTAAAATACTTCCAAATGAATTACATAACATCTGCATACATTTTGCTCATCTAGCTCGTGGACAACATTACCGGTTCTATTCTTTTTTTGTTCTCGTTGGTCGTTTCGTTTCGTTTCCAACACGCGCTTTTCCCGTACGCCCCGGAGCGGACGTGACCGCGATCGGGCGTAGATAATGAGATAAGAGCAGACCAATACACTTCGATGGTCCAGCGTGCGCGCTCGCCTCGCTTTTTCCCATGGTCACTTTGCTCTTGCAGCCGCGGCTATGGAGGAATAGATAAGGGGGAGCGCGAGGCCGGCCTCATCGTCGTCGTCGTCGTCGGTGCCCGTTTAGGAAGAGAGCTCCGAAAATAAAACCACCGCGACCACGAAAACGACGTGTAGAACCGCTCGCAGAGATAAGCGGAGCCCGCGCGGAGAGCGAGAGAGAGGAAGGAGATCGTAAGCTACAGATCGAATATTTAAGATCTGAGATGTGGTTGGGCTTTGAATGCGCGACGAGATGCGGATGGTAGGGGATAAAAGTTTGTGTGAGACACACTTGGCTTTAGAAATTTACGAAATATCCACGTGGCGAAAAGGCAGCAGGCTTATAAATGGAACCAGGGCAGTAACTAGGTAGCTTGTTTGATGCCCTGAGCAGTACATCACAAAATTGATGTAAATGTAGTCTTGTAAACTTGTAGAAATGCATACAGTTTTTTTAATATAATGTGAATTCTATCAATTTTCCTATGGCCTTTCTGCCGGAAAATTTGCTGTTAGAATCTTCCCGATAACCTCTTACAGGCCTCTTGAAGTAGTCTGTAACTTATCTGTTCAATTTATAATTGAAATATATGCAACTGAGGAAGTTAGTAATCTACCAAAATAATTATTAAATATAATAGTGTGCATACAATCAATCAATCAGATTTTAATGATAGAATTAACATGAATAATTATACCTTCAACCTCATTAGAATAGGTTCAAATAAACGAAACAAGTACAATATAATTATTACATATAGAATAATAATTATGATAGAGTGTAATCATAGTATATCAATTTATGCAAGGAAGCTACAGATATTTTATCATTTATTGTTTAGTAATAATATTTTGTATGTGCATTTATGTTATAAATTTCTAATTTCGCTCAAATCGCGACAAATTCTTTTTCAAAATTCAAAATTCTGTCAACAAATTACTTGAGAAACGAACGCACGAGAGCAATATATGTTTAGAATTGTGTATCTCTTTTGTAATTACGAACAAATATTGCCTTCCCCCTTCAACAACTTTGTACTACCAGTATAAAAACGTATCATAGTCCTATAAGTGTTCTTTAACTACAGGACACTTAAAATATGGTGAGAAGAAGAAGATATATTTATTGTAACATACATACATACAAGATATACATACATGTACAACAGGCCATCGACCGTGGTCTTTCAGCCAGAAATATGGTGAATATACCCGAAATATTTACAGGCGACCTTTATATTTTACGGATCATTAGTTAACAGATACTTTCAGAGACACATGAATATACCGGCCCTAAAGGTCGTTTTAGACAAGACAATTTCTTGACTCTAAAGTTAGTCAAGATGCGACAGAATCTAAATTGTCTCGTATCATACAGCAAATTATTTGAAATATTGAATTGGATGGTAGATCAAATGGAAAAATATACCGCATTCTATTTGCCAAGGACAAATTGTATGAGAGGAGGATATATGGATTCATTTTTTGAACAACTTTTGAGCTAAGAAATTGTCTTGTCTAAAACGGCCTTAAGTTTAGTTCCAATCTCTACAATATAACAAAATTATAAATGAAGATTTTATCGAATTTATTCCATACTTTACAGACATCCTGTATGTTCTCAACCCATTACAAAATCCCACGCGTGTGTGACAATTGCACAAAATTAGTTCTAATCAGCCCTTCGTAACGAGCCTTCGCGTAATTGCCTTAATTTTCTCCACATTATAATTGTTTTAATCTTTACGAATGCTAAAAACAGTTCAGCCGGAACAATTATTGCAATTAAATATAAAGAACACACGCACGCGTACCTTTAATTTCAGCACACGTTAATGCATTATGCAAGCGCGTCGCGTGCATCCCCGTGTTCTATGTCGCAGAAGGGGTGGCGGCGGTGGCGGCGCTCGTCCCTCTCGCGGTCATTATCCGAGATAAGCTGACCGCCGGTGGGCACTTACAACCCGTCCGGATCGATATTTGACACCCACGCGCACGCACGCACCCGAATTGCAGATGGGACCCAAATAAAATCACCCTCCCGAGCGCGTTTAATTATTAACCCTCCTCCGCCTCTGCCAGTTTGACCCGTATAAATATCCATAAATTGGGTCGCTTCTAAAAACGCTTTTCTATAGTGTACTAGTTTAGTTTTACAAATATTCATAATTTTTTTACAGTGCATGTGTATTTTTGTTTTGATTACACATAATAATAATAATAATCGTTTATTAGTGTTATCACTTCAAGAAGTTAATACAAGTCAATACAATATAAGAATAAAAACAAAATACACATTTACAAAATTGGTCCTTACTTATTATTTTCCTGTTTTTATGTATTCTTATTACATAAAAACAGGAAAATAATATGGAAGGACCAATTACGAGCTAATTAGAAATTGTAACAAATACACATATATTGCCGAAATGTCTTCTTGGAAAATATATGTTAATTACTATATAATTTTCCATTTAGAAATAGTTATACAGTTTAATATATCAATTCTTCTATATGAAACGATATAAGAAACTAGATAATGTCATACGGGCTTTAGAAGTGAAATCAAGCTTATATATTTTATTTGAACCCAGCTCAGTGGTTAGAGGTGTCGTCCGTCTCGTATTGTGCATTGGGTAGCCTGAGTTCGATCCCCAGCGGGGAGCGAATTTTCAAGAATCACCTTTTACAGTTTTTCAGAGGTTATCTGTTAAGTTAAGATAAATACCGGGTGATTAAACTCCTCTGAGCGTCACGACTGATATTCATATAAAGATAGAAGTTTTTTTCTAATTGGTATTAAGGTCGGTTTAGACAAGACAATTTCTTGACTCAAAAGTTAGTCAAGATGCGAGACAATCTAAATTGTCTCGTATCATACAGCAAATTATTTGAAATATTGAATTGGATGGTAGATCGAATCGAAAAATGTAACGCGTTCTATTTGTCAAGGAGAAAAAAATGGAAGGAGGATAAATGAATTCATTTTATTTTTTTTAATTTTGAGTTTGAAGGGAATTAATTTAAGTGTTTTAATATACTCATTTAGTTCATTGTATTGTTTTATGGCGGTTGTTGTTAATGTCTGTGAATATTTTGTTTTTGTGTATTTTTCCGTTCTAAAATGTGATTTTCTTCTAATCTGATGGTCATGTATTTGTTTGTTTGGTATTAGTTTAGTATTTATTTTTATTAGGCTGTTTTTAATTTTGTAGATCATTAATAGATTGTTTAGGGTGATCATGTTCTCTATGTTAAGTTCTTGTGTCTTTTCATATAGTTCGGTTGTACTTGTTCTTCTGTCTAAATTGTATAAGATTTTTAAGATTTTGTTTTGTTGAGTTTGTATCTTTGATATATTTTTCTTGCTTGTATTTCCCCAGATGTTATTTAGGTAGTTATTTTGTGATGTGAAGATTCCATGTTTCCTTGCTGAGTCAGGTATATATTTTTTTATTTTGTATATTGCCGCTATCGTTTTGGAGTTCTTTTTTTGTAGGCGATCTATGTGTGCGTCCCATTTAAGATTTCTTGAACAACTTTTGAATTAAGAAATTGTCTTGTCTAAAACGACCTTTAGGTTTAAAACAAATGACTAAGTAAAGTCATAGCCAATCTGGATTTACATAATTCTAGAAGGAGCGCGTTTTGTATAACAAATACTAGACCATGGCCGATTGGTTGTAATACGACATTAGTTTGTTACAATTTGTAACTAGCTATCCACCTTCGGGTCCTTCTGCCTCTTCCATCTTCTTCCTTGGCCGGCGGAAAAGCCTCACGGCTGATAGCCTCATATAGATAAAAGTTTGTTTTGAATTTTTATATTTGCCAATGCCATCCTCTTAACAAGAAGAATATTTCTTGAATTGAGCGAGAGAATCTAGCTTAAAAGGTCGTAATGGCTATTTGTATAAAAAAGTCTATATCAAATTGATTTTTCCCTCGCACACACACACACACCAGTGTCGATTTCCGTGGAAACTGCAACGCCCGTGCCCGATTTCCCGTGTCGTTCCCCGTGCGGCGAATTTGCGTTCGCTCCGCTGAAAATTGAATCGAAAATCAATCTCGCCGCCCCACCCGCTCATCGGACCAATCTCCCTGGGATGCACCACCACCCACCCGCTGGGCGGGCGGGAATTATGGAACACTTCAATGATGAAATTAGTCGGAAACTTGGATAGGAGTCGCGAGATAAGTCCGTCTAATGACCGTGTGCAGCCGCCCCCCGTGCCCGCCGCTGCCGCCGGACGATATTAGGAGAGATAAAGTCGCCGCGCGCGCACACACGAACCACCCGAGTGAATTTGATTGCGGCATTAAAACGTTTAAAAGTCGCTCTAATTAGAGCGCTCCGGGTTGAGTTATCGTCCGTGCAATTCAGACTCAGCAGGGGGGGTGGGCTTGGAGGGTGGTGGTGGTGGTTTTGGTTGCAACCGGGAGTCTGGGATTAAGCGGTGCTTAAATGCAGTTGCATTCTAGCGCTGGCGGTGTGGAATTGCAGGAATTATTCAAAATTGTTTGCCGGGGTATTGTAGATTCGCATGCAAAGCTATTTGTAAACAAATTCGAATTATTTGATTGGTGTAAGCTAGGAACTAATTCAAAAACCACCGGAACTTTAATACCAATAGCCTGAGAAGAGACACAAGTCCAAAAAGCACAAGACGAAGAAGAGATGAAGGCAAATATGTCTATTTTATGTACCCCTAAGGCCCAATTCACACATAAGCGGCGTCGGGCAGAGGCTAACTTTCCTCCTGGAGGGTTAGTTGTATCATTTTTATAACACAGCAAAATTTTTAGTCCTCAGTTATTGAGGTGGTATCATTTTTATAACACAACAATAGTTTTAGTCCTCAGTTATTGAAATGATGGCAGCTCTTTCAGTTATTTCCGACGACTTTATAAGAGATAACAGTTGGTATCTAACGGTGGTTCCAAACAGGAATGTAAAACCATACAGAATAAAGATAGAAAAAAGTAAATAACACTTAATAGTGAAGAAGTACAACAATTTGTGTCTTGTTTTTTATCCTCACAGGGGCCAACATATTTATGCCCTCATTCCTTTTGTCATCGCATATTTTTTTAGTGCTCCCCCACCGGAGTGAGAGAGGGTGTTATCTAATGAAATACGCGTCCGCGTTTCACCTAAAACCAGCCCAGTCATATTTTACGCTCAGCAAAGCAGTTACTTGTAATTGCACCGGCATATATTGTCTTTCCGGTTGTAAATTCTGCCTCATTAAATGTCAAAACTTACGTACGTTATCATAAGCGTCCCATAGTCGTAATATTATATTATATATGCCGCGTGCATTATCATAAAACGATATAGGTCATAATGCAATGTGAAATAGTGACATTACCGGCGGCGTAACGGCCGCACGGGAACCGCCGTCGCCAGCGATATTATTTTTTTCTTCTGCAGCTCAGCGGCGGCGCAATCTATAACCGCCCTCAATAAAACAAACAGCGCTCGCGGGGGTCGTGCGTTCGGAGCGAAACGCACAAATTGTTTTGCGTGAATTGGGTGAAGTTTAATGTATATTTATTCAGAGCAAAAGACAAAAAACGAAGTGGAATCAAATTCTAAAAGCGATTGAAACTTAAATTTAAAGTTGTTTTTATAAATTCATTTTCCCAAATAACGAAAGAGATAATATTAATATCAAAAGGAGAAAAATATACCCCTATAATATAAAATCGCAGATAATGTTTTGAAGCACCCAGCTCAGTGGCCGAGTGGTTAGAGGCGTCGTCTGTCTCGTACTGAGCATTGGGGAGCCTGAGTTCGATCCCCAGCGGGGAGCGAATTTTCGCGAATCACCTTTCACAGTTTTTCAGAGGTTTTCTGTGAAGTTAAGGTAAATACCGGGTGTTTAAACTCCTATGAGCTTCTCCCTTGACCGGCGGAAAAGTCTCACGGCTGATAGCCCTATAAAGATAGAAGTTTTTTGTTTTGTTTTGAAGCCGACCGATGTCTTTTGTGCTGTCAGTGGAAAAATGGGGGTCGCGGCTTCAAACCTCATCAAGAAACAGCCACGGAGCAACCAAGAAGCCAACTGAACAATATCCACATCTTTAAACAACACAGCAATAGTTTTAGTCCTCAGTTATTGAGGTGGTGGCAGTGACGCTTTCAGTTCCTTCCGACGACGTTCGAAGAGGTAAACAGTTGGTATCTAGCGGTGGTTCCAACCAGAGATGTAAAACCATACACAAAGAAAGATGTCTTTTGTGCTGTCAGTGCAAAATTGGGAGTCGCGGGTTCGAACCCTATCAAGGGTAGTATTTTTCAATGTTGAACAGCAGTGATTTGATTGAACAAAATTTTTTAACACAGATTTGGTTTGTACTATTGTATTTTATATAAATTATTTATTTATTTTTAATCATATACCTTCTACCGTAAGAAGTAGGCGCTACTTTATATAAATACTAGGTAAAATTTCCGTCGTCCGTTGTATACTTTTCCTCTCAAAATAGTATCAAATGTAATATTGTCCTACTTCTTCTAACTATGCAGTTGCATGCGGTGGTTCCAACCATAGATGTAAAACCATACAAAAAGAAAGAAAAAAAGTAAATAACACAATTTGCGTCTTGTTCTTATCCTCACAATAGCATCAACTATCGTACTATCGAATTGTGTTTGAATAAAAATATTTGTCACTGACAGCACAGATGTCATAAATGAGAGGTCTATCGGTTTCTAAACAATGTGTTCGTTTTTATAAGGCACCTTACAGGTCAATAATACTGTCAATACTAGTACTGTCAATACTTGCTTCAATCCTCCTTTTATATTTATCAAGTAATCAATTATCCTGATAAAGATCAGTATTCTCTTCATTACATCATTACTATACCTTACACGATGAGTAATATTAGAAACATTTTAGAATAATGTAGATTTTAAACATATTATCGTACAGTAATAATGTCAATATTCTAAAATATTGACAGTAAAATTGATCGTGTGGTGCGAAGGTCGAAGGTGCCTTAATATTATAAAGGCACCTTACACGGTCAATAATACTGCCAATATTTTAGAATAATGACAGTATTACTGGTATTACTGCACGATAACAAAATCTTCATTATTCTAAAATATTGACAGTATTACTGATCGTGTAGGGTATAGTAATGATAGAATGAAGATGATGTTGATGCGGCTAATTGATTACTTGATAGATATTGAAGAAGGATTCAAGCAAATACTGACAGTGCTAGGATTGACAGTATTATTGACCGTGTAAGGTGCCTTCAAAACAATATCTTCGTTTTTATATTATAGAGATTAATGTGAATACTGATTGTTGCCCTCTTCCGTGTATAGAAATAATAACCAAATTTAATAAATTTACCTATAAATTGATAGAAACTTATTGAGTTACCGCCACACTAGGCATTAATAGATTAATTGATTTCTACACTCGCAAATTATTCATAAAACAATGGTTAATAATAGTGTAGTCAAAAAAGTCAAGCCAGTAACTTTGGATGTTATTTATAAATCATGCTTTTTATATACTGTTGAAATGTATCAAATAATAACCGAATGTAATGATAAATGTGTTTTGCAAGGATACAAAATTGCGTCGGACGTAAAAAAATATCCGTAACGATATATAAACGTCAAATCCCTTTGAAGTCAGATACATAAACAGGGCTATTTATTTATTCCCCCCGCTCGCTCCGCTGAAGAAGTATTCATCGCGGCAGCACCATTATAAATACGTCCGTTATGAATAATTGGCCGGGATTATTATTGCGTAACCGTCGTCGTCGTAGTAGTCGTCCTGATATCATTAGTCGGGCAGCAGCAGCTAGCGCGGGTCTAGAGGGGGGTGCGATTGATGGACGCAGGAACCGGCGCGCCGCCAATCAAGCGTCCATTCGTTCCGGTCCACCGTCCCCGGCGCGCATTCAAAACCAAACCCGGGGTGGACGTATAAATAAATTGAAAGCCGGGATGCAAATGCGCGCAGCCACTCTCTTCCCTCTAACCCAAACGTCGACGTTTTAAATTAGAAACCTTGTTTATGGTGTCGTTACACGTGGAATGGGCAGCCGAAGTGCCCGCATAAATAGCATTAATGCAAAGATGATGGGGTTAGACTGGTTTGCGGGAATGTTCGCTATAAAGCAAAACCGTGTTCGTCCTTTTGCCACGCGCGTTTATACGCATCGCATTGAAAAATCGAATTATCATAACATGTGGAAGTGTCGTCGGAAATGCGAACATGAAATTGTAATTTATCCTCATTCCCTGAAATTATTTATCGACAATTAAATCCCATTATAATTTTAAAATTACACCCACTTAAGCGGAGCGGATAATTACCATCCCACCACCAGGCATTAGCCTTCAATTAAAGGTAACGATTACATCAACAAGTTCATCGTGTATTGATTGACTGTAATACATCTCCGCAGTGCGTTTCCAGCGGCCATTACTCAGGCGCATGGGGGCCGCATCATGATTGTAATTAGTAGACATGATTCGCTTCACAGGCTCTTATAAATAAGATATTATCATAATTAGTCAATGCGCTCCTTAATACCGCCGCCTGCGTGTGCACGACTGTAATCATCCAAGAGATGCAGAGAGAGTGAGTGAAATATGGGCGGGTTAACACTCCAAAGGGATGTTGCCAATTATAATTACTTAAACTTAGTAGTTAAGATCATAATTATTACTATACCTTTTACATTCTAGGCGAGATTCATATTGAAAATTAAATATTACTTATGCCATTCGATACTACTATCAGTATCGGTTTATTTTATTATTCT
Source organism: Lordithon lunulatus (assembly GCA_963942505.1). Classification (NCBI taxonomy): domain Eukaryota; kingdom Metazoa; phylum Arthropoda; class Insecta; order Coleoptera; family Staphylinidae; genus Lordithon; species Lordithon lunulatus. The sequence continues at coordinate 58,579,334 of OZ012668.1, read as the reverse complement.
CGGAAAATTTTATTCTTTCAAAAATGTTTGTATTATTACACACCTAATAAGCAATGATTGTAGTAAAATTATCTGCTTGTATATACGAAGTATAACCAAATATTATAAAAGGGCTTAAGAGAAAACTACCCTTGCTTTTAAAGATATTTGAGAATGTTATTTGGTTATTTTGAATAGAAGGATTTGAAAATTTTATTTGGAAATGTTACCTACGACGAAATTATTTTCTTGGTGGATACGGGGGTGACAGTATTGTTGTGTATATACATAATCGGTTGACGTCGCTAATGATACACTCATGAAGGAGACATCGCATATTTCTAACCCATTAGTGGACGGGCATTACGGAAACAACCTCATTATAAGACTTTCGCCACAACACATTATCGCCCTTGAAGTACCAATATATTAGACCAGTTAGGTCAGGTAACTAATATATATTCAATTGTCATTCTTGCTACGAGCCCACACGACTCTCCGAAGAGAACCAGGCAACATCACCGAGCTATAGTAGTTAGCTCTCACTTCAAATAGCTGTTAAAGATTATACAATAAACATATTTAAACTTGTACGAGTTTTCCTCAATCCTGAGGTGGTGGCAGCGAAACCCCGGTGTTCTACACATCAGTATTATTGACAATTACTTTTTGCATATTCATATTTGAATTTTTTAATTGATCTCTTTCTTTAATTCCCATAATTAAACTAGTTTTTATGTTTTAATTATCGATACCGTACGATGCTGCGCCCCCTAAACGGTTCCCCTATCAATTCCGTGCCGCGGTAATAAAATGTAAATTCCCTGCATCTTCGCAATCTAATCGTTTCTTCGTTAAAGTATTTTGCATCCGCAAGCTTTAAATTCACGTGTAATTTGAATCCGACCGCATTAACTTAAATTGCTTTCACCCCTTTCCCCCGCATAACTTAATTGCCCGCCGTTGGCTGTTTTTGGGGGTGGTTATTGCACCACCGTCCACTACAGAAGTCTTAATTTAAAATTAAACAAATCATATTTCTTCATATAAATACCAAATTAATATGGTATTTATATGAAGAAATAAAATTTGTATAAATTAAATTAATTAGCTAGAAATTGATGATAATTTCATTCCACGTTAAATTCTTTTCGAGTGTGAAAACAAAATGAAATTATATTGGCGCAAGAGAAATATAGACGTTTCTCAATGTTTGCTGCTGCGAAAAAAAAACACACAGTTCGTATGAAAGAAAAATAAAGGCTATGGGTTCAATTCGAGGGTAATTAATACCAAAAGGATTTTACTTGCTCGACAGTCGCTGGGAAAAATAAATAGCGGCCAGGTGCTATGAAAACATCGACGATCAGAACATGAATTTGTTTTCTTGATTAAAAAAGCGGTTATTCGTTTTTACACACCGAAATTGTGCGATTACAAGGAGAATAAAAAATTAAAATCACAAAGAAAGTAGGGTTTCGCACGTTGCTCTTTTTGGCATTTTGTGTATAAACATGTTTTGCAAAATGTATACAGAGTGTATGTAACATTTCATTATTTCCCGAATCAAAGTGGATTCAGAAAATGTAGAAGCATGCACAACAAACAATGACCAAATGGTAGAAATTTTGTGGCAGTTAATTTTCAAAATATCAGAAATTGACAACCAAACGACACCCAGCCGAGTGGCTAGAGGCGTCGTCCGTTTTGTACTGAGCATTGGGGGGCCTGAGTTCGATCCCCAGCGGGGAGCTAATTTTCGCTAATCACCTTTCACAGTTTTTCAGAGGTTTTCTGTGAAGTTAAGGTAAATACCGGGTGATTAAACTCCTCTGAGCCTCTCCCTTGACCGGCGGAAAAGCCTCACGGCTGATAGCCCTATAGAGATAGAGATTTGTTTTTTTAACGACTGGAAATAAGGGATAACGGTGAGGTTTTCTGTGAAGTTAAGGTAAATACCGGGTGATTAAACTCCTCTGAGCCTCTCCCTAGACCGGCGGAAACGCCTCCTATAGAGATAGAGGTTTTTTTTTACCAAACGACTGGAAATAAGGGATAACGGTGAAACTGCGGAAAAAAGGGACGCTACAAAATAGCAATTCGGAATCTCGTTTCAGAGTTGAATACAGGAACATGGATAAAACGTAGGCATGATGGTCACCGTGCAGGTAACAAATGCATTCAACTCAATCTCGTGGGTGGTAATCACAATAGCACTGCGACGAAGGATCGGTGGCCAAGGGCGAGTTCTAAGTATTTTACTATTTAACATAGTTATGGATGATGTATGTTATATGTGAATCTAGGGGTCGATGGCGCGAAATAGTGTCTCAGCAGAGAAGTATAAAGAGACAGAGTAGGGCCAAACGTTGACATGACCGTTCAACCTTTTCGCCAAACGTGATAAAGCCCTGGTTTCCTCAGAGAGCGGTCGCTTTTGACGTCATTTACAAATTACAAAAATCGTTTTAAGTATATGTAATTGAACAACAAACAATTTTTCATAGTATTTCATTGCTTTTTTTTGCATTACGTTGAAGTATTATCGTTTATGTTAAACCATATTCATTTATATACACGTAGAACTATTCTTGTGACGTAAAAATGACGTCAAAAGCAGCCGCTTTTAAGCGACCGCTTCCTAGGATACCAGGGCTTAACGCATGGAGCGGAAGCGGTGCACTATATACGTACCCTTTAGCTTTAGCCTCGCAACGAAGAAATCCAGATCAAAGTAGAAAAAGGTTGAAAACTTCACTTAAGTAACAACCTGCATAATGTAAATTAAAAAAACTTCTATGTTTATAGGGCTATTCGCCGTAAGGCTTTTCCGTCGGTCAAGGGAGAAGCTCAGAGGAGTTTAATTACCCAGTATTTACCTTAACTTCACAGAAAACCTCTGAAAAACTGTGAAACGTGATTCGCAAAAATTCATTCCTCGCTGGGGATCGAACTCAGGCTCCCCAATGCTCAGTACGAGACGGACGACGCCTCTAACCGCTCGGCCACTGAGCTGGGTTCCCTTAACATATTATACTAATTATGAAATAATATTTTGTTGTATAACGCTCTACAGGCGATAAACATTATTATAAACCAATAATTACCATGTTAAGTTAATACGTCCACGACTTCTATGAATGTTCCATAACTTTGTAGAAGGAATTGACTCAGGGAACTTACCTGTAACAAAAATAAACTGTATTAGTAACAAATTAGTAGTTAATTTATAGATAATTTACGATAAATATATATAGATATATATATATATATATATATATATATATATATATATATAGATAAATTAAAGGTACATTAAAAACACCTTAAAACTTAAAGAGGAGATTTAAAAATATATATAAATAAACTTGCTACATTTTCCGCTCCTTCTCTACGAAATAGAAAGTTGGACTTTAAATAAAGAAACCGCTAAAAGAGTAGATGTGGATCTATCGCACATGCTGCACATACCTTAGGTTGACAAATATGAAGGTGCTTCAGAGGATGAACAAGGAAACTGAAATCCTCTTTACTATACAGAAACGACAGCTCTAATATACCTAAGCCACCTCTCTCTGAATCAGAAATACTAGCTACTACAGCTAATAATGCAATGAAAATTTCAAGGGAAAATAAGTGTGGGAAGACGGCCCATATCCTGGCTTCGTAACCTGTGGGAATGATTCGGGGTTTTGTCGGAAAATCTATTACATTCGGCTGTCTTGAGGGTTAAAATTGCCACAATAATCAGCAACCTCCAGCAGAGATGCTGAACCAAGAAGAAGAGATGACAAAAACTTACAACTATATTTGTTGTGGTATTACTATATTATTCTTCGTGTTTCTGCTCTGCGCAACGTTTAGATAACTGATACATTAGTCCAGTAACCTTGTCATGGTTATATTGGGCATATTATTGTTGTTGTCCTGTAATTGGATTTTTCCTTCCTTAGGACAATAAAGCTTATTATTATTATTATAAGTTGCATCAAGTGGGGGTAGTTAGTTTTCTTGTTTTCATGTATGGGATGTGTCTGAGATGCAAAATCCAAGTGTTTGACCTCGGCAGCCCTCCGGAACACTTTTGAATATCTCAAAAACTGCTATTTTTTTGCAATTTTTTCGGTTTCTTCCCACTTTGACCACGAATTAGAACGTTTTCGACAAAGATCTTTCTACGCATTATTAAACTAGATTAAATTCTCTACAATTTGAAACTAAAAGTTGTTTTAGACAAGACAATTTCTTGATTCAAAAGTTAGTCAAAATGCGAGACAATCTAAATTATCTCGTATAATACAGCAAATTATTTGAAATATTGAAGTGGATGGTAGATTGAATGGAAAAATAAAATGTGTTCTATGTTTCGAGGACAAATTGTATGGGAGGAGGATATATAATTTTATTTCTTGAACAACTTTTGAGCTAAGAAATTGTCTTGTCTAAAACGACCTTTAGATGGGCTCGGTAGCCCTAATAGTTTCCGAAATACAGCTTACCACAGTTGTTGTAATCTTCCTCTAGTTTTCGTGCCATATACTCTAATGGAACGAAAACTAGAGGAAGAATAGAATAACTGTGGTTTAAAATTGAATACCCACAAAACGAAGTATCGTCTTTCGTCATTTATTATCAAAACTTGATCATCGGTAAATTACTTTATATAGAAGCATGTTTCTCCGATGTCAATAATTACCGTAAATAAATATTAATTAAGGGGTTATATACCTTTATTATCTTAAAAAAACTCGATTTTTTTTTATTGCTTTATCTGAAAAAAAAAAAAAAAAAAAAAAAAACTCTTTGAGAACATTTTACGAAATTTTCATGGAGATCCGAGCAATAGATCGAAAGTTACAGCGTTTCGAAGCGGGTATGGCAGTATGGGTTCCCTAAACAAAATTACACGCTAACTCGATTATCTCGAAATGGTGTTTTCCAAAAATCACGATTGCCGAAAAACTGTTTGATCGATCTTCTTCATTTTTTTTTTAAATTGTTTGTGATTAATGTTGTCAGTCCGTGAACGTTTCCTTTTTTATGCATAAATTTTTATTTTGCAAATAAGAATTTTTTAATAAAATTTTTAGAGCTCAAAACATTGAGATTTTGGGGAAAACGTTCCCGTGTGCTGAAAAAAAAAATTTTTTATTTAAATAATCGTTCAACTACTAGGAAGGTCCCTATACTAGTGAAATTTATTGGGTTTTATGATTTCAATTGACCTGCTGGACTTACATGATGATCACCGCAAGCGTCATCAAAAAAAGAGGGTTTCGGGGAAAGGGCTATAACTCCGCCAATTATGAAATTTTTTAAATAAACTAATACTTATTTTGTTCACTAAAAAACGTACTATTAATAAATTATAATTTTGATGTAAAAAAATTATTGCTACATACCTTTACAAAAATTCAAATATTCCTCAATTTTACCGCACATAAAGGTATATAACCCCTTAAATACTTGATACCAATTTCTGCACGTATATACGCATAACCACCCTCCCTCAAGTTATAATACAATGACAACAGATGTTTCGTGTTTTTATTTGTCAATTCTGCAGCGTTATTCTCGCTGGCGCACGAAGAAAATCCCATTTTTCATGTGAAGTCATTATGCAAATCGCGTATTGCCGTCGCTGCTCGCTTCCCTTGTTACTCTCTGGGTCGGATTCAATCAATGCCACAAGTGGGAACGCTTGAATGGCGTATGTCAGATTAATAGATAATGGCTGGATGGTTGTAAAATTAATTCAACAGTCGTGGCTGCATATAATGAGCATACTCCCCACCCACCCCCTCGCGTTTCGACAACTGATATCGACACGCTCGCCAAAAAAATGTTATACTTATCACTACTGTACAAACTGGTTGTATTTAATCATTATCATATTGGAGCGTAGTGCATATGAATTATTATTTTATGAGTTTGCAATAGTAGCGTTTTCAATAATTCCCTTGGTTATATCGGAAAATTTTGCATATGGAAATACTGCGGTGATAAAATATGCACTTAGAGGAAAAAGCGATGGGATATTAATGATATTCAGAAATATTTATGGGGCTTGGCTGTTTTTCAAAGAGTTTACAATGTAGATTTTATTTAGTATAAACTATTTTATGTAGAAGTTTGCCAAAAATTGATTTAAAAAGCACTTTAATGCTGGCACTCAATACATGATAAATTTATGGCGTGAATGGCCAAATTGTAATGTTATATTAAGGATAGTCTCTGGCTTGTTGAAAATCCTTGCCACGCAGAAACAGCAACGATTACCTAATTAGTTGTATTGGAATATGATTATATAAGACTATTTGATGAATTTAATTAAGTAATTGGAGAGTTTTAGACAAGACAATTTCTTGACTCAAACGTTAAGGTCGTTTTAGAGAAGACAATTACTTAGCTCAAAAGTTGTTCAATAAATGTATTCATATATCCTCCTCCCATACAATTTGTCCTTGACAAATAGAACGCAAGACCGGGATACTGCACGCCACGGGGCGACTAGTAATGCTAAACCATGCAAAACGAAATCGCGGATCTATTTGGGAATCGAACATTGTCGTCAGATAGATAGAAGTAATTGCCCAAATTCGGTGTATTTTGTTCCGCGAATTTTGGAAATTAGTCGCTGAAAAATTCAAGACGTGGAAACCATACGATAAATTGCATACATCATCATTTTATTTTATCTCCATGTACAATTATTTATGACTTGTGTAAAATCTGTGATGTATCCGCACTAAATAAAAAATAAAAATCATCGAATACCTCCCATACTCCCATATTCGATTGATTTTAAATTCAAATTCGCAAAAAAAAAGTTATATGATCCACAGCATTTCACATTGGTAGTAAAAGGATTTGTAGTGAAACAAAAAAAAGTAGCCACCGTCATTTTGTAACCCCGGCATTTATCAAAATCAGGCCCGCAGATTAAAACGGGGATTTGTGCAATATGTTCCAAGCCCCAGTAAAAAATGTGTGCTCACACACATGCAGGGCGGGTCCCACGTCCGATTTTCCACATGTTCCCCTGCGGTCCGGCAATATAATTCCGGTCCGATGTGTACTCTCGTTAATTGAAATGATCGCGGTTTCGTAATTTACGTGCCCGGGCAACGGCAGCATGTCCAAGTGGCATGCACCTCTATAATATAATACTGCCGTATATATCGAACACTTGGCGAACAGCACATGCATCATGATTACACATTACACGGCGCACATAATCGCGTATAACTGCCCGGGATATTGATGGGGTGCCTGATATGGGCGCTCTCTCTTACAACTGCAAGCTATACACAGTGTGTGTGTATGCCGCGCGCGGAAAATAATCACATAGTATTATTCCCCTTTTGCACAGTGAATTATTGACCCCTGACTAAGTAACCGTTTTACCCATTTCAACCGCAAAACTTCATATAGGTGCATACATCAACCGATTTGAAGTTTATGCTAGTTTGTTGCTGAAATAATCACACCACTTAGGTCTAATGAAGCAATCCTTCATTTCGCAAAGGGTTGCAAAAGAGGCTTAGAATAAGCCTACCCCTCGATTGTTATACAAAACTACCACCGCGAGCTGGACGTTGATAACGGATAATCACTGCGACCGCTAACGAGGACTACTTTATGATGATTATAATTGAAGTGTTTGCATTTAATTTCCCGCTGTACTGGGATTAGTTGTATAAATATGCACGATCTATATAAACGTGTACAGGATTAATTAAATTAATTTGCTAATCATATTAAACCCTATTAATTTCAAACGTCAAAACTTTCATATCCCAGTTAGGGCATCGTTTAGAAAATGAAAATATGTGTAGCCTAATGTATGTTATTGGATCCTTAATATTTTGCGTTACAATGGCTACATTATGACAATTTTCACAAAAATATCATGCCATTCTAACACGCATTTCTAAGGATTTTTAATAGGATTATGTTGGTATTGCTTCTTCCTTGAGCAACCCGAAGGCTACAATGAGCGATCAGTTCCGGGTTGAGTGGCAGAGCAAGGGTTCAGGGTTTAGTGGGTATTCCTGGTACCGAAATACAAGGCAATTCCCACACTACTCGACGAAAAGAGTCGGGTGTGCGTAATAACATTGGACACATGTTTATAAGATATTTTTATTTAAAATAGTCCATATTACCACCTCTTAGAATATTAGACATTTCTCCTGAAACACCCTGTATAGTTAAAATCCAATATAGCAAGAGAGGGTGTATTAATAAAATACAAAAAAAAAACAGGGATGCATGACATAGTTAAGAAACCCGTCTAGTTTGGGACATTGAAGGATCGCACCCTTAACACTCGATTACTCCCTTTGAGGGAAATATCGTCGAGATGACCGATAGTGGCGCGCATAAAAACTCTGATTACTGGGGTGTTCGTTTTAAACCCAACCCCCCCTATACAAACCGGAACTGGCTGGCGACGTTAATGGAGTGGCCAGATATTCATTTCGAATTTATGGTGGCGGCGCCGCGCTCGCTCTTTCTCCGGTCGACCGTAATAAAACGCCTGCGGGGGCGGCGGCTGCATTTATCTGTAGCCCCCCCGAAAAACGCATTTCATAAACGACGCCCCCGGTTTTATTCTTCCCGGACGTCACCGCCTGCTATCAGATGCGGTGCGGCGGGGGCTGATTAACATACTAGCGCGCACACGACTGTCACATCCTCCCCCTAGTCGGAATGGAAATCCGTCGTTTCGTACTTTTATGGTCCGAGCGTATGGCCGGTAATAAACATTTAATCCTGCACGATGAATCAGGATTGAAGTGTGATTATAATCAAGCGCTTACGCGCTCAGCTGTTACCGACAGTGCGAATTTATACACACGATTTTTTATTTGAAATTAAAGCTTAACGTAGTGAATAAATTAAATGCGGATTAAAACTTGTATGCCGCCATGATTAAAAAAAAAAACACCATTTACAGATTTTTCATTTTTGTGATTTTTTATACTATTATAATATATATTATCTATTTGCCTTTTACCTTTCGGTGTAGGCTATTCGCACTATTATAATTAAATTATTAATTAAAATTTATAAAAATGATACATGATACAACTAACCCCCTAGGAAGAAAGTTAAACGCCATCTGGCTAGATATGTAGATTGCTAAGAGGTGAATTTACACTTATATATGTTTTATAAGATTGGCCTTGTGCTGATATCTCAAGCACTCTGTTGGAATATTATACCATAGAGGATACTACCCGCTGCTCCTGATGGCATGAGCATGTTGACGGTTATTACCATATGGGTGTGCATTGCTAATTGATGTGGTGCCGCCAGATGGCGTTTAACTTTCCTCCTAGGGGGTTAGTTGTATCATTTTTGTATATAACCACTCGAGATATTGTGTGAATTCATCCTCACTAGCTGAGCTACAGTGATGAGATCTAATAAGATCGAAACCATGAGAAATTCACCAAAGATGAATTTCTCATTACAACTCGATTTATAGCTATTTTAAATAAAATATCTCTAATATTTTTCAAATATCAAAAATTGTAGAACATTTTATCCTTTCAAAATCATCTAGAATTGTTAATATTTGAAAAATATACCAAAAAAAAAATTATTATTTGTAACGTGACTACATACAGATAGACATATATTAACAAAAACCAAACAAATTAATTAAAATACTTCTAAATGCTTCTTAATTGAGTAGTAGGCTCTTTGAATTAATAGCTGAGGTAGTTCAAATTTGAACATCTTCATCTCTTCTATATTTTTTAATGTAGCTGGTAGCGCATTATAATATTTTACCATGGATTTTGGATCTTTGATTACCTTCAGTCGCGAGACTGAAGGTAATCAAAGATAAGGTATGTGTAGACAAGATCTGGTGTCATGAGTATGACAGTTTTAATGTTTTGGTAATGATTGCTTATTTTGTTGCAAATATATTAATAATTTATAGATATATAAGAAGCCCTCCTTATATATCTATACATTATTATTTATTTATTTTATATTTACCGTTATATATCTAATCTTTAGAATAATGGTTTGCTATGCTCTTTGGAAGAAGCTCCTGCCATGTATTTTATCACTATTTTTTTATATTAAAGATTCTTTTAATGTAGGGATATTTTATTTAAAATAGCTAGAATGGTTTTGAAATCAGTTATTTAATTTGTTTTTCCTGAAATCAAAATACTGTTCGTACATATACAAACGTGCAAAAATATATCTATGAAGGTTTATGTATAAATACATTTCTATTGTACTAACAATTGATACCTGATACACCGGTAGTATTAAATTTTATCCGTCCGAACATTTTCCCTAACCACCGTCAACATAAACCATATCAAATAGCACGGTTTAGAGGTGGCGGGCCCCCGCGCTATCTTTATTATGGCGTTTCCGATTCGGTCGTCCTGCAAACAGGATTGATAAAGCTGCCGCCGCCGCCGCTGCTGCTGCCGGACGGCGTCGCAGGATGCATTTTCATAGCGACAATAAATATTATACGACCGATGGAGTGGTAATGTAGCGGCCGTGTGCTGCTGAAACGTGGCCCAAGTGGATAGTTTATTTTGATACATAACCGCCGACCCCCGCGTATCTCGTAAACCGCCACCTCTCCGATAGTGCATAATATATGAAGCAACCCCTCGTATGTATGTATGTATGTATGTAGGCGATGATTAAATAAAATATTGCTGGCGCCAGCTGAATGTACTGATATAACACAATAACAGCGCGGCCCTTCAGGCTGGGGTGATCGCAGACCCTTTTTTCGTGTCCAATATCCGTTCGAAAATATGCAGTGAATTGCTTATATAGTGTTTAGTTGAAAATTTTCTATGACTTCGTTTTGTCGCCAGTGGGGGACGAACAGTTGTGAGAGGAATTGGGTTTTTATGGCGTAGTCAGCAGGAGTGACTGGGAATGATTGATTATGTAGATAACTTTTACTAGTTGAAAGTGTGTGAGTTTTCAACCAATTATGATTATATCAGAGTTACATAATGTCTATACTTTATTTATGATGATAATTGTTAACGATATTTGAACTAAAACTAATTTTCTATAGTTTTAAGACTTTCATCTAACATCGTACAGACTTTAAACCAAAAGTGTTTAATAAGCAGTTAACAAGCTAACAACAAAATCTTTAAACTAAAAAACTAATACACGAAATAAAGGCCCCATAAAATAAACTAATCCTCTAATGATTTGAAATCCTCTATAGATCTGAGATGCTTTAATAATCTGAGATCCTCTAATGATCTGAGATCCACTAATGATCAGAGAGATGATGATGAGGATATGTAACTTATTATAATAATCTTCTAAGAATATCTGCTTTTTTACAAAATAATGGGGATGTTAAACGAAAGCGCCTTTAAAAAGCGAACAAAAGAACATCAACAAAGATGAACAAAACAGCATTAATCAAGTAATCGGCTAGGAAGAGGATGTATCACACCAGCCCAGTAAAACAGATATTTAGGTCTCTATAAACTGATGTCCTCAGTATACTATATATATTTTTGTCTAATCAATTATAATTTATAGTTTACTTGTAGCATACTAAACACATGAAACAAAGTGTGAAGCAATTTAAAATTCAAATATGACTCACATACACACACCATAAACCACTCAAATAGTAAATAGCAAATGACATGCATAATGCACATCTATTAATAATACAATCACAGCGTGAGTAAAACGTGATTATTTTCTTGTAATAGCAATTTGAACCACCGCGATTGTTTCCTCGCCATTAACTTCCTGGCCGCTTCAATTACACGGCGTCGTAAGTGCACACACTTCTTTTTTCTTTTCGTTATTGTTAGTACACCTTTTGTAAGATACGGAGCCGAGCGTTCCTAATAGCGTGCAATTATATCTAATAGCATAGGTGTGTATATTTTTAATGCGGCATATAATTATGCATGCAGTCAATTTCACGTTTCATATTGCAACAAATAGTATATACTATATATATATATGTAACGGGGCGACGGATAATTGCGTTCGACAAAAAGTTAATTCTGCGCCAGGCCCTGGTGTGCATGTATGTATGTATGTATGTATGTATGTATGTGTGTGTGCGCCCGCCAATATAAATAATAATGCGAGTTATGGCGGGGCGTAAATAACCGTGCGGGACGGGATAAACACGCTCGGCACCGCGGCTGGACAGATATATTATACAGGAAACGAGAGTATATCTTTGCAAAAGATATACCCTGCAGAGGAGATTCGTTATTTTTAATTTGTTATGATGATAACAATAGATTTGAATTATTTTTTCTAACAATATTAAAACTGCAAAACTCAAAAAATTTTACTATTAAACATTTCATCCATAAAGTACAGTTTATTTAATATATATATATATATATATATATATATATATATATATATATAGTAGTAGCATTTTTTGGTGTTTTTGCAGTTTTAATATTGTTAGAAAAAATAATTCAAATCTATTGTTATCATCATAACAAAATAACGAATCTCCTCTGCAGGGTATATCTTTTGCAAAGATGTACCCTCATGTCCTGTATAATATATCTATCTATCTATCTATCTATATATATATATATATATATATATATATATATAAAATAAACTGTACTTTATGGATGAAATGTTTAATAGTAACATTTTTTGTGTTTATATATATATATATATATATATATATATATATATATATATAGATATAGTTAGATAGATAGATAGATAGATATATTATACAGGAAATGAGAGTATATTTCAATTTCACCTTTCGGTGTAGTTTATTTAATAAATTGCGAAATTTAAAAATTTCTTACTATTTTTTTTAGCATGTTTATGTAATTTATAAAGATCTAATAATCAACTAGTGTGACAACCTTATATTACATGTGAAATCCAAGTCCAATGATTCCAGATTTTGTATAACAAAACACAAGGAAATTCATTGTGATCGATAATATCATAATATGAACATCCTGCACCAATCCAGACATTTGTCTATCTTCATTCCAATTTTGGTGCATGAATTGTGATATTTGATGATTTGTGTGTGTCCAGGAGCCCTAAACCTCCTGGACACACACAAATCATCAAATATCATAATTCATGCACCAAAATAAAAAAAAAACTTTCATAATACGTTTTCTTATTATTGCAGCTAATAAATAATTTCATATCATCCACCCCAATTGTTGCCCACTCGTTTTTGGCCGCGAGGGCAATAAATTACAGCGTCGGATCACTTCTTTCTCATTATTGGGCGGCGGGGAGCGATGTCTTTCTTATTTGCCGAAATTGGCCGGCTTTCAGCGCGCTGCCCCCTCACAACACACCGACTGGATTTATGGCGGGCGGGCGCATTGTGACAAATTAAAGTTATAATTTTTACGTGTGAAACGAATAAATCGCGACAAGTTCAAAGAAGCGCGCGATTTATCGCCCAGCGGAGGTCCGCCTGAAGGCAATTTACCGCCGGATGACCTACGGACGAATTAGGAACAATACATCTAGGGGTTCCGCAATGAGGGATGTTTTAAAAGTGGAAACCTTGTAATTCCAGAAGCAGGATTTCAGGAAATTTCGGGAGATTGATTTGAGATTTATCATTGTAACAATTGTACAGTTGTAACCCTTCAAAAAGGGAGTAATAGTGCAACTAGGATTCTCAAATTTACTACCTTATTATAAGGACTATCAATAAACAATATGCAATCATTTTCACACATTCAAAAAAAATTATTAACCAAGTTACAGCTGTTTTTCTGAAGTAACATAGCTGATTTGAGATATATCATTATTCTAACCCTTCAAAAAGACAGTAATACTGGTACCATATGAGAAGGACTATTAATAAACAAATCGCGATCAATTTCATACATTTTTGAAAATTAATAACCAAGTTACACCTGTTTCTCTGAAGTAACTTAGCTGATTTGAGATACATCATTGTTCTAACCCTTCAGAAAGACAGTAATACTGCAACTAGGATTCTCAAATTTAGTACCATATGAGAAGGACTATTAATAAATAAATCGCAATCAATTCCATACATTTTTGAAAATTAATAACCAAGTTACACCTGTTTTTCTGAAGTAACTTAGCTGATTTGAGATATATTATCATTCTAACCCTTCAGAAAGACAGTAATACCGCAACTAGGATTCTCAAATTTAGTACCATATGAGAAGGACTATAAATAAACAAATCGCAATCAATTTCATAAATTTTTGAAAATTAATTACTAAGTTACAGCTGTTTCTCTGAAGTAACTTAGCTGATTTGAGATATATCATTATTCTACCCCTTCAAAAAGACAGTAATACTGTAACTAGGATTCTCAAATTTGGTACCATATGAGAAGGACTATTAATAAACAAATGGAAATAAATTTCATACCTTTTGAAAATTAATAACCAAGTTACACCTGTTTTTCTGAAGTAACTTAACTGATTTGAAATATATCATCATTCTAACCCTTCAAGAAGACAGTAATACCGCAACTAGGATTCTCAAATTTAGTACCATATGAGAAGGACTATTAATAAACAAATCGTAATCAATTTCATAAATTTATGAAAATTAATAACTAAGTTACAGCTGTTTCTCTGAAGTAACTTAGCTGATTTGAGATACATCATTATTCTAACCCTTCAAAAAGACAGTAATACGGCAACTAGGATTCCCAAATTTAGTACCATATGAGAAGGACTATTAATAAACAAATCGCAATCAATTTCATACATTTTTGAAAATTAAAGACAAAGTTACAGCTGTTTCTCTGAAGTAACTTAGCTGATTTGAGATACATCATCATTCTAACCCTTCAAAAAGACAGTAATACCACAACTAGGATTCTCAAATTTAGTACCATATGAGAAGGACTATAAATAAACAAATCGCAATCAATTTCATAAATTTTTGAAAATTAATTACGAAGTTACAGCTGTTTCTCTGAAGTAACTTAGCTGATTTGAGATATATCATTATTCTACCCCTTCAAAAAGACAGTAATACTGCAACTAGGATTCTCAAATTTGGTACCATATGAGAAGGACAACTAATAAACAAATGGCAATCAATTTCATACATTTTTGAAAATTAATAACCAAGTTACACCTGTTTTTCTGAAGTAACTTAACTGATTGGAAATATATCATCATTCTAACCCTTCAAGAAGACAGTAATACCGCAACTAGGATTCTCAAATTTAGTACCATATGAGAAGGACTATTAATAAACAAATCGTAATCAATTTCATACATTTATGAAAATTAATAACTAAGTTACAGCTGTTTCTCTGAAGTAACTTAGCTGATTTGAGATACATCATTATTCTACCCCTTAAAAAAGACAGTAATACTGTAACTAGGATTCTCAAATTTGGTACCATATGAGAACGACTATTAATAAACAAATGGCAATCAATTTCATACATTTTTGAAAATTAATAACCAAGTTACACATGTTTTTCTGAAGTAATTTAACTGATTTGAGATATATCATCATTCTAACCCTTCAAAAATACAGTAATGCTACAACTAAGATTCTCAAATTTAGTACCATATGAGAAGGACTATTAATAAACAAATGGCAATCAATTTCATAAATTTTTGAAAATTAATAACCAAGTTACAGCTGTTTTTCTGAAGTAACTTAGCTGGTTTGAAATATATCATCATTCTAACCCTTCAAAAAGACAGTAATACCACAACTAGGATTCTCAAATTTAGTACCATATGAGAAGGACTATAAATAAAAAAATCGCAATCAATTTCATAAATTTTTGAAAATTAATTACGAAGTTACAGCTGTTTCTCTGAAGTAACTTAGCTGATTTGAGATATATCATTATTCTACCCCTTCAAAAAGACAGTAATACTGCAACTAGGATTCTCAAATTTGGTACCATATGAGAAGGACAATTAATAAACAAATGGCAATCAATTTCATACATTTTTGAAAATTAATAACCAAGTTACACCTGTTTTTCTGAAGTAACTTAACTGATTTGAAATGTATCATCATTCTAACCCTTCAAGAAGACAGTAATACCGCAACTAGGATTCTCAAATTTAGTACCATATGAGAAGGACTATTAGTAAACAAATCGCAATCAATTTCATACATTTTTGAAAATTAATAACCAAGTTGCACCTGTTTTTCTGAAGTAACTTAGCTGATCACAGCATACATCATTTTAACCCCTCGAAAAGGCAGTAATAGTGCAACTAGGATTCTCACATTTAGTACCATATGAGAAGGACTATTAATAAACAAATGGCAATCAATTTCATAAATTTTTGAAAATTAATAACCAAATTACAGCTGTTTTTCTGAAGTAACTTAGCTGGTTTGAAATATATCATCATTCTAACCCTTCAAAAAGACAGTAATACCACAACTAGGATTCTCAAATTTAGTACCATATGAGAAGAACTATTAATAAACAAATGGCAATCAATTTTATAGATTTTTGAAAATTAATAACCAAGTTACACCTGTTTTTCTGAATTAACTTAGCTGATCACAGCATACATCATTTTAACCCCTCGAAAAGGCAGTAATAGTGCAACTAGGATTCTCACATTTAGTACCTTATTAGAAAGACTATGAGTAAACAAATCACAGTAAATTTCATAAATTTTTGAAAATTAATAAACATGCTGTTTTTCTGAAGTAACTTAGCTGATTTGAGATATATCATCATTAAACCCTTCAAATAGGTAGTAATATCGCAACTAGGATTCTCAATTTAGTACCATATGAGAAGGACTATTTAATAAATAAATCGCAATCAATTTCATACATTTTCGAAAATTAATAACCAAGATACAGCTGTTTTTCTGAAGTAACTTAGATGATTTGAGATATATCGTTACAACTGTCCGATGCACAGCTTAGGCCAATTAATGCTTTTTACAAAAATCTCAATACAATTTCACAGTTTGCGCTATATAGACGTGATGTTACCCTTAATAAAACTGCTTTAAATTTGGAATCGATAACCCTTTTGCCGGTTTACAGTTTTTTCCCTATGATCACCTACGAGACAGACCGATAAAATAGTCAAGAAATAAATCCAGCCCCTAAGACTTAAGGGTTATTAGCTTCATTCTAAGAGACAATATTTGTAAATAAAATCTTACACTGGCAAATGACATAATTAACTTGGAAAACAATTAACTGCGATGGCGAGAGGCGATGCGGCAACACATACACACACACACACACGGGTGGTCCAACGTGTGCACTTTTTTTCCGGTCGCGCCCATTGCCGTCGAGAAAATTGAAATCCTAACGATCCCCGACAAAAGTAATCGCCGGCCTTTCTGGAAAAACGCCGCAATTAATCCGCGCTGCAGCGCCGCCGCGTGTTGTTGGTTGGAATTTTTTTTCTTTCATTTTATTAACTAGCGGACGGTAAAAATTTCAACTCTCTCGCAGGAATTACGATTATTCCCGCTTGCTCGTTCGCTTTTTTTTACGACGACGACGCCGGGCCGGTGGGTCTATGGGCAGTTATAGATTTATGATGCGATTGTGATTTTTTTATTGTTATTATTGTGCTTGACCTGGGGGGAGAGATATAAACGCGTAACGCGATTCGCATTTTATGAGCTATTCATCATCGATTATTATGACCCCGCAATTATCTCTTAACAGAACTCTAGTTTATTTAAAAATCAATATCGTACAGCGTTCGAATATATATTATATATGTATTGCCATTTTCCATTCAAAATTTGGGTCTATTCAACCATGGATGGTGTGTCTGTCATCAGTTTAGTGTGATTTCGTGTAATAGCGATAAATATATTAAGTTTCTACATAATAATATATAGTTAATGGCCAGATGCTCGATAATTCAAGGCTGTCAAACCAAAATAAAGATAATAAAACAATATTGCTTCTTATAAAGGCACCTTAAGCGGGCCATACACGTTCCGGTATACCGGAGAAGTTTACCTGCGCAAAGACCTGTACAGGTAAACCGGAGCGTGTGTGTGAACAAGTTGGGTAAAATTGCACAGGCTTAGTGACCTGTACAGGCGACCGGAGAAGAATCAGTCGGCCATACACGTTCCGGTAAACCGGAGAGATAAACCTGTCGGTTTTCCTCTCCGGTATATCTGCACACTGCCTTGCACACACACAGTAGGGTAAACAGTAATGGGTTACATATTTGTCTGCAACTACATTTAGTAGGAAATTTGTTTGCATATCATTTGTTGTTTCATCTTATACATTACAATAGAGCCAAGGATATGTATACCTTCAAAGTACATTATCAATCGCGCATTATTGTAGAAGTGACTGAAATCATAAAGGCACCTTACACGGTCAATAATACTGTCAATCCTAGTACTGTCAATACTTACTTCAATCCTCCTTTTATATTTATCAAGTAATCAACTATCCGGATAAAGATCAGTATTCTCTTCATTATATCATCACTATACCTTACACGATGAGTAATACTGGCAATATTTTAGAATATAACAGCCTACACTAGTTTTTGAACAAAATATAACTCCAAAGTCGATTTTATTCGACTCAAATAATTGATAACATAATTCCCAACATGTCAATAATAATCACATTAAATTACTCCCACGCATATTTTTGATGCAACAATAATTGCCCTGCAACAATTCTAATTTACACTGCTGCCCCTGTTAAATATTTCATAAAATATAATCCGATTTGGTATGTATAGGCATGGGGGCGTCCCCCTCGTGATAATGATAATAAAATAATAAACAATGCGGCGGCAATATGAAACGGGATTTTTTTCAAATGATAAATTCCAACAAATCCGAATTCAAATGGTTTTAATTAATTTTATTAAGGGCGCCGCATTTGCTCGTTAAATACAATATTTGGCCTGGCCGGGGCACCGATCGACATTTGCCAATTTAATTACTGGAACATTAATTAAATCCGATTCAAAAATGCTACTGTATGTATGCGTATGTATGTGGATGGATGGATGCACGTCGGATTTGGTTTATTAGCAGGGAAAATAGTTTAAACAATGGCGGAAGGGGTAACAATGGACGGGTGGATACAAGTTTAAAATAGCTGAATATATGGGGAATTCCATAGTTTATGACAGTCGTTATCGCAATAAAATGCTGTATAATATTTGCCGTATTATTATTTCTGTTCGCAGCACACACAAATTAAACAATAAATATTATAGGGCTTTATATTCCCTTTATACACTCTATTTTAACATGAAATTTCCTGTGCATATTATGAACGATAACCATGATAATAATAGTAATAGCTCCATTGTCCCTTATAATTATTGCACTTTAACAAAATTTGGTAGACACATCACCTATATATATATATATATATATATATATATATATATATATATATATATATATAAAACAGACCTTTATTTGGCATATCAGCCCAACCCTTCCCTTTTACACACATTCCCAAACAGTACTTTCACAGAAAGAAATCAAAAAAGACAAAAAAAAGAATACAAAGTAACATAAAATACATTTTTCTATCCATTAAAATAAACCCCCTCTGCCGTCGCCAATTTCCTTTCCCACGTCAGCCTCCTGCAGTTTTCACGCCTTTCCCATCTTCTCCTAACCATTCGTTCAGCTTTCTGCACTCTCCAACCCACTCTTGTTTCACTCCCTCACATTCTTTGCTAAGGTGCCACCACGTATCACTCCCCTTCCTACACAGCGCACACGCGGTGTACCCCAGCCCCACCCACACTTTTCTTCTTCGCTCTTGCCATGCATACTTTGTCCTCTCTGCTCCACTCTCCCCTGGCTAAGTAGCTCGGGAGTTTCCCCTGCACTTTACCAATTGTGTTGCAAAATGTGGAACTTTGAATTGTTTCCGTTGTCAATTTGACGAAGAGTATTATAAACATGCCGCGAAAGATTCCTGCAATTGCTGCCGCTGCGGTGGAGTTAAAGGTAAAAAAACAGATTTCAAAATTTATATATATATATATATATATATATATATATATATATTAAATATATGTAGATTAATTATTAGGTATGCAGCGTAAGGCAAAAAATAAGAAAATAGTTTTCGTAGAACGGGTAGAACGGGTATTTCATCTTACTTATTTAATAATTCATGATCATATTTCATAGTTATGAATAGTAGAAGTATTATGCACAAACCAACCAATGCCCGTCCACTATATAATGGATACAGAAGTTTTATATTGTTTAAACTATTCCAAGAGGAGTGTTATCCTATGGAAAAACTATGCGAACAAAGGTGGGGTGGGCGGGCGGCCCCTACCAACCAAACTATGCCCGTCCACTATTTCAAACGACTTGAACTATACACTACACTGTTATCCGTTACTTTCTAGGATTCAATTTAATTCATTTATTAATTTAAGACTAATTAAAAAAATATATGTGAAAAATAATGTAATGCATAGTTCAAGTGGTTTGAAATAGTGAACGGGCATAGTTTGGTTGGTAGGTGCCGCCCGCCCACACCACCTTTGCTCGCATAGTTTTTTCAATGGATACAGACGTTTTATATTGTTTAAACTATTCCAACAAGAGTGTTATCCTATGGAAAAATAATGCGAGGATCTCAGCCATTCTCACCTGCCTTTCTTGCCACTCAATATCCCTCAATCTCTCCCTTATCTCAGTTCCTAGGCTACCCCTTTCTCTCAGCTTCTCCTCTACCCACACCTCAGACATACCCACTCTTTCATACATCCTTTCTCTATCCTTCCTCAATCTACTCTCTGTTCTACTCTTACACCTCATCCATACCTCCCGTACCAGTCTTTCCTCGCCCAAATCCTGCAATCTTTCCTCAAACTTCACAACCCTCACACACGGCTCCCACCACATACTCATACGATTTGTCTCCTGCAACAGCACTGCCCTCGGTGTCGACCTTTCGAGCCCTAGCAGACTTTTCAGATATATATATATATATACCAACAGTTATTTATTTGATTGCCATGGGTAACAGATTAGTTTGAACTTCCCGGTTTCCTTGGAAGTGATCGCGACCGCTTTTGACGACATTTACATATCACAAAAAGCATTTTACGGAATCGACAAACTATATACATTCATTGACACCAATAGCGCGGAATGGGACGAGGCCCAAAAATCCCAAGGTGAAGAACACTATGTTTTCTATTTATTTTTTTAGGATATAATCCATATTTGTATGTATGTGTGTATATATCGGCGTTTCTGCAGATTTTTTTATATGTTTTTGAATTTAATCGCAAAAACCACAGCATGTACGTGTGCTATACTGGTATTCTTACTTCGAACAATTAATACATTTTATAATTGGATGCTAACTACTCTTACAAGGGAATACTTGCACACTGCCAAGGATTCCCTTGTAACAGTATTATGATGTGTAACGCTATTTCAATTATGTGTAACGCTAAAGGGCTCCTGTTTGCTTGTTACAAAAAAACTAAAATAAGCCTTATTTAGACATTGTGTATAACGAATAAGTCTATGGCCTTTGTAGAAAGATCCTGAAGAACCTATCATTGGAGTGGCGAAATATAGATTGAATTTAACAAGGAGTTTCCTTTTTTGAGCCTTCTACTGCAATCCAGAAACTCTTAGCGTGGTACCTAACTAGTTTTGCGGCATAAACTACCTTACATTTTATAAATATATATTGTGCATATCAAGTATATGTAATTCACCAACTTTTCATCGTAATTTATTGCATTATGATGAGGTGTTACTCCTTGAGGGAAACCATATTCATTTATATCACCTAAAACTATTTTTGTGACATGAAACGACGTCAAAAGCTGCCCCTTTCGAGACAACCAGAGCTTTATATAAACATTAAAATTTCAATCTGGTATTATTTGAAAAGATACCGTAAAACGAGGTTACTTTGCACCGCGTGGGGTAACTTTGCACCAACGTCCGAAAAAGATTCATCGTGGAGCCATATGGTAGTTTCTAATTTAACTGCGCAACATGTTAATCACAAGATGGAAGTGTCATCTGTAGATCTTGTGAGAGAGTGATTAGGAGATTTCTACATCAAAACCTAACTTTACGGGACTTGTTTATGACACCAATCTGTTGCAGTTTTGTTTAGTGTTGAAAATTGCGTGTTCCACCGATTCGTGTGTAATACTATCAGATAAGTCACCATTTTAGTACCAGTTACACATCTTTGGCTATATATTTTGATAATTAGTTTATATTTAAAATCATCTGGTAAGTACTTGTTAACATTTTTAACACGTGGGGTAACTTTGCACCACAATATGGGGAGACTTGGCACCAACGTCAAACTGTGTTAAAACTGGTGAAACAATTTTTTTTTTAATTCACAAAATATATAAAAGACAGAAGAAAGGCAATAGGATATATCAGAAAAGACAAAGCGAATCTAGCGGGATGATGACACTGATGATCCAGTATTGCAGGACTCTTCAGATAAAGAATATCCCAATTTTCAAACATACTCGGAGCAAATGGTAAAAGAAATGGAAAAGGAAGAAAAAGCTGCAATGATGGAAGGTACGAAATCTCTAGCAGATGCTCTTGGCATAATTGCCGCAAAGAGAGTTGTAGGAGAATACATGATTTTCAAATACGAAGGAGAATTGTTTTCTGGTAAAATAATATTGGAGTTGTAATTTCTTCTATGGTTAAATCTATCAAGTCGTGAAAATTGCATGAAAATCCAGATGTTTCATACTATGATAGGGAGCATGTATTTGACAACATAAACCCCTCTACCATGGTAAATAGAAGAGGATTGTATCGAATTCCAGAAATGGAAAAGTTGGGTATGCTGTAAATAATTAATTTGCAATGTGTCGTTTATGTTTTTTGAAGAAAAAAATCAGTTCCATGAATAAATTTTGTGTGCTCTATTGATTTATGTTTTTAACTTCGCATCTTTCCTATATACAACGGAGTTTCGATCAAAATGATGTGATGGTGCAAAGTATCCTACTCAAAGGGGTAACTTTGCACCAAATTTATATAATAAATATTGCATAATAAATTACTCACATTACATATATTTTATATTAAATAGCAACTAATAACACTAAAGAACAAAATGCAACAAGTCCCATATTTTTAACGCGCTTCAAAAAATATTTCTGTTCAATTAAAGACAAAAAACCTGAAAAATTGTGCAAAGTAACCTCATTTTACGGTACACAAAAATCGACATGAATTTAAAGCGATAATCTGATCAAACGAAAAGAGATTGACGTGGCAATCGCGAATAGGTCACTACTTTTATATACAATTAAACTCAATTTTTCATATCGTCGTATATATTCCGTATGACTTCCACATTTGCGCTGTACATCTTACCATATTCATACGCGATACCATAAATAACGCATGCAGTTTTGCAAGTTGAATTAGCAAATGAATAATTCAATCGCGCCTGCCTGCGCCTCCCGTTAGTGCCCCCTTATTGATATTTTTGTACCCATTAGCGGTAATGGATACAACAAATCCCGCGCGCTGAAATGTATGATTTAAGCAGATTGAGCGCGGAGAGCTCATCCGTGGAGCCGGAGATAAATTGCAAGTCCTTGGGCATCCGATGCGCGGCAGGATCGCGATTTTTATAGACCTTCACCTTGGAATGAAGAGGAGTCTGATAATTGCCTGTGTGTATGTGTGTGTGTATGCGCAACAGCGGCGTTGTGAATGCAGAAGTGGAAGTGCACGTTTTTTATCAGCCTCTGTGTGGGATATTATCTGTTTTGTATTGCGCATTTAGTTGTTACGATAGGATGCTAGTGGAAATTGCAAATGCCGTGCATTTTAAAAGCATTTTACATTAAGAAAATACTTTCAATACAGATAGAATTGCTTTATGCCATTCGGATGTTGTAGCATACATATCGGAATCATCAAATTACAGTTTATTTATGGATACATTAGATGGGTTATATGAAAGCAAATTAATTTCATAACCCCGACCTAATGTCAGTGATTCAAATAGTAGTATATAGTCTGTGAATGCCACTATGCTCAAATTTGAAATCTAATAGAAATCAAAAATAAAATTATTGATCTCTATCCGATGGCAAAGCTACACCTGGTGTCTAAAAATTGAAGTCCCGAAATGGTGTAAAATTCAAATTTACATTAAAAGATAAATAAAACGATTTTTTACTTTGTTTTTTTATCACACTTCAGTTACACTTTGCAACTAGTTTCGGCTAAGCTCTAGCCATTTTCGAGCTCCTCCGATGCCATGGCTAGAGCTTAGCCGAAACTAGTTGCAAAGTGTAACTGAAGTGTGATAAAAAAACAAAGTAAAAAATCGTTTTATGTATCATTTAAAAAGAATTATCACAAAGTAGATGCCTTAACAATCCAATATTTCAAATTTACATTGATTTTATATGCAGTTATACATGTTTTCCTTTGGTGAGAGATCCAATGCTCTCTTAACTCCTATAGTGTTTAATACATAGCTTCGGTGGTTTCTATACCGTGTGGAAAAACTGGTTATAGAAACATAAATTACATTATGAAAAACAGTTTGTGTCATGACAAACATCATTTTAGTTTTTCAATGTTTTTAAACGGAGTTTTTCGTTGCTTTTCAGGCTTTGTTTAAGGTTTTCATGTATCAATCGACTTTCTCATGTTTTTAGACGAGTTTGTAATGTTTCAAAGGGGTTTATTCATATTTCAAATGACGTTTTTTTTCAAGTTCGTGCAATTACAAAAATCCTACCGCAAATCCCCGTAAGAATTATGTACGGAGGTCTGTAAATTCCCGGAAAACGGCTCAATTTGTCGCTACCAAATCGAAATCGCCTGAGGATTATTAGATTACATTTCACTAGATTAATGATTCTTCACGTGTATTGTCTCGTCGTGTTTGTCTAACTTTCCGCTATCAGATTCTAGTTGGTTTCTGAATCTCACTACTCGTTAAAAGCTGTAAATACCAAATTTTCATGGACACATTTTGACGTTTATTCGGTGGCGTTGTAGCTGGAGTTGCATAAATATAAATATAAACTACGGTACTGCCAATCAACCTATCGAATGCAAAATTGCCACTGTTCCTACTGTCGCTCCAATAGTCCTGCATTCTTTTTCAATGCGGAGTGCGGCTATCGGTCCCAGCTTTCAAATAGTTGAAAATCATCATCAAACTCAGGAACGTCATATTGACTGAATCCAAAAATATGCACTTAAACGTGTATTCATAGCACGTATAATATATAATCATGTTATAATAACTGAGTGTAGAATTTTCAGATTTATAAAGTTGCCAAATGGAGATTGTTTAGCAATGGCCGCTGTTCTGGCCAATCCAGCATGAAACACTTTTAACAGTCTCCTAGCTTTATAATTACCATCCGCCTCTGCCCCTTAGGGGACACTCTAAAAGTCGCTGGCTGAAAATTTCCAACTGACATTTCTATTAACTTTCGTGCCCTTCGCGCATCATCCGAACTAGCAGCGAACACAAAAAAACTTTCAACTGTGGGGCGCGTAGGGCAGGCAGCAAACATCCGTCCGGCTCATTAAAACTTATCACAATTAAAAATGAATGCCCCCGACTAACCTTAACATTAAGCAGAGTGTGCACGGCCTCCTCGACTTTCGCAAAGTTCCCTTTCCCGAGGCGCGTCCCGGTGAACTTGTAGTTGCCCACAGTGACAAGCGTCTGTCCCCCGGGTTGTACAGCCATCCTTGCGCCGCCTCCAGAATTCACACTCGCGGTATTATTTTCCGGTTACACTCGAGCCGCCACGCACTGGGCACCGCACACGGACATGTCCACTCGAACAAAAGATAACCTAATCATAAAAAAAAGTGCCTTACAACAAAACCGCCCCGTCTTTTGTCGATGACAGCAAAGAAAACATGGCGGCCGTCAGTTTCCATGGCCGACGCGGCCGAAATTTTTCGCCACGCCGATAGATAAATCGCACGGCCTTTTATTATCGATATTAATGTGGCGTTAAATTTCTATATAACGCGGCACCGATTAATATTATTTATATCCCTTTCCCCCGTAATTTATCGGCCGCTCCGGATGAAAACCCGAGGTGTGCTGCAACAGTGGCGCACGTTCGGGCTGTTAAATTAATAGAACAGAACACACGCCGGACGGTAATTACATCATAAATATTTAATTGCGGCGAAGGCGTGTACACGGGGAAAAAGTTGGCCACAGTTCGCGTTAATAAATCAATTACAGTTGCTAAATAAATATTGCGATATCACTGGTTTCCTGCTAGGAAACTCTCGAATGAGATAAAGACATTTTTTGAAGAAAATTATCTCCGTTTTCTAAATACTTTCTGAGGATTATTTATTTGTTTCCGGATTTTAATGTACTGTATTCAACAACATTCAGACTAGATTGTAAAATATACAGTTATATGAAATATATATATATATATATATATATATATATATATATATATATATATATATATATATATAAATATATATATAAATATATGAAATTTATAAAAATTATACAATTGTTCCCCTAGGAGGGAATTTTAACGCCATCTGGCGACACTATATTAATATCAATATATCAGGAGTATGTTGACCATATGGATGTGCATTGTTGCATATCCATATGGTCAATATGTTCCTGCCATCAGGATCACTGAGTAGTGCCCTCTATTGGAATAATATTCCAACAGAGTGTTAGATATCAACACAACGCCAATCTTATAAAACATATAAATGTGAATCTACATCTGTGGTGTCGACAGATGGCGTTAAACTTTCCTCATAGGGAGAAAGTTGTATACAAATATATAACCACTCGAGATATTGTGTGAATTCATCCTCACTAGCTGAGCTACACTGGTGAGATCTAATAAGATCGAAATCTAGATATGTAGATTGCAAAGAGGTGGATTCACATTCATACGTTACATGAAACGTATGTTGCAAATAACCCCCATTTCTAATATATTTTATGTGTATCAATTACCCAATTAAAAGAAATGGGTTGTTTAGTTAGACTACCAAATATCCACCATATGTAAATGCAGTTGACAACCATTAGAAACATCTATGCAACCAAATATACGATTATTAATTGCAAATCACTATTTCACACTCCTATGTAGTTTTGTTCAGGGGTGGAAGGTGCTTACATGGAGTGATTTACAGTTCACTCAATATTAGTATATGAGAAGAAGATAATTGTAGTTTTTTGGTGATTTCTATGCCTAATAAAGGTCTTTTTTTATCATTTGGATGCCGCAGTTATATATTACTTCCTAAATACATCACTGATGTAAAGGAAGGTATTGTTTTATCGAAAACGTCTTCACGTTTTCTAACTAAGATTGTGGAAATATGCGATAACTTTTTGGGAAAAATATTACTCCAAAAGAAAGGTATAGTTGCTGTGAACAATTTAGCAAAAAAAAAAATCGATTATCGTTACGTTTTATTTTGCAATTAGATGGCGTGATGTCGGTGGATAGACAACCAAATAACCTTACATGATTATTTGGGTGTCTATCCAACCAACGTATCTACAACGCCATCTAGCAATGCGGCAATTACCGTAGTTATTACATTATACCATACTATATATATATATATATATATATATATATATATATATATATATATATATACATATAGTATGGTATAATGTAATAACATTGCATCAATGACAGCTTGACAATGATAATAACTACGGTAATTGCCACATTGCTAAATGGCGTTGTAGATACGTTTGTTAGATAGACATCCAAATAATCATGTAAGGTTATTGGTTGTCTATTCACCAACATCACGCCATCTATTTGCAAAATAAATATATATATATATATATATATATATATATATATATATATATATATAATTTAATAGTTTTATTGATATTTAAGACTTTACAATGACATCTGAGATAAATCTAAATATGTTATTTTGAATGAATAATAAAAGCAACTTTTTTCATGAAAATTAAAGGGCTACTAATATAAATATATTATTACTACAAGAATAAGTTTTAAGATGTTATGTCAGTTGACAGGTGTATAGATAGCTCCGATATTTTACCGAAATATAGCGGCGTATCGAGTTGAAATATACACAACAGGTGAAAACAGCGACAAGAAACAGTGATACACAAGGAAAGTTAAAAAGTCGAGAGAAAGAGCGGTAAGTGAGAGTAAATAAAATAGAGGGTAGAGGTTATTTACACGAGGGGTCGACCCGTAAATAACCTCTGGCGCCGATTAAGGTGAGGAGTATATTGGGCGGCATATAGCGACGACAACAAAGGCAAGAATAGCAAATAAAAATAGCGGCAGGGCCAATGAATAAAAATAAAAGAGGTAGAGAAACGGATAGCGAGGACAAAGACATACAAAATCAGAAAGAAACCGTTAGAAAAAACAAAAAAATACTGAGATCACCAGCATCACAAAGAAGATTAGAAGAAACAGAAAAAAATTGCAACGGTGAAACGAACATTGACAAAGATACAATGGAAGAACTAAAACAAATGATTATAGAACTAATGAGGAAGATGGAAGAAAACATGTCACAAATAAAACCGGAAATAAAAGAGATGAAGACCGAAATGAACAATAAGGAAGAAACATGGAAAGAAGAAAAGAGAACATTGGAAGTCAGAATAGAAAAACTAGAAAATAAAGCAGAAATTGAAGAGAAGAGAAGAAGAAAAAATAACATAGCAATAAGAGGTCTAGACAAGATAGATAACATAGAAGAGGTAAGATCACTCATCAAAGAGAAACTGGAAGTGGAGACAGACACAAAATACAAAAAATAAACACAGGCCCAGAACGAAATATAATAATAGTGGAAATCCCAAGTTGGGAAGAAAAACAAAAAATAATGAAAGCAAAATATAAATGAGAAATACAACGATATATATAGACGATGATCTAACGGAAGAGGAGAGAAAAATACAAAGAGAGATAAGAAACATAGCAAAATTGGAAAAAGAAAAAGGAAAACACGTAAAAATAGGATATAGAAAGATAATAGTAGACAATGAAATATACATATGGGATAAAAAGGAGAAAGGAGACGTAGCCAAAGATAATGGGGTGAAAGTAACCAATCCAAAAAACTACTAGCAAAAGAGAAAACGGACGGAAGCAAAAATACAAAGAATACAGCGAGGAAAGGGACAACGAACAAAGGAAAGAAGAACAAACAAATAAACAAAGAAAAGAGTACAGTAAAAAAAAAATATATGGAAAATTGGGACATGGAATATCAGGAGTATAAATGGAAAGGAAAAAGAGCTGGAAGAAGAATTTGAGAAAGCTGAACTAGACTTCTTAGTGGTAACAGAAACAAAAAAGAAGGGGAAGGGAGAGTACAAAATGGACAAGGAACATATATTCATATATAGCGGTGTAGATAACAATCGGAGAGCCGCAGCAGGGGTAGGATGTATAGTGCATAAAAAACTTAAACCGAATATATATAAATGGGATGCAATTACGGAGAGGATTTTGTCTATCGAAGTTAGAGATCAAAGAAACGGCTACCATAAAACTATCATAGCAGTGTATGGAACAAACGAAGATGATACTGCGTGCAACAAAGAAACATTCTGGGAGCAACTCAACGAAACAACAGAAAAGGCCAAAGGAGAGTGTACGTGGCGGGAGACTTCAACAGCAGAATTGGCAACGAAGTAAAAGATAATGACGCGATGAGAGGAAGATATGGAGAAGGCGTACTCAACGAAAATGGTAAGAAAATGCTAGATTATTGTAGAATGAATAATCTAGTAATAACGAATACACTATTCAAACACAAGGACATACACAAATACACCAGGGAAGTGATAAGCAGGAACGAAAAATCTATAATAGCCTATGTACTAGCAGAACAAGGGAAAAGGAGCAAAATAATAGACACAAGAGTAAAGAAAAGTTACGAAATTGGAAGTGATCACTATCTAGTAGAGACGAAAATAAAGGAAGACTACCAAAATAGCGATAAAAAAAGCAGAGACCAAATATAGCAATAAACTACAACAAGATAAGAACATACAAACTAAGGGAAAAAGAAATAGCAAAAATCTATAAAGAGAAAATAGAGGAGAAATTAGTAAAGGGCAACTATAGACAAGAAATAGAGGAAATGTGGAATAAATTAAAGAAAAATATACTGGAGACAGCACAAGAGACATGTGGGACAAAGCAAAACACAATCAAGAAGCAGCAGACAGCATGGTGGTCGCAGGACATAAGAGAGAAAATAAAGGAAAAGAAAAAAGCATGGCAAAGATACGTAAATGACAAAAATAGTAAAAACTACGAAGAATACAGTTTAAAGAGGAAAATAGTAAAAGATAAGGTCAGAATAGCAAAGAGCAGGGAATGGGAAAAGTTCGGAGAGACAATGGAGAAAAATGCAAAGGAAAACCAAAAACTATTCTATAAAACACTAAAACTAAACAGAAAAGAAAAAGGACAAGAAGTAAATTATATACAAGACAATCAAGGAATATTGCTGAAGGACACCGAAAAAATACTGGAAAGATGGAAAAAATATTTTGAAGACTTACTATCACAAAATGGTGGAAATGAACAGAAGACAAGAGACCAGAACGGCTCGGAAGCAGATATAGAGATGATCAATGGAAAAGAAATACTAGAGATAATAAGGGAAATTAAAATAGGGAAATCACCAGGACAAGACCAGATCACAACGGAAATGATTAAACATATGGGACCTGCAGGTAATGAAATACTACTAAAATTAATAAACGAAATATGGAGGACGAATAAAATACCCAGAGATTGGCAAGTATCGTTAATCGTACCGATACACAGGAAAGGCGATAAGACAAAATGTTCAAACTATAGGGGTATAACATTCATAAGCATAGGTATGAAAATCTTAGAAAAAACAATTAACAAAAGAATACTAGCAAAAATAGAGCAGACGCTAGAAGAATCGCAATATGGATTTAGGAAAGGAAGATCCACACAAGACAACATTTTCACGATAAAACAAATCACAGAAAAAAGAATTGCAAATAATAAAAACACATACCTAGGATTCATCGACCTGGAAAAAGCATTCGACATGATACCAAGAAATAAATTATGGAAAATCCTGGAAGAGAGAGGTGTAGAAAGAAAGACAGTCGAATTAATACAAAACATATACAACAACAACACCAATGCAATAATACACAAGGGACAAACATCAAGAACATTTCAGACAACCACTGGACTAAGACAAGGAGGCGGGCTCAGTCCTACATTATTTAACATATACATGGATGAAATAATGAAGAGCATGAAACCAGAAACCAAAAAAGCAAACATAGGGTACAAAAACATGCAAGTTGTAAAAATATCGGAAGGAGCATTCGCTGATGTAGTAGTGATAGCAGAAAATTAAGGTAATCTGCAGCACAACCTTAGTGTATGGAACAGACACCTAGACAAGTATAACATGAATATGAACTATAACAAAACAAAAGTGATGGTAATAGGAAACCGGAAAGAACAAATAAATATAAAGATAGAACAACACACAATAGAACAAGTAGAAGAATTCAAATACCTGGGAGTAGCACTGACAGAAGACGGAAAAATGGAAGGCGAACTTAGTAACGGAATAAACAACACAGCTAAAACATACCACGCATTGAGCAATATAATGATTAACAAGAAAGAGATCAGCAGAAGGACAAAAATAAATATATATAAAAGCATATATAGACCTATACTGACATATGGAAGCGAGACGTGGAAGCTACCGAAGAGGGACACAAGTAGAATACAGGCAATGGAAATGAAATATCTCGGAGGAGTAAAACAAGTTACGAGAAGAGACAGAATAAGAAATGATGACATCAGAGAAGAACTGGGAATTGAAGCTGTAGATAAGTATATAGAAAAGAAACAACTAAACTGGTGGGGTCATTTAATTAGGATGGACAAAAAGAATCAAACAAAACAGGTATGGGAAGCAAGAACTGAAAATAAAAGAAGAAGAGGTAGACCAAGAAAAGAGTGGGACAACATAATAGAGGACATAATAATCAAGAAAGGAAAAACAGTCAAGCAAGCAAGAGAACTGACGAAGAACAGAAAGGAGTGGAAAGAATTCACAAATGTATAAACAACAGTAATTGTAAACAATAATAATGTTAATGTAATAGCCTACACCGAAAGGTAAAAGGCAATTGATAATATATATATATATATATATATATATATATATATATATATATATATATATATTACTACAAGAAATACCAGTCATTCGAAGGGGTATGAATATGGATGAATCATTTATTTCGTAGAAGCCCCTGGGACTATTTCTATATTTTTTGTCTTAAAAAAACACTTCAAATTGCAGTTTACACTGACAAAAAAGAAAAAAGTAAAATTTTACTTAAAATATTGCTATTACTAAAAAACATTTAATACCTCAATTAAATAATGAATAAAAGTTAATATCTTTTATAAAAGTTATCTTTTATTCATTAATTAATTGAAGTATTAAATGTTTTTAATTAATAGCAATGTTTTAAGGAAACTTTTACTTTTTTCTTTTTTGTCAGTGTACACTGCAATTTGAAGTGTTTTTTTAAGACAAAAAATATAGAAATAGTCCCAGGGGCTTCGGCATTCTTCAATTTGTCAGTGTTTAAAAGATATAAAAAATAACATGTCGGCCAGCTTTAAAACATTGCCTACGTTTTTATATTATAGTTTTTGTTATTATTATTATTATAAACGCGATTTTTATGTGTGTACAAAATTTTATAAATGTCAACGACTAGAATTATAGTGATTTTAGTGAAATATAAATTTTTAATTAAGATCAATTAAATAATTCGGTGTCCAAACGCAATATTTTACTTATTGGACTATAATTTTCATTTCTATTCTTCTTTAACAATGTAAAATCAAATGAATAACACCACTTTACACATTCAACATCCTTTGTTAATTATAATCACCGTTCTCGGTTATTTATAACTGACAAATCACGGGTTAAAATCCTCCAACTGCTCGCGCATCAATCTCAAAATAGTATCCGTTTGTAAATTCGTCGTTGTTTTAAGTAGGTAAGCTAATAGCAGTACAAATTTCCCGAAGACGCTGAAGGGTACCAGATGTGTACGCACACGACAATGACATTGGTAACTATTTACAACCTGAAACTGGTCCAAGTTTACTTTTCCGCTGAGCTAACCGAGATACATTTGTAAACAAGCCAAAATGAGAGCATCAACAAATCAAAAAACTCCGACGGGGGCGGCGAAAAGCGAGCGCACAAATAAACACACCTTTTACGAGAGAGCGCATAAAAGTCGTCATCCCCTAACGCATAAAGAAGCCCGAATAAAAAGCCGTCGTTATTAAAACATTCGGCTCTCCCCGCAACACGCGACTTTAATTTAATTAAACAGCGAGATGAAAAATTTCTTAAAAATGTAATTTGATAAATTGCTACTTTATATATATTTTTTAATAAAGCACTCATTCGGGGCTTTGATGTCGGAATTTATTAAGCAATTAGAGGGAATTACAGTAATTTCCAGTAGAGAACGAGGCGAAACGGAAAATATGATTATGAATATTTATAAACCGGTGTTCCGAGGTTAAACCGTATTCGTACAAGGCTAAACAAACAAGATCAGCTGTTTAGATTTGCATAGTGACTAGCCCTAATTTCGCAAAATGCAACTTCCTAGCGATAAATTCACACACCATCAATAAATGAATAAATTACACCACCATACATTTTTTTTTCCTCTCGCTCCAAACAAAACGCTTTAATTATTTATCCTGCGGCAATTACCTTTTTCCACGCGGTTTTGATTATAATTTACTGTCGCGATGCGGCTGCAGCAGTCGACACGACTTTCCGCGCGCTCGTTAATCGAACGCGCGGGGCTTAATTAACGCGTGCGTTCGCAATTATCGATCCGGCTCGGCTGTAAGTCGCGCCTGTTTTTAATAATTAGATTTCGAGCGGACGCGAGGGTCTATTAATGTGTGCATAATTGCGACAATAAAGTAGTAATCTAATTATGTAGGCCGGTGTTAAAACGAACTGTAAGATGGATTTTTTTGCTTGTTGTTTTAGTATCTTTACTTTAGAAATTTTAATTAGTTGTATACAATGTTTAATAGGATAAAGAGTTATAATTGGATCAGTTAATCAGTGGTAATTATAGATGTGATTGGTTATTTTAAACAGTACCTACTTTACAAACATTGGAAACGAAAACGTCTTTGTTTTATACAACTAATACTTTGTTGTTTAATACAAGTTCTTTGGAATACCACATACAGCGCTTTCGTTTAGCATGGTTTAGCATTACTAGCCGCCCCGTGGCGTGCAGTATCGCGGTCGTGCGCCGCCGGTTGTAAGGGCCGAGGTAGAATTATGCGCATCGGAAGCGTCAAATAGAACAACAAAGAATAAGCCCGTACCAGCCCAGAGTGATAAACGAAAGGCACTATAGTAAAGGCAGCTGGCCTAGTATGGTGTGCATTGGCAACTCCTCATCCGCCAGAGTATTGCAGCTCGCACGCAAAATTGACTGGTGGGACGAGTGAGCAGTCAATAAATATTGAAAGATACAAAACCAGACTAGTTGTAAGGCACAGACAAAATACATAGACTATCAGACACTTCGTTCTCGCCAGTGGTAAGGTATAGGGTTAGAGCATAGATTGTCAAGCACTCTTCAACTACACTACATGGATATTGTCACTGCATATCTAATTGGAAGATGGAACATACATCTTCCAACAGCCAGATAATTTAATAACATAAAGCAAAGAAACAAAGGTTTGTATATAAAAAAAGTTAATATATGGGTGTGCTGGAATAGAACCATATCAAATGTTTGAATACCATTGTGCTTCAACAAGTCAGGAGAAGGTTAGTGCATTTTCTATAAGAGAACCCAAGAATAAATAACAATAGCTATATAGACTTGTTAATAGGAAGGTTTGGCAATGTGCCCGTTTTGAGGCCTAAGTATCTGTAGCTATGCTACCCTCCAGCCAACTATCCAACTATTCAGAACAAGGGCAGCTATTTGTTGCTGAACAGCAATGTGAATCTCACAAAAATGCTGGATGTTCGCTATTTCCTGTACATACATCATTTCACATTATTTACTATTACTATTACTATTTAGTATTTTACAAGTGTTCAAATTTTCCACTTCTCCTTTTAATTGTATATTTGGTCGATTAGTTTCGCTTTTCCATCGTTTAGAAATTTCCATTTTTGTTGTTTCTTTGACTGCTGTTATTTTATATTGGTGAAAATAACGTTGATTGGCAAATGTTCGTATGGAACAAAAGAGAAAAGCTAATTATCCCACACAAAAATTAACAAGGAAATAAAGCAAGTGCTATTTAACAGGAAGGTAGGACGGACAAAGCCTGGGGAGTTAGTCAAGAGATTGTCCACACCTGGTCTAGAGCCGCCAACTTCCAGTGGCTAGGAACGCGCAGGACCGCAAGATCCTACGACGCAACTGCGACGATTACTAGCCACTGCAGTGGTTGATGAAAACAGTGAGTGGGCCCACCACTCTGGGTAGGAGCGAGTTACAAGGTGTTCCACCTTGACATGCTAGCTGGTGCGTGCTGGAAGAAGAAACGCTGAGCGAGTACCACTATATTACCTACTGCATACAACCCAGCAGAGTGGTCGCTCAGCCCGAGCTCCACGAAGAGCTTCCGTCCCCTCGTGCATTAGGAAAACATGGGAATACAAGGGTAGACTAAGAACGACCAATCCGGACTAAATGGCAGAAGTACGCCCAATCCGGAGTAGATGGCAGAAGAACTCAATGAGAGACGTGCCTACTGGCAGTGCTATCCAGCGCAGCAAACAGAAGGAAGAGGAAAAAGACTTATTGGTGGAAACAAGAGATGACACAAAGACGCAACGAACCAAATAGGGCGAGGGGAAGGGTGCAGAAGGTCAGAACGTCTAAAGCTACAACCGAGCTCCTCCAGAACTAGTACCGCACCAAGAGGAAGGAGTACAGGCGGGCCATCGAGCGCAGCCAGGCTGCATGCTGCAAAAAATATGTAGGTTCGACGAAGACCCGTGAGACCTCCCTTATAGAATAGTTATGAAGAAGATAGAAGCTCGGCTGCCTGGACTGGACTCCACGGTACATGGTGTATGACGGTAGCAACAGCCCTCTTCTCCCCTAGCGCCAACACAAGTCTAGAAGAAGAAGCATACACATCAGCAACAACATCAGTCAATTGGGAAGAAATGCTAGAGATCACCAGACTACCTAACAAGAAGTCCCCAGGACCAGACAACCTACAGAACGAGGTCCTGAAGGTCCCTGGATTAGAAATAGCAGCAGTCATCATAATAATAGCCAATAAATGCATGGAAAAGAATACATTTTCCGCCCAATGTAAGTCGGCACGGCTAGTGGTTATCCCCAGAAGGGGCGCTGACCTTCGATCATACCGCGCACTGTGCCTCCTAGACAGGTTGATTGAGATACTGATTGCGGACAGCCTAGCCGAGGCCCTCGAAGCGACAGGAGGGCTATAGGATGGGCAATATGGCTTCCGAAAGAGGAGGTCGACAACGGATACCATATTAGCGGTCCGTAGTCTGATCACGGAGGCAAAAATGGCACATGTAGAGGTGCTACTTTTATTTCTATTTGTATTTTTATTGTTATTTTTATATATTTTTGGTGTGGTGGGTGATTTGGAAGGGCAGTGAGGGAAATGCCAATAAAGGTCTTTTTTTAGAGATACCATGGTTATCTTAGCGGAATTACAGGAAATGAGGGTACCAGAGGATCTGCATAGAATAATAGCTGGGTACCTATCACTCTCTGTCTGATAAGTACCCAGCTATTAGTCTATGTAGATCCCCTGGTACCTTCCTTTTCCGTAATGCCGAAGTACGAGTACGAGATTTGAGGTGACAGCAGGGGTCCCACATGGCTCCGTCCTTGGGCCCCTGCTCTGGAACGTTGCATATAACGACGTATTGGTAATGCAACTGCTGTAGAACGTCATATCAGTATCATTTGCAGATGATATGGCGTTGGTAGTCCGAGAACGAGACCTACAAGAGACGCAGAACAAGATGTAAGAAGCTGTAGAAACAATGAAAACATGGATGACGAGCGGAGGACTCAGCATTGCCAAAAAAAAAACAAGACAGAGGTGGCCTTGCTCTCGACTAAACCCGCTTTTGTTTATGGTTCGGGAATTATGGTGGACTGATCTTGGCTGGCTTCAAACAGCCCGGAACAGCTCCCGAAGAGAGCAGGTATTCATGATGCCACCACCCTCCTAATAATGGAGGAGAATTTCATCATCCAAATGAGGATCTGCTACCTGGAGATTACGCTAGAATCGAATACCAACCGCCTCGACAGAGCTGCCTTCCGCGTGGGCTCCAGTACTTGATCGGTACTCAAGTACTGGAGCCCACGCGGAGGGCAACTCTGTCGAAGCTGCCGCCAATTGTCGGGGGTCCAGGGAAGAAATAGAGGGGATAGGTAGGTCTGGATGTCTTTAGAAGATTTCAACCTCACAGGACAAAAAAATGCTACTGAAACTGATTAGGACATCTCTCTGGATTCCGTATAAACCAACATTTTTGGAAGCCATCCATTCGAGGCTTAGGTAGCAGAACCGCTGAGTAGAAATGGACAAGTGGCTTCTGTTCCATCACGCGGATAAAGAGGAAGCATTAGGACAACTCTTAATTTTGGACGTCTCGGAAGGAAATGCCGAAGAATTTAGGGGTAGGAAGGGTAGGGTGAGTTTTGGTTTAATTTCCCTTCCACTTAAACTAAAATCAGCCACAGAAGCTGAAAAAAAAACAGAGTCGACTCGAATGGAGGAAGACTTTTGTTAGGTAGTAGAGCACCAAATCAGGATACTAACACAGCTGAGGCGTAAAAAGCAACAAAGCCGAGACAGACTCTAATGGAGGAAGACTTTTCTTAGGTAGCAGAGTCTGCACCAAATCAGGATACTAACACACCTGAGGCGTAAAAAGCAACAAAGCCGAGACAGACTCCAATGGAGGAAGACTTTTCTTAGGTAGCAGAGTCTGCGCCAAATCAGGATACTAACACACCTGAGGCGTAAAAAGCAACTGAGTCGAGACAGACTCTAATGGAGGAAGACTTTTCTTAGATAGCAGAGTCTGCGCCAAATCAGGATACTAACACACCTGAGGCGTAAAAAGCAACTGAGCCGAGACAGACTCTAATTGAGGAAGACTTTTCTTAGGTAGCAGAGTCTGCACCAAATCAGGATACTAACACACCCGAGGCGTAAAAAGCAACTGAGCCGAGACAGACTCTAATGGAGGAAGACTTTTCTTAGGTAGCAGAGTCTGCGCCAAATCAGGATACTAACACACCTGAGGCGTAAAAAGCAACTGAGCCGAGACAGACTCTAATGGAAGAAGTGTCCATCCCACACTACTCCTCCTTGG
Source organism: Lordithon lunulatus (assembly GCA_963942505.1). Classification (NCBI taxonomy): domain Eukaryota; kingdom Metazoa; phylum Arthropoda; class Insecta; order Coleoptera; family Staphylinidae; genus Lordithon; species Lordithon lunulatus. The sequence goes on along the minus strand of OZ012668.1, from coordinate 58,540,854 downwards.
CAATGCACGAGATAAAGAATGAGGGAACCTTGTAGTACATTGTATAACAGAATAACAAATGTCGTCCAGGTAAACCTCCACCATTAAGAAATCGATTTAGAAATTATCCTTGTGCGCTGCTCGAAAAATCGTACATCGAAGGTACATATACCCATATACCCATGTACCCATATACCCATATACCCATATACCCATATACCCATATACCCATATACCCATATACCCATATACCCATATACCCATATACCCATATACCCATATACCCATATACCCATATACCCATATACCCATATACCCATATACCCATATACCCATATACCCATATACCCATATACCCATATACCCATATACCCATATACCCATATACCCATATACCCATATACCCATATACCCATATACCCATATACCCATATACCCATATACCCATATACCCATATACCCATATACCCATATACCCATACATATACCCATATACCCATACATATACCCATATACCCATATACCCATATGTATCTGCACAAACAGCAGAGGAGCAAGCGCTAGAATCAGTAGAACTAACAATATTAATCAATATTATAATAATATTATTATAATAATTTTTATTATTTTAATATTAATCAATATTATAATAATTTTTAATAGTTCTTTAATGGCGATTTCGCTCCAACATAACATTATAAAATTCGTTGCTGTATGTTTATTTGGTTGCATATAGTATTATTTAGTTTTTAGAATTAAAAACATTAACATGCGCGAATGAAATATTTAACAACAAAAAATGCCAGTCTTTTCTAATTTAAATGTATTGAAAAATTGGAATTCAGTTTTAATAATGAAGGGCGCGAAAATAACGGTGGCAAGTTTATAACCGGACTCTGTATGAACGGATATAATTTGATATGTTGGTATTTATCAAAATTTCGGCACTAGGGATTTTATTAATTTAATATTTTGCCTCATTAACATAATGTATTACATCTGATGGATAATAGAGATAATAGAATCACTCTTTATTTAGGTTATGAAGTAAAATAATTGTATAAACAAATAAATAAATAATAATCAAATAAGTTACAAAACCTGTAAATATCCTCTACATTTCTAATAATATAATGCGATAAGAAAATGTGGAAGAAATTTAGGTCTTAGAAAAATCAACAGTATATAGGGTACTTTGAGAATATTGTCTTACCAAGTCAGAGGCGTAACTAGGGTATGGCAGGCAGCCCACGTACCATGGGCGCTTGAACAGGGATGTGAAATGCGTTTTTTTTTAGAAAATAAAACGTAAGACCCAGCTCAGTGGTCGAGTGGTTAGAGGCATCGTCCGTCTCGTACTGAGCATTAGAGAGCCTGAGTTCGATCCCCAGCGGGGAGTGAATTTTCGCGAAACCTTTCACAGTTTTTTAGAGGTTTTCTTTGAAGTTAAGATAAATACCGGGTGATTAAACTTCTCTGAGCTTCTCCCTTGACCGGCGGAAAAGCCTCACAGTTGATACTTTACGGAAAACCTCTGATAAACTGGGAAAGGTAATTTGCAAAAATTCGCTCCCCGTTGGGGATCTTCAATGCTCAGTACGAGACGGGCGACGCCTCTAACCACTCGGCCACTGAGCTGGGTGCAGACTAAAAAAAACTTTAAGGGAGTTTAATCACCCGGTATTTACCTTAACTTAAAAAAAAACCAACCTCTGAATAACTGTGAAAGGTGATTCGCGAAAATTCGCCCCGATGGGGATCGAACTCAAGCTCCCCAATGCTCAGTACGAGTCGAAGGACGCCTCTAACCACTCGGCTACTGAGCTGGGTGCAGAATAACATTTTCTGAGAATTCATAAATGATTTACTATGTGTTATATATTTGCGTTTCAAAGAAAATAAATTTCCAAGGATCATTGCCCTATCATCCGTTTCCGCATACAAACTGCGAAAATTACCCCCATCCCTCGTGGTGCGTGTAGGTGGCGAAAAGATAAGGTTAATGCAGTTGATAATGCGAGATAGGGCCCCCCCGTTTGGCTGGCTGGGATTTAGCAATGGGTGCGCGTCCACTGGGGGGGATGCCGGCGGAGGATATAAATGTTGGCAATAATGCAGACTATGCATCTTGCGGGGGGGACCTTAATGAAGTCCCCGTGTACGGCCCGAAGAATCTGTTTTATAGGCGAATAAATCCCCGGCCGGCCGATTACGGGGGCATGCAGATGCGACGCGATGCCTGGGCTATTATACCGAAAAGCCGATAATTCTTCCGACACGGCCCCCGGCTTGAATACGGATGGCCTTAAATTTTCCAAAAACGCACGCCCCGCGACCCGTGCAATATTAGCACTGGATTTGTAAACGTCGCAGGATTTATGAATGCTATGGGGATTATTGGCGGGGGCTTAGCACTGGAAGATGTTTTAACATATAAAGCAGGCTTTTATGCATTTTAGAATTAACTGCTCAATTGAACTTCTCTATTCGGATTTTTAAAATGAAACACGCTAAGCCCATTCGTTTTCTCACAGTTGGCTTTAATGTGGAAATGACTAAAGCTTGAATTACATTGTACTAGAATCGTCAAAGAAACTTGATCTGATATGCCCACGCCTTCTGATTCACTGGACTTTGATGAATCAGACTATGTCTGTTTTATTGATGAGGATGTTTAGTTAAAGGTCGTTTTAGACAAGACAGTTTCTTAGCTCAAAAGTTGTTCAAGAAATGAATTCATATATCCTCCTCCCATACAATTTGTCCTTGACAAAAAGAACGCGTTATATTTTTCAATTCGATCTACCATCCAATTCAATATTTCACATAATTTGCTGTATGATACGAGACAATTTAGATTGTCTCGCATCTTGACTAACTTTTGAAATTGTCTAAAACGACCTTAATGGTTAATTTTCCAACTTCATTTTATGTAGGTCAAAAGATTTTACGAGCAATTTTTTTTTCGAACATTCTTAGTGAATTTTTGTCTTTTTGGTTAAGTCTCGCTGGCGTATTTTACCACTGGTTTAATGAGCATCTTATATATTCTAAGCTTGATATGTCGAATCTAGTACAATGTTTAGAAACGCTTTAGAAACCCGTATTTTCTTCATCTGTTTCAAAAACAAAGTAATATATACATCAAACTATTGACTATTATGCTCAAGAAGAGAAGAAGAGTTAATTTATGTCACCATAAACATATAATGGTAATTAGCCATCTGAAATTGATTTATTATTGTGATTTTATTTCAACATAAACCGACCTTAAGATTAATATGTAAATTCGCAATAAACTTGCATTTCTAATGAAATCCAAAGTAAATAGCGTTCGCGGAAACCTCGGGAAAATTAATCTGGCGAAAAGCGTAGGGGGGAAGGAAGTGGCATCATTAAAATTACCGCGGTACGTAGCGTAAATTACCACGACTTCATGTATAGGTCGTTAAATGTCGTTTATGCGGAATAGTGTTTATTTATTTATTTATGATGCGGTGCATAATTGAATTGGCCGCCAGATCAAAGCGGCGGAGAGAGCGCATCAGGTGAGCGATTGTGCTTACGTGCCCCAGCTGTTTGGCGTGAGTGGAAAAAAATGCGGCGGCCCTGACGTAAGCGCGCAATGCACACGCGGCTCGCATATCGCGGCAGACTGCGCGACGCTGCCCCCGACGCGCGGCAACAAGCCAAGGTTGATCGCGCTTGTTATAAATGCACTTTAATTATTCGCTGTCAATCATTCTACATGTGAGCGAGAAGTTGGCAGCGAGGTTTTTTCTTTGCACCCACTACTGCTAGAGCATTCATTTTCAATTTATAGGGATAGTCTTTTAGAAAGTACTGGCTGTGATTTATTTGTATAACAAACTGAAAAATCTGAGTATAAAACCTAGAATCAATTGGAAATTGTATACAAATACATATACTGATTACATGTTTTTAGATTTTATATGCAACATCATGAAAAAATGAACGTTTTCTTACTGTGTGGGTCCAAAAACATGCCAAAAACTATAGAATTGTAAATTCTAAAACAATAAACACAAGTATTTTATCCAATTTTATTATAATAAATAGTATTGTTGCTACCTTTACCATATGATAATCCATTATATACATAGGAAAAGGAAACATCTCTGTATTTATACCACTAATGCCCCAGTTTCCTAGGAAGCGGTGTCGATAAAAGCGGCCGTTTTTGACGTCCAAAATAAATCGCAAATGAAGAGAGACAAAATTTCCCATTGACCTTCTTTCTTTAACAAGTAATTGCTGATAATACTGAATCTTATTTAAATAGAAATAATATGAGATAATAATAATTTCCATCTGGTTATTATATCACCCAACTCCCTATTAATTAGTTTTTGGAGGAAAGTTACACAACACACATTTTTCGATTTTGAAAAATAAAATATCATGACGTTTATTTTTATTTATTATTTCGAGTATTTTATTAAGAATAAAAGAAAATGTATCTATGACTGAAATGACATTACCTAAATTAAATGTTTCAAAAGTTTTCAGGTAAAAATTATTCTTTTGTAAAAAATATTGAGAATAATTATATAAATAATTCATTTTGTCAGACTTATTCAAGATAAATTACCCCTGAAAAATATTTATATTATAAAATACATTTTAAAACTACTAACAGAAGATATCCCGCATATATCTTGTGTTTTAATACGCAATGTCTATTGTGTAAGCTAAAAACTGGCGCTATTTCATATCTCGTATCGTTAACACACACATACACATACACACTCAGGCACAAGAGACACACACAAAAAACTAAGCGCATACAGAGTATGGAATTTCAATTTGCAATGGCGATATAATTACGAGCCTTTTACGACGAGCATAAAGCGAGGCTAGTTTTTCATTGATAGTGCGATCGCAAAGTGCACCTGTGTGCACCATAGTTTTACGTGTCTATTAATTGCCAATCATAAAGCGTGAGAACAATTTTCGTACTACACAATTAATTTTCAGCCCTTATAATAATAGTAGTAGTAGTAGTTACTGTATTTGATACAATTTGTAACTGACTATCGACATGCGAATCTTGCGGACTGTATGTTAGGACATGTACATCATCCTAGAGTTTACTAAAATATCTTATATAGTGTTTTACAACTACATTTTATGTGGCCATGACACATTGATTTATAAAACGTATAATTTGTCATATTAATTCAAATAAATTGACAATATTACTAGTAAATACTAATTGTTTAGATTGTGTAGGACAGCAACACAATGTAAAGATTTATTTACAAAATATAAGAATAAATAATATTTTTAACTAAATCAATTTTTACTTACAAAATATAAGAATAAATTAGATTAAAAATCTGTGTATTATTACTAATTTATTTATTATTTAGTAGTAATAATACAAAGATTTAAAATCTTATATCTTATGTATTATTACTAATTTAGTAGTAATAATACAAAGATTTAAAATCTTATATATTCTTATATTTTGTAAGTAAATCTTGATTTAAGGTCGTTTTAGATAAGACAATTTCTTAGCTCAAAAGTTGTTCAAGAAATGAAGTCATATATGCTCCTCCCATACAATTAGTCCTTGACAAATAGAACGCGTTATATTTTTCCCTTCGATCTACTGTCCAATTAATTCAATATTTCAAATGATTTGCTGCATCTTGACTAACTTTTGAGTCAAGAAATTGTCTTGTCTAAAACGACCTTTAGTTAAAAATATTAGATCATTCTGGTAGGCTTATATTAGATATTTAAATTTCAACATCAATATAATTTGCTGATTTAATCTATTCCGAGGCACTGTAAATAATAAAATAAAAATGTGAGGATATTAAATATATAATCAATATAAATAAAAGACTGAAACCTTGTAGAACGAGCATTTTTCTTAACTCATTACACAAATAACAGTCAATTTAGCTACATTTCTTGCATAATACTTATACACACACTAAAAAAATCATTATGTCAATACATAAAGATAATGCGCTGTAGCATTGCACCCATCAATATATTGATTCTCTAACGCAAATAGTAATCAGACATTGTGTTACTTTCATAGGATCGCGCGCTAGCAGCGGCTTGACATTTGTAAGCAATATTTCACGCTTATTACGGTGCCCATACAAGGAATTGGTTTATTTATGATAATAATATATCGCGCTGTATGTTTACAGCGTCGAATAAGTTAAGCACTTTTGTAGCGTATAACATACATGTGGCCAAGTGGTTGCACAATCGTAATAGTCTGCTGAATAATTCTGAGTAACACTCGCAAACAGCACACGGGAAAGATTTCAGCGAGTCAATTAGTTCGTGATATTTACATTTCTACGTTTAAATCGCTATATCTTTAGAAACATCAAAAATATACCCATATATCTTTCAAGTAGTACCAACAAGAATATGTTTGAATACAGTTAGATTGTTATCAACTGTTTAAAGTGCAAAATTAACCCTGATTTTTGAGTTTTAGTAAACAGTATGTTTATGCAAACCACATTTGTACGTTTAAAACGTGATATCTTTAGAACAATCAAATATATCAGCATATATCTTTCAAATAGTACCAACTACAATATTTTTGTATACATTTAGGTAGATAGCAGCTGTTTAAAGTGTAGAATTAACCCTGATTTTTGAGTTTTAATAAACAGTATGATTATGTAAATCACATATCTATGTTTAAAACGTGATATTTTTAGAGCCATCAAATATATTTGCATATATTTCTCAATTAGTACCAACTACAACATTTTTGAATACATTTACATTGATAGCAGCTATCAAAGTGTAAAATTAACCCTGATTTTTAAGTTTTAGTAATCAATATGATTATGCAACTCACATATCTACGTTTAAAACATGATATCTTTAGAACTATCAAAAATATCTTCATATATCTTTTAAGTAATACCAGCTGCAATATTTTTGAATTCATTTAGATTGATGGTAGCTGTTTACAGTGTAAAATTAACCCTGATTATTGCGATTTAATAAGCAGTATGATTATACAAACCCCATTTCTACGTTTATAACGTGATATCTTTAGAACCATCAAAGTTATCCGTATATATCTTTCAAGTAGTACCAACTGCAATATTTTTGAATACATTTAGAGAGGTGGTAGCTGTTTATAGTGTAAAATTAAACCTGATTTTTTAGTTTTAGTGAACAGTATGATTATGCAAACTACATTTCTACATATAAAACGTAATATCTTTAAAACCATCAAAGATATCTGCATATCTTTCAAGTAGCACCAACTACAATATTTTTGAATAAATTTAGGTAGATCGTAGTTGTTTTAAGTGTAAAATTAACCCTGATTTTTGAGTTTTGGTAAACAGTATGTTTATTCAAACCATATTTCTACGTTTAAAACGTGATATCTTCAGAACTATTAAAGTTATGAACATATATCTTTCACATAGTACCAACTATGATATTTTTGAATACATTTAGATAGATGGCAGCTGTTTATAGTGTAAAATTAACCCTGATTATTGAAATTTAATAAGCAGTATGATAATGCAAAGCCCATTTCTACGTTTATAACGTGATATCTTTGAAACTATCAAAGATATTCACATATATCTTTCAAGTAGTACCAACTAAAATAGTTTTGGATACATTCAGATTGATAGCAGCTGTTTATAGTGTAAAATTAACCCTGATTTTTGAGTTTTAGTAAACAGTATGTTTAAGCAAACCACATTTCTACGTTTAAAACGTAATATCTTTAGAACCATCAAAAGTATCCAGATAAATCTTTTAAGTAGTACCAACTGCAATATTTTTGCATAAATTCAGATAGATAGCAGCTATTTAAAGTGGAAAATTAACCCTGATTTTTGAGTTTAAGTAAACAGTATGAGTATGCAAACCACATTTCTACGTTTAAAACGAGATATCTTTCAAGTAGTACCAACTGCAATATTTTTGAATACAATTAGATTGCTAGCAGCTATTTAAAGTATACAATTTACCCTGATTTTTTAGTTTTAGTAAACAGTACGATTATGCAAATCACATTTTTACGTTTAAAAAGTGATATCTTTATAACCGTAAAATATATTCACATATATCTTTCAAGTGGTACCAACTGCAATATTTTTGAATACATTTAGATTACTACCAGCTGTTTAAAGTATACAATTTACCCTGATTTTCGAGTCTTAGTAAACAATATGAGTATGCAAATCACATATCTTCGTTCAAAACGTGATATCGTTAGAATTATCATAGTTATCCGCATATATCTTTCAAGTAGTACCAACTGCAATATTTTTTAATACATTTAGATAGATGGCAACTGTTTAAAAAGTAAAATTAACCCTAATTTTTGAGTTTTAGTAAACAGTATGTTTACGGAAACGATATTTCTACGTTTAAAACGTGATATCTTTAGAACCATCAAAGATATCCGCATATATCTTAGTAGGCCCAACTACAATATTTTTGAATACATTTAGATAGATAGAAGCTGTTTAAAGTGTAAAATTAACCCTGAGTTTTGAGTTTTAGTAAACAGTATGATTATGCAACCACATGTCTACGCTTAGAACATGATATCTTTAGAATTATCAAAGCTATCCACATATATCTTTCAAGTACTACAAGTCAATATTTTTGAATACATTTAGAAAGGTGGCAGCTGTTTGAAGTGTAAAATTAACCCTAATTTTTGAGTTTTAGTAAACAGTATGATTATGCAAACCACATGTCTACGTTTAAAACGAGATATCCTTAGAACCATGAAAGGTATACGCATATATCTTTCAAGTAGTACCAACTGGAATATTTTTAATACATTTAGATAGATGGCAACTGTTTGAAGTGTAAAATTAACTCTGATTTTTGAGTTTTAGTGGACAGTATGATTGTACAGATCATATATCTACGTATAAAACGTGATATCTTTAAAACCATTAAAGATATCCACATATATATTTCAAGTAGTACCAACCACAATATTTTTGAATACATTTAGATAGATGGCAGCTGTTTGCAGTGTAAAATAAAACCTGATTTTTGAATTTTAGTAAACAGTACGATTATTCAAATCACATATCTACGTTTAAAACGAGATATCTTTAAAAACGGCAAAGATATCCACATATCTCTTTTAAGTAGTACCAAGTGCAATATTTTTTAATACATATAGATAGATGGCAGCTGTTTAAAATGTAAAATTAACCATGATTTTTGATATCTTTAGAACCATCAAATATATTCGCAAGAATTAATTAGATCAGCCACAAGAGAAACCAAGCAATGAAATTAAACAGTAAGATGGGCGAGAGAGAAACACTCCAGATATACGAGAAGGTCTATCCTTAAATCTATCCCTATATATACCCTACAGTAGAAAGAATAAGAGATATGAGCTAGGAATAAAAGTAGAACTGGAAGATGGGGAATGGCAGGAAAGTCAAACCAAAAATATACAACATTATATACAAATGGGGATTGTATGGGGGTTGTATATTTTTGGTTTAACACGAAGTTGGTACAGGAAAGTTCAGACCATCTGCTACTCCTGCAGTATATGAATAGCAAAATGTTTTAGCCCAAAAAAAATCTTATTGACTAGGTTTATTATATTTAAAAATGTGGATGTGTGATAATTTTGTAAATGTATGTGTTGTGAGGAAGGCGAGAATATGTAGGAATTCCAAATATTAAACGCTGCAGAATATTCTATGAAGGTTGTATCTGTATTCATAACGGTTTGTTGTCATTATTTGTATCTTGCCACAAAATTTAAAACACGTCTGTCCTAATTAAAACCGAATTAGCGAAAATACACAATTAACACCGATATTATCGCGAGATAGCGATCGCATTAAAAGCAGGATTTTTATGCCGGCTCGGCGGTAATTAAGGTTTTCGGCCGCGCCAATTAAAGCGACCGCAAAATTGCTAAAGTACACACACAGCGGTCTGCATTAATTTTATTGCGCTGTGCAAACGCGTTGCGTAACGCGGATTCACTCGAGCAGCGAATCAGTTTAATGATATTAGTACAGCTCGAAAAATCGGTAATTAGGTAAATGTTTGCCTGGAATCACTCAACAGATCATCTCTGTTCATTCTACAAACGAAAGATGAATGTTGTTATAAGATGTGCGCACTGAATAAATTATTATCAACAGCTTTAATAGCAGCCGTAAAAAAAACATCATGAGTTTTGGTTTTGGAATGGAATGGCTTTTCACTCAAAATATAAATATCTGGATGACACATTACTTTCCCAATTATTCAATTTATAACAATTAAAATTTAAGATATAAAAAGAATGTAATGGATAACAGTATAGTGCAGAGTTCAAGTCATTTGAAATAGTGAACGGGCATAGTTTGGTTGGTAGGGGCCCCCCGCCCACCCCACCTTTGTTCGCATAGTTTTTCCAAACTATGCCCGTCCACTCAAACGACTTGAACTATGCATTACATTATTTTTCACATATATTTTTTTAATTAGTCTTAAATTAATAAATGACATTAATTTAATTTAAAAAAAATTACGGATAACAGTGTAGTGCATAGTTCAAGTCGTTTGAAATAGTGAACGGGCATAGTTTGGTTGGTAGGGGCCGCCCGCCCACCCCACCTTCGCTCGCATAGTTTTTTCATTGGATATAGATGTTTTATATTGTTTAAACTATTCCAAGAAGAGTGTTATCCTATGGAAAAACTATGCGAGCAAAGGTGGGGTGGGCGGGCGGCCCCTACCAACCAAACTATGCCCGTCCACTTTTTCAAACGACTTGAACTATGCATTACATTATTTTTCACATATATTTTTATAATTAGTCTTAAATTAATAAATGAAATTAATTTAATCATAGAAAATAACGGATAATAATGTAGTGCATAGTTCAAGTCGTTTGAAATAGTGGACGGGCATAGTTTGGTTGGTAGGGGCCGCCCGCCCACCCCACCTTCGCTCGCACAGTTTTTTCATTGCATATAGATGTTTTATATTGTTCAAACTATTCCAAGAAGAGTGTTATCCTATGGAAAAACTATGCGAGCAAAGATGGGGTGGGCGGGTGGCCCCTACCAACCAAACTATGCCCGTCCACTATTTCAAACGACATGAACTATGCATTAAATTATTTTTCACATATATTTTTTTAATTAGTTTTAAATTAAAACATGACATTAATTTAATCATAAAGAATAGCGGATAATAGTGTAGTGCATAGTTCAAGTCGTTCGAAATAGTGGAAGGCATAGTCAGGTTGGTAGGGGCCACCCGCCAACCCCACCTTCGCTCGCATAGGTTTTTCATTGGATATAGATGTTTTATGTTGTTTAAACTATTCCAAGAAGAGTGTTATCTTATGGAGAAACTATGCGAACAAAGGTGGGGTGGGCGGGCGGCCCCTACCAACCTGACTATGCCCGTCCACTATTTCGAACGACTTGAACTATGCACTACACTATTATCCGCTATTTTTTATGATTAAATTAATGTCATGTTTTAATTTAACCAAACCAAACTATGGCTGTCCACTATTTCAAATGACTTGAACTCTGCACTCTGTGATTGAAAGTTTCAAATACTAATAAAATTAAATTATATGTAATCTAAGTTCGTAACCGCGCATATTCTGCTGGATTGCTAGAATGCGCGATTGTACTTTTGTTGAATAGACATCCAAATGATAACACATGTACATTTGGTTGTATATCCACCAAAAATCACGACATCTAACTGCAGACCATTAAGTTATTTGCTACACGTGTATGAAATCATATTGCCTTTCGTTTATCACTCTGGGCTGGTTCGGGCGTATTGCTTCTTGTTGAGTGATACTGCACGCCACGGGGGCGACTAGCAATGATAAACCATGCTAAACGAAAGCTCTCCATGTGGAATGGTTATCCCAGAAAATGTTGGTTTACAAGCGACAGAACGTGAGATTAGGTTTTAGTCGAGTGCCAATTGACTAAAACCTAGAGCGGAATGAGGGGTGAATACAATACTGTCCATTCCTCTAACAAGAGGTGGTGCCAGCGAGGCATGAGTGTCTTTGAAGATTTCCTCCTCACACGACAAAAGAAAGTAGTAGTTAATGTATTTGTTACAATGCTCTAACTGGCTATTGACCTTCGGGTCTTTCTGCTGTATGTTAGTGTATGTGTATGTGAGTGTTAGAACTTGCCCCTAAAATCGCCCCCGAGTTTACTAAAGTGCCGTTCATTGTATCCCAACAACAAATGGTGCAGACTACCCAGGCGTAAAGCGAGAAAGCTAACCAACTCATCGGCATATGAGTAATACCATTTTTCGCGATAACATTTTCAATGGTTAGTTACAGGTTAGGGCGTAAGTGACTGTGTGTAAACACCCATACAAGCATCATATCGCTCAAACTACATTCCATCCACTACCGCCTCGCAAGAAAATTCTGTAGTTTCTATAAATAACACCTGCGCTTGGCTGGTCAAAGTGCAAATGGCCGCGTACCCACAAAAATGTACTTGTATTTACTAACCTGCTTAATCCCGCGCGGTGCCCTCGCGGCCTCTGCTCGCACGCATTGAGCCGCTTCCGTTGCACCAAAAATTTCACTATTACATCTAATTTATCACTACTTTAGAAGAATATTTTGGAAGACGCCTGCAGAAGTTGAACAAGATGACGAATCCACTACCAACCTAACAGGTGCAAATAGCGCGATGTAAACCAAAATTAATTAGAAACTAATAAATGAATTGCAAATATAATGCAATTTAATGGTTTAATATTACTAATTACACGTATTTTAGAAGCTTCTTTTATTAATTAAAGCCGTTTTATTGGAATTTACATGTAGGGATTTTGAGTTTGTTGGATTGGCAGCACTGCGTCCCTAAATGGCTGGCTGTCAATTGTATATTGTTTGTAAACAAACATGTGCAGCATTCCGGTTGTTATATAAAATGATGGCCGCGGTGATTGCAGTTTCTAGTGGTGAGGAGACAACGCATATACAAGATAGTTAGCGGGTGACTCCCATGGGTAATGTAGATTGTAATTATTTATTATGTACGCGATGTCGATGGCGCGGTTGATCTATGTTTGCGTAATTTGTATCGGGAAGATTGCTAGCCGGTGTTTTTGGAGGTTATACGCTTTGTTTCTTTATTAGCGCTGGCTGGATGTGTACGTTTTATACTATCACGCACGGCGAAGGTAACGGGCCGTCATATAATGTTAGAAAGGGCAGCTGAAACGTCAAATAAATGCATTCGCGCGCCTGTAACATTCTGTTCAATTCCATTTAGGTTTGTCCCTTTAAATTCTAGATACGTGTCGTTAGCGTATGAACAGTGCACCACAACGTTGTACCTTTATAAGGGCTATCAGCCGTGAGGCTTTTCCGCCGGCCAAGGGAGAAGCTCAGAGGAGTTTATTCGCCCGGTATTTTCCTTAACTTCACAGAAAACTGTGAAAGGCGATTCACGAAAATTCGTTCCCAGCTGGGAATCGAACACAGGCTCCCCAATGCTCCCACAAAGTTATTATACAATAATATTAAGTTGGGAGCAAGCACTGAAATTTGTTTGCTTTTGACACTATGGTGTAAAATTGGTTGCATATAGTTTATATCTCATGGTTGTCTGGAGTAATAATAAGATAGGCAATGATGGGACCAGGAGGTCTATTCCGTTAGTTCAGAACGATGAAGTAGTTGTTTATTTGGTTGCCATGGCTAACAGACTAGTCTAGGGTTTTATTGGACCGGTCTGAATTTTTAAGGCATCCCTTTACTTTGGAGGATAACCATATGAGTTATAAAAGGGACCACTGAACAGTATCAACTAGAACTAGAACTAGAACTCTGCTGGATCAAAGGACATAGTGGCATCGAGGGCATTGCCAACTGCATCTGGATAGTTCTGGATAGTTGGCTGGAGGGTAGCATAGCTACAGACACTTAGGCCTCAAAATGGGCCCATTGTGAAACCTCCCTTTAAAGGCTGCTCACCCGTCCCACCAGTCAATTTTGCGTGCAAGCCGCAAAACCCTGGCGGGTGAGGAGCTGCCAATGCTAACCATACTAGGCCAGCACTCCCTCCCCTAGTATTTGATGCCTGGTGTTTACTAGAGCTGGGCAGAGGCATATAACATGCTCTGCTGTTTCTAGTTCTTCATTGCACCCTCTACATAACGGGCTGTTCACCAGACCCATCGTGTGTAGGTGTTTGTTTAGCCGGCATCACTGACAGCTTCTTTCTCATATGAGAGCGAAGCTGTCATTGATGCAGTTGGCAATGTCGAGGGGAACAAAATAGCAGATGAACTTGCCAGGAAGGGATCCTCACATCCTCTAACAACCCAAGAGGATGAAATACTTTCTGCATGTACTCTGAAAAAATAAATAGAGCATAAGACACATGCTCTTCACACGGTAAGATGTCGAGAAACGCCGGGCTGCAAGTAATCAAAGGTAGCAATTAGGCAACCTTGTAAAATTGCAGCCACGTTTCGCCTTAACTTATCTAAAACTAATCTCAAATTATTGACCAACATCCTAACTGGCCACTGCCGGCTAAACAAACACCTACACACGATGGGTCTGGTGAACAGCCTGTTATGTAGAGGGTGCAATGAAGAAGTAGAAACAGCAGAGCATATAATATGCCTCTGCCCAGCTCTAGTAAACACTAGGGGAGTGTTGGCCTAGTATGGCCAGCATTGGCAACTCCTCACCCGCCAGAGTTTTGCAGCTCGCACGCAAAATTGACTGGTGGGACGAGTGAGTAGCCTTAAAGGGAGGTTTTACAATGGGTCCATTTGAGTCCTAAGTGTCTGTAGCTATGCTACCCTCCAGCCAACTATCCAGAACTATCCAGAACAGTATATTACCCTATTCTATTCACCAATTTATTCGGTAATTACGTAGGATGTTAATGTGGTCTATACAGGATGTATTCATTCTGAACCCTGCTCATTCGTGGCGCAGGATTGGTTCTACGCTCTTTGATAGCTGGTCTAGAATAATTTGGCTTCATACCTTTGAAGATACAGTGAGTAATTCCCCTCTAGTTACTACACATGTCTAGATTGCATTTTTGGGAGTTTATCTAACAGGCCATTTCCATCATTAGGGAATTTATACTGAACCTAAATGTTGCGAGTCAGTAGCATTAATAAGTTTGTAGCGACTTCTAGATCTTCTTTAAGCATTTCTGCAGTGTTATTGACTCCAGATGATTAAGAGTTCTTAAGCAATGTGATGAGCTTGCATTATCTGTGCTCTGCTCTAAGCGGTTGCGTATTGATATTTATTGGCGTCGTTTCTATTTGTTCTGCATCGTGCAGAGTTGGTGCTTTCTCTAAAGACTCCATATTCCCTGGAAATGTTACAATTCGTGACTCATCAGGCTTATTGTGCAGACCACCGCACACTTTGCTTTCAGTGTTTTTGGTATTGCTACCAAAGTCGAGTGTATTCTATAAGACAATGGACTGATTTTCGTATTCACCAACATCCCATAAACTTTATAGGTCCCATAAGCTATTGAATGGATAAATTGACAACGTCATTGTGACAGAATATGCCAAAACAAATGTCAAACGCCTTGAATAGCGCTTGCAATTGGAGCTTTGATGACACCTTTGCCAGTGTTTCCAATAGAGAGAATCTAAAGTCTACATTCCCTAGATAATGTATTTATTGTTGCTATAACAACGAATACTTATGGGTTCAATAACTATTGATAGATTTATGGAACATCTGTGAATACGGGGGTGAGTGTTCTTACCTCTCTGTTTAATACCATCTATGATACGGGGACTATTCCAGCAGACTGGTCTGATGGGATAGTCCCCGTATCATAGATGGTATTGAACAGATAGTTAAGAACACTCATGGCTGTATTCAACAACATCCCATAAATTTTATAGGTCCCATAAGCTATTGAATGTATATATTGACAACATCATTGTGACAGAATATGCTAAAACAAATGTCAAAACACATTGAGTAAGTAGCGCTTGCGATTGGAGCTTTGATGACACCTTTTGTTTAATTATTCAGTGTTTCCAATAGAGAGAATCTAAAGTAACTACATTCCCTAGATAATGTATTTATTGTTGCTATAACAACAAATACTTATGGGTTCAGTAGCTATTGATAGATTTATGGAACGTTGGTGAATACGGGGGCCAGTCCGTTGTCTTATAGGAGTGTGATTACTTCTGTTGGTATTGCATCCGGACCTGTCACCTTATACCTTATAGCTACTTTAATTGCTTCTTCCACCTCCATTATTGTGAGGGTGGCCCGGTTGCAGTATTCTGCATGTCTGTAAGTAATATTGTTTCTACATGTTGTATACATATAGAAACAATATTACAACTATAATGGGAAGCCTAAATACTAAAGTAGGAATTAGTAAAGATGGAAATACTAGAGAAAGGTTTATGGAAATTTATAATGTTACGCTTGCCTGGCGTGTTTGTGAGTAGATGCTGGGTATGTGGGTGGTCATAGGTAGACATTTTATTGGGATTTAGGTACGGACATGATTTTTCCATATGGGGATGAGGGACAAATCAAGTGCTCACGTAGGGCAGAGGTCGCCAATCTCTGAAGTAGATCTGTTCTGCACTGGGTTTGTACAAAAGTATCTACCCGTTACCCATCGTTAGTGGATTACCAGTATATTAATGAATCTAAAACACGGGTATGCTTGTTTTATCACTAATTAGAGTTATGTTAGAACTGTTTATGTTTTCGACCCCTCAGTATTTGTATAATACAAGCATTGGGGAGCCTGAGTTCGAACTCCACTGGGGCGAATTTTCGCGAATCACCTTTCACAGTTTTTCAGAGGTTTTCTGTGTAGTTAAGGTTAAGGGCGATTAAACTCCTCTGAGCTTCTCCCATGACCGGCGGAAAAGCCTCACGCCTAAAAATTTGTAAGTTAATAAACGATTTTTTAAAGGTTCTCTAGTTCTCTAATTTTTGTGCTAATTAGTTAGTCAAAGTAAGAATTTCAATTATTTTTTAAAAATTAAATAGGACCTATCTAAAGTTTGTGAAACTGTTGAAGGATTTTTATTTAATATTTTAAATATATGTTTGGTTTCATTCTATTCGTATGCATTTGGTGGGAGGCTTTATTTCAAAAAAGATCTACACACAACAATACGCACAAAAATATGTACGTAACGCGGAAACGCGGCTCATGCATATACAAATATGCAAATGCCACGCGGCAGGTGTTTTCATTTGTAATTGAACGGAATTGTATCGACGGTGACGCTAATGATGATGAATTAGAGAGGTTATAATGGACTGTTTGTGATGAGGACGGCGATTTTTATGTTTGGATTCACATGAAATACTGCGATACAATATAATTAGTACAAGTTTATCATTGGATATGTTGTTGTTACTCCATTTAGCATACAATTGTATAGTGAAATCACAGATTTGATCTCGATGTATAACAATGCAATATAATTAGACGTACTAGTTTACTCATTTTAAATACATTTTTTGTTAAATTAACATTTAAATACATTTTCTACAGGCTTTAATCGACGAAAACAACCAAAAAAATAGCTAGTTTGAGTTGTCAAAGTTTACACTTATACACTTATACACTTATACACTTATACACTTATACACTTATACACTTATACACTTATACACTTATACACTTATACACTTATACACTTATACACTTATACACTTATACACTTATACACTTATACACTTATACACTTATACACTTATACACTTATACACTTATACACTTATACACTTATACACTTATACACTTATACACTTATACACTTATACACTTATACACTTATACACTTATACACTTATACACTTATACACTTATACACTTATACACTTATACACTTATACACTTATACACTTATACACTTATACACTTATACACTTATACACTTATTCACTTATACACTTATTCACTTATACACTTATACACTTATACACTTATACACTTATACACTTATACACTTATACACTTATACACTTATACACTTATATACTTATACACTTATACACTTATACACTTATACACTTATACACTTATACACTTATACACTTATACACTTATACACTTATACACTTATACACTTATACACTTATACACTTATACACTTATACACTTATACACTTATACACTTATACACTTATACACTTATACACTTATGCACTTATACACATATACTTATACAAATATATTATATTTATATAAATAATACATTTATATACCGTAAAATGAGGTTACTTTGCACCATTTTTCAGGTTTTTTGTCTTTAATTGAACAGAAATATTTTTTGAAGCGCGTTAAAAATATGGGACTTGTTGCATTTTGTTCTTTAGTGTTATTAGTTGCTATTTA
This sequence comes from Lordithon lunulatus, assembly GCA_963942505.1. NCBI lineage: Eukaryota > Metazoa > Arthropoda > Insecta > Coleoptera > Staphylinidae > Lordithon > Lordithon lunulatus. The sequence goes on along the minus strand of OZ012668.1, from coordinate 58,522,474 downwards.
ATATAAAATATATGTAATGTGAGTAATTTATTATGCAATATTTATTATATAAATTTGGTGCAAAGTTACCCCTTTGAGTAGGATACTTTGCACCATCACATCATTTTGATCGAAACTCCGTTGTATATAGGAAAGATGCGAAGTTAAAAACATAAATCAATAGAGCACACAAAATTTATTCATGGAACTGATTTTTTCTTCAAAAAACATAAACGACACATTGCAAATTAATTATTTACAGCCAACCCAACTTTTCCATTTCTGGAAGTCGATACAATCCTCTTCTATTTACCATGGTAGAGGGGTTTATGTTGTCAAATACATACTCCCTATCATAGTATGAAACATCTGGATTTTCAGGCAATTTTCACGACTTGATAGATTTAACCATAGAAGAAATTACAACTCCAATGATATTATTTTACCAGAAAACAATTCCCCTTCGTATTTGAAAATCATGTATTCTCCTACAACTCTCTTTGCGGCAATTATGCCAAGAGCATCTGCTATAGATTTCGTACCTTCCATCATTGCAGCTTTTTCTTCCTTTTCCATTTCTTTTACCATTTGCTCCGAGTATGTATGAAAATTGGGATATTCTTCATCTGAAGAGTCCTGCAATACTGGATCATCAGTGTCATCATCCCGCTAGATTCTCTTTGTCTTTTCTGATATATCCTATTGCCTTTCTTCTGTCTTTTATATATTTTGTGAATTAAAAAAAAATTGTTTCACCAGTTTTAACACAGTTTGACGTTGGTGGAAAGTCTCCCCATATTGTGGTGCAAAGTTACCCCACGTGTTAAAAATGTTAACAAGTACTTACCAGATGATTTTAAATATAAACTAATTATCAAAATATATAGCCAAAGATGTGTAACTGGTACTAAAATGGTGATATATCTGATAGTATTACACACGAATCGGTGGAACACGCAATTTTTCAACACTAAACAAAACTGCAACAGATTGGTGTCATAAACAAGTCCCGTAAAGTTAGGTTTTGATGTAGAAATCTCCTAATCACTCTCTCGCAAGATCTACAGATGACACTTCCATCTTGTGATTAACATGTTGCGCAGTTAAATTAGAAACTACACATATGGCTCCACGATGAATCTTTTTCGGACGTTGGTGCAAAGTTACCCCACGCGGTGCAAAGTAACCTCGTTTTACGGTACTTATGTTCTTTTAGAATTTTTTTCTTTCTTTGACGATAGTAAACCATAGTCAAGTCTCCCTCTGTTTCGGGGATTTCCACAGATGAACCACAGATGTAGCGAGAGCACCATGAATTAGAATGTCCACCCCCTCCAGGCTTTGCTTATTTGGCCATACCTTGAAGGGCTCTTAAGCCCTTCAAGGTATGGCCATATTATGTGTATATTTTTTGGAACAACCTATAGACTTATACACTTATATTTCTGAAGCACTTACATCAGGCGAGCGTGTTCCTGTGACTTTTTTTTGTGAGGGTGCCTCATGGCCGAGGTTTTCAAAGATCGTCCTCGCTCTTTGGCCAACTAAAGGAGGCAAGTTTAGAAAAAAAATAAGGAATTTCGCCCGACATGCTAGTGAGAATAATGGACAGCCAGGCAGCTTGCAAGAACGCCTCCAAATGTGTATCGGCCGCCAAGGCCACGGTATAATTTAGAACACTTTAAAAAAATAATTTATATACAAATTTTAGAAATAAAATGTATTTGGTGCTACCTCGTACTGTTTTCTTTTTCAATCCCCCTTTAAATTGATATATTTCATCGATTGTATTATTTTTTATGATTATTAAATAAAATATTTCTAAAAAAAAAAACAGGAGTTATTTTTGCCACATACAGTATAATTTACAGTCTTCATTTTGTAAGTGGTATGTTAGCAAATTGGCTCTTTAATATTTTTTTTCAATTTTTCTTACTTTTTTCTTTGTAATAACAATTTTGAACTAGGATTAGTTTCCCTATGTTTTGGTATCTCTGTCTTTAAATACCAAATATCAGAAAAATATGTTATACAGTTTTTCGTATTTATTAAAATTCTATTTTAAGGTGCTTTGTAATTTTGCCCATTAGTTCCCCCTGGTGTTTATTTTATATTTGTTTTAAATTACACCTTACAATTTTCAAACATAAGTTGTCTAATATCGCCAATGTTGTTATAAAATCGAATATAAGGTGCTTTCCTGTAAAAAGCCCCGTGGCGTGCTGTATCCCTCCCAAGTTTTACGGTCGTACACGGTTGTAAGGGACAAGGTAGAATTATGCGCATCGAGACAAATAGAACAAGAGACAATACGTCCGGAGTAGCAAATAGTAATAAACGAAAACAGCTTTAGTAACAGATTCAATTATACAGCATCTGAATAATATTTCCCTAGAAATAACAGTTAACATTACATTACTGCTCATTTAATAGCTCACTTATTAAATGACAGCAATTGAATTTGTGGCATCTAATTACAAACGATTTCCTCAAAATTCTCCGATTTGGCCACACGCCTACATCCCGACCGACATTCCGTTTTTGAGCAAACAAACCGTTTCGGCTATAATAAAAGTTGCAGAAACGGTCTGCCCACACGCCGGCCGCCCCGCTATAAGTAGAAAATAATTAATAATTATATACGTGCTGCGTTTCTCAGCATTAATTTTGTAGTAGCGGCTCGCTTCCCAGAAATTCGTCTGGAACTATGCTAACGTAACAAACTGCAATTAAATTTTAAAACTCGACAAACGGAAACGAAAACAACTTTCCGGCGAATAGTCGGGAAGGGGGAAAGTTTTGCCCTCCTGCCACCCCCCGCCGAGCTCGAGCTCCTTCGACTGGAGGCCATGAAAGATTAATCTGTTTTCTATTTGTGGGCTGAATTGGTAATGATAATTGTCTCAAATTGAAGCTATTATGATGAAAAATTACTAATTATTTTAAAATTCAATTCTCTAAAGCGAGTGTTTTCGCATTAAGAACGTTTTTTTGAAAGGTGGTAGTCTGCAGGAATTTAAGAAGGCGGTATACCTATCATCAGTACCCATATCTAGGCAGGGTTAGCAGGGGCACGTGCCCAGGGCCCAGACAGAACAAAATTATGTAGGTGCCCCCACCCTCAAGAAAAAAAAATTTAAATTTAAAAATTGTTCGTAAAAATCAGTGGACCTAAAACTAACCAAAATAATTTTTTTATAGTTGTACTACTGGTTAAAACTATTATTTTGTATAAAACCCAAAATAAATTCGTTAATACCTCGCATACTGCTTGTTTTATTCCATTTCAACCTCTACTCGTCCTTATTTAAAAACCTTATAGTAAAACATAATGGAATTTGAGATTTATTTAACTCAAAATGTATTTTTTTTATCGATAGCCAATTAAAGATTGTTTATACATATTTATTTTTCTGGATACTATAGCTATAGTTAATTTTTATTACATATCACTGGTGTTTGGGCAAAAGGGTTGAAGTCAGGATATGCAAATTTTACAAGCCGTTTGTACCAATGGAAGGAGCAGAATTTTTTGTTTAAAAAGACATAAAATCCTTATTTTCGTAAAAATTTTAACACCAGTGATATAGAAAAGTAAAAAGATACGAACGATTGCCAAATCTAAAACATACGATAAATTTATAGATCACGGCCCCCACTCAACTGTACCAACGCAATTATTATTAATAATAATTACAGGATTTATGGGCCGGCCGTAGCGTCGTACTACACGGATTTATTAAAACGATCGCCTCCCCCTAGTCTCACTCGGCAGCGTCGTTATTAAATATTGCACGGACACTCGTTAAATTTAAACAGCGGCGAGATTTATTGCATAATTAAGTTGTTTATTGTTCCGCGGAGGAACGAACGTGCGCGATTACTAAATTAAATTGAGCTGGGAGGAATTTACCGCCTCCTGTTCATATTAATTTACGATATGCAACGCGTTCGATGTATAATATACAACAAATTACTTAGAAACATATTTAGTGTTGCAAATTATTTTAATTATTATCTATGTTTTATAGCTTACTTTTAGTAGCTATAAAACATACATACATTCCAGTTGTTGGTGCTATTGGGGGTCGTTATATAAAAATATGGGGATGTGAAAATTTTAAGAAAAAAGTGTTTTTGTATTTTTTTGAGTTGTCATGCCAAATATAGGTTTTTTTTGACAAATATATACAAATTACACATTATAGAAAATGTGCTGTAGCAGTGATTGTGCTGAACTTTATTTTAATAGTAGCAGTAGTAGTATTTTTGTATCAATGATAAAACGAATAAAAAAGTTATAAATACAAATATATGTGTATTTAATGGTTATTTAATAGCAAAATTAAATTCAACGACAACTTTTTTTCTTATAATAATAATAGTTGTTGTACAATCTGTAGTTAACAAAACCAATTAACGCGAACTTTCCATCAGGCCACACAAATCAAATTAATTTCCACCATTAATTACGCGAATCCATTTGTAATTTCCCGTCTCAAATTTCCCATAAAGTTATTTTTACGCGCGTTTTTCCCGCAGCTCATTACCGGCCCCGCAATTAAACGCAATTTTCGCCATTAACCAGAGCCCGGCGAGCCGGCCGACCATTAAATTACAAATTACTTTCGCGTTCATTAAGCGTAATATCGGCTTAATAGAATTATTTATTTTTCATACCACCGGGGCCCCATCAATCATGCATCGGAACGCCCGCGGTTTTATTACCCTCGCTCTCGCATCCCCCTTCCTGCGCAGCCAATTAACGGACGCCGGCCTGTAATTACGCGGTAATTGATTTCGAAAAATAAATTCGCCGCTGCTGTGGTTTGGCGCGCGAGAAAGGGTCGGGAGGGCACACGTTCGCAGAAGAGCCATAAATTCGCGGCCTTTGCATTGCGCTGATAACGTATTAGCTTGTTAAACATTGACAACTCCGCAGCCGCTCTGATTGATTTAAGCGGCAATTTGCATGACGTGGATGCGTATAATTGGTGTGTATAATCCGCACGAACTTGTGAATGCGTTTTTATTTAAATAACGTATGTTAATTAACTGTACGAACAAAATAGAAATCAATATCGAAATAATATCTCTATAGAAAAATTAAGACAATGTTTTCAATCCGACCGACTTGTCAGTTATAACGTTTGTGCTGACAATGTAAAAGTGGGGGTCGCAGATTCAAATCCCATCGAGGGTAGTAGTTATATTTCTTTAATCTATATTTAATTGGAGTATTAAGTACATATAAGTGTGAACCCACCTCTTAGCAATTAATCTACATATCTAGATTTCGATCTTATTAGATCTCATCAGTGTAGCTGAGCTAGTGAGGATGAATTCACATAATATCTCTAAGAGGTGGGTTCACACTTATATATGTTTTATACGATTGGCCTTGTGCTGATATCTCAAGCACTCTGTTGGAATATTATTTCATAGAGGGCACTACGCGGTGATTCTGATGGCATGAGTATGTTGGTTATTACCATATTGGTGTGCATTGCTAATTGATGTGGTGCCGTCAGATGGCGTTTAACTTTCCTCCTAGGGGGTTAGTTGTATCATGTTTGTATATAACCACTCGAGATATTGTGTGAATTCATCCTCACTAGCTGAGCTACACTGGTGAGATCTAATAAGATCGAAATCTAGATATGTAGATTGCTAACAGGTGGATTCACAATTATATATGTTTTACAACGCATTAGTTTCAACATTATAAAATATACAAATGTAACGAGGATTTGTCATTTCAATTTAAAAAATTTCAATATTGTTAAAACAAATTTCATTAATGTTATACAAGTTGGAATTTTTTTATATACCTATATAAGGCACCTTACACGATCAATAATACTGTCAATATTTTAGAATAATGACAGTATTACTGTGCAATACTATGTTTAAAATGTTCATTATTCTAAAATATTGACATTATTACTTATCGTGTAAAATATAGTAACGATGAAATGAAGAGAATACTGATGTATATCCGAATAATTGATTACTTCATAAATATAAAAGAAGGATTGAAGCAAATACTGACAGTACTAGGATTGACAGTATTATTGACCGTATAAGGTATGTCTGTTGGATAATAAATTTAATTATTATTAATTATTATTATTATTATTATTAAAATGTGCTGTTAGTTTATTTTTATTAAATGGAATGCCTATCTACCGTATTATTGGTGTAAGACTGTGCTGTAACAATTACTTAACCATAAGTTATATAAATAATGTGCGTTGATGATCATAGGGGTTGTAAATTATAGATAATCTTCTCAGGACATAGAATACATTCGAATATACGCCACTGTTAGAAGTGGACTATTTCTAAAAACGTTAATCTTGGCCTTGATCTCGACTCTGCTGCTATGCAGGTGGCAGTTGTTTTAAGTTATTTTTGAAGCTGCTGACGTGCGAGTTTACGTAATTTTCGCGAAATCCCCGATTCTGATAATGAAAACGCGACGATATACAGAAATGCTGGCAAGATTAAAAATCACTAATTGCCACAACTTTAAACTCTTAATCAAAAACAATTATCGCATTGGCGCAAGCTAATTTAATTTATATAATGCTTAATATATGAAAAACCCTGGTTTTATTAATTTTTAGGGTCAAATTTAACGCTTTCATGCCTAAAAAAGTATTGTTGAAAATATTAAAAATATTCAGGTTTCCGAATATTAGCATGAATATCTTTTTTACCGACAAATATTAACGTAATTTGTAAATTATGTTAATATTTCTCGGTAAAAAAGATGTTCATGCTAATATTCGGAAATCTGAATATTTTTAATATTTTCGACAATACTTATAAACCAAATTGTAATAGTTATGTCATTTGTCATCTGAATATTTTTAATATTTTCGACAATACTTATACACCAAATTGTAATAGTTATTTGTTGACTCCTAACTACAGTTAGGAGTCAACAAATGGCATTACATTTACAATTTGGTGTGTCTAAAAACGACCATTGGTACTCGCATCGTCCATCTCGTACTAAGCATTGGGGAGCCTTGGTTCGATTCCCATTTTTGCGAATCACCTTTCAACTTCCAACAAATGGCACTACATTTACAATTTGGCGTATTTGGTTTCTAAAAACTACCATTGGTACTCTAGAAATAAATTATTAAATTTTTTCTTTCTTTGTGAAACCACTAGGAATGAAAGGGTTAATATTCATTTGTGTAATGTATGCAACATCTAACAATATAATCACGGGTTAAAAATTAATTACCTCCCCTTTATACAACGAAATTCTCATTATAAATAATACTAATAACCAAGAACTTAATAATAAATAATAATATAACCAATTATAGTCCATCCCTAATTTCATTTGCTTGCACGATACATGAGTAGGTAATACTTTCCTACATTTCACAGAATATCAGTTTATAGATAACTATCTTAATTCTCTATAATTTCCAACAAAATCGTCTCCGCATTTAAATCCAGTAGCAATTCCGAACGGCGAATAAATATAAAATGAAATAATTTAAGGCGACATAGGTTGGGAATTGCTGGTATTACACCGCCGCTGGGTGCGCAAACGGCGTAACAGCTTGGGAATCAGATAAAATAACGATTTGCAAAATATCTCCAACCAATTTTTCAGCAAGTCTAATAATATAATCATACGATAATTGCTCGCGTTATTTCCAATAATTTCGCGTGCCCAGCACGAAAATTGCAGCTAATTGCAAACCATAAACATATACTGGCTGCTATTTTTATGACCACTAGTGAAATATACGCAATTAATCCATTACCACTGTGCATATACATTCAGCGCTATACGGTAGATTTATAATTTTAGTGGGAACCTTCCCAAGCTGGCGTATCTAATGGCTCGGACTGAAAATTGACATAATGTTCCGAGACCCCCCTAGAACCACGCGCCGCCGCGTTAATAAAACATCGCCTCGTTTTTCACATCCAGTAGATTTAAAATGAAAAAATATGTTTCGCATTTATAATGAATCACAGTCTGATAAGACAATTCAATTCGTATAATGGGCACACACAAAAAAAACGTGTCGCAATAAATTTCATTTCTCACAGTAAACAGGAAGAAATTCGCGCAGTTATGATTCAAGTACGGCCGGGGCGGGATGGCGGATAATTTTCGTTCGCCGCCTTCAAGGATGCGCTTCTAAATAAAGCCGGAGTGTTTGCGAAATCCTTATAAAAGCAATAACAAGGTGAAACGGCCGGCTGCGAGCGAACGAGCGCCGCGGATTGATTTATCCGCAGCCTTCCGCCACTTCTGCATTCCGAGTCATGGGAACTGATTTCGAAATTGGCGAATGAAAATAAAACGCCGCATCGTGCGTTTTGCTGCTGTTTGCTCGCAGGACAGGTCTGGCAGGCTCCAATTCCGGCGGCGATAATAATGCAGGAAGCGGGAATTTGCATTGAACGCATTTTTATGCGTTCCGGGGATTAATCGAATCTCCCGCAATGTTACCGAGTGGTAATTACTGCGATAACGAGATAATGTCTATTAAAACTAATCACGGACATTCTTAGTAAATTAATGAAAATTAAGAATATATATTTTTCCAACATTGCGGTGAGTTATCATGTTATTGATCTAGTGATAACTATTATCAAAGAATCTATTGTTGTTTTAGTAAATTTACTGAAATATTTTACATGAACAATAATAAATTTACATTCATTTCAAGATAAAAATTGAATAAACATGTTCGTACTATGAAATGAAAATATTTGCCATTTTGTTTCACAGAAGCAGAAAATACATAGAATTTTTATCATGAAACCTATTATTGGACATACAAAATTTAGTTTTGCAGTTTGCCAATATATAATATTAGCTTGATTTGTTGTTCTTGTTAAGAAGCCTAATATATAACTTATATTACATAAATTTGTCACTATTATTCTAAAAGAACAAAAGACATGAGGAAGTCAAGTTGACGAACCACTTTCGTCAACTAATAAACTGCAAAGAGCGAGCGGACGCGAAATCCGTGGGAAAAGTACGGCCTGCGGTGCGCTATTTTTTTCGCCGATCGCAACGATACGGACATCCCGGTATATAATATTAATATTAATTTATACTGGCATTTGCCTAATGTGGCCGCACATAACGTAATAATCCTCCAGCATTACGGTTCTGTATTAAAACGGATAAGCTTCTGATGGACGCCGTACAGTTAGAATCATATTTATGAATCCTACTATAAACCGCGCGCGGGATATTGCCAATTTTCAATATTGACAAACGTTTCTCATCTGGAGTGTTATAAACGATGCTCCAAACTCGAGCACGTGTAGTCGTTTAGCTGGAGCACATGCAAAAAGCGGCGGGGGGCCATTAATAAAATTAATAATATATCAATATCAGTCTCCTCGAATGAAAATCAATGGGCACTTATAGAGAGGCCATGTGCTCGGTGAGTGCGCGCGACGGGCATGTGGGATATTTTTAAAAGCTTCTTCTCTCGCATTTTGACATCCAATATAAATAGCCCTTGTCAAACTTGATTTGGCACTGGATTACGCACGCGCCTAATGAAAACCATGTCGCAACGATTATGAATAATATTTCGTAAACCTATTGAGATTTTAATGCCGTGAAAAATGCGACCTTTTTGTCACGCCGATTTGTAGCGACAGTAATGGATTGTTGCAGTTTGTGTTTTGGGAGGAATTAATATTTACCATTATAAATACTGTCGCATTATTGCGGCGCATCCATCAAACGAACTGTTGCCAAACAGCGGACGTTTTTAATGGAATAAATGTGTGTTTTGCTTTAATCTCGCGACTGGTTACGGTTTTATTTTTTATTCGGGGTTATTACTCAATGCCTGGTATTAATGAATAGCCCGGATTTGTAGGTGAATTATTAATGTGTGCACAAGAGGTCACACACTTTCAAATGATAAACAATTAATCAATTATGATGACTGTTTTATATACATAATGAACAGTTTATGCTACTTCGGGTATTCTTTAAGTTTGTAGTTTATATGATGGTACTAACTAATTGTTCAAAATATACCTGAAACAAGCATTAAAACAGCGGAAAAGAAAATGCAAAATCTTGGACATACCTCTAAACAACGAACATCATCTAGCTGTGTGAAATTAGCACCTCTAAGTTTGAATTTTCGAAAAATTATTGTCTTATTTTAATGACTATAGGCGTCGTCCGTTTCGTACTGAGCATTGGGTAGCCTGAGTTTGATCCCCAGCGGGGACCGAATTTTCGCGAATCACCTTTCACAGTTTTTCAGAGATTTTCTGTGAAGTTAAGGTAAATATGGGCGATTAAACTCCTCTGAGCTTCTCCCTTGACAGGCGGAAAAGCCTCACGGCTGATAGAAGTTTTGATTTTATTGTCTCATTCGTTTGTCCAACAAACATTTCCGTTTGTCCACCCTTCAAAAAACAAGTTATATCCAAAATAAATATTTAGTTCAGCACCCCCATGACATTTGTTTTTAAATTTTTAATCGTAATACGTTTGTCCCGGGTAAGTCCATGTTTGTCCACCCAACATTTCCGATTGTCCACCCTTCATAAAAAAATAATTAACAATTTAAGATTTAAAATAAATTATTACCGTCCTGATATTTTTGGCAGGTATTTTTCTACAAATTATCATTGGAATCGTTTGTTCATTTATAACTTCGGTTGTCCAAAATTTATACATTTATAATTTTTTAAATTTTATAAATTTGTGTTGAATATATTTATAAATAATCCTATTAACTCGAAATTTATAACATCCACCAGTAGTAGGGCAACAAAAAGTCCTGTAATTGCATTTATAATTTTTTTTTTTATAAAATTGCCTTGAGTGCATTTATAAATAATGATATTTACAGACTATATAGCTGGAAATTCGTATCGTGGACTTTTTGGTATGTTAAACTCAAAATTTATAAAATCCAACAGTAGCAGGGTAACAAAAAGTACTGTATTTGCATTTATAATTTTTTTTTTAAATAAAACTACATTGAGTGCATTCATAAATAATCATATATACAAACTATATAGCAGGAAATTCATATCGTGACTTTTTGTGAACTCTTTGGAATGTTAAACACAAAATTTATAAAATCCAACAGTAGTAGGGTAACAAAAAGTACTGTAATTACATTTATAATTTTCAAAATTTTATAAAATTGTGCTGAGTGTATTCATTAATAGTCATATTAATAGACTACATGGTTGAAAATTCGTATCATGACTTTTTGTGGACTTTTTGGGACGTTAAAATCGAAAATAATAAAATCGAACAGCAGTAGGGTTACAAAAAGTACTGTATTCACCTTTATAATTTTTTAAATTTTATAAATTTGCCTTGAATATATTTATAGTCATTACTAACTGCATAGTATAAATTCGAATCTTGACTTTTTGTGGAATTTTTGGAATCTTAAACTCAAAATTTATTAAATCCAACAATAGTAGGGTACCAAAAAGTACTGTGATCGCATTTATAATTTATTTTATTTTATAAAATTGCATTGAGTGCATTCATAAATAATCATATTTACAGATTATAATAGCTGGAAATTTATATCATGACTTTATGTAGACTTTTTGGAATCTTAAACTCAAAATTTATACAATCCAACGGTAGTAGGGTAACAGAAAGTACTGTAATTACATTTATAATTTTCAAAATTTTATAAAATGATGTTAAATGTATTCGTTAATAATCATATTAATAGACTACATCGTTAGCAATTCGTATCTTGACTTTTTGTGAATTTTTTGGGTTGTTAAACTCAAAAATTACAAAATTGAACAGCAGTAGAGTTACAAAAAGTACTATATTTACATCTATAATTTTTTAATTTTATAAATTTGCCTTGAATATATTTATAAATAATCCTATTAACTCTCTGGATAGTTGAAAATTCGCATGTTGACTTTTTGTGAAATTTTTGGAATCCTAAACTCGAAATTTATAAAAACCAACAGTAGTAGGGTAACAAAAAGTACTGTAATTACATTTATAACTTTCAAAATTTTATAAAATTGTATTGAGTGTATTCGTTAATAGTCATATTAATAGACTACATAGTTGGAAATTCGTATCATGACTTTTTGTGGACTTTTTGGGATGTTAAACTCGAAAATTACAAAATCGAACAGCAGTAGGGTTACAAAAAGTACTGTATTTACATTTATAATTTTTGAAATTTTATAAATTCGCCTTGAATATATGTATAAATATTATATATTAACTAACTGTATAGTATAAATTCGAATCTTGACTTTTTGTGGAATTTTTGGAATCTTAAACTCGAAATTTATTAAATCCAACAGTAGTAGGGTACCAAAAAGTACAGTAATTGCATTTATAATTTTTTTAATTTTATAAAATTGCCTTGAGTGCATTAATAAATAACCATATTTACAGACTATATAGCTGGAAATTCATATCGTGACTTTTTGTAGACTTTTTGGAATGTTAAACTCAAAATTTATTAAATCCAACAGTAGTACGGTTATAAAAAGTACTGTATTTGCATTTATAATTTTTTTAAAATAAAATTACCTTGAGTGCATTAAAAAAAAACCTTTTTTACAAACTATATAGCAGGAAATTCATATCGTGACTTTTTGTGGACTTTTTGGAATGTTAAACTTAAAATTTATAAAATCCAACAGTAGTAGGGTAACAAAAAGTACTATAATTACATTTATAATTTTCAAAATTTTATAAAATTGTATTGAGTGTATTCATTAATAGTCATATTAATAGACTACATAGTTGGAAATTCGTATCATGACTTTTTGTGGACTTTTTGGGATGTTAAACTCGAAAATTACAAAATCGAACAGCAGTAGGGTTACAAAAAGTACTGTATTTACATTTATAATTTTTTAAATTTTATAAATTTGCCTTGAATATATGTATAAATATTATATATTAACTAACTGTATAATATAAATTCGAATCTTGACTTTTTGTGGAATTCTTGGAATCTTAAACTCAAAATTTATTAAATCCAACAGTAGTAGGGTACCAAAAAGTACTGTGATTGCATTTATAATTTTTTTTATTTTATAAAATTGCATTGAGTGCATTCATAAATAATCATATTTACAGACTATAGTAGCTGGAAATTTATATCATGACTTTTTGTAGACTTTTTGGAATCTTAAACTCAAAATTTATACAATCCAACGGTAGTAGGGTAACAGAAAGTACTGCAATTACATTTATATTTTTCAAAATTTTATAAAATGGTGTTGAATGTGTTCGTTAATAATCATATTAATAGACTACATCGTTAGCAATTCGTATCTTGATTTTTTGGGTTGTTAAACTCGAAAATTACAAAATTGAACAGCAGTAGGGTTACAAAAAGTACTAAATTTACATCTATAATTTTTTAATTTTATAAATTTGCCTTGAATATATTTATAAATAATCCTATTAACTCACTGGATAGTTGAAAATTCGCATCTTGACTTTTTGTGAAATTTTGGAATCCTAAACTCGAAATTTATAAAAACCAACAGTAGTAGGGTAACAAAAAGTACTGTAATTACATTTATAATTTTCAAAATTTTATAAAATTGTATTGAGTGTATTCATTAATAGTCATATTAATAGACTACATAGTTGGAAATTCGTATCATGACTTTTTGTGGACTTTTTGGGATGTTAAACTCGAAAATTACAAAATCGAACAGCAGTAGGGTTGCAAAAAGTACTGTATTTACATTTATAATTTTTTAAATTTTATAAATTTGCCTTGAATATATGTATAAATATTATATATTAACTAACTGTATAATATAAATTCGAATCTTGACTTTTTGTGGAATTTTTGGAATCTTAAACTCAAAATTTATTAAATCCAACAGTAGTAGGATACCAAAAAGTACTGTGATTGCATTTATAATTTTTTTTATTTTATAAAATTGCATTGAGTGCATTCATAAATAATCATATTTACAGACTATAATAGCTGGAAATTTATATCATGACTTTTTGTAGACTTTTTGGAATCTTAAACTCAAAATTTATACAATACAACATAAACAATACAAACGGTAGTAGGGTAATAGAAAGTACTGCAATTACATTTATAATTTTCAAAATTTTATAAAATCGTGTTGAATGTATTCGTTAATAATCATATTAATAGACTACATAGTTAGCAATTCGTATCTTGACTTTTTGTGAATTTTTTGGGTTGTTAAACTCGAAAATTACAAAATTGAACAGCAGTAGGGTTACAAAAAGTACTATATTTACATCTATAATTTTTTAATTTTATAAATTTGCCTTGAATATATTTATAAATAATCCTATTAACTCACTGGATAGTTGAAAATTCGCATCTTGACTTTTTGTGAAATTTTTGGAATCCTAAACTCGAAATTTATAAAAACCAACAGTAGTAGGGTAACAAAAAGTACTGTAATTACATTTATAATTTTGATAGAGTTGAGTTGGGTGTATTCGTTAATAGTATTTATAGACTGCATAGTTAAAAATTCGTATCATGATTTTTTGTGGACTTTTTGGGAAGTAAAACTGGAAAATTACAGAATGGAACAGTAGTAGGGTTACAAAAAGTAATGTCCTTATATTTATGATTTTTTATTAAATTGCCTTGAATATTTTAATAAATAGTGATATTAATTGATTGTTGTAAATTCGAATCTTGACTTTTTGTGGACTTCTTGGAATGTTAAACTCAAAATTTATAAAATCCAACAATAGTAGGGTAACAGAAACTACTGTAATTACATTTATAAGTTTCAAAATTTTATAAAATTGTCTTGAGTGTATTTATAAATAGTCATATTTACAGACTACATTGTTGGAAATTCGAATCATGACTTTTCGAAGAGGTTTTGGGATGTTAAACTCGAAAATTACAAAATCCAACAGTAGTAGTGTTACAAAAAGTACTATACTTACATTTATAATTTTTTTAATTTTATAAAATAGCCTTGAATATATTCATAAATAGTCATATTAACTGACTGCATTGTTGGAAATTCGAATCTTGACTTTTTGTGGAAATTTTGGAATCTTAAATTCGAAATTTATTAAATCCAACAGTAGTAAGGTATCAAAAAGTACTGTAATTGCATTTATATATTTTTGTTTTGTTTATAAAATTGCCTTGAGTGCATTAATAAATGATCATATTTACAGACTATATCAGGAAATTCGTATCGTGACTTTTTGTGGGCTTTTTGGAATGTTAAACTCAAAATTTATAAAATCCAACAGTAGTAGGGTATCAAAATGTACTGTAATTACATTTATTATTTTCAAAATTTTATAAAATTGTGTTGAGTATATTTGATATTAGTCATATTTATAGACTACATAGTTGGAAATTCGTATCATAACTTTTTGTGGATTTTTTGGGATGTATGATAAATTAGCGAGAAGGAGAATGTATATCGTATAAACAATGTATTCGAAATCTTATTGGTAACAAAAATTCAGTGAAAAAAAATTGCTAGGGGCTGTAAAAGGTCAACTTCTTGTATTAACTCCCGGAAAAAAACGTTTTTTCTTTCTATTTCCTCAAAACATATTTGTAAACGGTTGATTATAGATTGATGCGGCAGAATGGTAGAGTTGGAATGTATTTTATGGAGTTAAATAAACGACTCCGCCAACTATGTTTCCACAATTATTTCCTTTGGACCGTTTTTCCCACTGACAAGGTGTTTTGGCAGATTGGTTGAGATATATAAGAATTATGCACTAAATCTGCCTTGGTGTGAGTCATCGTGTATTTATCACCGTGGGAAAGCTACAATAGTTTTTTTTATCGATAGCTGAGAAACCCATATGGCCTCTTCATTGGTTGAAAATAATCACGATTGATTGATTGATTGATTGACAGAGTTGTTTATTTATCAGCATAACAAAATAATACGCCGCCTTTTTAATTAAAATCAGAATAATTTTCAAACAGTAGACAAACAGGACCACTGAGCTGTGTGAATAAATACATAACAAAATAATACTCTGCTTTTTGAGCTAGAATCGGAATAATTTTCAAATAGTAGATAGGTACCGTACCGTAAAACGAGGTTACTTTGCACCAAATTTATATAATATATAATGCATAATAGATTACTCACATTACATAGGTTTTATACTAAATAGCAACTAAAACACCAAGGAACAAAATGCAACAGGTTCCATATTTTTAACGCGCTTCAAAAAATATTTCTGTTCAATTAAAGACAAAAAACCTGAAAAATGGTGCAAAGTAACCTCATTTTACGGTACCTTACACGGTCAATAATACTGCCAGTCCTAGTACTGTCAGTACTATCAGTATTTGCTTCAATCCTCTTTTTATATTTATCAGTAGTCTCTTCATTGCATCATTGCTATACCTTACACAATAAGTAATATTCTAAATATTTGAGAATAATGAACATATTAAACATGTTATTGTACAGTAATACTGTGATTACAGTGTTATTGATAGTATAAGGTGCCTTATAGACACAGTTTCTACTTGTAGAAATGATTTTTTCGTTTGACCTCTCAATCAAATTCCAATTAGGCATTCCATTCCTAATACCCAATGCCCTTGTATTAATTATCCGTGACAAACAGAGCCTATAATGCGAGGATATTGCGTCCACAATTGTAATAATTAACAGGAGGCGAACTGATTAATCCGCCGCCGAGGCACTGACGCGATGATAAACACGATCTGAATGCCCGTTGGATGATGATGGAGCAGCAGAATCGTGATATATAAAACCGTGCGTAATTTCTATATTTCTCGCATTACTAAACCCGCCTTAATTGCCGCCGCGCGCATTATTTAATTGCATAATTAACCGTAAATAAATCGGCGGCAATAATTGCGCGGAATAATGGATAATCATCGCTGTAATGAATGTAATCCATTTCCTCGTTGGCAACTAGCTAAATCTTGATTTTGCATATACGGGATTTTGTCCGTATTTAGAAGTTTAAAATATCCGCTAAATAATGCAATGAACGAGCTACAGGGTTCCCATATCGGTGGTGTACAGGCCCGTAAAAGGGCAACGCGGCGGACACGTCGGAAAAATCGCGCGGAATTTTAAATTGACTTAAATTAGACACGAATTAAGTTGCTGCCGCTGTAAATCGGCCGGAGTTAAAAAAAACAGAGCTGCCTAATTTGGGCTGTACATATTATATAATCCTGCCATTAGTAACTGCCCATTTAAGGACTATTGCTGTTGTAGGTACTCTGCCCGTTATGCCAGGATACACTTTTTATAGTGTGTCTGATTTATATGTAATGGGGATTATTGTTTATTGTTATATGAAATTGTAATGATATGATAATTGAATGTTCTCTTGTCTCCATATTTTCTATATTCATTGATGCAATCGCCTGGATAATGTATATTTAAACAATTATTTGGCCATTTCCTAAATTTGAAAAATATTTAAAAAAATTAAAGATAAAAGATCTTTATCTTCATAGGGCTATCCGCTTCTCCGCCGGTCAAGGGAGAAGCTCAAAGGAGTTTAATCACACAATATTTACCTTAACTTTACACAAAAAAACTTTTGGGACCCCGTGATGATGCGAAAATTGTGGGCACGAACCCCATCTCTGGCTATTGGTATTGAGGATTTTCTAATGTTTTTTTAAGTTTATTTTTATTTGAGTTTATTGATTAGTAATAGATTTTTATTTTTAATTTTTATTTAAAAAATATTTAAATGCATATTTAACTATTTTTATATTTTGTGGTAGTCTGTTATTTTGGATTTAATGAAGCGTTATTTGTAATAGACGTTCATGAGTAGAATAGATACAATGGTATCTATGAAGTGTCAAAAAATAAATTATTTGGCACCCCAATATATAGAAAATCGTAAAAAATATCAATAGTTATATATACCTGCACAGAGACAAATTCTACAACAACGCCTCTAACCAGTTGACCACTTAGCTGGATGAAAAATACATTTTATATAATACTTTTCAAAATATATCGAATAATCATTAATGGCGTGAATTAAAAATGTACCGATCGTTGGTTTGAATCGTTCAGAGTTTTAGTTATAGTTGCGATTTGATTTTATGACCTGAATACGTTTTGAATATTTTTCAATAATTTCGCGGTTTACTGTAATGGCCTCCCCCATTGCATTGTAATATTTAATGTAATACTTTGTTTGTGTAATAAATATATTGCCCGTTTGTGGCGGAATAAATTCCGCGACGTTTTCGAATTCAAATCGGGTTAGTTTTATCGCCAAATTTTATGCTTGAATTGATACGCGTATATAAAATGCAGGAGCTGCATAAACCGTTTGATTTAACGCGGGAAATAATTTAATTTTGAAATGATAAAAGTTTAGTATTCAAACTTAAAATATGAATTAAATTATTTAAATTTTATATTTCACCTCTTACCAGCTTAGTGGCCTAGTGGTTAGAGACGCCATTCATCTCGTACTGAGCATTAAAAAAATGCACATTAAATAGGTATTCTTGGAGATAAGTTTAGATTTTGATTTTTTTTTTAATTTTAGTAAACGGAATCGTTTCCTAAGAAACTTTTCAACTTCGATATCCTTCTGTAATCAATTTACTAGGATGTTTACCGTTATAATCAGAGTAAATGATTTAAATGAAAATAATTATAAATATAAATATTCACCCAGCTCAGTGGCCTAGTGGTTAGAGGCGTCGTACGTCTCGTACTAAGCTTGGGGAGCGATAGTTTCAGATTTTTTCAATTTCACGAATTCGTTTTCAGAGGTTTTCTGTGACGTTACGCTAAATACCGAATGATTACACTCCTGGGGCTGGATTTTTGAGCGATCGCTATGAATATAGCGATCGAGACACGTTCGCTATTATTGAAAATGGTGTCCATTTTTGACCCTTCGCTTCATGAAAGATATATTATCAATATATTATCAATTGCCTTTTACCTTTCGGTGTAGGCTAACATGAAAGATAATGCTCATATTTGACAGAACTGAAAGCTTGACAGTAGTTAGATTTTGACATTAATTATTGAGTTAATTCTATCGATTCAGCGCTATGAAACTTGTACGCTTATAGCGCATGATAATAGCGATCGGTCAAATATCGCACCCTTGCCCTTCTTCTTTGACCATCTGTAAAGTCCTCGGGCTGATAGCTATAAAGATAGATGTCGTATGTATATCGAAAAATGTTTGCCAACAATGATACTAATGAATATATTTCTTAAGTTTAAACCATATAAACTATTAAGTAATTTAATTGGTAGTTGTAATTGGAACGCGTTCGCGGTGAAAAATTGATTGCCATTGCGAAACGGGCAAATCAATCACTCGTCGAGGCTAATAAAGGCGCATAAACAAATATCGTTATCGCGACGGCGAGAGTTTCGCTCCTTTGTCGCAAAAAGGTCACCGCAATAAAATATCGGGCTGGAGTGGAGGGCGCGATTAAGGAGCGTGAGCATGGCGTAATTATTTTGCACGACTCTTTTGTTTTTTTGTTATATAAAACTGAAATAGTGTTTGTTTTGAAATACATCCAAATGCATGGGTGTAAGCCTCATCAACAACTGAAAAATATGGAATTTTTTAAACACTTTTTGTTACCCTACTATTGATACACTTTGTAATTTTCGTGATGAACACCTAATTAAGTTTCTATAATTTGAACCACGACGCGAAAGGAGTTCCGGAACGGGCAACAGATTTCTCATATATGATAATGTGGGATGTATAATGTCTCCGCATCATAATAATAATAATAATAAATTTATTACTCAACAGATATAGGTCTAATTACAGGATAACAATAGCAATATTTTAATAAAAACTAATATATTGATATATAGAATATATCATCTAGCAAGTCTATCTCTGTTAATAATTATAATATAATTTGAATACTATCATGGAATATATCGTTATTAAACTGATTCGTATTTTTTGCCATATTAATATAAGTAAATGAATATAAGTAAAATTCGTTATTAGTAGTAAGTGGAAAGCAATGAAAAATCTATGAAATTCGCAGCCCACCTATTGTATTTATTAAAATTTCAATATTCGTCATTTAACGTTTAACTGTGCATGTAACATACATGACTATGTTACATGCACAGTTAAACAAAAAAACTGGTACGTAGTTTAAGATCTAGTGAACAAATTGAAATCTCTATATGGTTCAATAGTCAGGATTTCTATCGCTATAATAAAAAAATGAAAACTGTTATGTATTTTGTGCTCTCAGTTCAAAATTCGAATTCCCATCGAGTTGATTTTTTTTTAATGTTTTTGAAATGATACAGGTATCTAAATCTCAGGCATATCAGACATTTACGTTGGTATTCCGAAATAAATAAGGAGAAATATTACATGTTCTTAATATAATATATATATATATATATATATATATATATATATATATATATATATATATATATAATAGGGTGAATGTGGGAGTCATGCAGGGGTGCCCGCTGAGCCCCCTCCTGTCTGTTTAATCTGTACACGAGCGAGTTGGAGGAGGTGCTGAGGAGAGGACAGGCAGGAGGGGTCGTGGTGGGTAGATTCAAGGTGTGGATGTTGGCGTATGCAGATGACGTAGTGCTGGTGGCCAAGAGAGTGGAAGAGATGCAAGAGATGTTGGAAAGAATGAGTAGGTACCTGGATAAGAGGGGGCTAGTGGTGAATGTGGATGTTGTTTAGGAATAGGGGCAGGAGGGGTAAGGGGGAAGGGCTGAAATGGAAGGAAAGGCTGATTGAGGGAGTGAATGGCTTTAAATATTTGGGCTTTTGGTTTGACTGTGGAGGAGGGCTTCGGATGCATGTGAAGTGTATGCAGGCGAAAACAAGAATGGCTTGGGGGATTGCGTGCAGACAATGGGGGAGTTTGAGGGGTGGTAACCTCGTAATGGCGTGCAAGATCTGGGATGCGTGTGTAAAACCTATATTGTTGTATGGAGTGGAAGTGTGGGGATTGCGTGAATGGGAGGTAATAGAAAGGGAGCAAGGTTGGTTCCTGAAGAATCTGCTAGGGCTCGAAAGGTCGACACCGAGGGCAGTGATATTGCAGGAGACAAGTCGTATGAGTATGTGGTGGGAGTCGTGTGTGAGGGTTGTGCAGTTTGAGGAAAGATTGCAGGATTTGGGCGAGGAAAGACTGGTACGGGAAGTATGGATGAGGTGTAAGAGTAGAACAGAGAGTAGATGGAGGAGGGATGTATGAAAGAGTGGGTATGTCTGAGGTTTGGGTAGAGGAAAAGCTGAGAGAAAGGAGTAGCCTAGGAACTGATATAAGGGAGATATTGAGGGATATTGAGTGGCTAGAAAGGCAAGTGAGAATGGCTGAGAGCTCATACAACCCGGGCTACGTAGAGTGGCAAGTACTCCCGAGCTACTTAGCCAGGGGAGAGTGGAGCAGAGAGGACAAAGTATGCATGGTGTGGGTCAGAAGAGCGAGGAAGAAAAGTGTGGATGGCGTTGGGGTACATCGCGTGTGCGCTGTGTAGGAAGGGGAGTGACACGTGGTCGCACCTTAGCAGAGAATGTGAGGTAGTGAAAGCAGAGTGGGTTGGAGAGTGCAGAAAGCTGACTGAATGGTTAGGAGAGGATGGGAAAGGCGTGAAAATCTGCAGGAGGCTGACGTGGGAAAGGAAATTGGCGATGGCAGAGGGGGTTTATTTTAGTGGTTAGAAATCTTATGTATTTTATGTTAATTTGTATTTTTTTGGTTTCTTTTTTATTTCTTTCTGTGAAAGTATTGTTTTTTTTCGGCTAGAATTTGTGTGAAGCGGAAGGGTTGGGCTGATATGATAAATTTGATATAAAAGAAGAATCAGGAGCACGAACCAAATAAATCTAAATGACTCGATAAAGATATAATTACATCCTATTATTAAAACATTTTTGGTATAGTGAGTACACAGCGAAACGCCGTTGTGTGAATTAGTTCAACTCGTAAAACGCGACGCGCTTTATGACGAGCAGTTGGTGTCTGAGGATGATTCATGCGAATTATCCGTACTGCGCCGTACATTTCTATGACCCTTTGTCGCTAATTAACTGCTATATTTATAATTGCCAACCTACTGTTTACATGTGTTTTAATAAAACGTCCGGCCCGTAATTTACGGCCTACGTTCATCTCCTTTCTTCAATAGCCGGCGCGCGGTTAACGAACGCGCGATCGCCATCCGAATCGTATTTCTGGACGCGAAGGACACACCGGCGAAGAAAGAACGGAGGGAATTAGTCAGAACGTGGAGTTTGCAACACGTGCGAGGTTGTGATTAATCGTACGATTCCCTCTTAGTCACAATTAGCATGGATATATGATAACATGAATTTATTGTCTTGCTATGAATATAGTTGATATGTTGAATATTACTATTAACTAGTGAATTAATTAATAATTATTATTAAAAATCAAGACAATGTTTTAAAGCTATCATTTGTGTTTTTTCTGCTGTTAGTTCTGTTGTGTTATACTTAAGCGACGCCCGATTTTCTGGGCATATAAGCTAATTGGTCGTGAAACCCTAATGACCCACGAACCCATTAAAAAAGCGTGATTAGGACGACACAGAAGAGGACAGGGTGGCAACAGTACCCTGAGAAGAGACAGTCGCGGAGCCACACACATAGTCTTCACTCAAACAAGATCCATAACTTTCAACAACACAGCAATAGTTTTAGTCCTCAGTGATTGAGGTGGTGGCAGTGACGCTTCAAGTTCCTTCCGACGATGTTCAAAGAGTTAAACAGTTGGTATCCAGCGGTGGTTCCCCTCAGCATTGGCGGCATCGACTTGGCAACTGGACCTCAGTATTGGCGTCATCGGCAAGATCCTTCCATCGTTACACATCATTTTGGTGACATCGGGGGTCCTTCCATCAATTCACATCAATTCGGTCAGTTCAAAAGTGGGTTCGCAGGTTCCACCGAGACATTTCTTGTTATATTTTTTTATTCATTACTTAATTGAAGTATTCAAGTGTTTACGGACGAATACTATATAAGATAAGTTGTGAAATGGCCAGACAAACCGTAACAGAACTTCAAAGAACATGGATGGTTAGTGAACTCTAAAAACACTAAAAAACAAATAATAAAAACACTGGCACTCCCAGTACTACTATATGGTTCCGAAACGTGGACAATTAAAAAACAGGATAGACGAAAAATTGATGCATGTGAGATGTGGTGCTGGAGGCTACGTGTCCCATGGACATCTCACAGAACTAACGTATCTATTAATAAAGAAATAAATGAACCCCGGCGACTGTCACAGATTGTCTTTACTAGAATTCTAAAATTCTTCGGCCACATCAATAGAAGAGATGATAACAACCTAGAAAAACTGGTGATACAGGGGAAAATGGAAGGAAAAAGACCAAGAGGAAGATCGCCGATGAGGTGGACCGACACTATCAAGGCAACAACCAACAGCACGATAACACAAGCAACAAAAGAATCAGGGAACAGTGAAAGATGGCGGGATATTGTACGAAGAGCGACAGCAAAAGAGTAAACCATAATCACGACCTCGCTGAAAGGAGAGAAAACGAAGAAGAAGAGAGATGGGTCACAGACATGTCTGAATTTATAGCATAGACCCCCAAATGTCAGTTAAGGAGAAAACTGATCTAGTACCGTTTAACCCTGAGCATACAAGATAGCCGACTGGGTTGGGCATGCACACAAACGTTCATACCATTCATTCAACTTTCGTACAACTGAGGTTCGTAGGGGCATGACTCCCCAAGCAGTAGTCGAGACTACTACCCCCTGCGGTTTTTTTATTGCTTGATAATTTCCAGAGTTATAACAAATATAAATAATACATATATTATTGTTTCTACTTCAAGGTTATTTTATTTTATCCTCGAAATCTATTTACTAAATTACAATCGCGCTAAGCTTTAAATAATGAATTCTACTATAATGGACAGGAACTGTGTGCAAGTGCACCTGCTAATTATTGTAATTGAAACAAACACATCACAGAAACGAACATACACGGCTATAAAATTAATGCGAAATTCCATTAATTGGCCACTATTGCTAATAATGGGAAAATGAAATGGCAATTTGATGCCTCAAAGTTCAATCATATAAAAGCATTTTGCATTTAAATGTATGCCACAAATACGGTGTTTCATTGGAAATTACCAATATAATAACATTCATTTGAAGCAATGGCAATAATTACTAGTATTGAACATGATTATTGCATGCTTTAAAACGGTTTTATATTGATGTAACGTATTTAATCCAATCACCTTGTTATGGTTATAGGGGGCATAAGTTGCATCATGTAAGGGTAGTTTTTTTCTTTTCTTGTATGGTATGTGTCTGGGATGCAAAATCAAAAAGTTTTCGACCTCAGCAGCCCTCCAGAAAACTCTCAGTGCTAAATATGTGCACTTTTTTCGGTTTATTCCCATTTTGACCATGAAGGAGCACGTTTTATGACAAAGAGCATTCACCGTATGCAAGAAAAAACTCTTTGGTTTAACGCGAATGAACCTAAAAGAGCCCAAGTCCGCCCATTTATGACACTTCTGGACTTCATTGAAGATACAGAGGTCATGAATGAGGAATAAGTAATGGGCGAGTACAATAGGTCAGCCGTGGCCGTAGTGTACTATAGCAAAACTAGACCCCAGCCAGGAAAAAGAACTTCTTTTTTGTGTATGACCTTGATCCACAGATCATCACAGTCAAGAACTATATATGAATTTGGCAATTCAATAAGATACACTTAAGGTCGTTCTAGACAAGACAATTTCTTAAGGTCGTTTTAGACAAGACAATTTCTTAGCTCAAAAGTTGTTCAAGAAATGAATTCATATATCCTCCTCCCAAACAATTTGTCTTTGACAAATAGAACGAGTTATATTTTTCCATTCGTTCAACTATCCAATTCAATATTTTAAATACTTTGCTGTATGATACGAGACAATTTAGATGACTAATTGACTAACTTTTGAGTCAAGAAATTGTCTTGTCTAAAACGACCTTTAGCTCAAAAGTTGTTCAAGAAATGAATTCATATATCCTCGTCCCATACAATTTGTCCTTGACAAATAGAACACGTTATGTTTTTCCATTCGATCTACCATCCAATTCAATATTTCAAATAATTTGCTGTATGATACGAGACAATTTAGATTGTCTCGCATCTTGACTAACTTTTGAGTCAAAAAATTGTCTTGTCTAAAACTACCTTAAGGAGAAAGAACAAAAGATACGTATTTCACACCTAGGCACCTATCAAGGTGACTAACAGTTAAACAAACAAAGATTGGGTAGGAGTAGGAAGGATACAAAAAAAACTTTAAAATAGCTGTATGAGTAATCTAAAAATATTGACAAATTTCAAATACAAGCCTAAAAACTGTGTACCATACAGTGAAAGATAAATAATATGTTTGTGTTGCTTCGCTATTGAATATAGAATATATTTAGCATTAAATCTATTGTAAAAATAATCCTGCAATAAATAATACACGAGTAGGTGTAGTTGTATACGATCTTCAAACCTATCTCTTTAATCATGTGTTAATAATTTTCCCATATCACCATTCGCTATTTATAACGCAATAAGTCTGCATTTATATTTCTTGTATCATAACTTTGCAATCTTTTTTCTTTAGTTTTCCCGCATATCTGACGAGAGTCAGCAATATTTTCCCATCTGTCGTGCGGTGCGATTGCACATACACACATACATTAGCCAGCAAAGTGAGAGAAAAACTCACGTCTACACGTTATTGATGAAATGTTTAGCACTATATAAGTAAGTAATACTAATAAGGTAATTTATGATGCCTTTCTAGGAGACATTTACATACGCTAGCCTTGGCCATTACAAATTGAAACATCTCGTAAATCCAGCGCGGCGCACCAAATCGACTCACCGGCATAAATCATTTAAATACTGCCATTATCGATATTAATGCCTTGCACCGTATATCTCCGTTTCGTTTCAATTATTGCGGCTATCGTAAATCTCAACGAACAAATATTGTTCTTATCGTGCGGACCGTTAATTTATTTATTGTGCCGCAATAAAAGTTTGACGTGATAAAACTGTAATTTCCTTCTAATCGCTCGCGCACACAAGTGTTGCCCGGTGGTGCGTTAAAAATATGAATCACGCTACGTGTACAAATAAAGAGGGCCGCCTATCAGTGTTTCCTATGTGGTTATCTTGTTTTGAAATTATAATGAACTAATTAAGGTCAATGCCGTGGCGGTTTGTACTGCGTAGTTTTCCGGATTGACGCATCGGCTACTACAGAACGTTTGTCGCCGCCGGGCTCTTTATCAGCGACGATAAGGCACCATGTGCATGTGCATCTGGTTTGGTGATGATTTCGTAACCGGACGTGTATCGTTTTACATTCGCACAAAGCAAATTACATAATAAAATTTTATATATCACACACTGATGGTGACAAATGTCGTAACTTCCAAAAATAAATAGGGACAAATGCATTTTAAAGATTACAATAGTTTACCATTGAGTATAATATTATCTATTTTATTTAAAATAATAATTTGTATTAAACTAAACGCAAAAAATTATTAAAGGGGCGTTATAATATACATAGAATCATCCAAACAAAAATCAAATCAGAAAATTCAAGAAATTATTTATTTAATCATAAGCCTTCTACCGTAAGGTGTAGGCGTACAACTTTTTTTTTGTATGAACTTGATCCACAGATCATCACAGTCAACAACTATGTGTGAATTTGGTAATTCATAAGATACACTAAGAAGAAAGAACAAAAGACACATAAAGATAAATAAAACGATTTTTTACTTTGTTTTTTATCACACTTCAGTTACGCTTTGCAACTAGTTTCGGCTAAGCTCTAGCCATTTTCGAGCTCCACCGAAGACACATATTTTGACACCTAGGTACCTATCAAGATGACTAACAGTTAAACAAACAAAGATTGGGTAGATGAGTAGAAAGGGTACGGAAGTGAACACAGAAGGCGTGCAACTTAAAGGAATAAAATACACGTTTTCTAAGAATTTCATTAAATTACAACAGCGTTTACAGAGTGTCGCTTATATTATATATTAGGAAAAATAATTTGAAGCATTTGAAATCGCCTCAGAACTACTAATAAAAACAATTTCAAAACAATAAATAGATCAGTACAATTAATATCACGTCTAAAATCCAACTTATGCCACTATTCACATTCGTGAATAGCATTCGCAATTAATTTTGATTTCTCCCCGCTCGGCAAAGTCCCACATCTGATCTAAAGTTTATCAAACGCAAGCTAATTATAACACATCACACGTACGTCCGCACTAATTGGCTACAATCTCTTATCAGCCGCGAAGAAGGCCCCCATTCCGGTCGCAATTACGCAAACATCTCGGGCGTGAAATTGCGACGGGCGTCAATCAAAAACGGCCCCGATCGCGCGATCACCTGCGTGACCGTCGACACACGTCCGCGTGGTTTTCCCCCTCAGATTTAATTACCAGAAATCAGATGATATAAAATAGTATTGTCACTATAGCAGGATATTTTATTTTTCCTGCAATTATTTATATTTATTGCTGTAGCACTGTGATTAATTGCAGTTATAAATTTATAGTCAGGAAAAACACAAAAGACTGGTTTGGCCACTGAATCAGATTTATTTTTTATTACATTATTATTATTATTTATTTATTTGTGTATATATTATCTATTTGCCTTTTAATTTTCAGTGTAGGCTCAGTATTTGTTTATACAATTATTATTTCTCAGATGTAATACAACATGCTTTCAGAATCATATATAAAAATTATATAAAAAAATAATCAAATCTTAAAAATACGGAAATATTCTTAAATATGTATTTTATTGCAAATATTATTCATTAACAGCTAACATACAAAATTAACTGAAATTTATTTATTTTGTATTTTATGATTACCAAGACATGAGTAAAAAATTGTAGAAATAAATCAGTTTTTTCTTTGCGTTTAGTCGCAATACACCGAGAAAAAACGCGGCGGTCGGATTTATTAGAACTGTTTAACTTGACACCGCTTACAGCTTAGCCATTGCAAAACTATTACTTAATCAAAACACAACAACAACAAAAAAAAAACTTCTTCGTGTTGTTCCGGTATCCACAGACACTTATTATATAACATCAAATGCAAAAAAAACGCGACCTTGCCGTTAATAAACCATCACACTGTTTGTGTGTACGCGCGCATTTTAATGTAGGTCAATTTCAAGGTGCCTGAATTATCGCCTAGATAATTACAGCCGCCGCTCTTATCTGTCCGTTTCGCTTTATTGCGTTTCGCAACATTAATATTTATAAAAAAAAAATCGCAATTAATTTCGCTACAGTTGTGTGTAATTACTGCAATTACGATATTTAATATCACCGGCTTGGAAAAACACACATTATCGCCTCAATTTTTTTTTAATTATTATGAATTTAAATAGGTAATAATTTTGATTTTATGTTTAATGAGCTGTATCAACAATATTATCATCGTGCACAATTGATATTCGAGTTTTATCAAACAATTGTGTTTAAGTTACAACTTGGATTGGCAATAATTTATAACAATTTATATTGTGCAGTTTTTTATTATTATGAATATTTAACTTGTAAGATTAACTTGATGAGCGGCGGTAGTTACTACATTTATTAATAAATAAATCCATCCATGCATCCATCCATCCATCCAATCATCCATCCATCCATCCAATCATCCATCCATCCATCCATACATCCATCCATACATCCATACATCCATACATCCATACATCCATACATCCATACATCCATACATCCATACATCCATACATCCATACATCCATCCATCCATACATGCATACATACATACATACATACATACATACATACATGCATACATACATACATTCATATATACATATCAACAGAAATCGAATTACAAGACAATATTCACATCTTAGATATTATAACCAGTAAACATTTATTAACTATTATACTTATTCTGCCTAATTTTTTACCACGTTTATTGTGAATGGTCCTTAAGCGTCCCACGTCTTACAAATTGGATAATAATTCTGATTTTTTACCCCCGTTTTCATCAACGTTCCATATATGGGTATCAATAGCTATTAAACCGATAAGTATTAGTTGTTATAGCAACATTATCTAAGGAATGTAGTTACTTTAGTATCTCTCCATTGGAAACATTGAATAATTAAACAAAAGGTGCCATCAACGCTCGAATCACAACCGATATTCAAGATGTTTTACATTTGTTTTGAGAGTTTTTGTCACAGTGAAGTTAATTTCTTCATTCAATAGTTTATGGGACCTATAAAGTTTATGGGATGTTTGTGAATACGTGCATTAGTTTAGTGTAATGAGTTACAATAGTATTAACCCATCTATTGGTAATTTTTGTACACAAAAGTTTGCCACCACTGGTGTAGCGTATGTGGAAAGGCTAAGGAAACCATTAGTGATATTATGTTGGGATGCTCCTGTTTGGCACCAAGGGTTATAGGCACATGCTCAATAATGTGTTACATACACTTGAAAATGTGTAAATCTCTGGAAATACAGTTTCTGACAACTAGAACCAGAAAGATTTGTGAAAATCAGCAGAACAACAATCACCTGGTATGTGGCTATTTAAACAAACCAAAGGATACCAGCCAATAGACTTTAAATATTAGTTTCTGGCACTCTTTTTGCAATTTGGAACATAGACCGCGGGTCGGTTGTTCCGCGAAATCCTTCGCGCTATAAATACGCGCTTGCGTAAAGATTGCGGAAAACTCTGAAACAAATTGCCCCGTAATTACCGTGTGCGGATAAAAACAAAACATTCAGCGACGACCGCAGCGGAAAATAAGGTGCACCGTGATATCATATTTGATAATGACGAACCTTGAGCGGTTCTGCGAATTCCGCTGGTTGTAGCTAAACGTGTTTGCTCGCGTCAGCTGATTCCGTGGGTCGCAGACTGGCCGGCTGCGACTAACAAACCGCGGATAATTACACACGTATCTGAATTATATTCACACAAACTGACAGCTGTACATTATCGTCGGATTTATGAGATCATACTTAATATTATATGTGTGGCGGCCCGAGAAAATGGGACCAATTAAATTATTATACTGTTCTTGGTGCTTGTAAATCACTACATAAAAATTGAAATCGTGTGTAAGCACTGTTATATTTCTACAATCACTGAAATTAATTATTCTATATATACAATTTAATATATAAACACTTATTTTAGTTCTTTTAAGGTCGTTTTAGACAAGACAATTTCTTGACTCAAAAGTTAGTCAAGATGCGAAACAATCTAATTTGTTTCGTATCATACAGCAAATTATTTGAGATATAGAATTGAGTGGTAGATGGAATGGAAACATATGTCGCATTCTATTTGTCAATGACAAATTGTATGGGAGGAGGATATATGAATTCATTTCTTGAACAGCTTTTGAGCTAAGAAATTGTATTGTCTAAAACGTCCTTTAGTGTACGTTGGCTGTATATTATAACTAAAATTAGTCGCCTAGTATTTTAGTAGTCTTTTACTAACGCTACTACTATTTTATCAGTAAATAATGGCTCAATGAGTGAACATTCATTACACATAACATATTGATAAAAAATATTTGTTTAAAAATTCGTAATCAATTAAATTCTTACAATTAAAACTGAAAGATGATATTATCATGTTCGGCACTTATTTAGCTTCAAAATGAAGTATTGTTTATTTTGGTCAATTAATATAGTCTCAATGCCGGAAAATTTTAACACTAACACTAAAAATCCCAATATACTTGTGTCCCAATTGGACGCCTTTCTGCAGAAAGGAATCAACCCACAAAATATGTTTGTTCTTCTTACATTTATACTCGAAGGAAACAATTTAACTTAACGAAATAAAAAAATATATAGCTGCAACGCTCTAGAAATCCAAAATTAACCTGAATTCATCTAAGGAATAAGGATAATTTTTAAAATATTGGATTGTTAAGGCGTCTACTTTGTGATAATTCATTTTAAAGGATAAATAAAACGATTTTTTACTTTGTTTTTTATCACACTTCAGTTACACTTTGCAACTCGAAAATGGCTAGAGCTTAGCCGAAACTAGTTGCAAAGTGTAACTGAAGGATAATTTGTAATTTATATAAATATTATATTTATTATATTATATTATTATTTATTATTTATATAAATATTATATTTATTACATTATATTATTATTTATTATTTATATAAATCTGTTTTCTCAATCTTAACATTAGGGGGAGGGCTGTATAAAGGCTAATTATTTTAGAAATCTGCATATAATAAAAATGAATTTCATGAAATTATCATAATATTTCGTTGTAAAATAATTACGATGTATTAAAATTGCACAACATTTCACTCTGATTGCTATAAACCTTGACTTTGAAATCACCACAAGAAAAAGTTAAAAACTCGCAACTTACACTCGCCATTAAAACAGTAATGACTGCAGTTTTTTTCTCCACTCAGCTCGCGCTCGTATAGCGTGTCCGCGAAACCGATGGAAAATTTTTATCGGCTAATTTCATACCCCTGCGGCTCTGTTTTACGTGCGCGCATAATTAGCGCACAATTATTGCAGTCCGTGCAGTTATCATGATATAAATTTAGAAAAAAAATTAAACTTTTCCATCATCCGGATTGGAATTAATAACAAATAACGGCCGGCTGGCAACGTTAACTACCGGGTTTAATAAACAAACAAAAAAAAGTGTTATCTGAACACGTGTAGGAAAGACATTAAGAGCGTATCTGTTCATAAAAGTCGGTCGATATGCGGCTGGTCATTATGTGGTAAGGACACGCGTATGTGTATAAAGAGTGTTTTCATGTTTTTATAAATAAATACACGATTTATCACTGTGCTCGAATCAATATGGCTGTCAGCTGTGATTGATTTGCATAGATTGCATAACTGTGAACGGCGCGGCGCGCGATGATTGTTGTTCGGGGCTTCCATTAGGCTACTCTCATTATATTTTTGATATTATTACTTAAAAACTTTGTTATGTTTGTAAATGACATCAATAAATAATAGGACTAAAATAATCTTTAATGTTTATAAATTATTTTGAGTAGTTTTATTATCTTCAGAGTAGAAATGCATTATAGCAACACCACCGATACTAAATATCCCATCAAATATAGCAAATTAAGATTTTGAGGTTGTAAAATTAAGGAATTTCGGTTTACCAGCTTTAAAAAACACTAATATGCCGAAATTGCAGCATTAAAAGAACTTAAAATCGTAAATTATTTGTATTTTGAGGTGGAGGTAGGATCTAGTTATATTGATAGCAACAATACAAAAGACTAACATTATACATTTTTCAAATAATATTCTGAATTGAATTGTCCAATGTATTATTCCATAAATAACCTTATCCTATGTATTTTATGAGTCAATAAAAAAATAACAATCTAAAGACTAAAAACTGCGTTTTCTATTTAATTCAAATCTTGCATTAATGTTGGGTTAACCTTTATATATATATATATATATATATATATATATATATATATATATATATATATGAATATATGAATATATATATATATATATATATATATATATATATATATATATGTGTGATGTGTTATTCCATAAATAATCCTATCCTACGTATTTTATGGTTGAAGAAAAAAAACAAGGCTAAAAACTATTCAATTCAAATCTTGCGTTGATTTTCGGACATCCTTTACATATTGGGGGCTTTAAACACCTCGACGTGCAAACCTTGTACCTTCAATCTTCAACTATAATCAACACCACCTACATATCGGGGGCTGCTTAGTGGCACAAAAACGAATTTACACCAACTAGAAATTTAAAAATTATTAAAATATTTTTTTTAAAGATTTTTTTAACTTCCTCTTTTTCTGTGTAATTTTCATTTCTACTAAACATATTTTTTAAACCTGTTGAGCAACACGAACAGTTTGGTTTATTCTTTTATTATTAATCATTTCATTCATTGTTAACCGAGACAATTAATGAATAAAATTAATAATAAAAGAATAAACCAAACTGTTCGTGTTGCTCAACAGGTTTAAAATATATGTTTAGAAGAAATGAAAATTACACAGGAACACAGGGAGTTAAAAAAAATCTTTAAAAAAAATATTTTAATAATATTAAGTATTTTTAAATTTCTAGTTGGTGTAAATACGTTTTTGTGCCACTAAGTCCCCGATATGTAGGTGGTGTTGATTATAGTTGAAGATTGAAGGTACAAGGTTTGCACGTCGAGGTGTTTAAAGCTATTAATATGTGCTAACACCTGTTTAGTTAAGTTGGTAAAGTTGTTTCACAAAATCAGGTAATTGTTTAAAGATTTTCAATAGGTTTTAATAGTTTTATTTAATACACCTCGACGTGCTACGTTTCCAATCCGACTATATGTTGTGTAGATTTTGCCATTCAATATAATAAAATAATTACAGGTTTTATAATGTAAGAGATAAAAAAGCAATATTCTATTTTCAATTTTAATAACGAAATCCCACAAATCGCAGGTTGGCTCCCAAATATTTTTCTCAGAAACCCCCACACATAAATCAATCGGCAACAGTATTATTCCTCTCGCTCTTTGTACGTGCGCATTTTCTTCACGCCCGTTTGCATTCATATGTGCGCGAGTTGTAAATTTAATGGGATTTTAATGGTATTACCAAAACCACTTACTAAAGTACGCGTTCGGGACGCGGGCGCGAGCGGGTCGTGACTGGCGGCCCCCAGAGCCGCGCTATTTGTTTAATTTATTTTTAAAGCCGCCGCGTTATTTAATTACTTTCCAGAGCGATACCAGTTTTTTTTCTTCTTCAACTTATTCTGCGTCCGCTTCAAATGGGAAACGTGTATCGCTCTCACCTTGGGCACAATATAGTATTGTAATTTTTGCGCAATCGAGGAAATTAATAATAATGGCTGATCCAAAATGGTAATGAGTAATTGTTGATTTGATTTGTTCTATTGATGTCCAAATGTGTCACAAGGCTAGATAATTATATGATTACAGTATACACACATATATAAAGTGTTTCATTAAGTAGTATAGAACTTTATATTTCAATAAAACACAGAAAAATATTTTTAATGGCCACGAATGTGAGTTTTTTTTTAAAGATAATTTTATGCCATTATTGTTTAAATATTATTCAGGGCATGTGGCGCGTAGATGGCGTATTCTGGGGGTCCAATTTACCATCACTCTTCGCACCATTTGCAGTCGTTGGCCTCCAATAGTATCTGGCTTATCAACGTAGACAAGTGACTTCGCATATACCGTGTTAAATATAGCGTGTGATCAATACATTAAAGACAATTTAATAAAATTATAAATATAATACAAATAACAAATACAAAATATAAAATTTTATTCATGTTAGTGATACACTTGGAACTTATAATTTTGCAAATTTCGAGTTTAACCCCTCATAAAATGAAATACAAATGAGATACAAATTAAAAGCTGTGTGTCATCATCAACCAGCCACTTGATCCCACTGCTGGATATAGATCTCTAAACTTGACCAACTTGTCCAAGCATTTCTATGTTGGGCAACTTGTACTCAATTTGTTGCCATTCGCTGCAATTTGATACCGTATGATGTGATCCGGTGAGTCTCCTGATGCTTTTCATATGTACAGGCGCCTTTTTGGTGTGTTCATAGCAGACATATTTTTTTCTATACAGAAAAGCACCAATTTATCTCCCCTATCATTCCTCACGCCTAATCTAAACTTTCCAACGTCTTCTAGTTGTCCACCTCCAACTTTTGCGTCCTCCGCTAGGACTATTATCTATTATTTCAGGTCATATCACAGCCAATTAAATTGTATTCAACTTTTTGTATGGTAGATATTTTATAATAGTACTTCCATGGTGTGCCATAGCATCAGACTGATTCCGGTCGTGAAGACTTATAGTTTGACTCAGTGCAAAGTGTAACTGGTGGCCCTTTTCGATTGTAGATATTTATTGTCATTTGTTTATTTTTTTGTAGATTTATGATTATTATTATTTGTAAAAAAAATATTTAACCGATATGGTAAAGTAGAAAATTAATAATTATAAAACCACAACTACAATTTTAAACAACCATTAGTATTCTAAGCTTGGTTAACCACAGTTAATACTCATTTAGTTGCCTAAAATGGGTATTATTATTTTTGTATACACACACACACACACATACACACACACGGAAAGACCGTAAAACAGTAAAACATAATGCCGTTACTAATGGAAAATTATAAAGCAATTTATTAAATTTTCAAATCCCTGTTATTAGTACTACACTTCTAACGCGCGTATAATTAATATTCCGTAAATGTTTGTTTGCAAATCAATAACACTTTCCCACAGCACCATTAAACAAACAGCCGCTAATGAAGCGATTTGTAGGAAATTAAAAACTGTTAATTTTCGTAACGGCAACGACGTTAAGGATTTAATTATTTTCCCGACACATACCGGCGGCGGCGGCGGCGACGCCCGCGCGCTCCTCCTCGAGTGAAAGAGCACCACGCTTAATTAATAACAACATTTATCAACGGCACTTAAATGACGTCTCGAAAATAATTACGGATTTATTATATAAAATTATAAAATCATTAACGGGCTGTTATGTCCTAAATTGTCTCCCACACAACAGCTCGACGAAAAACACGATTCACAGCTACAAAACGGAATATGTCTTGTTTCAGTTTGTTGTGTTAAAAATATTTATTTGTGTTGTCTTGTATAGTAATTAATTTAATTTTAAGAATCAATCGCACTGAATTCTCAAAAATATACTTGATTACTGTAATAATTATATAAAGCTCGTTTTAGACAAGACAATTTCTTGACTCAAAAGTTAGTCAAGATACGAGACAATCTAAATTGTCTTGTATCATACAGCAAATTATTTGAAATATTGAATTGGATGGTAGATCAAATAGAAAACTATAACGCGTTCTATTTGTCAAGGACAAATTGTATGGGAGGAGGATATATGAATTCATTTCTTGAACAACTTTTGAGCTAAGAAATTGTCTTGTCTAAAATGACCTTTATACAGTAATTAATTTAATTTTAAGATTCAATCTCACTGAATTCTCAAAAATATGACTGTAGTACATACCGATTATTATTAATAAACCTTTAATTTATATGAAATACCACTTTTACCCACAAACCTCGAGGCGATGACCGAGGGAAGAAACCACCATTCATCATTATTTTATTTTTTTGTAGATTTACAATTGATTTTAATTTCATTTTCTATGTAATTATGATTATGTTGTGTATGTATGAAGAAAAAAAAGAATAAAAAATAAAAAATTGAAAAAAAAGAGTACGGAAGGAGTAAACTAAGATCATGGTATCTCCTGTTACCATGACATTAGTTTTATCTATATTCCAAATAAATTAAAGGTCTATACCGCGCGCACAGTGAATTGTTAACGGGTCTGTACTGACCAATTGGGGTGATCAATAAAATCCAAATTTTGAGGAATATTTTTTTTATGTCTTGCCGACCATAATATATAGTTATATATTTTTATTAATAATTTTTATAGGCGTTCTTGTATAATATATGTTGTAACGTAAATTATTATTTTTGACCATGGATCCGTCATACAATCGATTTGAAAAAATTACACAATGTTTATAACAAAATGACAATGGAAAATGTAAAGTTTCTATCTTGACATATTTTTCCTTCTATTTATTTTTTATTTTTAACTTTTACCCTCCCATCTCGATATGCCGATTTTAGAGGCTGGGTCGATAAAAAAATTATGCAACATATTTTATTTTATTTTTTTACTGATCTTAGTGCAAAACATATCAGTGCACCGGATGTCCGAAGGAAATTGGAAAATTTTGATTATAAGTATTTTTTTTTCGGCGACCAAGTCGAACAATTTTCATAATTATTATTTTTGACCATGAATCCGTCATAAAATTGATTTGAAAAAATTACACAATGTTTATAACAAAATGACAATGGAAAAAAGTCTGTATCTTGACATGTTTTTCCTTCTATTTATTTTTTATTTTTAACTTTTACGCTACCATCTCGATATGATAATTTTAGAGGCTGGGTGGATAAAAAAAATATACAACATATTTTATTTTATTTTTTTACTGATCTTAGTGCTAAACATACCAGTGCACCGGATGTCCGAAGGAAATTGGAAAATTTTGATTATAAGTATTTTTTTTTCGGCGACCAAGTCGAACAATTTTCATTATTATTTTTGACCATGAATCCGTCATACAATTGATTTGAAAAAATTACACACTGTTTATAACAAAATAACAATTAAAAATGGAAAGTTTTTATCTTGACATGTTTTTCCTTCTATTTATTTTTTATTTTTAACTTTTACGCTCCCATCTCGATATGCCGATTTTAGAGGCTGGGTCAATAAAAAAATTAAGCAACATATTTTATTTTATTTTTTTGCTGATCTTGGTGCAAAACATACCAGTGCACCGGATGCCCGAAGGAAATTGGAAAATTTTCATTATAAGTATTTTTTTCGGCGACCTAGTCGAACAAATTTCCTTATTATTATTTTTGACCATGAATTCGTCATACAATTAATTTGAAAAATTTACACAATTTTTATAACAAAATGACAATGGAAAATAGAAAGTTTCTATCTCGACATGTTTTTCCTTCTAATTATTTTTTATTTTTAACTTTTACGCTCCCATCTCGATATGCCGATTTTAGAGGCTGGGTCAATAAAAAAATTAAGCAACATATTTTATTTTATTTTTTTGCTGATCTTAGTGCAAAACATACCAGTGCACCGGATGCCCGAAGGAAATTGGAAAATTTTGATTATAAGTATTTTTTTTCGGCGACCAAGTCGAACAATTTTCATTATTATTTTTGACCATGAATCCGTCATACAATTGATTTGAAAAAATTACACAATGTTTATAACAAAATAACAATTGAAAATGGAAAGTCTCTATCTTGACATGATTTTCCTTCTATTTATTTTTTATTTTTAACTTTTACGCTCCTATTTTTTTATCGACCCAGAGGCTGGGTCCATAATAAAATTATGCAACATATTTTGTTTAATTTTTTTACTGATCTTAGTGCAGAACATATCAGTTATAAAATATGTTATATGCATATATTATATATTATATCATCTGTAATTGGTTTCTGTTAAACTGTAGATGTCTATATTAAATAAATAAGATCCAAGATGTTATATGCATAAGTATGCTTAAATTATCAAGGATAGTTACAATTTTTAAAAATGAAAATGGATCTGAGGGTTGAAACTACTAGTATATTTTTCATTTAGCGGTTTAGTCAAATATATTCGAAAAGAAACTGACTATTAAAAGTACGTATAACCACTAATTGAAAATTCTGGTTATGTATCTCTTCAGTCAATGCTATATAACACAATCATTATTTACCAATATTTAATAATATCCTAGAATAATTTTCTATATTAAATTTGGGTGTGAGTGAATGTTATATCATATTTAATTCGTCATTTATTGTGTTTAAGTCATAAGTAATTGCTGTTATTATTTTTAGTAGTTAGTGGTTTCTCTTTTATTTTATTTCTATTTCTATTTCTTCTATATTGTATATAACATACTCCAAATGTAAAAATGTAATGTAAAATGTCTGTGGTGCATTGTCATAGGGTTGGGGTATATCTATCCCATACCTGTTATGTACCCGAAACAAATAAATAAATAAATAAATATATGGAATATGTCGGCCATATAGTACATTATTATAATATATTTGTAAATTATAATATTGGAATATATAGCATGAACAATATTAATAAATTAGTGATGTTTGATGCACAACCTTATTAAATTTAACAGTGCACTTTACATTTAACAACTGCCATCGTTTTTTTTTTAGATTTATACAAAATTATTGTCGTAAAATAATTAATTTATCATGCTGCGACGGAAATTCAAGTAGCCACACAGCTGGAAATATTTCAGGCATGTTCTACATATGTTCCCATACCGTGAGGCTGGGCATTTTTATGAAGTCGTTGATGAAAAAAAAAATAAAACGGCCGCGCCAAGGCCACGCAATCACTGAAGATATCTCTACGGCTACGCTGGTGGCACGATGTAAAAACTGGATGTGTTAAAAAGTCCTGCTGACAGGTAGCGATTCCGCGAGAGGCGGCCGTTTTTCAAGAAGCACGAATGTTAGAATGTTTTTTATAGCTCTCAGAATAATAATACTAATAACTAATACCGTTGATTGAAGTATTTATACTTCAATCAACGCTAATACGTAAATATTTATTAAAATAAAATCTTTTTTGTGAGTGTAATTCTTATAATTCTTCTGAGGTAACTAACTTCTTGAACATCTTCGCTGAGATCTAGGATTTCGATGTTTTTTTTTTCAAAATTATTTGTATTCATGTAATTATTAATGTTTTTGACAGATTCATCTATTCGGCTATTAATATTAATATAATAAAATAATAATAAATTAATTATGTGAATACAAATAATTTTGAAAAATAAATATCGAAATCCTAGATCTCATCAGAGATTTTCAAAAAGTTAGTTACCTCAGAAGAATTATAAGAATCACAAAAACCACTTCAGTCAAAAAATAACATTTTACAAAAATATATCAATGAACAAAAGGACAAGACATTGCAGTTGATGCTAGATATTAAAACTCGTTGGTAGTTATTAATAACCAAATATTGCTCAAACGATTCTTTCAAATAAATGATCCTGTAAATAAATCTTTAATACACTTTTATGCTTGATATTTCGATTTTGATTTGATTTCTTAAAAGAGGCGTAGCAATTTTTTGTAATGCACATGTTTTAAAACTTAGCTACTAGTGAATTTGATGAAATTTAATGTTTGTTCTTCTGTTTTAACTCTGTAGCGTCTCTATATCAAATACTAGAGAGATGGTTTATATATGAAAATTGAGAGTATTACTAGCCATAGAGATTCATAATAGACGCCTTTCTCTAGCTCTAACCGTTTTCGAGTTGTAGCGCTGAGAAAATGTGAATTTGATGAAATTTCATGTTTTTTCTCCTGTTTCAACTCGGTAGCGTCTTTACTTCAAATGCTAGAGAGATGGTTTATATATCAAAATGTAGTGAATTTCTGACTCTATAAAAAGCTCGCTTTATTCTAGCTCCTGCCCTTTTCGCGCTTTAGCGCTGATAAAATGAGAATTTGATGAAATTTCATGTTGTTCCCCTGAATCAACTCTGTAGCGTCTCTATTTCAAAAACTAGAGACATGGTTTATAAATCTTGAGTATTTCTAGCCCTACAGATTGATGATAAACGCTTTTCTCTAGCTACTACCGTTTTCGCGCTGTAGAGCTGAGAAAATGTGAATTTGATGAATTTAGCTAGTTGCATTTAATCTGAATACAGTTCTTTTAGTAGTCCATACACGTGCTGTAACGAACGATCCTTAGATATCAAATCAATGCGAAAATGAGAAAGAAAAACATGTCCGCCGTATTCGCCGTAATAATTAATAACTGTTACTTTAATAGCCGTGTCGTTACACGCTCGTATATTTAATGCCCGATATCAATATCTTCTGTTTACTCAAACGTATAAAACTCGGAGCAATTAACCGGTTATGCGAGCGATTTGATCAATTAGGTTTTATCTGCGCGCTTTGTCCGCCGCGGATAATGCGAAAAATGTTAATAGGCCCGGCGGCGGCGTCGGCGGTCCCTTTCATATATCCCCCTCGGTCGCCACCATGTAAACACTGCAAGTGGCAAATATTATCCGCAATTCGGCGTTTGAATCATCGCATTTTGCAAAAGGAGGTATTTAATATTAAAAAAAAAATGCGAGGTATTGTTAATAGCGGACATTTTCGATGTGTATCTGTTAATGGAGGCTAGACGAAAAAGGCAACTGGGGCCTTTTATGTCTCGCAGCAGCCGTTAAGCGCATTTACGTACTAATCGGTAAATAAGGAAGTTTAATTATTAGTTTTATAATGGTCCTGCTTGTTTGGAACAAAACATTTATATATGTGTGAAGGCGATAGAGAGAGATATAGCGGCATACTAATTGTGACTGTATGTGCGCTTAATAGCTGTTACTAAAATAGGGATAATCGTGCTTAATGGAATATTCGATTATATAAATATTTTTACAAATTACTTTGTAATTTAATTGAGTTTTCATTTGCGTAGGCGATTTGAAAGCCAACCGTTTACTGCTAAATAGTGGGAATCGCGTATATCCAATTTAAGATTTCAACATATAAATCTAAGAAACATAAAATTCACACGAAGAATCCGTTTTATATCCGTCTCGAAATTATATGTATTAGAGATGGGAAATCTGACTCATTACTGAGATTCGAATTATCTTTGCCGAGAGTTGCTCACTGATTCGACTCATTTACATTATTCTAATTTATGAAACTGGAAAAATATTTTTTTTAAGTCATGTTAAGCAGGAAAGAAATATTTCGTACTATTGTTACATGAGGTATTATTTTATTTGTGTACACTATCAATTATATATTTATTTAAACATACATAAAATAAATAAAAGATAACATATATATATATATATATATATATATATATATATATATATATATATAATACTTCTATTTTTATTGGGCTATCAGCCGTAAGGCTTTTCGGCCGGCCAAGGGAGAAGCTCAGAGAAGTTTAAGCTCCCGGTAGCTACCTAATTAAAAAAAAACATAAACTGTTATCGAATTGTCTCTTCAAAATCTGAATGTTTTATAAATCTGATCTACATGATTCTATTTTATTGTTAAGTTTAACATTTTAACCTATATCTCTGATAAAATTTAGTTTCTGAATTTGATTTCGATAGCTAAAACGAATCGGAACTATGTTCATATAATATTTTATTGTTAGAATCACATTAGCTTTCACCCGTCACAGTTTGCCATAGAGCTAGTTGATCAGCCTGTATATGAATATACAGAATAATGAGTTTGTAGAACACAGTCTAAAAACTACTTATATAATTTACAAACTAAATAATGTGTGTTTAGACCATTTTAGAGTGAATTGTGTAAAGCTATTTATATTTGTTTAGTCCGCACTTTTCCAACCTACACCTATTATTTTTTTGCAATTTGTTGAGCAAACATTGGAATCGGCCCATAATTGCATTACAATTTCCAACGTTAAACCGGTGCATGTGCCGGTAATTTTCCAATGTTGTCGAACACACAACGCAACAACAGCCCAGCCAACGTGCAAGATTATATAAAATCGGTGCTGGAATTAATGCAACCGAATGCGACCCCGATTTGCATAAACCGCAGCGTTTGACCCTGTTAAATCGTCGCGTTCGCGCACACCGGCTATGATTCATTCCCCGATTCCTCCTCGCGAGTTATTTATCGCGATCGCATGATCGTATTTCACCCGAGAAAATTCCAATAAACACACGTACACACACACAGGCGCGCGCGGAGATGGTGAAACGCAGCGAATAAAATCTCGTTCGCTCGCATGGAATATCGGAGATTAAGTGTTTTCGCCTCGGAATCCACGGGGTAAACAAGTTAATTGGATCCGTAAATAATAGGAGAGATACAGTTTATGGTTTTCTGATTTCATCGGTTATTAACAGCGGGCGATTTATTAATAAGAAAAAAAAATGCAACGCAACAAGTTTGCTGCAGTAAACAAATTCTGCGCTTCTAAAGTGTTGCGATAAGTGAACTCTATAAAATGTTTATGGCGGTTATAAATGTTACTTAGCTTAATGAAATGCTATAAAATCAAGCAATTAAATTCCATACAAATAATAAGACAATTTTGATTATACTATTTTGACCAAATACAATTATATTAGTATAAAGGTGGCCAAACTTTTAATCAATCTAGGCGATATATTTTTTAAATTATGAGCGGTGCTCTACCAATATCGTATATATTAAGTGATCATAGGAAAAGTAATTTAAAGCCAAAAATAAGTTAGATGCTGGAATCTTAGAG
The DNA here is from genome assembly GCA_963942505.1 of Lordithon lunulatus. Lineage (NCBI taxonomy): Eukaryota > Metazoa > Arthropoda > Insecta > Coleoptera > Staphylinidae > Lordithon > Lordithon lunulatus. Next base: position 58,479,384 of record OZ012668.1, on the reverse strand, counting down.
GTTAACTTCACACCAGTCAGAAAAACAGGCATACGCCTAGGAGAAGATACTCTTAGTAATTAAATAAATACTTAGTTATTTATATGAGTTATTTTATTTCCAACCCTGTTTTGCCCGTCGAGGTTTCTACATACCATCGAAGGTATCCATATAATAATTTATTTTGTTTTAGAAGTAAAATGATACCACAAAATCAATTTCGTTGTTATTTTTGTAAATTTACAATCCTATACTACAATCCTGTTTCGCTGACAGCGGGTTCAGAGAGGATAAAACATACCCCGAATTTTTCTATGAGTAATATTAGTGTTATTTTAGAATGTTATAAAAAGTACTAATCTTTAAAGAGGTTGGTGCTGTTATGTAGTGCCCCAGTCCACTACATAACAGCACCAACCTCTTCAAAGTTTACTACTTTTTATAACACTCTAAAATACCACTAATATTACTCATAGAAAAAAATCCCAACCTTTTCCAAAACAATTAATTATATACTGTTGACAATTTAATCCGAAATTGGCTGATTATTGCAATTAAACCCTGCTCGCTCGCACGTGTGTGGGTCGGTAATTTCGCTTGAAAAAAATCTGACTCACGCCGGTCGTGTAAAATCAACAATAATAACATACAATTATGCGTGCATCAGCATACAATACATTATTTTTCTGTTCTGCAGAGCCCCGCTTTGCATAAATACCGGGAATCGCATCGGGGCGGTTGTCGCGTTATTAAGTCCCCCCCACAATTGCATGTGCAGGACGACTAATGTCCATTGCAGCGAAATTAAGCGGATTACCGTTTGCTACAATGCGATCAATTTATATGATGAACTTATAATTGAATTGCGAATAGGTGTATTCATGTAATACCCGGACGTGGAATCAATTTATCATTTTTTTTATACAGAATATATGCTATTGCTATAAGCTACTAAGAGAACTCTATAACAAAATGGGTCCAAGATGCACAAATGTAACCAAGCCGAAGCTCCTAGCAATCCTTAAAGCATTAAACGAAATAAATAATAAAGCAATGTGTGATAATACAAATTTCAACTTTTACAAGCCATATCTTTGAAGATAAGGAAGATATGTCATTGGAGTCTTTATAATTGTGTTTCTAATATATTTTTAGACAAAAATAATATAAAATATCTTAAAATTGCATCATAATGAATAGGTATTGTTGCAGGAATGTGTGATAATACAAATTTCAACTTCTACAAGCCATATCTTTGAAGATAATGAAGATATCTCTTTGGAGTCTTTATAATTGTGTTTCTCATTTATTTTTAGACAAGAATAATATAAAAAATATTAAAATTGCATGATGATGAATAGGTATTTTTGCAGGAATGTGTGATAATACAAATTTCAATGTTTGCAAGCTATAACTTTGAAGATAATGAAGATATCTCATTGAAGTCTGTATAATTGAGTTTATCATACATTTTGTGATGTATACAGACAGTAAGGCAACCTTAAGTAGTTCAATAAAAACATATTTGTGGAACTTTCAACAATTTTTGAGATATACGTTATATACAAAATTATATACGAACATCGATAATTTTCAACAACAAAAAAATTGGCTTACTTTTTGTCAAACATTTGCTTCTATTGCCTCACACGACCGTTTCTCAGAAAAATTGTTAAAACATCACACTGACGTGAATTCTAAAAATGTTTAAAAAGAACACTATAAAATAGTTTGTTGATGTTTGAAATCTGGCAGTGTTTTCAGAAGGGAAAATACTTTACTAATTCTATATAAAACATTGTTATTGTTGCTATAAATACTGAAACTTAAGGGTTCAATAACTATTGATAGACTGGATAGGTTATGGAAAGTAGATGGTTATTGGGGTTATAGTTATTAAAATTGCCAAACTTGTTGAACATATAACAAAAACAATTGTTGATAAAATGTTTAAACTCTAACCAAACAATTTTGTATATTGTTGTATATAATTTTATAAAACCAGTAGCAACTAATAAATGTAAAATAAAAGTTACACATGGTGACTAATGACCAACAACAAATAAAGATTTATTTATCTCTCACAGCTATCCTACAGCAACTTGAATTGTTCTCCATTATACAAATTAACAAAAAAAAAACATCATAACGCTTCAGTTTGAATAAATGCATACATAATGGCATCCGGAGGTCTGAATACACACACAGCATGTGTGACGTAACTTTTATTTGGAAAGTGATATATGATAGCCGCGACACCGTGTAATTGATGTTTCGAAAGGAGGTCGGGTGCGCACACACAGACACACAAGCGCACGAAAAGGCGCCACGGAAGTGTGTTCCTCAAAATTAACGCGGACCGTTTGTCAAGGCTGGCGCGATCTCGAAAGGCGCAGAGCAGGAAGACGGGTCAGCGATGACCTGACCCGGTGGTTTTGTACGATTTCTCCTCACTCGGTTTAATTGCTGAAATTATAGTCCCCCCCAAAAAGAAGACCACGGCGCCGTGAATTATTATACCTCTTAGAGGTTCGGGAAGTATTATGTTACGAGAATATTGGTGTTATGGTGACAATTTAAACTAAAAACATTGTCATGTGTACAACCAACTTAAACTTAGAGCTACGTATGAAAATGCTACTTTTTTCGGTTCGCTTATGCCAAGGGTGGCCAAAGCGACAACCGGGTAACATTAAAATTTTGTATCTACAATTTATAAAACCAGTAGCAACTAATAAATGTTAAATAAAATGTATAGATGGTTACTAATAACAAACAACAAATAAAGACTTATTTATCTCTCATACTATCCTACAGCAGCTTGAATTGTTCTCAATTGTCCAGTTTTTTCGTGCAACCGTAAATAAAACGATGATTGTAAACATCATAGCCAATAGGATCGAGGCCAGTTCTTATAAACCTATAATCTCGAGATAGTTTTTAATTTGCTAGAGGATGCTTTGATTCGTAACTCTTTGCATTTACAGTCTTCTATGAAATTTAAATTTAATTTCACTCTAAGAAAAAAAATGCTTTGATTCGTAACTCTTTGCACCCACTGTTTTCTATGCAATTTAAATGTCATTTCACTGTAAGAAAAATAATACTTATACATAGAACCGTTAATAATAATAAACACATAAATAGAAAAATATATATACAAAATTAAGAGAAGTGTTACAGATACATATAATGATACTTATACTAAAAAAAAATCAGTGTTGCAGCACTTAAGTGACGAGAAGAAATCATTAAATTTTTCCACATCGCTCGGCATGATTAAAGCGGCCGGACATAATGACTGAAGAAAATTCCGTGCGTAATGTTTTTATCACGTATTTAATAAACGATTACTCTTGTAATACGCTCTCTGAACCGTCGCTTATACACAAAAAAAAAACATGCCGGTGGCGCTATATTTTTCCACCGTGATGGATGGAGATGCTATCTAATGGGCCCTAATTAATATCTTGAGAGAGTTTTAGAGCGATGCACGCATGCAATCAATGCGTGTCTTATAGTACAACTGTATTAATAGAAAGGTTTGTGAGAATATATATTCAGATTCAAGTAGTATGTAATCAAGATCCAATTCGTAACTACAGTTAAACATATTATACACAAAAGTTTCCATTATGTCAACCAAAAATGGCTAATATAATTTGTTTTACCTTAGTGTAGTGATAAATAATCAACTCTGTATTAAATTTATATAATGGTTGGCGAAATGTTGGCATGGAACATAATGTACAGGAACCAAACTACATCTTGGCCATACATTTGTACACCTAGTCCTTGGTTCCAGCCTTGCCCACTAGGACTCATACCCGTCATCCAAATCGTACATAAAACAATATACAATATATATATATATATATATATATATATATATATATATAAAAATACGTTTTCCAAAGACTTTTTCTAACATGCCAAGTTAGTTTGGTAGAATTATCCCAACTACAACTCGAATTATCATACTGTAAAGAGAGAAATTAGTTTTTAAAAAAATTATAAATTGTTTATATAATTCGTCAAAAATTCAATTTTTGTGCTATGTATTTTGTATACAAAAAATATATTTTCCAAAGGCTTTTTTCAACATACTAAGTTAATTTGGTAAAATTATACCGACTACAACTTGAGTTATCACACTGTAAAGAGAGAATTTTTTTTTTTAATTGTAAGTTGTTTATAAAATTCGTTAAAAATTCAATTTTTGTGCTATGTATTTTATATAAAAAAATATGTTTTCCAAATACTTTTTCTAACATACCAAGTTAGTTTGGCAGAATTAACTCGACTACAACTCGAGTTATCACACTGTAAAGAGCCAAATTAGTTTAAAAAAAATTATAAGTTGTTTATAAAATTCGTCAAAAATTCAATTTTTGTGCTATGTATTTTATATATAAAAATATATTTTCCAAAGACTTTTTTCAATATATTAAGTGAGTTTGGTAGAATTACCCCGACTACAACTTGAGTTATTACGCTGTAAAGAGCGAAATTCGTTTTTAAAAAAAATTATAAGTTGTTTTATAAAATTCGTCAAATATTCAATTTTTGTGCTATGCATTTTATATATAAAAATATGTTTTCTAAAGACTTTTGCTAACATACCAAGGTAGTTTGGTAGAATTATCCCAACTACAACTCGAGTTATCACATTGTAAAGAGAGAAATTAGTTATTTTTTTAAATTATAAGTTTGTAAAATTCTTCAAAAATTCAATTTTTGTGCTATGCATTTTATATAAAAAATATTGTTTCTAAAGACTTTTTCTAACATTCTAAGTTAGTTTGGTAGAATTATCCCAACTAAAACTCGAGTTATCACACTGTAAAGAGCGAAATTAGTTTTTACAAAAATTATAAGTTGTTTATAAAATTCGTCAAAAATTCAATTTTTGTGCTATGCATTTTATATATAAAACTATGTTTTCTAAAGACTTTTGCTAACATACCAAGGTAGTTTGGTAGAATTATCCCAACTACAACTCGAGTTATCACACTGTAAAGAGAGAAATTAGTTTTTTTTTAAATTATAAGTTTATAAAATTCTTCAAAAATTCAATTTTTGTGCTATGCATTTTAGATATAAAAATATGTTTTCCAAAGACTTTTTCTAACATACCAAGTTAGCTTGGTAGAATTATCTCAACTACAACTCGAGTTATTACACTGTAAAGACCGAAATTGTGTTTACAAAAATTATAAGTGGTTTATAAAATTCGTCAAAAATTCAATTTTTATGCTATGTATTTTACATATAAAAATATATTTTCCAAAGACTCTTTTCAACATATTAAGTTAATTTGGTAGAATTATCCCAACTACAACTTAAGTTATCACACTGCAAACAGCGAAATTATTGTTTAAAAAAATTATAAGTTGTTTATAAAATTCGTCAAAAATTCATTTTTTATGCTATGAATTTTATATATAAAAATATAGTTTCCAAAGACTTTTTTCAATATACTAAGTTAGTTTAGTAGCATTATCCCGACTACAACTCGAGTTATTACACTGTAAAGAACGAAATTATTTTTTTTTAATTATAAGATGTTTATAAAATTCGTCAAAAATTCAATTTTTTTGTTATGCATTTTATATATAAATATGTTTTCCAAAGACTTTTTCTAACTACCAAGTTAGTTTGGTAGAATTATCCCAACTACAACTTAAGTTATCACACTGTAAAGAGCGAAATTAGTTTTAAAAAAAATTATAAGTTGTTTATAAAATTCGTCAAAAATTCAATTTTTATGCTATGTATTTTATATATAAAAATATATTTTTCAAAGACTTTTTTCAACATATTAAGTTAGTTTGGTAGCATTACCCCGACTACAACTTGAGTTATTACACTGTAAAGAGCGAAATTCGTTTTTTTTTAAATTATAAGTTGTTTATAAAATTCGTCAAAAATTAAATTTTTGTGCTATGTATTTTATATATAAAAATATATTTTCTAAAGACTTTTTCTAACATACTAAGTTAGTTTGGTAGAATTATGTCAACTACAACTCGAGTTATCACACTGTAAAGAGCGAAATTAGTTTTTACAAAAATTATAAGTGGTTTATAAAATTCGTCAAAAATTCAATTTTTATGCTATGTATTTTATATATCAAAATATATTTTCCAAAGACTTTTTTCAACATACCAAGTTAGTTTGGTAGAATTATCCCTACTACAACTCGAGTTATCACACTGTAAAGAACGAAATTAATTTTTTTTTTATTATATGTTGTTTATAAAATTCGTCAAAAATTAAATTTTTGTGCTATGTATTTTATATACACAAAATATATTTTTCAAAGGCTTTTTTCAACATACTAAGTTAGTTTGGTAGAATTATACCGACTACAACTCGAGTTATTACACAGTAAAGAGCGAAATTCGTTTTAAAAAAAATATAAGTTTATAAAATTCGTCAAAAATTAAATTTTTGTGTTATGCATTTTATATATAAAAAAATGTTTTCTAATAACTTTTTCTAACATACTAAGTTAGTTTTGTAGAATTATCCCAATTACAACTCGAGTAATCATACTGTAAAGAGAGAAATTAGTTTTAAAAAAAAAAAAATTGTTTAAAAAATTCGTAAAAAATTGAATTTATTTGTTATGCATTTTATATATAAAATTATGTTTTCCAAAGACTTTTTCTAACATACCAAGTTAGTTTGGTTAAATTATCCCAACTGCAACTCAAGTTATCACACTGTAAACAGCGAAATTAATGTATAAAAAGATTATAAGTTGTTTATAAAATTCGTCAAAAATTCAATTTTTATGCTATGTATTTGATATAAAAAATATATTTTCCAAAGACTTTTTTCAACATACCAAGTTAGTTTGGTAGAATTACCCCGACTACAACTCGAGTTATCACACTGTAAAGAACGAAATTAATTTAAAAAAAATTATATGTTGTTTATAAAATTCGTCAAAAATTAAATTTTTGTGCTATGTATTTTATATACACAAAATATATTTTTCAAAGGCTTTTTTCAACATACTAAGTTAGTTTGGTAGAATTATACCGACTACAACTCGAGTTATTACACTGTAAAGAGCGAAATTCGTTTTGAAAAAAAAATATAAGTTGTTTATAAAATTCGTCAAAAATTCAATTTTTGTGATATGCATTTTATATATAAAAAAAAATTTCTAAAGACTTTTTCTAACATACCAAGTTAGTTTGGTAGAATTATCCCAACTACAACTCGAGTTATTACACTGCAAAGAGCGAAATTTGTTTTTTAATAAAATTATAAGTTGTTTATAAAATTCGTCAAAAATTCAATTTTTCTGCTATGCATTTTATATATAAAAACATGTTTTTTAATAACTTTTTCTAACATTTTTAGTTAGTTTGGTAGAATTATCCCAATTACAACTCGAGTAATCATACTGTAAAGAGAGAAATTAGTTTAAAAAAAATTATAAGTTGTTTATAAAATTCGTAAAAAATTCAATTATTGTGCTATGTATTTTATATATAAAAATATGTTTTCCAAAGACCTTTTCTAACATACCAAGTTAGTTTGGTAGAATTATCCCAACTAAAACTCGAGTTATCACATCTGCCCATTAAATGCTAAAGTCGAGATTAGAATGTCGAAAATCGAAAAAGAAAAACGAATTCGTATAGTGATAAATATATATTTTTATAATCCATGATTTGAAAAATATATTATATTTGTCAGTTTCGTTTTCGATTTTTACTTTCCGAATACATCACTGATGTAAAGGAAGGTATTATTTTACCTAAAACGTTTTCAAACTAAGATTGTGGAAATATGCGATAACTTGTCGGGAAAAAAATTACACCAGAAGGAAGGTATTGTTGCTGTGTACAATTTAGCAAAAAAAATTCAATTTTAGTTACGTTTTATGCCCAAAATAGTCGAAATAAACCCGATTTTTGCGATGTCTGTGTGTGGTATGTATGTCTGTCTGTCTGCCTGTCTGTCTGTCTGTCTGTGAACAAAATTCCGGGAAAATGACACAACAGATTGCGACCAAATTTGGCAAATATCTGCGGACACCAGGACGATCCAGTGAAAATTTGAGCACAATCGGTTCACTAACAGCGAAGGAATCACAATTAACACGACGCGCGTATATATATATATATATATATATATATATATATATATATATATATATATATATATTCTGTTTCAAATGTGCGTAATGTTCGGGCGACTAGAGATGTTAAACGAAAACAGCTATAGTCCATACATGTTTGTATATTTTGTTACTTTTCGATTTTTGTAGAATACAGCAGTATGTTCAGTTGTATTCTACAAAAATCGTGAACTAACGAAATATACAAACATGTATGGACGATAGCTGCTTTCGTTTAACATCTCTAGTCGCCCCGAACATTACGCACATTTGAAACAGACCAAATATAGAACTCGCTATTTCGTGAACGGGAACAGTTCACTGTTAATATCTCTTGGGCAGGCGACAATACTACCATCATATGTAATTTGTTTTTAAGTGTAAGAGTAAGAATAGCAACAATAAAATAAGAGTATTAACAACCTTAGACAAGATAATACATACGCCCAAAATAAAATGCTTTAAAAAAAAAATGTATTTACAACACAAATCAAATTCATAGTCGACTTCATTTCATCCAGATGATGGAAAGCTATAATTTTCGCACGCCCCGCTTGATTATCCCAATAAAACCATCGTCTAGCCGTCGCCGAGCAAAAATATATTTGAATACGTCACAAATTTGCATGAAATCATAGGATCGCGGGGATGCCCCGTTAAGCTAGGGCTCGCCGGTAATAACACGGTGTCAGACGGACAGGCGTCTCGCCCCCGCGGGGCCCATAGAGACGGTCTAATCACTCTAATTTAGAGGCAGACCGGGTACGGGGCCCCGTTCTCTCCGGTGCACGATGCGGCCCCGGTAATTTATGTTTATGTATTCGTAAAGTGAAGCGTGGGAACCGCGAGTGTCCAGTGGCCGGCTGTTGTTGTTATTATCCCTTAGAACAGAGCACCAACAAAAAAAAAACCTAAATAAATGTAAACCCCGCGGCGCGTGTTTAATTTCAACCACTAATGTCAACGGCACATACCTTACCGGGAGCTAGAGGGGTTGCACGGTTTAACATGTTAATTACAGCGCCGAGATGTAAAGGAGTTGATTACAAAAATTGTTTATGTGAAGTTCCAGGGGGTAAATGTCTAATTAAAAATCTGGTGTGGGCACTATAGGATAGTCAAATATTGCCAAATACATTACAATATTTGACAATATTTTTTAATATTTGACAATATATATGCCATATATTTTAAAAAATTGATGAATATTGTCAAATATAGTCAAATATAGTCAAATCTAGTCAAATATAGTCTAATATAGTTAAATATAGTCAAATATAGTCTAATATAGTTAAATATAGTCAAATATAGTCTAATATAGTCTAATATAGGCTAATATAGTCTAATATAGTCTAATATAGGCAAATATGGTCAAATATTGATTGTGCAATCAAGAATTGAGAGGGAGCCCCGGATAGGCCCTTGTAGATTGGTCCTTTTAGTTTTGTTTATTAAGTCTTTTAAATCAATTCGGTAATTTTATTTAAAAAAAGGAATTGTCCCTTCTTGCGCTACACCACCGATAAGTATTCGCATGATATATCAATAACATATATTCTGTATCTACCAGTAAAGTCCATTCGAGTTCATCGGTGAGTTGTCTCTTTGTAAAGAAGCCGACCTTCCTTCCATCCATTAAACATCCATCGTTTAGAGAAACACAACTAAAAAGCCCGTCGCGCGCACCGATAACATTATCTGAAACATATCCATTACACGCATTTACATAAAATTTTATTACCGCCATACATATTTATAAATAGTGGCGATCCGCGCGCGCGCTCCTGAAGTTAATAAAAAAAAAAGGTAAAATACAAACAGAAAACGGGTATTGACCAACAGCGGCTGATTGTACAATTTAAATAAATTTTAACGCGGGCAATTCGAAAACCCATCTAGATGCATACGTAATGAAATTGCTCGGGGGCACGCGCGAGCACCGAACCAATTGCGCCCTCGGGGTGCGTGGCAAATGAATAACGGGGCTTGTTAAATTCAAAATGAAATGAAATAAAACAACAACTCAAAAAAAAAAATGGGAAAAGCACGTCCGCATGTTTATGGACTGCCGGTCTTACGCGCGCGTTGTGTTGAGTGTATAGAAATAAATAAGAGGATTAAGACGCGCGCTTTTTTATGCGCTCCCTGGACCGGGCTAAGCCCCATTTAACGAGTCTCCGTCGAAATAATCCTCTCCGAGGTTTATGTGTCTAGATAATGGAAATATATGATTAAAACTTTTAACGCGTTTCTCTATACGGATCCCGTTTTTTTTTTCTTAGTTAGAAATTTTAATTTAGTTATCGAGTGCGGGTCATTGAGCTGAACTAACACATATTATGAACAGACAGTCGGTCAATATCCTTACTACTGTTCTTAACTAGCACAAGGTACGGATAGGTCTGACAGAATAATCCCTGTGTACGTTCTGCCAGGAAGAGGAAGACACTGCAGAGTATACGCCAAAAGCTATGGGCGCAGTTGAAAGCCAGCAAAATCGGCTATAGTACTGCGGTGCGGAAAGCTAGGAGAAACTACCGCACAATAACTTTCAAGACAAACAATCACGGCGAGAAACTAAATAGAGCTGGCCCCTAGTCCGTGGCAGACCTTAAATGGTCAAGGGGTGCGAAGAATATCCGCGATGAATAAGGATAGGACCCACCCGAAAGTGGAAACAAATGGAGAAATTCTATATAATACATGGAATGCACGAAGTATGTACATGTCCGAAAAAATTCATAATACAAACAAAGAGATGAGAAGACAAGGTATCAACGTTCTGGAAATTAGGGAGATGAGGTGGTCTGGTGCGGGAAAAACCTGTATCGACGACTCTACGGTATATTTCTCTGGCAACGACTTGGCAGACCATTCAAATAGTGTTGAAATAATACTAGACAAAAACGTAAACAAATCAGTCTTGTACTATGTACCGCACTCGGACAGAGCAATGCTACTACAACTAAAAGCAAACCCCAAAAACATTAATATCATACAAATCTATGCACCAACAGCTGACAAACCGGAGTCAGAAATATCCGATTTCTATGCGCAATTAAAAGAACTATAATCATATACGAAGAAAAACGAGATTACCATAATTAGGGGAGATTTTAATGCGAAAGTGGGCAAAGGAAGAGTCGCTGATGTTGTTGGTACCCATGGTCTGGGTAATAGAAATGACAGAGGCGACTTGCTGGTGCAATTCTGCCAAGAAGAGAACCTTGTGATTAGTAACACTCGGTTCCAATTACCTAATAGACGACTCTACACTTGGACATCTCCGCAACATCAGCCACACCACATAGTACGAAATCAAATAGATTTTCTACTAGTCGACAAGAGATATCGAAATGGTGTACATAGAGTCAGAACGTGTCCGGACATTGCGTCAGATCATAATACCGATATAGCTCAAGTAAGATTCCGCCTTAAAAAGATAAAGCGTAAAATCATTAGAAGACCAAACATGGAGGCACTCAAAGATTCAAACCTGCAAGAGAAATTAACGACGAAGCTCAACACTGAACTAAAAAAGACCCGTTCCTCAGAAGAGCAAACGGTTGGTTGAGACAGTTTGGGATCAACTTACGCAAATATTTAAAAATATTCAAGAAACATTGAAAGCACCAAAGGATAAAAAACGAAAGCAGTGAATGAGAAAAGAAATCATGAATTTAATGGATGAACGAAGAAAATACAAAAATGTGTATCAGCAGAAATATAATGAACTGAACTCAAACATAAGAAGAAACATTAGAAAACCAAAGAAAAATGGAAAGAATGATGCCAAGAACTTGAAGAACTACAAGACAAACACGATGTGTTCAACCTCCATGAAAGAAATAGCTGGAAATACCAGAAGCCATCTACCAGTCAGACTAGTAAATAAGGACAATCAACTTTTGACAAATAAATAAGAACTGAAACAAGAGTGGACAAAGTATATCAAAAATTTGTTCGATTGCGAAACTAATTTACCACATCCAAATCAAGGTGGAGACACTGGCCCGAACATCATGAAATCAGAAGTTATTAAAGCTATAAAATCCACCAAATCCGGTAAAGTTGCAGGACCGGACGACATGTACATAGAAATCCTAAAGTTTATACAAGAGAAAAATACCGACATTCTTGTAAACTTCTTCAACAAAATATATGTATCCGCAAACATACCGCAAGACTGTCTAAAATCAGTATTCATTGCCCTAACAAAGAAATCAAACGCAAATAAGTGTGATCAATTCAGACTGATAAGCTTGATGAGCCAAGTATTAAAAGGATTCCTAAACATCTTACATAATAGAATACGTAAATGTCCTCATTTACGTATTCTATTATGTATTATTTTTATTTATTATTTATAATTATTATTATCAACTTTTGACAAATAAAGAAGAACTAAATAATTAAATAATTAAATATTAATATTAATAATTAAATTTAGTTATGATAACCATTACTAAATTATTGCTCTTAATCCATCAAACCGTGCAATCAGACTTAATATAAATTACACAATATGAATACTGCAGCCCAGTCATGAAATAATTATAGCTGGTATATTTTAACGTTGTAGATTGTTTGTAGAATTTTTTTTCATATGAACTGTAATAAACGATTCAATTATAGCTGCAAAAAAAAAACTCGTCTCTTTTACAAACATTTGCTCTTGTGTCTACATTCACGGTTTCCGCGTTGAAAAGTCGTGAATTCATTAGGTTTGGGGGAGGGCGGTCGTGCGCGCGCCCGACGTTTGATTTATCGACGCCGGGCGAAATTTACTTAGATAATGATTGCGGGGCCATTGAAACGATCCTGCGGAAAAAATAATTTATCGTTTCGCGGCGGGCGGGACGATAAATCCGATTTTTACGGTGCACGCGCGCGCCATATCCGCGCAATTATTTGAACAAAAACACGAGCACGATATGCCGTTCCCTGTCGACCAGAAGAGATTGAGTCCCGTTATTTAAATAATACTAGAAACATGTTAACAAGTAGAAGGTTGGATTTTCGTATTTGTTGGGGAGTCGTGACAATTTGATGAGGCTTGAGATGTTGTAGTTTGGTTGTTTGTCACAAACTTTAACCAGTATTTTCTATTTGTAAAAATTAAGGGTATTATGAGTTAAAAATAAACTTCTATCTTTATAGGGCTATCAGCCGGTCAAGGGAGACGCTCAGAGGATTTTAATCACCCGATATTTACCTTAACTTTATAGAAAACCTCTGAAAAACTGTGAAAGGTGACTCGCGAAAATTCGCCCCCCGCTGGGAATCGAACTCAATGCTCAGTTCGAGACGGACGTCGCCTCTAACCACTCGGCCACTGAGCTGGGTTATTATGAGTTATTTTATAAAAAGTTTTGATTTTAATCCACGTACATTCAGGTAGTACAATTTAATATTGGATATTTTATTTAAGTTTTTAGTACACTGTATAGTTGTCTCTACTTCTTTCCCAGAGCAATAAGTTTCTTCTGAAAAAAACGTTTGATAAAAATCGAAAAATTAAATTATTGAATATTATGTTAATCAAGATTTGAAATTTCATTATCCCAGTTTTGTAATCCTTGGCAATGATGTATACGCAATAAATACTGATATTAACTAATTGAACTCGATATAGTAATCAAAATGAGCGATCATGTAATGATTATAAATAATCTCGACGGTCGAAGGCTGGTTTTATTACGGAAAACGCGTGTATGTAAATGAAAGGAGGAACATTTCTTTCGTTTTCAAACAACACGCCAAGGTTCCACTTTAAATCGCCTTTGCTCATGTTAATTGAATCGAAACATTAGCTTGTAGTGCAGAACGATTTACATCCTGGCCACCCGGCTGGGTTCAGTGGCAGGTCGGACCAATGATCCAGATACTATATTTTATCATTTTTCTAATATAAAATCATCTTTTAGCTTTAAAAAATATTTTTTTACAAAAAAAATCTCATCCAACATCTGTAATCTGTAATCCGTATCCTTTTAATGCATTAAATGTATTTTAGTTTTGTATGTTTTGATGTATATAGCAGTAATTTTAATATGTGACTTTTATTTTATCTATTTTTAATGTTTTCTCTTTGATTTTTGTATTGCTGTTCCTGTTCTTGTAAACACCAAAAAACACATACATGAATACATCTATCTATCTATCTATCCTGTAAGAAGGTGCCTTACAGGATAGATAGACACGGCCAATATTACTGTCAATATTTTAGAATAATGACAGTATTACTGTACGATATCATGTTTAAAATCTTCAATATTTTAGAATAATGACAGTATTACTGTAAGATATCCTGTTTAAAATCTTCATTATTTTAAAATATTGATAGTATTACATATCATGTAAAGTATAGTAATGATGAAATGAAGAGAATACTGATGTTTATCCGGATAATTGAACCATTATTTCTTGTTTCTTTGTTTTCCATTATTCTTCTTTATTTCTCATTTTAACGGTTTTAAGGAAAGGGAGAATGAAGTCAAGAAAATGCTTGACTTCATTCTCCCTTTCCTTAAAACCTTCGCTCATTTCACTTCATTAATTCGTCATTAGGGGTTCGTTGTGACTTAACAACCCATTAGCTTATTTGCCCAGATAATCGGGCGTCGCTTAAGTATAACACAACAATATTTTTTAGTTCTTTAAACTATGGAATGAGTCTTAAAAGTAACAAGAGACGACTATTCTTACTTTTTTATGAAAGGAAGAGAATACTGATATTTATCCGGATAATTGATTACTTGATAAATATTAAAGGAGGATTCAAGAAAATACTGACTACTAGCAATGACCGTGTAAGGTGCCTTTATAATCTATAATCAATAATGAGATCTTTAGTCTATTTAAGTCTAAAGCCCGTATAACATTAGAGATTCTTATATCGTTTTCGATGCAGACACAAACTACATAGTGTCATACACACATGTAGAAAATGATATAGCGTAGGAATAATAATAAATTCACTTAACAATAACAACACCGTAATATGTTAATGTTAATTTTCCATTTAGTAATAGTTATACAGTTTAATATATTAATTCTTATATATAAAACGATATAGGAAACTAGATAATGTCATACGGGCTTAATAACAGAATATAAAAGTAATATTATAATTAAATTCAAAATTAAACATCATTATTTTGTCCTTTTAATCTAATCGAATCGAATTTTTTATGTGTTTTCCTGTATAAAGGCCCCCCAAACACTCCTCCCGCGCTTGCATTTAATCTAATCGCGAAATGTCGACGAGTTATCGCGCTTATACGCAAACACATTTTATTTGCCAGGGCTCCTTAATGCGGCACGGTTGTTTTTTTCTTGTTTTCGTCCTCGCGTTTGTTATGTTAAACACGGAGCTTTTCCAGGTCGTAAAGCGAAGGCGCGCATTTTCGCCCGGCCGAGATAAAACTAACAAGATTTTTAGTGCGGCACAATTCACAACATTAAAACCGATTAAATCGCCGCTGTTGGGGTCTGCAGGGCCGGTAATAATTTTTTTTTAGCGAAAACAGGTCAAATTAGTTCACTTGCTCGATAAAGAAAATAAAGAAAGAAAACTCGTCATTTAAGTTAAAAATTAAACATTCAATATATTGCTTAGAATTTAACAACAATCATCAAACATATATTTGTGTATGGTTATGGGCCTTAGTTTTTTTTTTAAATAATTTTTAAACATAAACATGTTAGTGATATATTTGTACAATCATTTTTTATTTATAACAAATGTATGTACCCCTACACCAATATTTTTATTTATCCATTTTGTTTATAAGACATTACTCTAGTGGTTTCAAAAGAGTATAGCTAAAAAAGTTGACAGAAAGTATTTTTTATAAGTCTGTTATTGAATAATATTTGCAATAAAACAAATTGCAATTTTTCATAAATTACCGCCCATGATTTTTCTATAAACTTTTAATACATTGTTCAGAATTAAACAACAATCATCAAACATATATTTGTGTATGGTTATGGGCCTTGGTTTTTTTTTTAAATAATTTTTAAACATAAACATGTTAGTGATATATTTGTACAATCATTTTTTATTTATAACAAATGTATGTACCCCTACACCAATATTTTTATTTATCCATTTTGTTTATAAGACATTACTCTAGTGGTTTCAAAAGAGTATAGCTAAAAAAGTTGACAGAAAGTATTTTTTATAAGTCTGTTATTGAATAATATTTGCAATAAAACAAATTGCAATTTTTCATAAATTACCACCCATGATTTTTCTTTAAACTTTTAATACATTGTTTAGAATTTAACAACAATCATCAAACATATATTCGTATATGGTTGTGGGCCTTTTTTTATTTTTAAATAATTGTTAAGTATAAAGATGTTAGTGAAATATTTGTAAACTCATTTTTTATTTATAACAAATGTATGTAAGTTATATTATCTTAATCTGAGTAGTAAATGATTATAATCTTGGTTAGGTATTTCTTTTGTACATTTATTTAATTTTTATTTCAATAACTTTTATTATACATGTATCTATATTTTCCGGTTTTTACGTATTTTTATTATGTAAATGTGTATTTTTTTTAATTCTCATATTGTATTGACTTCTGTAAACTTCTTAAAGTGCACTAAGAAACGATTATTATTATTATTTTATCTTTTATTTCTATTTTAAACTCTTCTTCATAATTAATTATAAAGTATCCATATATAGATGGTGTAGCGCAAGCAATAAGCAAATTGTAAATTTTCATAAATTACCGCCCATGAAACTTTCAATATATTTCTTAGAATTTAACAACAATCATCAAACATATATTCGTGTATGTTTATGGGCCTCAGTTTTTTCTCTAAATAATTATTAAACATAAACATATTAGTGAAATATTTGTATAATCATTTTTTTAAATTTATAACAAATGTATGTGCCCATACACCAATGTTTTTATTTAACCATTTTGTTTATAAACCATTACTTTTGTGGTTTCAAAAAAGTGGAGTTAAAAAAGTTGACAAATAATTTTTTTTAGAAGCCTGTTATTGAATAATATTTGCAATAAAAACAAGTTGAATGTTAACAACACGCATTATTGTCCAAGTGCGCAAAATCATGTAATTTTTATCTAATCAGCTGATCAAACAATTACAAAGACCTGGGGGATTATTTTTGAGCAATCGCTATGAACATAGCGATAGACAGACCATCACTATTATTACGAATGGTATTGAATTTTGGCCCTTCACGTCGTGAAGACTGATCGCTATCTTTGGTAGAACTACAATTTGACAGTTGTTATATTTTGCCATTAATTTTTGAGCTAATGGTATTAGTCCATCGCTATGAAATTAAACGTTTTATAGCGCATGATGGTAACGATCGCTCAAAAATCGCACCCCTGCTGTTTACCCAGTAGTTCAACGAAAATGGTTGACATTTGAATCGCGAATAAAAAAAATTATATACAAACAGTAGTTTTTGCCGAAAACTAGTTAAATAGACTAGTAGAGTTTCATTCTAGTGATGGGATATTATCAGAACATTTCAAGAACGTACGGACAAGCCCACCCACCCCACCTTCGCTCGCATAGTTTTTTCAATAGATACAGACGTTTTATATTGTTTAAACTATTCAAAGAAGAGTGTTATCCTATGGAAAGACTATGCAAGCAAAGGTGGGGTGGGCGGGAGGCCCCTACCAACCAAACTATGCCTGTCCATTATATCAAACGACTTGAACTATGCACTACATTATTATTCACATATGTCTTTTTAATTAGTCCTAAAATTAATAAATAACATTAATTTAATCATAGAAAATAACGAATAACAGTATAGTACATAGTTCAAGTCGTTTGAAATAGTGGACGGGCATAGTTTGGTTGGTAGGGGACTCCCCCCCCCCCCCCACCTTCGCTCGCATAGTTTTTTCAATAGATACAGACGTTTTATATTGTTTAAACTATTCCAAGAAGAGTGTTATCCTATGGAAAAACTTTGCGAGCAAAGGTGGGGTGGGTGGGTGTCCCCCACCAACCAAACTATGCCCGTCCACTATATGAAACGACTTGAACTATGCACTACATTATTATTCACATATATATTTTTAATTAGTCTTAAATTAATAAATGACATTAATTTAATCATAGAAAATAATGGATAACAGTATAGTACATAGTTCAAGTCGTTTGAAATAGTGGACGGGCATAGTTTGGTTGGTAGGGGCCACCCACCCATCCCACCTTCGCTCGCATAGTTTTTTCATTGGATACAGACTTTATATAATGTTCAAACTATTCCAAGAAGAGTGTTATCCTATGGAAAAACTATGCATGCAAAGGTGGGGTGGGCGGGCGGCCCCTACCAACCAAACTATGCCCGTCCACTATATCAAACGACTTGAACTATGCATTACATTATTATTCACATATGTCTTTTTAATTAGTCTTAAATTAATAAATGACATTAATTTAATCATAGAAAATAACGAATAACAGTATAGTACATAGTTCAAGTCGTTTGAAATAGTGGACGGGCATAGTTTGGTTGGTAGGGGCCACCCACCCACCCCACCTTCGCTCGCATAGTTTTTTCATTGGATACAGACTTTATATAATGTTCAAACTATTCCAAGAAGAGTGTTATCCTATGGAAAAACTATGCATGCAAAGGTGGGGTGGGCGGGCGGCCCCTACCAACCAAACTATGCCCGTCCACTATATCAAACGACTTGAACTATGCATTACATTATTATTCACATATGTCTTTTTAATTAGTCTTAAATTAATAAATGACATTAATTTAATCATAGAAAATAATGGATAACAGAGTACATAGTTCAAGTCGTTTGAAATAGTGGACGGGCATAGTTTGGTTGGTAGGGGACACCCACCCACCCCACCTTCGCTCGTATAGTTTTTTTCAATAGATACAGACGTTTTATATTGCTTAAACTATTCCAAAAAGAGTGTTATCGTATGGAAAAACTTTGCGAGCAAAGGTGGAGTGGGTGGGTGTCCCCCACCAACCAAACTATGCCCGTCCACTATATGAAACGACTTGAACTATGCACTACATTATTATTCACATATGTCTTTTTATTTAGTCTTAAATTAATAAATGACATTAATTTAATCATAGAAAATAACGGATAACAGTATAGTATATAGTTCAAGTCGTTTGAAATAGTGGCCGGGCATAGTTTGGTTGGTAGGAGCCACCTACCCACCCCACCTTCGCTCGCATAGTTTTTTCAATAGATACAGACGTTTTATATTGTTTAAACTATTCCAAGAAGAGTGTTATCCTATGGAAAAACTATGCATGCAAAGGTGAGGTGGGCGGGTGTCCCCTACGAACCAAACTATGCCCGTCCACTATTTCAAACGACTTGAACTATGCACTATACTATTATCCGTTATTTTTTATGATTAAATTAATGTCATTTATTATTTTAAGACTAATTAAAAAGACATATGTGAATACTAATGTAGTGCATAGTTCAAGTCGTTTCATATAGTGGACGGGCATAGTTTGGCTGGTGGGGGCCGCCCGCCCACCCCACCTTTGCATGCATAGTTTTTCCATAGGGTAACACTCTTCTTGGAATAGTTTAAAAATATAAAACGTCTGTATCTATTGAAAAAACTATGCGAGCGAAGGTGGGGTGGGTGGGAGTCTATTCACTATACTGTTATCCATTATTTTCTATGATTAAAAAAATATATGTGAATAATAATGTAGTGCATAGTATCTAAAGTTCTTAAACAATGGGGAACAGTCAACACTAAAGTTGCAAATAAGACAAACCGCAGGATTTTCCTGCTAAACACTTCCGCTAATCCTGAAACTCTACTCGTTTACAAAAATATTATAGTGATATAAGTGAAAAATGGGGCATCCTCGCGAGTTCCTGCAGAGAGAATCACTTCTTTTTTTTCCTTTTGTATATATTATATTGACATATATTATATTGACATATGTATATTATATTGACATATATTATATTGACATATATTATATTGATATATTTCATTTAGATTGTAAACTGTACTTAGGTAACATAATGAGCAGAAAATCAAAGTTAAAACTGTCACGGTATCGATTCCACCCGAGCGATCGTTATCCATATCCGGCGCGTTCCTATCAACGTGATCCGACGCCGCGAGGGAACTGATAATGCATTATTAATCACCGGCGCAAACACACCTTGAACTATCCGCGTTTAGACCTGCTCGGAATTAAAATGCCCACCTCTTCCTCCTCTTGGTCGTTGCTCAAACTCGTGTGCATGTGCTCGCGCCCCGCCAGTTGCGTAACGAGCCATTAGCATGCGAGCACAAAAAAAGCAGTGTCCGTTTATCGCACTTTGGCCGCGTTAAATAGACCATGGCGTTATGAAAATGTTACCCACGGAGAGACAGAGAGACTTCTTCCGTGCGGTAGCAATTTCAGAATGGTCAAACAGCGTCTGATATTTGAAATGTTACATTTATTTGTATTTGTTAAGGCTAGTAAACCGAAATTCCTTAATTTTACTAACTCCTATCATACATTGTCCATATTTTTATGTGAGGCTGCATGATCGCGGACCTTAAGTGGTATTTTTTATTCTTATTCCAGCAATTGTTTCGTTACATACAAATTCATCAAGTAATCGAGACAATATCTTAGTCAATATATATTTCTTAAATAACTTTCGATTCAAGAAATTGTCTTGTCTAAATTCATTATGAAAACATTTTTTAAATACCACATGTGAAAGTTATAGACAAAAATGAGTTCATATGTCATCTATAACAGACCGGCAAAAGTAACAACAGAAGTTGTTTTTTTTGAAAATCCTTAACTTTCGCGATTAATTAATTTCGCCTCGAAACTTCTATAGACTATTACGAAATTATCTCGATCGCAGCAGTGTTATTTCAACTAACGCGTTCTATATTAATGAGGGTCGATCGTTCGAGCGACTATTACAGATTAATTCCCCACGAATCCGCTCCCAATTAAGAAGGGACGCGCGCGCGTTCGCTCACTTAATTTATTCAGAGCGCGTTACAAAATTTGTTTCGCACGTCGTTTTTCGCGCCGTCAATTTACCAAACCAGGATTAAATTATAGCCACGCCGGTGTCACTGACCAGGACCTTCTGGACTGGCCGAGGGGTCGTGACCGATTGTGTGCGTGTGCTTCTTCCAATCCATGACCATTTAGATTATGGCTCGCGCTCTCCGTCGTTGCGCAATGGACACTTAAAATTAATCTCGCGAACGCACTTTATGCGCGTCCACGGCTTTGTAAAAGTTTTATATTGTAATGGCGGGGCTTTAATGACGTTTCGAAACGGCCGTGCTAACTATTTTTTATGAGATCGTGAAAAATTGGTCGCGGCTATAAATTCGAACGGGCCCGCTATAACAATGAGAAATTGCTATGAGATGAGTTCAAAAAAAAAACAATCAAAAGTTATTCAAAAACAATATCAGGTATATAAAAATTTATAAATATACCTTAGAAAAAATTCCATCTTAGTAATGTTTGGGGAAACACTACACAGAAAAACTTGTAAAAATATGCTATATGCAAAAGCAATCATAAGTTTTTCAAAAATAATATTAGGTATATAAAAAATAATAAATATACTTGAGAAAAAGAACCACATCAGTAATGTTTGAGGAAACACTACAAATAAAAACTTGTAAAAATATATATTAACCCTTTCAGTTCAGGATTTTTAAATAAAGTTTATTTTTTTGTTAATTTAATAAAAAATAATATTTTCAAATTTAAAAATCCAGGACTGAAAGGGAAGGTTAAGGTAAATATCGGGTGATTAAACTCCTATGAGCTTCACCCTTGGCCGGCGGAAAAGCCACACGGCTGCTTGCCTTGTGAAGATAGAAGTTTTTTTAATTTAAACAAAGACCTTTATTTGGCATAACCCTTCAAAAATACAAAAATCTCCCAATACACATTGTTCATAACAGAACAGAACAAACAAAAATTACATTAAAATTAAAATTAAAAGTAACAAACTGCAAGAGTACTAATTAACCCAAATAGACCTACTGTTCCGTATAAGGAACACTTGGGAAAAAGTAATCTGTAGAAGATACTTAAATCTATATACTGACTGTTTTACTCTACCGTTCCTTTAAAAGAACATCATGAAAATCCTTTTTATGAAAAAACTAGCGTAAGTATAACACTTTTTTATGATTAATATAACTTCAATCATGTAAAATACATTTACTTCAAAATTTGAATAAAAAAAGTTTCCGTTTTATTTGTGTTAACAGAAAATACATAATCACCCTACAACCTATCTGCCCTCGCCATTTTTCTCTCCCACGTCAGCCTTCTGTAGATTTTCACGTCTTTCCCATCCTTTCCTAACCATCCTAACCATTCGTTCGGCTTTCTACAATCTTCAACCTACTCTGCAAAATGCTCTCGATATAAAATTACCCATGAATTACTAAAACTACTATAAACAAATACACAAACGTTAGAATATAACGTTAATAAAAACGTTAATTAAAATAAAACTTCTATCTGCACAGGGTAACCCTCTTAAAACCTCTAAATTTTCCTAAATAACCTATTTAAATAAATTCCGAATTAAAATTCAATCCGCATAAAGCACTTATCATAATAACAGTCTCTATTTGCTACTTTAAAAGGTATTTAACCTCCACTCTTCCCATCCCGAAACTCTTGTCGCCGCCGTCCGACCGTGAAATCTATTAAACTTGTCCATCAACGCACAAATTACGAACCGTTGTTAAGATGCAATCTCCGTAATTGCGTGTTAATCGAGCGGTACTTAAAATTTCGGCGTTATTACAGAAACGAGTGAAAAAAAAAAAATGTTACAAGTGAAGAGCGTTAAGGGAAACGTCCATCAGGCAGCTAGGAACCGTGTCATATAATTGCACTGCATTAAATGGAAGAGAACGAAGGGAAAAAAGTCGGTAGAACGGATGGAAAAGAGTTTGTAAACGATCGGAATAAATTACGCTGAGAAACGGAATAATCACAAGAAATTTACATGAAACATAAAAGATGATGAAAAAAGTGGCAAACGGTTAAGTAAGTTTTAAATCGGGGGAGTGAATAAAGTTGATTCAGTTTGCATTGGAAATGTGTTTAGTAGTTTTTTTTTCTAGCTAAAATGTCATAATAAAAGTTAATTAGAAAGAATTAAAAACTTCAAGCACTATACTAATAATTGATATTTTCAGTTAAGATGTTACGATAAAAGTTAATTAGAAAATAATTAAAAACCACAAAAATAATTGATATTTTTAAAAAACATTTATTTAAATAGGTTATTTAGGAAAATTTAAAGTTTTTACTCTGTACAAATAGAAGTTTTATTTTAATTAACGTTTTTATTAACGTTATTCTTATCTAACGATTATGTATATATATAAATATCTTACAAATATCAATCATTGGTATTGTGTTTGAAGTATTAAATTTAATTTAATAAAACTACTTGTTTTATTTACGTTAAATAAAACAAGTAGTGTTAATAAATTAAATTTAATACTTGAAGCAGAATACCAATGATTTATTTGTATAGTGTCTTAAAAATATCAATTATTTTTAGGGTCTTTAATTATTTTCTAATTAACTTTTATCATGACATTCTAACTGAAAATATCAATTATCAAGATTATCAATTATCAACCTTGTAATTTTCAGGAACTCGAAAATGGTTAGAGCTCAGCCGAAATTAGTGTAACTAGAGTTTGATAAAAAACAAAGTAAAAATCATACAACTAACCCCCTAGGAGGAAAGTTAAACGCCGGCGTTTAACTTTCCTCCTAGGGGGGTTAGTTGTATAATTTTTGTATATAACCACTCGAGATGTTGTGTAAATTCATCCTCCTAGTGAGGATGAATTTAGACAACATCTCGAGTGGTTATATACAAAAATACTACACTGATGAGATCTAATAAGATCGAAATCTAGAAATGCAGATTTCTACGAGGTGGATTCACACTTATATATGTTTTATAAAGTAAAAATCGTTTTATTTATCCTTTAAATGCAAATACTTTTGGCACTGAGATATTATCAATAAATAAATAATATTAAAAAAGATGTAAATTATAACCATTTAATAACCATTTAAAAAACCTCTTGGGATATCCACCGTAGGTAATAACGTGCGTGTCAGTATACAAAAAGTACTTGACGTGTGTTTCGTGAAGTCCACGTGACGTGGTCGGAGGAGATAAACGAGGCAATGCGCTATTACACATACAAATTATAATTTAATAATGCGTTAATAATATATTACAGCCGCGGCTAATTATTATGAATAATCCCCGTTCGGACAATTAGCCATAATCACCGGCTTATTATGAATTCATTAGCCTTTAATATTCTTTCAGGCCGCGCGCGCGATTATGCGAATTTTATTTCTGCGCGATTTTTTTTATTGCTCATTTAATATATAATGTGTAAATAATTTGCACGTATAAAATTTTAATGATGATTTATGAACGTTTACGGGGAAGTGCCTGTTTGTTTGTAGTCTTTTTATTATTATTATCATAATGAGAGGAGAGGAATTGTTTGAAATTGGCTCGTTTGTTTTAATCGTGTACTATGATAATAGAAAATTTAGTTTATGAGTTCTATTGTATTATTAATTCATATATTCATATTTTCATAATGTATGAATTAATGTGTGTATGATGAAAAAAAATATCTGTAGTTAAAATTGAAAAATGAACAAATAAAAACTGAAGTAATAAAGAAAAAGAGGGAAAGTCGAGGCATTACCCTAAAAGATTGTGGCCTAAAGGGAGGAATTAAATATATACACATTGAAGAAGATCTGACAGAATACAACACAAAACTATTCTATGAAACGAGAAAACTAAAAACAGAAGTAAAAGTGAAATATGTATGGATTACCAATGGTAAAATCCTTATAAGAAAATCTGAGACTTCCGCATGCCCGTATGCGACGTTTTAAAATATCCCATATCGGATTTAGGTCTCGGCTATTCGGGCCACTTTAATATTTGAATTTGAACGTCTTCAGGTAATCTATCACTATGTGAGGACTCGCATTATCGGGCATTAAAACAAATCTGTCGTACCTGATATTGCCGATATATGGCAAGCATTGTCTGCCAATAAGATTACAATATACTGTTCTAATTACTTCTACAAATTCGGTGCGTCCCTGCTAACTAATTCCACCCCAGCTTTTTATGTTGTTTGTTGTTATTATTTTATCTGTTTATCTGTATCTATTTGTTTATTTTTCCGTTTATCTGTTTATGTTTTCTGTTAACGTATTAACAACACCCATGTATTGTGTACCCCTTGTATGTTGCAGAAGACACATGTAATACCCTATGGTGAAACATTAATAAATTATCTAATTCCACCCCAAAACATGATTCCGCAACCTCCAAAACGAATGTTCTTAACTAGGTTACCAGAAGTATACTCCTTTGTAGACGTAGTTTGGTCCATTTGGCTTTCATAATTGAATTCTGATCTCATCCGTCAATAAAACATTCTTTCATTGCTCGATAGTCCAATCAACATGAAATCGAGATTTCATGTTGATTGGACTATCGAGCAATGAATTCTAATCGTCGATTTTATGTTTTTATATGAGTCGAAGACTTGATTTTTGAGCGATCGCAATGATTTTAACGATATAGATATATACGTTTACTATTATTGTGTATTGTGTCGACTTTTAGCACTTCACTTAGTGAGAGAAGATTGCTATCTCTGTCAGAAACTAAAAGCTAGTTGTAGTAATATTCTGACATTTATTTTTGAGCTAATGCCATGGTCACATGTATGGTTTATAGCGCATGACAATAGCGATCGCTCAAAAATCGCACCCCAAGGGTACGATTTTTGACCAATCGCTATTACCATGCGCTATAATGCGTACATATTTCATAGCGCTGAAGTAATAGAACGAACACAAAAATTAATGTCAAAACATAACTACTGTCAAGCTTTCAGTTCTACCAAAGAATGGCAGAACCTTTCGCGTAATCGGTACCATTTGCAATTATAGCGCTCGTCTCTCGATCGCTATATTCATAGCGATTGCTCAAAAATACACCCCCAGGACGTCTTGGGCACAAATTAGCTTCTTTGAGTCTACTACAGTAACTAATTAATAGTAACTTACCTTACGTTCATTAGCTCATTTCTGGGATTCGTAGCTGGCAAAGTGCGATTTCGTGAACATTATGGTCGCAAAAAACGGTCATCAATGGCCGCTGTACACCTTTTACGTTCTTGGCAGGGTCTTCTTTGGAAACGTCGGACTTCCAATAACTTTTTACGATTCTTCTCTAACTATAGATTGATGTAAACCAGGGGAGGCCAAAACGTCGACCGCGGGCGACCAGTCGCTCGCCTAACTATTCCTAGTCGTCCGCATGTCTGATATGTAGACATATTACATATTGTTTTTATTTTGTCTTATTAAAATAATTAGATATTGAATATGTATTAGAATAATCTATGTTTATTTTAAATTTAAACTTACGTTTGGCTTTAAATTACAATTTTTCTTCAGTGTTTTCATCACTTTTCTTTGGAAGCCACTTTATACATTTTCGTTTATAATAGGGGTACCCACTAATGAACATATCGCTATTATTGTGGCTAGAGTTGTTTATAGGAATATCAAATGATATTGCCATCTTTGTCGGACATTAAGAAAACGCTAGGTCTGTCTCAAATATTTTATAATGGCCGACGACGAAGCGAAAACAAAAAGTCGGTAAAGAAGCGTGCGTTTGCGGAAAAGGGCCAATTTTTGTTTCAAACGCATTTATTATACAAAATGGCTTGCGATGCATACATTTACAGTCATAAATGTGTTATAAATGTATATTTGTAATGAATTGTTGCGATATAATACTGCGATATGTGTAGAGTGGATTAGAAATAATGGAATATGAATATATATAGTGGGGTTTCTACTTACATGTAAGTTTTTTTTATATTATTTTATAACACTATAACCTTCAATAGCATTGTCGCGGCGCATATGATTTCAAATGTTCGCACTTTTTCTGTTCCCTCCCTCAGCAAACTGACAACGCGCCATCGGCGCACGCACAACCCTCTAAGTGCTAACAAAAAGACATGAAACGGACTAACATTGCCTTTATACAACCAACTTAATGCCCGTATTCATCAACATCCCATAACTTTATAGGTCCCATAACTTACTGAATGGATACATTGAAAACGTCATTGTGGCAGAAATTGCAAAAACAAATGTCAAACACCTTGAAGCGCGCTTGTGATTAGAGCTTTAATGACATCTTTTGTTTAATTTTTCAGTGTTTCCAATAGAGAGAATCTAAAGTAACTACATTTCCTAGATAATGTATTTATTATTGCTATAACAACGAATACTTATGGGTTCAATAGCTATTGATAGATTTATGGAACGTTGATGAACACAGGGGTAAAGCTCTGGTTTCCTAGGAGAACGGTCGCTTTAAAGCGGCCGCTTTTGACGTCATTCACAAATCACAAAGGTCGTTTTAAGTATATGTAATAGAAAAACTCAATTTTTCATCGTAATTCATTGCGGTTTTGCAGTACGTTGACGTATTACACTTTATAGGAAACTATATTCGTTTATATACACGTAGAATTATTTAAAAAAGTAAAAATGACGTCAAAAGGGGCCGTTTTAAAGCGGCCGCTTTCCTAGGAAACCAGGGCTTAAGACTAGTAAACTGAAATTCCATAATTTTACGAGCTCACATCATGAAATGTCCGTAGTTTTCAAAACGACTTCGACAGTGAAACGAGTAGCGTCAAGAATCACACTCCAGACATTTTCGACATAAATTTAATTTTATAAACAACTAGATAGATGTAAAGTGTTACGTCTACCTCTCTGTCGTGGCTACGAATTATTATCGATGCAATTGTGTTCCAACCGCACCATGTGTTCGCGCATCCGTAGCTACCGTGACCGAACTCATTTAAGAAATTAGTGTGTGTTTTCTACAAACATGCACAAACATTATGTCTTAATTTGCTGCCTTATTTTACAACATATTGTAGATACAACCAGTATGATTAGCGCAACAAGGCGGGCGAACACTTGTCTGCCTGCCCGATCTTGTTACCTTTGCATTATTATTTCACTGTTAAAGAGGCGTTCCATAAATCTATCAATAGCTATTGAACCCATAAGTATTTGTTGTTATAGCAACAATAAATACATTATTTAGGGAATGTAGTTAGTTTAGATTATCTCTATTGGAAACACTGAATAATTAAACAAAAGATGTCATTAAAGCTCTAATCACAAGAGCCCTTCAAGGTGTTTGGCATTTGTTTTTGCAATTTCTGTCACAATGACGTTTTCAATGTATCCATTTAGTAGGCTCCAATTGCAAGCGCTATTCAAGGTGTTTGACATTTGTTCTGGTATTTGTTCTGGTATTTGTTTTGGTATTTGTTTTGGTATTTGTTTTGGTATTTGTTTTGGTATTTGTTTTGGTATTTGTTTTGGTATTTGTTTTGGTATTTGTTTTGGTATTTGTTTTGGTATTTGTTTTGGTATTTGTTTTGGTATTTGTTTTGGTATTTGTTTTGGTATTTGTTTTGGTATTTGTTTTGGTATTTGTTTTGGTATTTGTTTTGGTATTTGCTTTGGTATTTGTTTTGGCATATTGTTTCACAATGACGTTGTCAATTTATCCATTCAATAGCTTATGGAACCTATAAAGTTTATAAGGCACCTTACACGATCAATATTACTGTCAATATTTTAGAATAATGACAGTATTACTGCACGATAATATGATTAAAATATTCATTATTCTAAAATATTACCAGTATTACTGATCGTGTAAGGTATAGTAATGAATCAAGAGAATACGGATGTTTATCCGGATAATTGATTACTTGACAAATATAAAAGGAGGATTAAAGCAAATACTGACAGTACTAGGATTGACAGTATTATTGACCTTTATGGGATGTTGGTGAATACGGGCATCAGTATTATTTAGTTAGAGAAACTGTACGTGGAAGGCCATGGAAAATAAAATTCGTTATTTTTCATGGCCTTTTATGATTTCTCCAAATTAATATTGAAATGCATATTAATTGAAGAAATCATAAAGGGCCATGAAAAATAACCATAAATATTTTGTTTTCCATGGCCTCCACGCACAGTTTCTCTAAATAAATAATACTGTATGAGATAAAATCTGAATTCCCAAAGGTGTGTTGATTATTTACACTAATAGCACCATTGTTTCCCCCCCGTAGTAATGATTCAGCTCGTATCATTTGTTATTTTCTTTTTAATTTCGTTTAAGACTGATTTTATCCGCTCTCGCTCGCTGCGCACTTTAACGAGCACCGTTTAAGGTCAGCGCTTCAGCCGCGGCACATAAATCAATTTCATGTGTGTAGGCTTAATTGATTGTTGTTAACAACATTAATTAAAACATTGCATGATCCCTAATTACTCTAAATGTATTTATAATGTAATGTAAATAATAAATGCAAATCGGTTGTGTTTTATGGAATATTCTTACTATATTCTTATATAATATAAGTTTATTATTAGTTATTATAAATATTTATGGTGCGAATAATAAAAGTATCTTTCTTAATTATTTTCTATTTTATCCTTGGGATGTTGAGGCTTTTGCTTATACTTTGTTAACTTCTTCTTAACGGTAAGCAATTCATTACTGGGGATTAACCACATTTTTTGCAAATGTCAGACGCATTTGCAAAAATTGTCCTGGGCGTTATTGAATAATTGGGACAGTGTCTTCGAATATCATCTCTCATTTATCACGCATGTTTCACTTCCACCAATAAACTTGTTAGGGTGAAAATTGTTGGAAAAAGTCGTGTGAATAGTATTGAAACTATTTTCTAATTTATTGACATATTGCCGATGTATTTCAACATTTTTCACGATAATTCTACAAATTGTGGCTTAAGCAACAACATCACATATCTAAAATTTTATTTGAGGTTGACAGGAAAGAGAAAAACTGATGATAAAATATTTATTGGAATACTTAAATTACTCCTGATTCAAATAAATAAAATATAAGCAATAAAATAAGTATTTGATAACTTATTATCACAGTAAAAAAAGCATTTTATAATCAGTTTGCAACTCTCCTGTCAATCTCAAAGAAAATTTTAGATGTGTCGTGTTGCTGCTTAAGCAACGAAATACGTGTATTTGTAAAATCCACAACAGCATGAAATTTCATCATATTCGCATTTTCTCAGCTCTATAGCGCGAAAATGGTAAAAGCTAGAGTGAAACATCTATCGTCAATCTGTAGATCTAGGAATACTCTACATTTTCACATTTAAATCATCTCTCTGGCATCTGAAATAGAGGAGGTATAGAATTGAAACGGAAAAACATGAAAATTCATCATATTCACATTTTCTCAGAGCTACAGCGCGAAAATGGTAAGAGCTAGAATATAGCGTCTATCTTCAATCTGTAGGACTAGGAATACTTTACATTTTCACATTTAAACCATCTATCTAGCATTTGAAATAGAGACGCTATAGAGTAGAAACAGGGAAAAACATGAATTTCATCATATTCACATTTTATCAGCTTTATAGCGCGAAAATGGTAAGAGCTAGAATAAAGCGTCTATCATCAATCTGTAGGACTAGGAATACTCTACATTTTCACATATAAACCATCTTTCTAGCATTTGAAATAGAGACGCTATAGAGTTGAAACAGGGGAAGCAAATGAAATTTCATCATATTAGATCTCATCAGTGTAGCTCAGCTAGTGAGGATGAATTCAGACAATATCTCGAGTGGTTATATACAAATATAATACAACTAACCCCCTAGGATGAAAGTTAAACACCATCTGGCGGCACCAGATATGAGCACAAGGCCAATCTTATAAAACATATATAAGTGTGAATCCACCTCTTAGCAATCTACATACCTAATAAGATCGAAATCTAGATATGTAGAGGTGGATTCACACTTATATATGTTTTATAAGATTGGCCTTGTGCTGATATCTCAAGCACTCTGTTGGAATATTATTTCCTAGAGGGCACTACCCGGTGAACCTGATGGCATGAACATGTTAACGGTTATTACCATGTGTGTGTGCATTGCTAATTGATGTGATGCCACCAGATGGCATTTAACTTTCCTCCCAGGGGGTTAGTTGAAATTTCATCTTATTCACATTTTCTCAGCGATACAGCGCGAAAATGGTAAGAGCTAGAGTAAAGTGTCTATCGTCAATCTGTAGGAATAGGAATACTCTACATTTTCACATATAAACCATATCTCTAGCATTTCAAATAGAGACGATATAGAGTTGAAATAGGGGGATAACATAAAATTTTATCATATTCAAATTTTCTCTGCTCTATAGCGCGAAAATGATAAGAGCTAGAGTAAAACGTCTATCGTCAATCTGTAGAGCTAGGAATAGTTTACATTTTCACATTTAAACCATCTCTCTGGCATCTGAAATAGAGATGATATAGAATTGAAACAGGGGAACAACTTGAAATTTCATCATATTCACATTTTCTAGCCCTACTGCGCGAAAATAAATCTAGAATAAAGCGTCTATATCAATTTGCAGGGCTAGGAATACTCTACATTTTCACATATAAACCATCTCTTTATCTATTTAAATAACTTGCACATGGAGTAAACTAAGAGTAAGAAGACATCAAGAAATCAATTCATATTCTACAAATTAAATTAATAAATAAATGTATCTTCTGAATATTGTATGTCAGAGGGGTTTCCTTTAGTGCACCCACTGTTAGAACGTAGAGAGATAGTATAATCCAAGTGTGTCTTTTGAATTATAAAACTAGAAAATCAATACCATAAAATTACAAAAGTTTGTCGTATTAATCATTATGCAAATAGCGCCCATATTCGTTTTGGATTGTGCAAAACATTCTCGCTCTAATAATTTCCACATTACGCTACGCCAACCGGTCGCAAAGATAAAACACATCAAAACTTTTCCGCGCACGAATCAACTTTCGATTAAAACAATTACTCACTCTACCCCCACAAAACCCCCACAAAAAAAAAACAATAATTTCCCACCCGACAAAGTGGAAGAAAATTATGTTAAAAGAACTCATAAAAGAAAGTGACTCATACATCTTGATTAAACTCACAATTTATTAAGTTCTATAATTTTTTTTGCTCTCGCTGCGAGCACGAGTTGGCGGATGATCAATGGCGAAGTTTCCGGGGGGGCATGTGGAAGCCTCGTTTAGGGCCGGAACGATCCCCATTTGTAAAGTGATTTTTTCCTCTACGCGTATTAGGAGGGCCCCACTCGCGCTTTGAATCCTGCAGGGATGGGCCGCGTCGTTAAAATCGAATGTTCGATAAAAGTTTACGGGCGAGCGGAGGGCGGAGAATAAAAAAAGAAAACAAAAGCGCCGGCGGTTTGCTTTTTTATTGCCTAATTAAATGCTGATGGAAAATCGAAAAGGGACACTAAATAATTGTGTTTATTTTTCAAACAAACGTACTGCAGACTGTTTTATTTGAGAATGTGTGTTTGGTTTTTTTTTACCTTTTATATCTCTCAAATTATGACTGTTTATATAAATAGAAGATCCATCGGAAGAAGAATAGGAAAAACTAACAATATCTATTAACAGCATATGCGAAAAGCACCTACAAAGATATAAGGGATAACCACAAAGAATGGATGAACGAAGATATATTAAAAATGATGGAAATTAGAAGAAGGCTAAAGAACACGAACCCCACTAGGCGAGGCAGTCCGTGACGCAGTGGCCTAAGGCGATGGTCTGAAGCCATTGCGTACGGAACGTTGGTGGTTCGAATCCACCGCTAGCCGGGGGTGCTCAGAAGACTTGGAAGTCACTCGTACCCTGAAGACACGCAAACTTCAATACCTGGGACATATAATGAGAAACAACAAATACAAACTACTACAACAAATACTCCAGGGAAAGGTCGGGGCGAAAAGAGGCCCATGGCTTGCCTGCAAGCTGCGCCACTCTTGGATGAAAAACCTGCGAGAGTATGTCGGACTCAACTCAACCCAACTCTTACGAACTGCCGAAAACAAAATTAAAATCGCCATGGTAATCGCGTAAATGTTCGGACCGGATAGGGCACCATCAGAAGAAGAGTGAAAAGTGTCCTCACAGTTAGCTGCGAACATGAACCATACCGGCAGCTGATCAAAGAAAAATTAGCTGCTGCAATAAACGCACCGAAGACCTGGATCCAGATTTGGAAGTAAGAACACGCACCGAAATAGCCAGAACAACGTTCCTTAAGATGAGAAAAGTATTTTGCGAGAGAAGCCTAAACCTGAAACTAAGATACCGGTTCGTTAAGTGCTACATTCACTCGATACTGTTGTATGGTGTTAATTATTTATTATTAATTATATTTATGCTTGGAAGTTGAAGATCAATATTATGAACAGAGTAGAAGCGTTTGAGATGTGGATCTTTCGAAGAATGCACAGAATATCTTGTGGTGGAGCATATCACGAATACTGAGATTCTTAGACGCATGGACAGAGACAGAGAACTATTGGCTACTGTGAAGAAACGTAAGACAGCGTACCTAGGACATATCTTCAGAAATACGAAATATAACCTTCTAAAATTAATAATGGAGGGCAAGATAGAGGGTCGTCGTGGTCCAGGACGAAGGAAATGCTCCTGGTTAAAGAACATAAGGGACTGGACTGGTCTGGACTCCCACTCATTGTTCAGAGCGTCACAAAACCGAGTGGAATTCGCCATGATTGTTGCCAATCTTCAGTAATGGAGAAGGCACCTAAAGAAGAAGAATGAACGCTCTAAGAAGATCAGAAAGGGTTTCTCGAATACTATACGACACAATACGAGAGATAATGAAATACCCAGATACATCACAAAAAATAGCTTATCTAGTTCGGTCATATCAAGGATCAGAGGAGAGCGACTACCCAGAGCTGCATTGGATTCCGAACGTCAGACGAAGGTGAGGACAAGATGGTATCCGAAAAGTCATGAGCAACTCAGAAAAATATCCTACTAACCCAAATGTTTTTCATTACTACCTCAAAGTAGACTAGTCAATCCATCCAAAACTATCATAAATAGATTTTTTTTCAAATCTGAAACTAGTTTGAAAGTATACTGAATAAAATATTAATTCGTCACGACAATAAACAAAAAATAAAATATTTAAATTTTGAAATTTAACGAGACTGGCTCTGCAGATTAATCATAACCAACTAAATAATATTACATGCACAATATCAAACTCACAACAACCACACGTATCATCCACGTATTTGCGGGCAGCGCATAAGTCATAATCGTAATTCCGCTGCAAGGTAATAAGGCTGACCGTGACTTGCATTATCCAGCTACAGATCTCCGGCTAATAATAATATAGTTAATAGTTGATATATATTGCGGTTACTTTCGATTTGCTTCCAATTAAGCGAGCGGCGCGCTCACGAGTTTCCCATGAGCCTCCGAATATTCACAATTATGATCGAGCACACTCAGAAATATGTAAATAATAAGGGGGATTATTTTTATACGGAACGAGCGGCTACGGGAATGTAATGATGGTGTTTACGCGGCATTAAAGAAATTGTGGGTACCGGTGAAATATTTATTGGGGGCGACATATGCGCACTGGAGAAAATAATGTCTTTCATACGGTTTCGGGGTAAATATAATATTATAATGGCCGGGTATTGTGTGTTTTTTGGAGGGCTGTACTTATCATTTGTTATAACAATGCATTAAGGAAAGTAGTAAAGGGTTTTTATTCCAAGCTGTTTTTAGTAATACAATATTCAAAAGTACGTGCTTTTGATTACTTATGAAGTAGCTAAAGTTTGATTTGAAAAGTTTTTATCAATTTGAATTCTCCGCGGGGAGGGGTTATTGTACTTAATTAAAATTCACTCCAGCGAGCGGCTAATTCATCCACGCTTGATTGACCGCAATAATTACGGCCGCGCCTCATCGGGTGCACCGATTTCTTCTCAAAAAAAAAAACGCAACAGCGGTGCATTAGCATTTTTTTTCTGCGATGGGGAGGCCTCGTTTTGCATAATTTATTCACGGTTTTCGTTTTGCTGCGCTAATCACGCCCGTTCGTATTTCATTCCGTTGCCGATTACACAGCCAAAAAAATACGCCGGCACAGCTACTATTATCTCGCGATAAGCACGAATTTACATGATTTATAATATATACATTTTTTATTTCGACTTCAGGCGAAATTGGGCGCCAATAATATCCAAAAACTGCTATGTAATTTAAATAGTTACATATTTTTTTGGATAATCGGTTGTGCTATTACATTGGATATTTATGAAATTAAAGATCTTAATTACAGCAGAACAAAATCAGATTCATTCGTCTTATAACAATTAGAATTCTGTGCATTCACATTACTAAGGTGTGACATTTGACGTAAGGGAGTATTAGGCCCAATTCACACATAAGCGGCGTCGGGCGCAGGCGCGACGTTGCACAGACGATTGTGATGTCCATATGCAGTGAAAGGGTGCACATTGCACCTTATGTTTACTTAGAGGCGGCGTGGAAGAGTTTCGCCTCTTTGCCTATCGTGTCTTAGGCGAAGAGGCGAAGACGCGGTACCGGCGCGGCTAGAGGCACAAGGCAAATGCCCGCGCCTCGTCACCTAAGTGGATATTGCACTACATGTTTATATAGAGGGGGCTTAAAGCGTCGTGCCTCTCGCAGCGCCGGCACCGCGTCTTCGCCTCTTCGCCTAAGACAAGGTAGGCGAAGAGGCATAACTCCTCCACGCCGCCTCTATGTGAACATAAGGTACAATGTCCACCCCTTCACTGCATATGGACATCACAATCGCCTGTGCGACGTCGCGATCGCCTCGTCTACGCCGCGCCTGCGCCCGACGCCGCTTATGTGTGAATTGGGCCTTACACTAGTGTTAGCGGGGCATGGGGCTGAAACAATTGTTTATTAAGTTGCCATGTGTAACTAGTCAGGGGGGCTATTTTTGAGCGATCGCTATGAACATAGCGATTGACATACCTTCACTATTATTGCGAATGGTATGGATTTTTGGCCCTTCACGTCGTGAGGAGTGATCGCTATCGTTGGTAGAACTAACAACTTGACAGTTGTTATATTTTGCCATTAATTTTTGAGCGAATGCTATTAGTCCATCGCTATGAAACTAAACGTTTGATAGCGTATGGTGATCGCTCAAAAATCGCACCCCAGGTGTGGGATTTTTGACCGATCGCTATTACCATGTGCTATAATGAGTAGACGTTTCATAGCGCTCAAATAATAGAATTAACTCAAAAAATAATGTCAAAACATAACTACTGTAGAGATTTCAGTTTTGTCAAAGATAAGCAGCATCTTTCACGAAGCGATGGGTCACATATCTACACCATTCGCAACAATAGCAAAGGTCTCTCGACCCCTTATTTCATAGCGAACGCTCAAAAATCCATCCCGTGATCATTTACCAGACCATCTGAAGTCACAGAACAGAGCTCATGAATGAAATCTAATGGGGTAGCACACTGGGTCTATAATGGGCACAGAACGGTGGAATTCAATGCGACACCACAGTCCAGCAAAGAGAAGCAAACGTCCATACCTTTAATAGCAAAAGAAAGAACATTTTAGGTAAAGCTAGTGTACAAGGCTTAAAATCATCAGACTGTATAGATTTGTATGTGCTGTGTGATGTGGGCTTTTTTATATTGCAAAGTAAAACAAACCCATTAGAGTAGTTATTATTAATACCATAAAAAAATCGCTTCTATTAAAACTAATGACGTAGCCACCCAGCAGAACAGATAAAACGGCCATTACCGTTGCCGCAATGACGTTTCGGCAAATATCAAATGAGTTTTTAATGATGGCCCGCGCGCTGTGGTTGTGTAACCTCTTTTTTCTATATAGAAATTAGGGCGTTATTAATTATATGTTTCTTTTTCGGTGGGTCTGTTTGCGATGCGGGCGATATTGGCGACGGTTTCCGCCCGCGCCATTTGGGGGATTGTGGTTTGTTTGTCGAATGGTATAATATCGTCACCTTAGTACTACATTTAGATAACTTAAAAAGCACCATTTTCAAGACATTTATTTGATAATTGCATAAAAATTAATCAAACACAGTTAATAAATTACTTCAACAATATTCAAAAGTACACTTATACACTTATAAAGTAGCGGAAGTTTGATTTGAAAAGTTTTGATCAATTTAAATTCTCCGCAGGGAGGGGTTATTGTACTATTTTTTTTAATTTGCATTAAAATTAATCAAACACATTTATTAAATTATTTCATAATAAAGTGAGGTATAGTTATATGATTTCGTCATATAACTATATCTCACTTTCAAATTCTAGAGGCATAAATAACACTAATAAGTATGGGGATGAAAATATTAGAAAAGACAATAGAATAATAGCAAGAATAGACCAGACACTAGAAGAATCGCAATGCGGGTTTAGGAAAGGAATTCACAATAAAAAAAATCACAGAAAAAAGGACTACAAATAATAAAAATACATATTTAGGATTCATAGACCTAGAAAGAGCGTTCGACATGATCCAAAGAAACAAATTATGGAAAATCCTGGAAGAGAGAGGTGAATTAATACAAAACATATATAACAACAACACCCATGCAATAATACACAAGGGACAAACGTCAAGAACATTTAAGACAACCACTGGACTAAGACAAGGAGGCAGGCTCAGTCCTACGTTATTTATCGTATACATGGATGAAATAATGAAGAGCATGAAACCAGAAATCAAAAAAAGCAAATATAGGGTACAAAAACATGCAAGTGGTGAAAATATCGGAAGGAGCATTCGCTGATGATGTCGTAGTGATAGCAGAAAATGAAGCTAATCTGCAGCACAACGTGAGTGTATGGAACAGACACCTAGAAAAGTATAATATGAAAATGAATTATAACAAAACTAAAGTGATGGTAGTAGGAAACCGGAAAGAACAAATAAATGTAAAGATAGAACAACACAAAATAGAACAAATAGAACAATTCAAATACCTAGGAGTACCACTGACAGAAGATGGGAAAATGGAAGGTGAACTTAGTAACAGAATAAACAACACAGTTAAAACATACCACGCATTGAGCAATATACTGATTAACAAAAAAGATCAGCAGCAAGGACAAAAATAAATATATATATATATATATATATATATATATATATATATATATATATATATATATACCAACCAAACTATGCCCGTCTACTATTTCAAACGACTTGAACTTTGCATTACACTATTTCTCACATATATCTAATTAGTCTTAAATTAATAAATGACATTAATTTAATCATAGAAAATAACGGATAATCGTGTAGTGCATAGTTCAAGTCGTTTGAAATAGTGGACGGGCATAGTTTGGTTGGTATATGAACTATGGGAGTGAGACGTGGAAACGAAGAGGGATAAAAGTAGAATACAGGCAATGGAAATGAAATTTCTCAGAGGAGTAAAACAAGTTGCGAGAAGAGACGGAATAAGAAATGATGACATCAGAGAATAATTGGGAATTGAAGCTATAGAAAAGTATATAGAAAAGAAACAACTAAACTGGTGGGACATTTAATTAGGATGGACAAAAAGAATGAAACAAAATAGGTATGGGAAGCAAGAACTGGAAATAAAAGAAGAATAGGTAGACCAAGAACAGAGTGGGACAACATAATAGAGGAAATAATAATCAAGAAAGGAGACACAGTTATATAAGCAAGAGAACTGGCGAAGAAGAGAAAGAATTTACAAATGTATAAACAATAACAATAATTGTTAAGGGGTTATATACCTTTTTGTGTGGAAAAATTGAGGAAGTTTGAATTTTTGTAAAGGTATGTAGCAATAATTTTTTTACATCAAAATTATAATTTATTAATAGTAAGTTTTTTAGTGAAAAAAATAAGTATTACTTTATAAAAAAAATCATAATTGGTTATGACCCTTTCCCCGAAACCCTCTTTTTTTGATTAGGCTTGCGGTGATCATCATGAAAGTCAAGCAGGTCAATTGAAATCATTAAACCCAAAACATTTCACTAGTATAGGGACCTTCCTAGTACTATTATTTAAACGATTATTTAAATAAATATTTTGTTTTTTCAGCATACGGGAACGTTTTTCCCAAAAACTCAATGTTTTGAGCTCTAAAATTTTTATTAAAAAATTCGAATTGCAAAATAAAAATTTATGCATAAAAAAGGAATCGTTCAAGTACTGACAACATTAATAACAAACAATTCTAAAAAAAATTAAGAAGATCAGTCAAATATCGGGCTAAAGATTAACAATAATAACATTCGTGAAATGTTCTAATATTTACTATTTTTAAGACACAGCAATTTTTTTCGTTATTAAAAACTACAATATTGGTCGTATTTCAAAAGGATGTGGCATTTTACAATGTACGCGAGTGACACGTTAGATTATTAATTAATATCATAACGAGAATGTTGGCACTGCATTATGTATAATTAATGCATTTAGCAATTATTGTAGATAATTATTTAGTGTGGTTTGGAGATTAATCATTCATTGTTCTCTATTGTATCAATTTGTCTTGTAGTCGTGCTCACTGGTGCGCCCCTAAAAGGCACGCGAAGCCCTTCATCAATCTAGACAACGCGCCAGGTTAACGATCCCCTATTTCAATAATCCTGATACGTCTTTAGCGCATAAGATTCCTTACGGCTATCGCTAACTTACTAAATCCATCCGAAATTCAATTTATTAATATTAGGATGATAATTATAAGGCGTTTTTGTAGGAGGTTTTTTACTTTTTTTAAATTTATTTTATTTTATTATTTTATATATATATATATATATATATATATATATATATATATAAATAATTATTTTAGCATAACACTGCTCTACGAACTTAATATCAGCTTCAAACGAAATTTGCAAACAATATAATATTTTGCTTTGGATACCTTTTTCATAATTTATGGTCTATATACATTTGTACCAGTGTTATGGTTCTACGTTAATCATGGGAAACAGGAAACTTCTAACTCGTAGAGAGACCACTGGGGTATGATCTGATGAGATGTCGGCACCTGGGTACTAATTTGTTTTCGAATTGCGAAATTTTCTGTTGATAGTAATGAAGTCTATTTGATTTCTCATGGAGTTGTGCGATGTGTCGCTAGGTATTCCACGTATACAGTCTCCTGAATGGTAGCTTGTAAAAATGTTTAGATATTACTAGCCCATTATCTTTGCAGAAGCTCACGCATCGATCTCCTCTTTCGTTTCGGTGACTCGTCGAATATGTCTTCTTCTTTGCCCTTCTCTACTTTCGCATTGAAATCTCCCATCACAAAAATCGACTTCTTTTTGATTTGCTTTATCAGAATTTTAAGCTGGTCGTATAATGCTTTATCAGAGTTTTAAGATGGTCGTAGAACTCCTCGATGGTTTGGTCGTCTGCGTCCAAAGTAGGGACATATACTTGACTGTGTCGAAGGGCTTAAAGCTGTTTTTGATCATTGCGACTCTGTCTGAGCATGGCGTGAAACTTGTTATAAATGGTATTAGTTATTTTGTTACTATGAAGGATGTTAGTCGTTGATGGTAGTCGTTGTTGCCTAAGAAATAGACGATGTGGTCTGTGGTTATATATATGTATGTATATATATATATATATATATATATATATATATAGAATTATTTTTTATTTTGCTGTATATGTATATAGTTGAAATTAGAAACCGTGGTTTCTAGCTCCTTAGGGTCATGCAGCAATAAAACGCTATTTTTTATTTGTTCTTCTGCACTTTACTATTTGCCAATATTTCGCAGTTTAATTAGAGGAAGCAGTTAATTAAACTGCTAAATGTTGGCAAATAGTAAAGTGCAGAAGAACAAATAAAAAATAGCGTTTTATTGCTGCATGACCCTAAGGAGCTAGAAACCACGGTTTCTAATTTCAATATATATATATATATATATATATATATATATATATATATATATATTAAATGTCTTCAGATCTATAAAATTTTATACGATGTGGTCTTGTATCCTACATTTATCCGTGTCCTGCCACCGTGTCTCGATTATGTCTATTTTTGAACGGTCTATTTCCTGGATTATTTTGTGGATTTTACCGCTCTTGAACATACTTCTAACATTCCACGTAGCTATTCTTCTGGCTGAACCGTGGATTCTTCGCACCCTTTGCTCACTGAAGGGCTGCTGGATACTGAGGGCCATCTATTTTGATTTTCCAGACATGTTAATTGTACTA
Source organism: Lordithon lunulatus (assembly GCA_963942505.1). NCBI lineage: Eukaryota > Metazoa > Arthropoda > Insecta > Coleoptera > Staphylinidae > Lordithon > Lordithon lunulatus. The sequence continues at coordinate 58,437,891 of OZ012668.1, read as the reverse complement.
GGAATTTTTTTTTTAGTTGGTTTTCCGTTGCCTTCCTCAATGCTGTGTAGACGCTAATTCAGTGGCTGCCACCTTGCCGCCTATTATCTGATCCGTGACCATTCTGGTCCTCCTGAACTTCTGCTCGCGTTCAGTTTTAAGACTGTCAGACTGTCACTGCTCAGATTTTCGCCATATCTGGCTATTCTTATCTAGTTTGGCCTGCAGGTCGATGCAGTTACCAGGGTGTGGCACGTGGAGCCATAGATAAGAACTGAGTGCCCTGCGAGGCCCAGTCACCATCAACCATCTGCTGTCTTCAGATGCGACCGTTTCCGGTGAAAGGTACTACCTCTGCAGCGTCACTCCATACACCCCACTTTTCACTAGTGTATTGTAAATTTATTTCTATCTTCTCTTGAATATTTGATGAGTAGTACAAATATTTGGGCATTATATATGATAGACATAGACTATAGACCAACCAAACATACAACAGCGGAATAAGCAGGCCCGATGAACAATTGGCCATCCAAATTGAGTATTTGACCAGTATACTCAATTTAGATAGCCAATTGTTCATCGGACCTGCTTATTCCGCTGTTGTATGTTTGGTTGGTCTATAGTCTATGTCTATCATATATAATGCCCAAATATTTGTACTACTCACATCAATCACTTCCCCTGTTTCCATCTCCAAGTCACTTATTTCAGTTTCACCGCTGAGCTTCTTGGTTTTGATGATATTAATTGTTTTGGGCCCCACTGTCCGTACTCCTCTTATAGTTTGAGTGCCATATATTGGAGGTATTCCTTTGACACGACCAACTTATTGGCAAACTGCAGAGAATATAATGGTAGGTCCGTTTCAAAGCCCATTCTGTCGCACTTTCGTTTTCATAAATTCAAGGCTTTCTCTATGCAGATTTTGAAAAGAGTTGGTGAACTACAACTCAGCCCTTTCAATAATTGAAACCTTTATGATAGGTTTTTACCGAACATAAAAATCGCCGAACGTCGTGTTATAGCTATTGAACCTAGTTGATAGTTGATAAGTGTTTCGTGTATACTGGTCTCTCTAAGGCCCAATTCACTTCCTATTGCTGACCATTCTCCTTGCATCCTGCCATCCAATACCATTCCTCGTTAGTATTTCATGTATGTTGCCTTCCCACGGTTTGTGTGGTCTACCTCTTCTTTTCTTTCCTTGTATTCTTGTGTTCCATACACTTTTTGTCTGTCTCCCTTCTGGCATGCGAATTATGTGTCCATACCATCCAAGTTGTTTCCGTTCTATAGTTGTCTGTATACTTTCTATCTGTAGAGTTGTTCGAATTTGCTCATTTCGTATTCAGTCAATTCTTGTGATACCTTCTATTCTCCTTAAATAATTCATTTCTGCTGCTTGTATTTTGCTTTTAAGTCTCTTGTCCAATGTCCATGTTTAGCTTCCCTATATCAGTGTTGGTCTATATATTGTTTTGAACATTATGAGTTTTGTTTTCTTCGATACCTACAGCAGTAATAATAACGCCCATAATTATGTGTCAAGACTAACGTACATAATATCGTCTTGATGAAATAAATATACATGAATCAATTATAACTTTAAAAACGTCTGTTTCCGTCAGTTAATAATCGATTTCTTTACATAATCTATTTCAATAATCCCCTACAGAATAAATTTGTTTATAATAACAGCGCATTACTCTAGGAAATCGTTATTATTTTCCAATAACGTTCACGAGAGCGCTTTGCGATTGCATTTCCCGACATTGACCTCACTCCGCGCCCGTGCCGCGGTTACTTTCGCCCGACGCCGTTAACGAGTTATGTAAGTGCAACAGCTGCCTAATGCGATCGTGCACATTACGGATTTTTAATATCGCTCCAGGAAAATGTCAAACGAAAATAATGGACGACGCGGCGCATTTGAATATCGGCCGTGATTGCATAAATTTGTGCCGAACGAGGGGGGCAAAAAAAAAGTAACGCGCGCGCGGCTACCAGTCCATCCATAAATACGCGAAACGTGAAAGACCAAAACACTTCAGAAATTCAAGGATCATGAAATTAATCAGTGATTTGTATTGCTTTAGATAAAGCCACGAGTAATATAACTTCCTTCGGTGGTTTTACAGCTTCTCTCTTTCGAGAATTTGATACTTATCCAGTGTGGGCTGGTCGTAAACTAGTAAGTTCTCATTTTCCACTAGTAGGTTGATAAGATGTGCTGTTATATGCACCTTCGGTCGTCGTAATAGAATTATTACGGCCGGCAGAGTGTTCGGGCTGAACGATAACGGGCTGGATGGTAATCGCGGATGGTTCGTTCGGGTCGTAAAACACGGGGCCGATAAAATGGTTACAAGTAAACGATATAAGAGATTATCTAAATGAGCGCTAGCCGGTCGCGTACTACCAATTAGATGGGCACGCATTTACACACAATGCGTCGGAAGTTCGTATAGTCGATAATTTGCTATACCATTTAAAGAAAACTACTGCGAAATAGTTGTAAAATGTAAGGTCAGTTTTTGCTTAATAAAATAAGAACGGTCGTACTAAGCATTAAGGGAGCCAGTTCAAACCCCGGTTGATTACTTCCCTGAGCATCTCCATTTAGCAGTCGAAATGCACTAAAAAAACTTCTATCTTTATAGTGCTTTTAAACTCAGCTCAGTGCCCGAGTGGTTCCCCTAAACCTAAAAAAAATTCTATCTTTATAGGGCTATCAGCCGTGAGGCTTTTCCGCTGCTTAAGAGAGACGCTCAGAGGACTTTCATCACCCAGTATTTGCCTTAAATTCACAGAAAACCTCTGAAAAACTGTGAAAGGTGATTGGAGCAAATTCGCCCCGCTGGGAATCGAACTCAGGCTCCCCAATTCTCAGTACGAGACGAACAGACGCGTCGTTCGTCTCGTACTGAGTTTTCTATGAAGTTAAGGTAAATACTGGGTGATTAAACTCCTCTGAGTTTCTCCCTTAAGCGGTGGAAAAGCCTCACGGCTAATAGCCCTATAAAGATAGTTAGTTTATTTTAGTGCTTTTTTAGGTTTAGGGGAACCACTCGGACACTGAACTGGGTTAAAAAGCACTATAAAGATAGAAGTTTAATTTTTTAAAGATAGAACAAATAAATGTAAACTGGGCACCGTTTATGCACACAAAATAACACATATGTTTTATACTTCAATCAAATATGTCACAAGTTAAGATAGGTGAATATCATGACTATCATAACTTCTGATCTTAGCAGTCCTAGCAGCCTCTGACCATTGAAGATCTGGCGGGTACTGAGGGCCTTATTTCTTTTTGTTACTGCCATGTTTGGTTGTTCTTGGAGATTTGTATGTGGTAGTTCTCCGTTGCTTTCCACATTACAGTGATAAAACCGAGTGATCTGTTCCAGCTTCGCTTTTACATGTTCATATTTTAACCCTTAAAGAGGTCATCATCGGTGTCGTTAATATTGTGTTTATGCTGCTCGTACCCAGCATGCGATTTCGTCATATTTAGCTACATTCACTTTGTTTAGCTTATAGGTCAATCAGTAGCCCGGGTGTGATACTTGAAGCCAAATGTAAGAGCTGGATATCCGAGAATCAGTTATACCAACTCTTCATCCGCCCGATAGTACCTTTTTACCAACGCAGGTACATCAAATGGCATGATGTGCCAGCTTTGGTAAAAAGGTACTATCTCTGCAGCATGATCCTATACCACATATATGGAATTATAAATATAAATTATTTGTTATTTAAAGTCTTCGTACATCATTCTTTCTATTTGTGTGATTATCGGAATTAAGGGGTTTCAATTCGGTGCGTCACACGCGTCTTGCCCCATTGTATATTACCGGAGGAACTTAATTATAACATCAGAAAGTTCAACGGCTCGCATCGATAACTTTTCACACGCAATGGTTTCCGCGCCCATTGTAATTTCGGGACGCGACGCGGTTCGAGCAGGAAGCGAGAAGTTGACACTTGTTCGGGCAATTACAAGGTTTGCTGGGCATGGCCGTTACAAAATAATTTTATGGAATCACCAAAGCGTTATTACTATTTGATTTAATATCTGTGTAGAAAGGTTCAAACTTTTTATACTTCGTAATTAGTAACTGTACTGATACACACATGCATACAGTTTCGTTATTATACTTATATAAATATATCGAATAATGATAAATAGTAAGTGTATCGATATTCAGGTCTTCTGTCGTGTATTAGTTTATGATTATTACAGTTATAACTGAAAAAAAAACTTCAGAAATCACGGCATAGGTTTTCATCCAATATTTTGAAAAATACATTAATGGCATGGATATTTTTGTTATTTTTAATAAATTTATGAGTGTAGCTATTCATAATTCTTTAAATTTTAGTTTTGTCTTATATGAAATCAGAGATATAGCTCTCTGAAATATCCTGAAAATTTGCATTTTGAACGATGTTTCAATTTCAATTTTCAAAATATTTCAATCGGATTCAAACTTTTGATTTGTATTGTATAAAAAAAATAAGTGTATTTTGATAGTTTTAGAAAAAAAATTGTGGCTCTGGCCCAAATTTAGAGTGGTTATAATTTCACTTAATTTGTTGTTGTTTATTGCCTCATAATAGTCATAGTCATATAGTTATATTTATTTCTTTATACAAATAATCTTCCTCAGATGTAATAATACAGTCTTACAATGTAAGATCGTCTTATCGTTTTAAGATCCGATTTTTGTTTGGTGCAATTATTAAGACGGTCTTAAACTAGTTAAGATTTGTTGAAGAAACCGGGCGATAGAGTTTTTTAAATCAAAGCTTCTCTCTCAATTATATCCTATCATTCTCTTAATTAAATTATAAATCAATAACTTAATCACAACTTCTGTAGCTCTATTAAATTTGATACAGATATTCTCATCATGTCAGCAAGAAATTGTATGCAAAATAATTTAGTTGAAAAATATAAACGGTAATATAAAGAAAATGTTGGTCGTGACTAATGAAGTCTTTTATTTATAATACATTCAATATTCCCAAGCGTCAGAATGCGGATTTATTGAAATTTATCGATTCCTAATTATAACGTATAGTATCCTCGAGCCCGCAGCCGCACAAAAAAGGACGAACAAGGACAACAAGCCTTCGCATAATCACTGGAACATCTCGAAGGGGGCCCACGCACGCATTTGCATTTAGATTTATGGCTGGCAGCGTGCTCGCATCGCCGCATGTAAATACATGTCATTGATACACAGTAACGAGATGATTTTGTGTCAAACGCTAAGTAATAGCCCTCGATAATTGCCACCGGTAAATATTTATGTGTGTCAGCGTGTTAAGTGCGGGAGGCGCACGTTTTTCGTCCGGGCCGCAATTAACGCCGCCCATGTGTGCGGCAACAGCACGTCTACGTTGTTGTGTCTTTTTTACCTCTCTGCTTATTCTTAAGTCTTTGGTTCGGGGCGCCCGAGGAGGAAACCGCTCGTTTCGAGCAAGAAACTGGATAATAGTTTTAATGCGGGTAATCCAATTCACTCACGAATTAATTTTTTTAAATTATGCGCTTTAAATTGGAGTACATGTGTTGGACACGTCCGTTTTACGTATTCGTTTCAGAAATGTAACTTCTTTTCAACCCACACATGTTTAATTGTATCGGATTAAATTACACATTGAAACATTAATTAGATTATTAGTGTATTAATTTTGTATACAGATTTATAGAATTTCAAATATTCACTGTCTGATATTATTGATATATTTGAAGGTAAGTTATATTTTTATTGAAAGTAAGGTATATTTTTGCAATTTGTCCTATAATTTATTTCGTATAAATTAATTTAATAACAAAAAGCTCATTGGCCGAGTGGTTAGAGACGTTGCACACTGGAATCAATTCTCAAAGGTGCACAATATGAAAAACGTTTTAAATTTAGTTGAATCGCAGTATTTATGGGTATTTAGGGTGATTACGAATCTGGTGTTAAAAGAAGACGGACAAAAAAATGGTGGATATAATATGATGGCCATAAATGCAAAAATGATGCTTAAATTCTACAAAAAGTTGGTTATGTCTATTGATAAGGAAAAAATATATTATTTATATAATTATATAATTATATTATTATTTAGAATAAAAAAATTACTATTTTATATAGTGAGGATGAATCCACACAATATCTCGAGTGGTTATATACAAAAATTATACAACTAACCCCCCTAGGAGGAAAGATGGCGTTTAACTTTCATCCTAGAGAGTTAATTGTATAATTTTAGAAGATATATTTATTGTAACACATACATACATGTACAAGAGGCCATCGACCATGGTCTTTCAGTCTAGAATTATTTTGAAAGGAAGAAGATTCTGCGTTTGGTATTTATGTAAATCGACGTGCGCAGTTACAGACTTAAAGTCAATTTATTCATAAATAAAAATGTAACTGCGTACGTCGTTTAACTTATATACCAAACGCAAAATCTTCTCCATTTCAAAATAATTTAAATGTGACTCACTTTCATTCTCCAACTTATATAATAATTTAACATACATTATTCGCCGTCATCCGTTGAATTGTCCATTGTTGATAAAGTTGATCTTGAATATCTGATATATTAAGGCTTGACGATATTACAAGCTCAATGGTTTCTTGTGATAAAAACTTTAATTTTTTCTCATTTTTCGAGTGTAATTCTCAAGATATTTCTTAATATATTTCTTGCAGGATCAACAGGAGTATAAAGGTCTTCCATAGTTGCTTTTCTGCTAATTTTCGAGTGTAATTCTGACGATATATCTTAATATATTTATTGCAGGATCAGCAGGAGTAAAAAAGGTATTGCATAGTTGCTTTTTTTGCTCATTTTTCGAGTGTAATTCTGACGATATTTCTTAATATCTTTATTGCAGGATCAACAGTAAAAGAGTAAAAAAGGTCTTCCATAGTTGCTTTTCTGCTCATTTTCCGAGTGTAATTCCAAAATATTCCTTAATATATTTTGCAGGATCAACATAAGTAAAAAAGTCTTCCATAGTTGCTTTTCTGCTCATTTTTCGAGTGTAATTCTGACGATAGTTCTTAATAAATTTATTGCAGGATCAACAGGAGTAAAAAAGGTCTTCCATAGTTGCTTTTCTGCTCTTTTTTTTTCGAGTATAATTCTCACGATACTTCTTAATATATTTATTGCAGGATCAACAGGAGTAAAACAGGTCTTCCATAGTTGCTTTTCTGCTCATTTTTCGAGTGTAATTCTCACAATATTTCTTAATATATTTATTGCAGGATCAACAGGAGTAAACAAGGTCTTCCATAGTTGCTTTTCGGCTCATTTTTCGAGTGTCATTCTGACGATATTTCTTAATATATTTATGGCAGGATCAACAAGAGTAAAAAGGTCTTTCAGAGTTGTTTTTCTGCTCATTTTTCGAGTGTGATTCTCACGCTATTTCTTAATATATTTATTGGAGGATCAACAGGAGTAAAAATGGTCTTTCATAGTTGCTTTTCTGCTCATTTTTCGAGTGTAATTCTCACGATATTTCTTAATATATTTATTGTAGGATCAACAGGACTAGAAAAGGTCTTCCATAGTTGCTTTTCTGCTCATTTTTCGGGTGCAATTCTCACAATATTTCTTAATATATTTATTGCAGGATCAACAGGAGTAAAAAGGTCTTCCAAAGTTGCTTTTCTGCTAATTTTTCGAGTATAATTCTGATGATATTTCTTAATATATTTATTGCAGGATCAGCAGGAGTAAAAAAGGTCTTCCAAAGTTGCTTTTCTGCTCATTTTTCGAGTGTAATTCTCACGAAATTTCTTAATATATTTATTCAGGATCAACAGGATTAATAAAGGTCCTCCATCGTTGCTTTTCTGCTCATTTTTCGAGTGTAATTCTCACGATATTTCTTAATATATTTATTGCAGGATCAACAGGAGTAAAGAAGGTCTTTCATAGTTGCTTTTCTGCTCATTTTTCGAGTGTAATTCTCACAATATTTCTTAATATATTTATTGCAGGATCAACAGGAGTAAAAAGGTCTTCCATAGTTGCTTTTCTGCTCATTTTTCGAGTGTAATTCTCACGATATTTCTTAATATATTTATGGCAGGATCAACAAGAGTAAAAAGGTCTTTCAGAGTTGCTTTTCTGCTCATTTTTCGAGTGTGATTCTCACGCTATTTCTTAATATATTTATTGGAGGATCAACAGGAGTAAAAATGGTCTTTCATAGTTGCTTTTCTGCTCATTTTCCGAGTGTAATTCTCACGATATTTCTTAATATATTTATTGCAGGATCAACAGGAGTAAAAAAGGTCTTCCAAAGTTGCTTGCTCATTTTTCGAGTGTAATTCTGACGATAGATGGATCATGTACAGAAGTTGGTATGTAATACCAAGGATATATATCGTACGTGCTCCTACTAATGAATATAGTGATTCGAAATCCACGATAAACTTTAGGTCCATCTGTAGTGCCAGTTGTCAGAACTATAGACAGAGAAAGATACCCAAACGATAGTAGTGGCGTGAAAGATCAGAAACAAGGTAAATTCTGGGTGATTAAACTCCTCTGAGCTTCTTCTTTTACCGGTGGAAAAGCCTCACGACTGAGTCCTATAAAGAAGTTTTATTTTAAATTTAATAAAGTCATCTGCGTGGCTTAATGGCTATAGTTAGTCTGCCATACGAATTTAACGACTCAAAAGTTGGGTTTTAAAACAAAATATGGCATTTATTACTTTCTCCATGCCAAACATAGAACAATTCGCGACACGGAATGTTCACAGTAGCTGAAATTAATCAATATGTTAATGTCCATAGCTAATCTTTTTATAATTAAATTGTATAAGATATGGTTATAAACATATAAAATATTTCGGAACGAATTTAATACTGATATGGTTCAATAAATTAGAAACCATCTGCAAATTTATATTACAAAGTGGCATGCTAAACAAGAATGTTATTCACAATATTACATAAAATTTATTTAACCAGCAACATGTATAAATCGTACATTCTTATAGAAATAATATCCATAGCTTTTAATAAAAAAAACTCTTGTGATTATAAGATATATCTTATAGATTTTTAAGATAAGAACCTTTAAAGAGTGAGATTATTAACGCACCAATAATATTATCACTTTGAAGGCTTGTCATCAGTTACCTAAAAATACTGATTATTTTTGCTTGTCGTTTTGGTAATCCCCGGTAATTCTGTGTTCTCTCTAACATTTGAAATACTTACGCTACAGAGTTGATACTGGCGAAAAACATGAAATTTCATCGTATGTACATTTTCTCACCGCTCAGTGCGAAAGACGTAACAGCTACAGAAAAACGTCTAGTCTTAATCTGTAGGGGTAAAAATACTGTACATTTTCACTTATATAAACCATCTCTCTAGCATTTCAAATTCAGACGCTACAGAATTAAAACTGGGCAAATATGAAATTTCCTCATATTCACATTTTCTAACCGCTACAGAGCGAAAACAGTAACTACACAAAAACGTTTAGACTCAATCTTTAGGGGTAGAAATTCTCTACATTTTTCCATATAAGCCATCTCTCCAGCACTTGAAATACATATGCTATACAGAGTTAATACTTGCGAAAAGCATGAAATTTCTTCACATTTTCTAACCGCTACAGCGCGAATACAGTAAAAGCTACAGAAAAAGTCTAGTCTCAATTTGTGGACTAGAAATACTCTACATTTTCACATATAAACCATATCTCTGGCATTTGAAATATTGATACTACAGAGTTGAAACTGGGGCAAAACATGATATTTCATGATATATACATTTTCTCACCGATACAGCGCGAGAACGGTAACAGTCACCAAAACTAAAGAATGTCTAAAAAAGTCTAAAAATGTTGCGACTATGAATTTTTCGACTAGATTGGCATTAACAACCACTGTGCGCCATCCGTCTTATACATTGAGCATTGGGAAGCAAGAGTACAAACCATATTGCAGGCGAAATTTCGCGAATCACCTTTCACAGATATTCAGAAGTTTTCTGTGAAGTTAAGCTGATTAAAACTCCTCTGAACTTCTCCCTTCACCAGCGGAAAAGTATTTGAGATGATAGACCTATAAAGACAAACGATTTTTTTTTAAATTTAAGATGTTTCAATTTTGCATTCAAATTATAGGAAAATTAATTAAAAGTCCTGCGAATATCCTAATTAAAAACTATTGTAGATGTTTCAATTTTGAATGCAAATTATAGGAAAATTAATTAAAGTCCTGCGAATATCCTAATCAAAAACTATTGTCTGTTTATTATTTAATAACAAAACAAAAACATTTATATTTGTCTAGCAACTATTGTTAAATATATGCAATTATTCTTGTAATGCAAGAATTACGATTAAAGTACGATCTTTATTTTATTTATTTTTTCAAGAATTTTGTATGCGAAAGCGTATTATTAATCTAGTGTCCGCCACGATGATTAATAATCCATCTTATAAATTAAGTCCTGGGGACAGGCGGCGGTCGCGGAGGCGAAGAAAAGGGGAAATTCTAAAAGCACTTGGCGTCTCGCTTAATGAAAATATTGTATGTGTGTGCAAGTTAATATCCTCGATCCTATCTAAATAAAAATCAATCATTTACAGCGAGCGCAACTTTGACAACTTAATTACGCAAGATATACAAGAAGTTCGAAACAAACCGGCAGCCCCGCGAAGTTGATCTCACTTTAAATGAGTTTGTAACTGAATACCCCAACATCTAATTCTGTAAGTCTCGGCCGCGCGCAACGTCACAACCCCTAGCATTTGATTATCTGGAAATATTTTAATGCGATCGACATTCGCATTGGATTAACGAGCGTGAATTTATGGGAATGATGTTTCCTCAATTACCGTCACATAGCTGGGCGGAATGCGGGAGAATCGGCCTGCAAGCCGGGTAACGAGGGACGCAATGAAAAATCGCGCGTGTAATTATTATCGGCATTGTCGGAATGTGGAAAAATTGCCCCCCTTTCCTGTGCAGCAAATTATCCTGCGTTTACTATCCAGCATATACAATTTATAATATAAGATTTGATTAATCTTATGTGGAGCGAAATGTAATGATTTAGTTTAGGAATTCCACATGCCCCGAGGTCTCCATTTGGATAATTAGTTGGGGGGACGGACCAACCGGAAACTTAAGACGCTTAGTCCCCAATGGTCATAATAATTTATTTAGTATGCGCTAAAGGGGGAAATCTTGCTGCGGTTAAACGCCATTTAGCGAGCGCACGTTTATAGTTACAACTGATTGCGTAAGGGGGTTACTTGGTAAACTTGTTATAACTTTGGGTCGCTGCGGTTTCCAATTTTATGGACCTACAACTGGTCACACTAAAACAATTTCAAAATTACATTAAGAGAAATTATTTTCTTCGGTATGAATCGCATGGAGTTTAGATGTTTTATAAGATTGGGTAACTATTTATAAAACTTTCTTGAGTGATTGGTCGTTAGCAATATCTGAGCATGTTTATATCGATATGGAGGACACATAGAATGTTTATATTATATATATTTACCAAATAAAGCCTAACAGTAATAATTTTCATCAAATTTTATATATAAAAAAAGACTTTTATTTGGAATATTCGCACAAAACTTTTATGAAAATTCTTCCAATAAACAATACTCTCTCAGAAATAAAAACAGTAAAATATAAAATACAAATTAAGATAAAATAAAGTTGTAGTATTGTCGATGAACGAGACACATGTGAGATAAGTTAAAATATGTAAGACATATGATTTTTGTATTTTTACAGACTCTATTTAAGTTCCCATAATGCCAAATTTACGATTTTAATGTTGGTAATTTAAAAAATATGTAAGACATGTAATTTAAACTATTTTTTTCAGACTCTATCTAAGTTCCCCTACAATGTACTGAAAAGTAAATTCACCGTGTAATACAATAACATCAACCTTCGTTAAAATGCAATTCGAAGGGACTTATTTCTGTCTCGACTAAATTGCATCTCTCTTTTTACGCACAAAATAATTCCGATCCATAAATACATGCAGGTGTTAACGATGTTGTTTGCAATGGTGTGCCTCGAAAAGGAAACTGGCGTTTCGCATTGGGAAAAAAAGGAGTATTAATTCTTCCTGGTCGTAAATAATCCGCTGACGGCGTAATTGTTATGCGTCTGTGAATAAATAAACGATTAAGCCGGCGACTCCGATTCTAATCAATTAGCCGATAAATAAAGTCGGCAGTCGGGAGAAGCCAGCAAGAGTGCAATATTCAAATGTCACAAAATGTGTGTCAATAGGCGAGCAGCGTGGGCGCACCTCATTCGATATTGTTATGTTATTATTGGCGCGTGCAGAGTATATTGAGGTTGCGTTGCAACACACACTCGCTGGAACTTGCTTGAACTACTTAAGCTCTCTCGTGTTACAGTTTGTGCTGTGCTGGAGTGGCGCTTTGCACAATTGCATAGGTCTCAATGATAATCATACTGGATGTATAACAGTTCTCTAATGGCGTGGATTTATGGGTTCGTTTCAAACCGAAATTGCTTGGGCGCTCTTTTAATGCGGAGCGCACATTGTGAGCGGAAATTAATTTCTGTGGGCGCCGGTGATGTATTAGAAGAAATCATTATTGTCTTCGGATTGGGGTCACGAACGTATCTTTATAGAGCAGGGGTGGCCCAAACGTCGACCGCCTAACTATTCCTAGTTGCCTACAAGTCTGATATGTAGGTACACATATTACATATTGTTTTATTAATTCACTAATTAGTTTGTGAGAAGATATGATTATTTTCTTTTATTTAATTAATTAGATATTGAATATTTATTACGATTATCTATGTTTATTATAAATTTAAACTTACGTTTTGCTTTAAATTACAAGTTTTCTTCGGTGTTTTCATCACTTTACATTGGAAGCCACTTTACAAATTTTCGTTTATAATAAAGGCACCTTACAAGATCAATATTTTAGAATAATGACAGTATTACTATACGAGAATATATTAAAACGTTCGTTATTCTAATATATTGGCAGTATTACTTATGGTATAAGGTTAGTAATGATGGAATGAAGGGAATACTGAAGTTTTTCCGGATATTTGATAAATATAAAAGGAGAATTAAAGTAAATACTGACAGTACTAGGACTGACAGTATTATTGACCGTGTAAGGTGCCTTATAGGGGTACCCTCTAATGAACATATCGCTATTATTATGGATAGAGTTGTTTATAGGAATATCAAATGATATTACTATCTTTGTCGTACATTAAGAAAACGCTATTTCTGTCTCAAATATTTCATAATGGCCGACGACGATCTGAAAACAAAAAGTCGGTAATGAAGCGTGCGTTTGCGGAAAAAGGCCAATTTTTGTTTCAAACACATTTATTATACAAAATGGCTTTCGATGCATGCATTTAACTCTGTTGTAAATGTATATAAGTAATGAATTGTTGCGGTAAAATAGTGCGATATGTGTAGATTGGATTAGAAATAATGGAAAATGAATATATATATATATATATATATAGTGGGGTTTCTGTCTTATATGTAAGTTTTTTTATACTATTTTATAACAATATAACCTTCAATATCATTACTCCTTTTCTTATAATCATTCAATACATACAATATTGGTAAACCGCCGCATATAACTTAAAAAACAGGTCGCCCAAAGGCATCAAAAGTGTGGCCACCCCTGTTTTATATTTTGGGGGTCTGCCATCAATTCAGTTTGCCTGTATTTTTTTTTACAATGAATTATTTTTTGAGAAATTTATATAGAACAATATTTTATATAATTTATATGCCTTCTAAATAATTATTGTTTACACTTTATACAGCCCAATTTCAGCATTAACTCTCAAACTCTAGCTGATATTTCAAACAATTAAAAATTCTCGAGCCCCGGTGATTAATCACCATTACCGCGCTTGGCTAATCTAATTACCTGACGAAATTGTTGTTTTTTTTGGCTTCTCTTCACCTCTCCGCGCTGTTTGTGATTTTTTCGCGTGCACCCAACCGCGGCCGATTCCGCGCTAAACGTCTGCTATTATTAATTATTGTTTTCGGGCGGTGAACCGGCGGTGATTACACCGTAATGGTCATTTATAATAATGCAGCCTTTTGAGCTTTAATTTCCAGCAGCATCATTTATTTCCTTCCATAAATACAATGCTGAATGTGTTATTTATCGTTTGGTGGCGTTGTTTTTTATTTTCTGGGTTGAAAATAATTAAGTGCCAGTCAAATTGTTATTGCCTTAATTTCAGTCATTTGTAAAAGAGCCACCTTTTTTTTAATTCTTTCTTGGTTGCCGAATGATCTGTTTGGGTTTAAATTTGATTATAGGTGTGCGAATTTGGAACATTAAATGCTAATATACGTATTTTTGTATAATTTTATATAATTACTACTGGCATATCCAATATTCTTGCATAAAAGTATCAAACTCGATTAATATAATGAGTATGGGGTACACCGCGTGTGCGCTGTGAAGTAAGGGAAGCGACCCGTGGTGGTACCTTAGCGAAGAATGTGAGGGTGTGAAAGCAGAATGGGTGGGAGACTGCAGCAAGCTGAATAAATGGTTAAGCGAGGATGGGGAAGGCGAGAAAATCTGCAGGAGGCTGACGTGGGAGAGGAAAGTAAGTGTTTATTTCTATTTTTATTTTTATGTATTTTTCTTGTGGTTGGTGATGTAGAAGAGCAGTTTTTTGTGAGGGAAATGCCAATAAAGGTCTAATTCTAGGAATGTGGTTATTGCAACTATTCATAGCGGGTTCTTAAGATGTTTATATTCTTTGATTTTAAATTTGGTACAATTTTTTTCTGAATATGAAAATTTCACATTAAATTACTAAAAAACCCATAATTTTGAATTATTACATATGTAGCTACATTAGTATATTTCTATTCAATTAGTGAAATTCCAAAAATAATCATCTTTAATTTTTGCGTCTTCAATTTTATGTAAGTGGAAGTCAAATTTAATTTTGGTTTTTCTTCTATTTAATGTTAAATAGATAGTGTTGATTTGATTAATTTGCATGCATTTTACGAAAAGAGATATAAAAAGGAATCAATCTCAATACCATCCTAACAAAGCATGTAATATGGTGAGAGTGGTGTTGAGATTTTTTATAACTAATTAAAATTCATGCAATTTTTTTTATTAATTTGCATGAATTTTAAGAGATATGAAAAATCTCAATATCACCCTAACAACATTACATGCTTTGTTAAAGGCACCTTACACGGTCTATAATTCTGTCAGTCCTAGTACTGTCAGTATTTACATCAATCCTCCTTTTATATTCTGGATAGTTCTGGATAGTTGGCTGGAGGGTAGCGTAGCTACAGACACTTAGACCTCAAACTAGGCCCATTGTGAAACCTCCTTTTAAGGCTACTCACTCGTCCCACCAGTCAATTTTGCGTGCGAGCTGCAAAACTCTGGCGGGCGAGGAGTTGCCAATGCTGGTCATATTAGGCCAGCACTCCCCTAGTATTAGATGCCTAGTGTTTACTAGAGCTGGGCAGAGGCATATTACATGCTCTGCTGTTTCTAGTTCTTCATTGCACCCTCTACATAATGGGCTGTCCACCAGACCCATCGTGTGTAGGTGTTTGTTTAGCCGGCAGTGGCCAGTTAGAATGTTGGTCAATAATTTCAGATTAGTTCTGGATAAGTTAAGGCGGGCCGTGGCTGCAATTTTACAACTTTTATATTTATCAAGTATAAACGGATAAACATCAGTATTCTCTTGATTTCATCATTACTACAGTTTACACAATCAGTAACACTGCCAATACGTTAGAATAATGAACATTTAAAACATGTTATCGTACAATAATACTGTTATTATTCAAAAATATTGACAGTATTATTGATAGTGTAAGGTGCCTTTTTGGGTGGTATTGAAGTGTTTTCCTTTTTATATCTGTGCTCTTAAAATTCTTGAAAATTAATCAAATCAACACTAAAGGATAAATAAAACAAACAAAGTAGACGCCTTAACAATCCAATATTTCAAATCAACACTATTTAAATTTAAATACAAAAAAAAAACAAAATTAAATTTGACTTCTTTAAAAATTCCAGTTACATGAAATTGAACTACACTATCTATTTAAAATTCAAAATTTTCTACTCATAATAGTTTTCTAATTTCAAAATTTGATAATAGTATGCTATAAAGGAACATTACAGCTAATTTCAGGTTCTACATTTCAATAGCCATAATTGTCTATATAACCCCACATTTGTGAATATTCTATTAAATTTAATTAGCCACTTAAGACAATTTATATGGCTAATTCCAAGACACATCTGTAATTTTAATACCCCTCCGCTGACAATAATAGTAAAACGAACTGGCCGATAAATCCAGGAAGTGCTCATACATATGCATTGCGGGCGTCAGTTAAAATTTGTATAACAGCCCATTCTGCATTTACATTAACTGCAACAGGATCCATTAGGGGTGTATACGATATCGAAATCGGTTAAAATCCAAACATCCAAATGCAAGTCGACAATGCGGGGACTCATTTCGTCTGATTTATCGGTTATTAGCGGCCGATGGGGCATCCGAAAACCGAGCCAAGAACCGGATTTATGTGCCGTGCAGGCGTCAGCTGCATCACACACAGTAAACACCAAGAAAATGGAGAATTTATACAAACAGCAAATTTTAGTATGATGTAATCATAATTATTACATTCAACAACATAAGAAAAATAACACACACACACGGCATTTATACTCGAACAAACTAACATAGAACTAGACGAACTCTACAGCGATCCGCACGTTATCCAAGAAATAAAGTCTCAACCACTACAATGAGCAGAGACAGCCAGACAACTGTTTTCTCAGACTCGTCTGGGATGAAAATCCACGTGGCAGAAGACCGTTGGAAAGACCAAGAATGAGGTGGCGTTATAACTTGAGGGCATGTTCTGGGAAAGGAGTATGACCCTGAGACCATGTTGGATCGGGTGGAATGGAGGAAGATTGTTGTGTCAGCCAAGACCCACCCAGGGTTGTAGAGTTACGAAATGATGATGATACTCGCATTAAATTCACGATTTGACTTCGTTCAATCATGGAATTTCGGTTTATTAAGGTTTTTTAAGGCTATAATTCGAAATTCCATCATTTTATGTCGTCCAGTCCTGCAGCTTTACCTGATTTGGTGGATTTTATAGCTTTAATAACTTCTGATTTCATGGTGTTCGGGCCATTTCGCCATCGAACACATTTCTGATATACTTTGTCCACTCTTGTTTCAGTTCTTCTTTATTTGTCAAAAGTTGATTGTCCTCATTTACTAGTCTGGATGGTATATGGCTTCTGGTATTTCCAGCTATTTCTTTCACCTTTTTGTGGAGGTTGAATAGATCGTGTTTGTCTTGTAGTTATTCAAGTTCTTGATAACCTTTCTTCCATCCATTTTTCTTTGGCTTTTCTAATGTTTCTTCTTATGTTTGAGTTCAGTTCATTATATTTCTGCTGATCCACATTTTTATATTTTCTTCGTTCATTAATTAAATTCATGATTTCTCCTGGCATCCACTGCCTTTACACCACTTTCATTCTCACAGGTTCGTATAACAACTAAAATATAAATTAACAAAATTTAAATTATATAAAGAAAACATTACATTAAATCTAACTTGATGTTTTCTTTAGGCTCATATATAGAAGCATAGACTACACAATCAAAAAACGGTATGTTTACAGTTTAACAACGACGCAAAATTTAAAGTAACACCTCTTGTTTGTTGAACTATTTTGGTCATTTTCATCGTATTATTATAACTAGTTATAGGGATATTATACAATATATATATATATATATATATATATATATATATATATATATATATATATATTTATTTATATATATTACCTTTCGGTGTAGGTTATTTTTTTACAATTATTGTTGTTGTTTATATATTTGTAAATCTTTCCACTCTTTTCTCTTCTTCGCCAGTTCTCTTGCTTGTTTAACTGTCTTTCCTTTCTTGATTATTATTTACTCTATTCTGTTGTCCCACTCTTTTCTTGGTCCACCTTCTCTTCTTTTATTTCCAGTTCATGCTTTCCATACCTGTTTTGTTTGATTATTTTTGTCCGTTCTAATTAAATGTCCTATATGATACTATACAAACAATACAAAAATCGGAATATTCATTTTTGAGGACATTTTGAGTAATTAAAAAACATGCACTGTTGGGCGACGGGCATTTGATTATCATTTAGTAACAATGCATAATGTCATAAAAGAAATTATGATTGCACGCTATGCTCAAGTAGTTTTATTCGAATCAATTAAATCTTCATTCATTATGCATCCCATAAAACAATTATTAAAGTAACTGTGCATGAAGTGGCTAATCAAACGCACCATTTAATTATTTCCTACTTGAAAAATATAATCTAATTAAAGCATTCTTGGTCCATTTAACAGCTTATATTTTCTACATGACTAGATAAAAGGAAATTGCTACATTTATTACAGACTATTATAAACCGTTTTGTGATACTTTGACCGGGCTATAATTACAAAAAGTATCCTTTATTTGTGCCAGTTATTATCTTGAAATTAGGAGAACATGGTGCCAAAATACACTAGCTACATACTTCTGGCACTTCTGGTGTGGTTAATGGATTTTCAACGCTAAAATAAATATCGGAGGAGCTCGAAAATGGCTAGAGCTTAGCCGAAACTAGTTGCAAAGTGTAACTGAAGTGTGATAAAAAAAATCATTTTATTTATCCGCTAAAATAAATATTATATATATATATATATATACACACAAATTCTGTGTCTGTATCTTATATATATATATATATATATATATATATATATATATATATATATATATATATATATATATGATGAACTTTGTCACTTTTGCAGATATTTTTTTAGAAATTTAAAATATCTCAGTACTACGTAAGTTAAATTTGAAAACAAACAGGTGTAATCATATTTATAAATGATGCGGAGAAGGTATATCCCCTAACGCTTTTCTCTAAAATGACAAATTTATTTTTTTATTTATTTATTTATTTAATATAGACATCTACAGTTTAACAGAAACCAATTACAGATGATATAATAACAACATAACAAATAAAAGAAAGAAAAAACATAACACAAATAAAAATATGTCCCTGCTTTGCAATCAACTTAGGGAATACACGGTATTTTAACTATTATTGCACCAACCCTGCTACTATGAATGCTTTTTTAGACTGTATAAATAAATATACCAACAAAATGTATTTGCTTTATTTTTGGGTAATCCGTTGCGTAACCGCGACCAGATGCCGCCGGCTTACTTAATAATCCCGCTCTTTATTTATAATAAAAAAAGGCTCGCATCTGTACATATTTATATTGGCGGTTGGTTGTGCAATGGGCGCGGGCAGATGTACTTTTCCCAACATCTGCACACACGAAAAACGCGGCTCCCACCAAACCTAGGTCGTTCGATGAACCGCGGTCGCGCGTTATCAGCTCCCAGATAAGCAACTGCTCGCACAGAATTGGGTCTTCATTTTCACACACTCACACACGTCCACGCGGGGCGCACATGTGGAAATGCGAGAGCATATTTGCAGTGCATTTGGGTCAAGTTATGCGCGCACAAATATTTGGTGCCGCGTGTAAATCCACTGCGTTTTAAGGGTTTCGCGTGTTTAAAGTTTAAAATATGTGTGGAAAGAATGCGAATTTATTTTTCAATGTAGGCAAGTCATTTTATAAGATAATTAAGATACATAATTTTATAAGGTATTAATGTAACATACAATAAGAAATAAGGTAGTAGATATCATTAGAAGCGTAATAATAAAATTACAAATTAAATATTTAAAATATAGACAGATAGACAGATAGATAGATAGATAGACAGATAGATAGATAGATAGACAGATATACAGATATACAGATATACAGATATACAGATAGACAGATAGACAGATAGACAGATAGATAGATAGATAGACAGATAGATAGATAGATAGACAGATATACAGATATACAGATAGACAGATAGACAGACAGACAGATAGACAGATAGACAGATAGACAGATAGACAGATAGACAGATAGACAGATAGACAGATAGACAGATAGACAGATAGACAGATAGACAGATTCACATATAGACATATAGACATATAGACATATAGACATATAGACAGATAGATAGATAGATAGACAAATAGATAGATAGATAGACAGATATACAGATAGACAGATAGACAGATAGACAGATAGACAGATAGACAGATAGACAGATAGACAGATAGACAGATAGACAGATAGACAGATAGACAGATAGACAGATAGACAGATAGACAGATAGACAGATAGACAGATAGACAGATAGACAGATAGACAGATAGACAGATAGACAGATAGACAGATAGACAGATAGACAGATAGACAGATAGACAGATAGACAGATAGACAGATAGACAGATAGACAGATAGACAGATAGACAGATAGACAGATAGACAGATAGACAGATAGACAGATATACAGATATACACATAGACAGATAGACAGATAGACAGATAGACAGATAGACAGATAGACAGATAGACAGATAGACAGATAGACAGATAGACAGATAGACAGATAGACAGATAGACAGATAGACAGATAGACAGATAGACAGATAGACAGATAGACAGATAGACAGATAGACAGATAGACAGATAGACAGATAGACAGATAGACAGATAGACAGATAGACAGATAGACAGATAGACAGATAGACAGATAGACAGATAGACAGATAGACAGATAGACAGATAGACAGATAGACAGATAGACAGATAGACAGATAGACAGATAGACAGATAGACAGATAGACAGATAGACAGATAGACAGATAGACAGATAGACAGATAGACAGATAGACAGATAGACAGATAGACAGATAGACAGATAGACAGATAGACAGATAGACAGATAGACAGATAGACAGATAGACAGATAGACAGATAGACAGATAGACAGATAGACAGATAGACAGATAGACAGATAGACAGATAGACAGATAGACAGATAGACAGATAGACAGATAGACAGATAGACAGATAGACAGATAGACAGATAGACAGATAGACAGATAGACAGATAGACAGATAGACAGATAGACAGATAGACAGATAGACAGATAGACAGATAGACAGATAGACAGATAGACAGATAGACAGATAGACAGATAGACAGATATACAGATATACACATAGACAGATAGACAGATAGACAGATAGACAGATAGACAGATAGACAGATAGACAGATAGACAGATAGACAGATAGACAGATAGACAGATATACACATAGACAGATAGACAGATAGACAGATAGACAGATAGACAGATAGACAGATAGACAGATAGACAGATAGACAGATAGACAGATAGACATATAGACAGATAGACAGATAGACAGATAGACAGATAGACAGATAGACAGATAGACAGATAGACAGATAGACAGATAGACAGATAGACAGATAGACAGATAGACAGATAGACAGATAGACAGATAGACAGATAGACAGATAGACAGATAGACAGATAGACAGATAGACAGATAGACAGATAGACAGATAGACAGATAGACAGATAGACAGATAGACAAATAGACAGATTCACATATAGACATATAGACATATAGACATATAGACATATAGACATATAGACATATAGACATATAGACATATAGACATATAGACAGATAGATAGATAGATAGACAAATAGATAGATAGATAGACAGATATACAGATAGACAGATAGACAGATAGACAGATAGACAGATAGACAGATAGACAGATAGACAGATAGACAGATAGACAGATAGACAGATAGACAGATAGACAGATAGACAGATAGACAGATAGACAGATAGACAGATAGACAGATAGACAGATAGACAGATAGACAGATAGACAGATAGACAGATAGACAGATAGACAGATAGACAGATAGACAGATATACAGATATACACATAGACAGATAGACAGATAGACAGATAGACAGATAGACAGATAGACAGATAGACAGATAGACAGATAGACAGATAGACAGATAGACAGATAGACAGATAGACAGATAGACAGATAGACAGATAGACAGATAGACAGATAGACAGATAGACAGATAGACAGATAGACAGATAGACAGATAGACAGATAGACAGATAGACAGATAGACAGATAGACAGATAGACAGATAGACAGATAGACAGATAGACAGATAGACAGATAGACAGATAGACAGATAGACAGATAGACAGATAGACAGATAGACAGATAGACAGATAGACAGATAGACAGATAGACAGATAGACAGATAGACAGATAGACAGATAGACAGATAGACAGATAGACAGATAGACAGATAGACAGATAGACAGATAGACAGATAGACACATAGACAGATAGACAGATAGACAGATAGACAGATAGACAGATAGACAGATAGACAGATATACAGATATACACATAGACAGATAGACAGATAGACAGATAGACAGATAGACAGATAGACAGATAGACAGATAGACAGATAGACAGATAGACAGATAGACAGATAGACAGATAGACAGATAGACAGATAGACAGATAGACAGATAGACAGATAGACAGATAGACAGATAGACAGATAGACAGATAGACAGATAGACAGATAGACAGATAGACAGATAGACAGATAGACAGATAGACAGATAGACAGATAGACAGATAGACAGATAGACAGATAGACAGATAGACAGATAGACAGATAGACAGATAGACAGATAGACAGATAGACAGATAGACAGATAGACAGATAGACAGATAGACAGATAGACAGATAGACAGATAGACAGATAGACAGATAGACAGATAGACAGATAGACAGATAGACAGATAAACAGATAAACAGATAAACAGATAAACAGATAAACAGATAAACAGATAAACAGATAAACAGATAAACAGATAAACAGATAAACAGATAAACAGATAAACAGATAAACAGATAAACAGATAAACAGATAAACAGATAAACAGATAAACAGATAAACAGATAGAAATTGTTCGTTTTTGCATATTATAATCAAATATCTGTGATCCCTATTTTTATAGAAAAGCTAAACACTAAAATAAAAAAAATTATAATAGTTATACCACTACCACCACCACTATTTAATTATTCAGTCTTTCTGAAAGAGAGAATCTAAAGAAACTACATTCCCTAGATAATGTATTTATTGTTGCTATAACAACGAATACTTATGGGTTCAAAGCTATTGATAGATTTATGGAACGTCGGTGAATACGGGGGTTAGCGTTTGATTTTTTTGGGAGGGTAATGAATCTAGCTTTTAGCCAGTCTTTAGGGATGCATCCTAAACTGTAGATCTTATTGTACAGTCGTAGCAAATAAAACAAGCCTTCATCGTTCATTACCTTGAAGAGTTCGGCACTTAGTTCGTTTGGGCCGAGGGCTTTTCTGCGTTTTCTGTATTGCATTGCTCTTTGAAGTTCTTCTTTAAGATCGGTCTGGACTTCCAACGTATCGTCCTCCACATCTGAGATGGTTGGTCTGTTATCAGAAGGCAGTTTCTCTGTATATTCCTTCCACGTTCTTATTTGGTCCTTCTGTTCAACCATTAGTTTGTTGTTTTCATCTATTTGTTTTCCATACTGGTTTTTCGTATATGTATGTGTCATTTCCTTGATTCTTTTGTGCATGTTGAAGGAGTCGTGTTTGGCGTGAACAATTCATTCTTCTATTTGCAGACATTTTCGCTGAGCCATGCTTCTCTTGCTTTCCGGATTTCATTTTTGATGTTTTTATTCAACATTTTGTATGTTCTTTAGCTTTCTCCTTTCTTCCATTAGTAGTAAAATGTTATTGTTCATCCATTCTTGTTTGCGTTGTCGTTGGCACCAGCCTAAGCTATCTTCTGCATAGTTTTTGCTACATATAGCAAGTAGTAATACTCTTTCTCTTGTTCATACCACAGTATACTCGTTTTAATTTTTAATTCAATAAATTTTTTGTTTCTTCATTTATACAAAAATCGAACGGGTGGCTTGTCCAAATACCAGTTAATTAATGTAAAGAGTGCCGCCGTAAATTTTCGTTGGACGCACAGGCATTGATCACGATGCGGGGGGAAAAGTCTCGATCGGCGCTCGGTATAATGAATTGAACAAATAATTCAGCCCCGGCGGATATTAATTAATCGTTAAATGCCACCGCGGCCCAATTAAATGAATAAAACATTCTGTTTAATTTAAATAAATGAACCGCTAAATGTAAAACTCTTTCTCGACGAGAAACGGAGTGGGACATCGAGTTAATTGAATAATTTTCGAATGTTAAGATGTTTTTAGAGTCGTTTTATTGTAAAGGATGTTCCAAAATTAACGCAATATTTGAATTAAATAGAAAACACAGTTTTTAGTCCATACGTTGTTATTTTTTTATTAAGTTAAAACACTATTCTGAACATATTTTGTATGAAATTTTTAAACTGTGGCCGACAAACTTTCATTATTTTTAAGATATTATTCAATAATTGAAACATATTGAGGTATCGTGTAACGGTCCATTTTTACTAACCCTAAACTCTCAGCTGTAAAATTGTTTAAGCTTATCATTGTATATGTATTTAATTATTTATTGTATCATATTAGTTATTTTTGCATGTATACGTTGGTAAATCACCTCCTAAATTTGTTGGCGATTACAACGCACTTTACCGCCAACCACCACCAGCATCTCTTTATCATCAACCATCCATTACATGTTTTTCTCCTTTTGAAATGAGAATTTCGTTAATTTGTTTGATGCATTAGCATATATTTATTGTAATTGTTAAGTTAAATCTTATTGGAGAAAATAAAAATTATTTATTGTGTTATTGATGCTTATTGTAACTTGTTGATCCTGACATCAACAAGTTACAATAAGCATCAATATCACAACAAATTATTTTTATTTTCTCTGATAAGATTTAACAGAACAATTACAATAAATATATGCTAATGCATCAAACAAATTAACGAAATTCTCATTTCAAAAGGAGAAAAAAATCTATTTGAAAATCCCTCTAATCATTACATTTTTATTCATCAGCAAATTCGTATTGCAAACAAACACAGCAAAAAGCGAGTGAAGAAGAGAGGTAGAAGAAAAAAAAAACTGTCGCCGGACGTGCCGGTTGCAAGTCGGCGGAGCGAAACGAATCACTTATTTCATTACCCCGCTTTGATTAGTGCGCGCCCTCTCACCTAACCGGCGGACCGTGCGCGGAATTTAAAACGCTCCGGATAATATTTGCATGAGCGCTGCGTTCACGAACGAGGGCGGGCGCCCGGGTTTCATTAATAAACGTTTATTCTGCAAACAGCATTTATTATTTGCCCTCGCCGGAGGGCGGGCGGCATGGCAGCGCCCGAATTATTGCCGTGCCCGGAATTCGGGCGCAACAAAAATAGGCGAAACAGGAACAAAAAAAATAAAAAATAACACAACGTTGCGGTCGGACGTGAATGTGCGTTTTTAAAAATTGCGGCTGGGGAAATTTTATTGATGTTTTTTTTTTCGGGTTGCCTGTTGCAAATTTTATTTAGTTTTTGCATGTGTGCATTTTTGTGTTTGTCACGATTTTCACTCTTCACTCCAAATAAAAGTCCATTTAACTAAAATTAATGTTAGTTTTTAACATTTATACTAAAATGGCACTTTATTGGCCTATTGCTTTGTGGTTTTTGTAGAAAATTTGGTTGTGTCTGTGCTCTTTTTTGTGTCTGCGAATTTCACTCATCACAACAAATAAAAAAGTACAACAAAATATACCATCATATATATACCGAGTCATAAAAATTACAAGTAAATTTTATTCATATTTATTTGCTTGCTTGTTGCAAATTTTAATGTTGTTATGTGTGCAAGTAAACCGGTTTGAGCAACCCTAATTGAGCAAGACAATACAATTGGGTTTATTTGTTTAGAATCAAATCTCTTAGCACAAAAGCAATTTATAATAGTTTTAATAGGCCCCCACAGACGCTCAGAACTGCTTGATATTGGCCTCTACATACCCAATGTTGTGTACATATATATTGACGTCCGATTATCCCTGTGGATAATAGGGACGGGGGCTGTACTTACTCTAGAAAAAAAGTAATAAATTAACATTTATACTAAAATAGTACACTACTTTTTTTGGTAACAAACATTTGATTTGATCTGTTTGATATCCTTTTTTTCATAGACATATAAAATCAAAGTTTTGAGATCCATACCGGCTTCCGAATCTACTTTTGATATATAAGACTTTCATCAAACATTTCCTATAGCTTTTAATAATATCCGTTTATAAAATAATTTGATTTTAACCACAAAATTCCACATCGAATATTAACAAGAAACTACAAATTCAACTCATATCCTTTGAAGCCCTTTTAATTACCGCAGTGTTGTGTACACGTCGACGTTTTAATATTCGCTAGGAAACTTCGGGAGTGTGGCAACCGCAACTATTCCAATTCGCCGCCCCTCGTCGACGTCGCCCGTCGCCGGGATGATATGAGAAATTGTCCGGTGCCCCCCTTGTATAAACTAATAACAACTTCTCGCCCCGTCGCGTGCGATCATTTAAAAATATTCGCCGCTCGCAAACTTTCCGTGCTCTGCGTTATTTTCGCATTGATTATGGGGATGCTGGCGTGTGTGTAGCTGGGGGGCGGACTAGATGTAGGAGCCGCCAGCCTGATGTATCGGCGCGTCCTGATAACCAATTGATTTCATTGACTCACCACATTTCGGGGGAGACGACTTTCGTTACGAGCTGTCAGCCGTTCGTTGGAACGGATTACATTCAGAATTGAATGTAAGATAAATCGGCGCTCATTTGTACGTCCGCTGTTTACTGCGGCCGTGTTTCATTTGTTATTTTTATAGAAACGTTTATTCCCGTTCCAGTGGTCATTTTATTGTCGGGGCAACTGAGATGCATTTATCATAAAATGTGAATGGAATGGGGGAAATGACGCAGCTTCGATTTGGATGTCGTAAACTCTTTATTCTCTGCGAATTTATTTACCCGACACTTAAGCTAAGAGTATGACTCATGAAACCGTAGCTAATTTCAAATAACATTTATACTTTATTACCCCATCTCATTCGAGGCAATATATTATAATCTCATCGAAATTAAAATGAAAATTCGGTATATATCGCTATTAAATCTGAAAAATCACAAAATGTTATCACACTCTCCGACATAGAATATCAGAGATTAAAGAAAATTAATGATTAATAACTGGAATCTAGAATGAAGCGTGCATAAAGCAGATTTATATTTAAAATATATTCTAACTTAAACTACAGTCTACTAAAATAATAATAATGTTTATTGCCCAACAGGTAAACCCAATTACAGTGCAACAAAATAAAATCACTATTAAAAAATAGTACATTGTAACAATAATTAACAACAAAAATGTGAGTACTACTAGGCCAAAGTGAAGAGAAACAACAAATAGCACATACTTCAACTTATAATACAGGGAAAAGTAGATGGCAGAAGAGGCCTGGGGCTTAAGAATTTGCAAGAAGGTTCGGTATGATATCTATACAACTATTCAGACAGGCAGTGCATAAGGTCCGAATAGCTATGTTGATAGCCAACGTCTAAAACAGATAAGGCACTTTAAGAAGAAAAGAAAGTGTTTTATATATAGAAAACCTTTATTGGCATTACATTCTTTTATATAAAACGTCTTACACGAACAATATACAAACACAACAACAAAAATTGTTTAGGGCTTTAGTCATGAGGCTAAATGAAGAAGCTCAAAAGAGTTTAATACAGTCGGTTCGCGCCACCATGGGGTTTGAACCAACGATCCCAAATGATCGGTACGAGACGGACGGCGTCTGTAACCACTAGGCCACTAAACTGGCTACAATATAATAAAAAACTTCTATCTTTATAGGGCTATCAGCCGTGAGGCTTTTCCGCCGGTCATGGGAGAAGCTAGGAGTTGAATTGCTCGGTACTTTAACTTCACAGAAAACCTCCGAAAAACTGTGAAAGGTGATTTTCGAAAATTCTCTTCTCGATGGGGATCAAACTCAGGCTCCCCAATGCTCAGTATAAGAAGGACGATGCCTCTAATCACTTGGCCACTGAGCTGGCTCAAATATAATATTTATATAAATATGGTTAAAAATAGTCCTTATTTTTTGTACCGTCTAGTTAATTCTGTATCGATAAATGCTAAATATTGATTACTCAAAGACAAAATACCATCGTCTCTAGTATAAACGGTATACTAAAAGTCGTTTTAGATACAAAATTTGACTCAAAAGTTAGTCAAGATGCGAGACAATCTAAATTGTATCATACAGCAAATTATTTGAAATATTAAATTGGATGGTAAATCGAATGGAAAAATATAACGCGTTGTATATGTCAAGGACAAATTGTATGGGAGAAGGATATATGAATTCATTTCTTGAACAACTTTTGAGCTAAGAAACTGTCTTGTCTAAAACGACCTTAAGTTACTTCTTTTTAACACGATATATTTGTTGATTCACTTTTGAGGCATCTCTTAAATTCCGAAATGAATAATATGGACTTTCTATTAAGCAGCGGAGGGCTTTAACGACCGGGCGACAGTGCAGTATAAAAAAAAGCGGCCGCTGATTTATCGAAAGGCATGTATAAAACTCGGGGGGCTCGATAAAATCTCGGCCGAGAGAGTTATTTGGGCGCAGTTTGTACCACACTATCCGAATCGTATCGCGGCCCCTATCCGCCGATCTGCGATAGCGTAAACTTATGTCTGTAATAATGGTGAGAAAATTGGAATAATTTCTGGAGAGCGAGGCACGCGAAAAGTATTAACGCAGCAGGTGGAAACCGAAAGTTTCTCGTATTATTTGTTAATAAAATAAATTACTTGAAAAGACATTTATTTATATATTACGGTTGTTTGATTACTCTAATCGAATATCTGGGGTTATATTTTCATATATTTTCATATATTTTCATATAGTTTCATATATTTTCATATATTTTCATATATTTTCATATATTTTCATATATTTTCATATATTTTCATATATTTTCATATATTTTCATATATTTTCATATATTTTCATATATTTTCATATATTTTCATATAGTTTCATATATTTTCATATAGTTTCATATATTTTCATATATTTTCATATATTTTCATATATTTTCATATATTTTCATATATTTTCATATATTTTCATATATTTTCATATATTTTCATATATTTTCATATATTTTCATATATTTTCATATATTTTCATATATTTTCATATAGTTTCATATAGTTTCATATATTTTCATATATTTTCATATATTTTCATATATTTTCATATATTTTCATATATTTTCATATATTTTCATATATTTTCATATATTTTCATATATTTTCATATATTTTCATATATTTTCATATATTTTCATATATTTTCATATATTTTCATATATTTTGATCTATTTTGATATATTTAATAATAGTTTTTAAACCCTTTGTTTTTTTAATTTTCTGTTAATAATAATAGTAGTAGAATAACTATGACTACACTTTTTATTATTGTATTTGCCGTCATTAAAATAATAAAACCGATTATGGTTCACTAATTTTTTATGGTAATTCAAACGATAGGTGCCTGGATAAGATGACGGCTTTTATGAGGCCGACTATTTATTGTCGCTCCTATTGCTCCTCGTGTTACCGCCAGATCGGCATCGTTTAATAAAGCGATTTGATTTGAATATTTAAAAATAAAACCAGCAACAGCACCGCGGCGTGAATTAATTAATCCATAAATTTCCCATATCTCTATTTAGCGAATTTGCATAAACACGCGCAAGGTTGCGATCTAAACACAATTATTAACCGCCCCCCGATGGTTTTTTTGTAAAATCGATTGCACGAGAGTTTGTTGTAATTTTGCAGGTGCATTTAAAAATATAATAAAACTATACATTTTTCTTCTTGGTTTAACGCTAAAGCCCATGATGAGCATAAACTTCCCTCACAATTATGTTCGTCTCGGTGCGATTTTCAGCAGTCATCTTCCAGCTAGTGACACTGTGCAGGGGTACAGTTTTTAGGTCTAAAAAGGCTAGTTAGTCTAGTGACTGAAAACCGCACCGAGAGAAACATAATTGTGAGGGAAGCTTATGCTCATCATGGGCACCTTATATTCGATTTTATAACTAGACATTGGCGATATTACACAAATAATGTTTGAAAATTGTAAGGTGTAATTTAAAACAAATATAAAATAAACACCAGGGGGAAACTAATGGGCAGAATTTCAAGATTCTCACTCTAATTATTCCAATTGTTTGCGCGCAATCGATTAATTGGCTATTCTAACAAAAAGCGCTTACAGCTAAGCAATCAAAGAGCCAATTAATTAGTTACTCCCCACCCAATTAAGCGGATTAGTGATTATGCCGCTGTTTAAAATTGTTTAAGGTACGGAAAACAGAGCGCGCAGCATGGTTCGCCTTGAAACGCAGCGGATTTTCTAATTAAATTACATTAAAATTAATGCCGGTCTGTCATTGAGTCGGCCGGACACTTCGCCACTCCTTATTAAGACTTATTATATTTATTACCGCCTGAAACAGAGCGAAAAATCAGCGCGGAGTGAAAGTTTTTCTTCGCTCCGGTAATTTAACATATATAAATTTTTGGCCGAAATATAAATAATAGTAACACACAATTTTGATTTGTGAACATTTACACTAGATTATCCATCTTTTTATATTATTATTTTATTCGTATATTATGATTTATATATTTATTTTTCGTTTAAGTAGAAAATAACTATGTAATTAGTTTTAGAATCATCAGAATATGTAATAAAGTAAACAAATTCAAATTGTATTCCTGAGTAGTGTAGTAATTCTTTTTTAAACAAAGTGATTTACCAACTGTAGCGTTAATCTAACCATCTAATGCACTCCTAGGATGTTCATTTCACGCGCAGACACACCTCCTGTAATTATTTAAGGCAGGCAAGTGCGATTTTCCAGAAACCACCGCGAGCCATGGAATAAAAATAACTAATATTACAGTAAATATGTCGATCACGACGTTATCAGCCGGCGGCAGTTGCGAGTCGTGCGCGTCCCGCCCCCGGGTGGGCAAAAAGCGGGCAAAAAAAGCGGGCGCGCGCTGCAAGGTAATACAGTAGTTAGATCTTTCCGATATGCGCCGGATAAATATATTAGCGACAAACATTGAATAGAGCTGTTGTCTCGCGCAATATCCTAATCTATATTACGTACACGTCGAATGAAAGTACCGCGCGAGGACGGAGTTTACAACGTAGGCTGTATGGAGCTAGAGGAGCCGTGACTCATTCGTATTTTTATTGTAATTTATTCATTGCTGTCCCTTTCTCCCGGGCACTGGATTTGTGCGTCCGCCGAACGTAATTAATTTCGCGTAATTCTAATTTAATTGTCGAAGGGGGCCGCGGGTGGCACTCAATCCGCTCGTGTTTTATGGCAGTTGAACGAACTGCATGTAAACTACTAAAGAGAGCTTTTATATTATTTATTCAGTTGCACTCCGCGGGGAAAGATCAAGATTGTATTCGGACTATAAAACGTTATTGCTTATTTTATACTGCCCGCTTTAAAATGTACGGACACTTAAGCGCAACAACAAGCTTTCGAGGCGCCGATTGTTCTTAATTAAATTAACTCCAAGGCAACATGCATATTATGGCTAAGAAAAAAAATGATAATGGCTCTATTTTACAACTTTTATGATTTCCAACCAGTGTATGCAGTGGAATTTTATCACCTGTTTTGGATATAATAATAATAATAAAAAGACTTCAGGTTATTTCAAATAAAGAAATGAAATGCAATTGTAAATGCTTAAATTTGAACGTTAGGGCCTTAATTTATACAAGCTTATCTGATTTAGGGACGAATCGTCTTCGTAGCTACTGCCTTTCTAAATAAGATTTTTGTTTTCAACCAATGCCTGACAACTATGTACACCATCAGCTAGGAATTTCAAGGAAGAGGGTCCTACTTGACAACTCATATCTCCGTTATTTATGTTTTTTATTCGTTACTCTTTCATATTAGTGCCTGGGCTGGTACAGGCTTATTGTTTCTTGCTCTATTTGCCGCTTCCAATGCCGCTTCCAATGCCCTTACAACCGGCGGCGCACGACCGCGATATTGCACGCCACGGGGCGACTAGTATTGCCAAACCATGCTAAACGAAAGCGCCTATTGTTCCATCACGTGCATGTGTAAAATAAAAAATAATTTATATATTCAATTTTATTTTTTAAAGTTATACCTTTTTTTCCGAGGTGGTGTAACCCCTAAAAATAAATACGTAAACTCCATCTATCCCTCAACACACCATCTAAATCTGATACCACTAATTACTTCCCATTAAACAGGACAACCCGTCCTCCACCCCCAACGCACCGTTGCGCTCTCCGCCAACACCACAGCGTTATTATTTTTTCATCGCGTTGATATCTCTAATTGCAGTAAAAAAAGGGGTGCTGCCGCGCATACAGCTTTCCCCTCGGCTCATTACGGCCGCTTTAAATACTCCCGGGATATAAACACTAGCGCGCAAGGGGGGCCGCGTATTGTTTCACCCCGTGCTGCGAAAAAACCCGGCTGAAAAATCAATCCCGTTATACATCATTTCCATTTTAATGGTTCAATGGAGACGGGCCTCTCCACAAACTCACCCCGGCGCTATTCAGAGCGAATTAAACGCACATGTTCAAAAATTTCGAGTATATATAGAATGGAAAGTAAGGGAGTGAATTTAATGCGACTGGAGTGGCTTGTTGTTTAGGGGGTGAGTTTTTGATGAACATCATTATTATTATTTTAAGCTACGATTTCAGATTGTGGCATAGAAACCTTTTTCGTTTCACTGCTCCGAACATCGATATTATTTATTTGCCCCTGCTGTATGGGGGCGGGCGAGAAAAATTGTCGGTCTTTGCAGATCCATCGGCATAACAAATTCGCGCCATCAACGGTGCCGGCGGTCGCTACCCTCCCCCACATCTCTGTCCGATCCTTATCTGTTTTCCATAGCGGCAGTGGCCGTAAAAAATCCCGAGCCGTGTGTGCATGGGGAAAGTTCGGGGCGAAAACAAAATCCGGCCGGTCCCCGTGGGGTGCGCGTCACGGAGATTGCTCGGCCATGCGAGCCGAAAGTTTTTTTTATGGTCGATGAAAAATTCAGCAAAATGACGGGCTGTAAGGGGGGGGGGTGCTTCTGGGGTTTACGAGCGTTCATAATTCCATGCATGTGTAAAGCAATTGCCAGAATTTAATTTTGTAATTAAAACATACCGTGGGAGTTGGTTTTATTTTGTAGGGGTTTGTAATGAGCATCCAACTGTTTTATGTTTAATATACTAATTTATTTTTGATCTAGTTGCGGTGCAGTTTGTTTTCGACTCAATTTAGCGGGATTTTAATAAATTAATTTATAAAATAAAATCTAGGAATATTTTGAAAATCCATCCAATAAGTAATTAGTAAAATAGTAATGTCATATTTGCACTCCCAACTTCCTTCAAAAATATAATTCAAACATTTAATTGTACAATATAAAGGTAATTTAATTAATATCTTGTTGATATGTGAGCTCGTTTTAATTAATATTCTAGCTATTAGAAAATAAATATAAGAAATTAGTTCATAAAATTAAATCTAGTTAGATAGATATTCAAAGTGCATATCGGTCAAAAAATTAATTAGTAAAATAACAATATTAAATTGCATATGGTGGTTTATTAACTTGTTTTTAATATTTATTTCAATTTTCATGAATATTCAAGCACTATAACTCGAATTAATTGGGTTTTAATGAATTAGTTTACAAAATTTAAAAAAAATCTGCGAAAAATTGTAAGTACCCATGTTATATTGAATATTTAATTAATTAACTTGTTTTTAATATATTTATTAATTTTCATTAATTTTCATGCACTATACCTCGAGTTAGAAGGGTGTTAAGAAATTAGTTCTAAAAATAAAATCTGGTTCCACTTTGAATATCCGTCAAAAATTTAATTAGTAAAATATCAATGTCAAATTGCCTATGGTAGTTAACTAACTTGTTATTAATATGCAAGTCAATATTCATAAAAATTCAAGCACTATAGCTCGAGTTAAATGGGTTTTAATGAATTAGTTTACAAAATAATCTAGTCGCACTTTGAAAATTCGTCAAACTTTGAATTTGAAAAACAGTAATGTTATATTTAGTATTTTGGTTAAATGACTTGTTTTTAATACACATATTGACTTTCATTAATATTCAAGAACAATAACTCGAATGAAACCGGTTTTTGTTCATCTAATATATAAAATATTTGAAATAGTGGACGGGCATAGTTTGGTTGGTGGGGGACGCCCGCCCACCCCACCTTTGTTCGCATAGTTTATTCCATAGGATAACACTCTCCTTGGTATGGTTTCAATAATATAATACATTTGTATCTATTGAACAAAACTATGCGAGCAAAGGTGGGGTGGGTGGGCGTCCCCTACTAACCTGACTATGCCCATCCACTATTTCAAACGACTTGAACTATGCATTACATTATTTTCCACATGCATTTTTTTAATTAGTCTTCAATTAATAAATGACATTAATTTAATCATAGAAAATTATGGATAAATAGTGTAGTGCATAGTTCAAGTCATTTGAAATAGTGGACGGGCATAGTCAGGTTGGTAGGGGCCACCCGCCCACCCCACCTTTGCTCGCATAGTTTGGCCATAGGATAACACTCTTTTTGGAATAGTTTAAATAATATAAATCATCTATATCCAATGAAAAAACTATGCGAACAAAGGTGGGGTGGGCGGGGGGCCCCCACCAACCAAAGTGGGGTGGGCGGGGGGGCCCCACCAACCAAACTATACCCGTCCACTATTTCAAATGACTTGAACTATGCACTACACTATTTATCCATAATTTTCTATGATTAAATTAATGTCATTTATTAATTGAAGATTAATTAAAAAAATACATGTGAAAAATAATGTAATGTATATTTCAAGCCATTTGAAATAGTGGACGGGCATAGTTTGGTTGGTAGGGGCCACCCGCCCACCCCACCTTTGCTCCCATAGTTTTTCCATAGGATAACACTCTTCTTGGAATAGTTTAAATAATAAAAAACATCTATATCCAATGAAAAAACTAGGCGAGCAAAGGTGGGGTGGGCGGGGGGCCCCCACCAACCAAACTATACCCGTCCACTATTTCACATGACTTGAACTATGCACTACACTCTTTATCCATAATTATCTATGAAATTAATGTCATTTATTAATTGAAGACTAATTAAAAAAATACATGTGAAAAATAATGTAATGCATAGTTCAATACAATTCCAGATGTAAGCGACCATTATTTATGTCAGGAGGCACTGAGTAATTTTTGAGTTGAAAAGGGGGATGTAGGTCAAATTTACATACCCCTTTTCAGCTCAAAAATTACTCAGCGCCTCCTGACATAAATAATGGTCTCTTACATCTGGAATTTTATTGAATAATGAACTACTTGGTAAATACAACTTCTTTTTAGACATGAACGTATGTTTTGTTCTTAATTTTGGTAAAAATGTTCACTTCATATTTAGTCCCAATCATATTTAGGCCCCAATTCCACTAGCAGCTATTGCCTTCCTGCAACGTTACAGCGCTTCCTGGGGGCGGTATCGCCTAATTTGAGAAACACTAATCTAATATAATTAAATTTAATAATAATTTTTAGGCGCGTAATAGATCAACACAAATACATAAGTATTAATACAAATACATAAGTATTAACACAACACATAAGTATTAGCACAAATACATAAGTATTAACACAAATACATAAGTTTTTGTAGAAAAATTTAGCAGCTTTTACAGTATTTCATCAGATACTGTTGTTTTTGAAATGAAAATATTTTCACGGGATACTAAAATCAATATCCAGCACGTCCAGAGTCAATTGACCCTGAAGACGCGAACGCCGAGCGAAAATTTATGGACTTTAGTTTGGAAAGATAATCCCGGCGCAAAAAAGTGTGCACGCAAATAAATAAATCCTTTGAGTCTACGGCAATTATCCACTCGGATGAAACGAGCAAAAAAAAATAGCGGACAGTGCGCGCGGACTGGTTTCCCTGCACGTTTGCAAAAAGCCGAGCCACCACTGGAGGTATCGCCGGCAGACTGTACTTAACCGGGCACGGTCGAACGATCACATATTTTTGCCAGAGAGTTGGTTTTTTTTTTTGGTGTTTGTAAGTTTGTAAGTTTGCCCCCGCTAAAGTTAATAATGCGTGATTTTTTTTCGTAGAATAATTGATGGATGTATATCAATTATTACTAATCTAAACATTATATTACTAATTATTATTCGTCCTTTTCGTATTGAGGGGAATAAATGTTCAAACCCCATTGCGGGATATATATATATATATATATATATATATATATATATATATATATATATATTTGTACTATTGTAGATTATCCTGATGATGCTCGAAATTTAACGAGCGAAATATATTGATATATTAAAAAAGGAGTTTTTTACTGCCCTCGCTGTTTCCCAATAATAACTTGCACATATATATATATATATATATATATCCCGCAATGAGGTTTGAACATTTATTCCCCTCAATACGAAAAGGACGACGCCGGGTCTATTTTAATATTTTATCAATAAGCTGCTTTTGTATTGTAATTTTTCTACATGCAATTTTCAAGATTAGAACCATAAAACATATACATCTTCTAATTACCGAAACCCGTGTTGATTAGCTGTTCTAGCTCTTCTTTTATTATTTTATTTTTTAATTGGTTAACCGCAGTGCTGTGCAAGCGTTCGTCCCTTTTAATTTCATCCGCTCGTCGCTACATCGCGACAATTGCGGCTATTCACCACCGCCGCCGCCGTCGCCGCCGCCTCGCAATCCGTTTTCCGATCGCGCAATGGCCCCGATAACTCCCACAAAACTCGCACGCGGGGGGTGTTTATGCGCTC
Organism: Lordithon lunulatus; assembly: GCA_963942505.1. Classification (NCBI taxonomy): domain Eukaryota; kingdom Metazoa; phylum Arthropoda; class Insecta; order Coleoptera; family Staphylinidae; genus Lordithon; species Lordithon lunulatus. The sequence continues at coordinate 58,400,714 of OZ012668.1, read as the reverse complement.
GCAATTTCCCCGCTATCTAATCTCACGCGACAAGTTTATATTTAAGCGACTAGACACATACAAAGTTGTACTAATCAAAGTATGTTATTTCCCCCAAATTGCAATAGCTATCCCCCCAAATAAAAAAAAAACTAAACGTGGAGCTGTGTTAATCAAAGTGTTCTAGCTTACAATGTATTTTTTTTAGTATCCGCTAATTCCCATGCGAGTTACTGCCCCCGGGGCATTTAGAAGAGCTTGTTTCGCTTAATGCCCCGCGCGCCGTTTCTGGTTTTTACGGCCCGCCGTTTACACGGACCGGGGGCCCAAGACGCCGCCGCAGATTTATATTATTAGTTCATATCGTGTTCGTTTCTTGCGGCCGCGCGGATATATACTCGGGGAACTTTTCAGCTCCGCATAAAATACACAAACTCCGCGTGCCTGCGAAATAAATGGGCGACGAGGCTCGTAAATAAAGTCGGAGAGGCCGGGGGAGTGCGAGCGGTGGTTCTTGTGAAATTTAAACAATACTTAATTTTATGTAAGCAGTTTCAGTATACGAGAATATCTCAATTTAGTTTTTTTTTTCTTTAAACCGAGACTTTTTAACCCATAACTGGTAGTTAAAGTTACATTTGTTGAAACTTTATTTGCCTCCCAATTGCGTTAAATATATCCTTCTTACCATTATTACGTTTTTTATTATATTAGTATATATAATTATTTGTACTTCTATATGTTAATTACTTGTCAGTTTAAGGGCTTGAAGGAAGATTAGATTCGTTGTTAGTCATAAAACAGCGAAAATAATTCATGTCCATTTGACCTTTGTCTATTATTTTATCGTATTGTCTCTTCGTGAAAGCGTGTATAACATTGTCAATAAATTAATTGTTATTATTATTATTATTGGGTCTGATAGCATGCAGTACTAATTGTCTACAAAATTTTAAACAAGATAACTAATTAGTGCTGACACAAAGACAGTTTTTGTATTTTTGAAAAACATATGCTAGATTTCCTTCCTAAATATGCAAGAAAGCCAACCATAACTTCGGTTTTAGGACGTCTGTCGACGCTCTCCGGCTTTTCTTCCATCATAATCTATTCATCTTGTAGATTCCTTCCACTCATCGCTTTCTGGCTGGAGCCATTTCAGGATTTCCCGGGTCTGGTTTCCATTTTTCAGGAGGGACCCAAACGAGCGTAATTTTTGGCAATCGATGGTTTGAAAGCCTTCTCACGTGCCAGTACCAGATAAGTTGTCGTGTGTCTGTTCCCTGTACGATACTTGCTTTCAAGTCGATTTCCTATTTTATCTTTCTATTTCATACCCTATACACCCTCGATATTCTACATGATCCTCTTAGGCCATCCATCTTCAGAGCTTGTAGCCTTCTTTTTAAAGCATCTGTCCATCTCCATCCTTTTGCTCAAGGCTGTAATAACCTTTTGGAGCATTAAGCAATACCTCATCGCTGACCCCCCTACACTAAATGTTATGAATTAATGAAAGCTACTTATTTCCCCAAAATAATAGTTTTAACTACTATTACAACTAGAAAAATGTTTCCACTGATTTCTACGAACATTGTTTAAATGTAAGTTTTTCTATTTCTAGACGAGGTAGTGCCCTAGCTTCATGTTGATTTTTTTTAGTATAATACGAATTATTTCGATCTTTTTGTGGTCTTTCTGACGTAGGGGGGCCTTCCGCCTGGGGCTCTGGGCACGAGCCCTTGTTGCCCCTGTCTAGTTACCGCCCTGCTTCTGCTTCATAGAGTACAATACTTTTTATAACTGTATTGTATATGTTACATTTTATATTTGTGTAAGAGATATGGGCAGTCCTAGCGAGGTAAAGTAGATATTGAGCGATATTGAGTGGCAAGAAAGGCATTTGAGAGTTCATACAACCCTGGCTATGTAGAGTGGCAAGCGTGGAAAAAATCCCCGACCTACATGACATGGGGAGGATGGAGCAGGGAGGACAAAGTATGTATAAAAAACGCGAGGTGCGGTTCAGAAGAGAGAGCTACTTAGCCAGACGATCGTGGAGCAGGGAGTACAAAGTGGGTATGGTAAGAGCGAGGTGTGGATCAGAAAATACAGGTGAAAAAGTGTGGATACCGCTGGGGTACATCTCGTATGTGCTGTGTAGTACGTGGTGGCAACTTTGTCATGAATGTGAGGGTGTGAAAGAAGAGTGGGTTGGAGATTGCAGAAAGAAGAATGAATGGTTGAAGAGGATGGGAAAGGCGTGAGGCTGAAATGGTAAAGACTGAAATGGCGAGGGCAGAGGGTTGTGTAATATGGAGGAGGAGGACATTCAATATTATATAAGGGAATGTGTATTTTATTTTGATGAGAGAATGAGAGGGGTTTTTACATATTAAATATTAATTTATGTCAAATGACGTTATTATATAAAAATGTAATCTATCTTAGTTATAAGAAAGTAATAAGGATTGCTGAGTGTCATCTAGCTATTTGAAAATAAAACCGACCTATTTTAATAAATATAAATAACCGCCCTAAATTGCGCCCCCGTACTGGCCCTTTTTTGCCGCGTCGGTTCCAAATGAGTCCGGGGAGCTTAAGTGGGAGCATAAATTGCGAGCTCCCCGGACGTAAAGTAGTTTTATTTTTAATCCCGCCCCCTCTTCCCATCCACGCCGCTAGTTCTGCCGGGGAGGTAAATAGTTCCGGCACACAGAACTCTCTCCGTAATTTTCGCGTCTTATCGATCACCACCCTCGTTCGTGGCGTTGTGTATCGCGACGCAGCTAAGTCATCCATTAAGGAGATAAAGAGCCGCCCCCGCGCGCGATTTGTTCTGCATACTCACTCTTGCCCTCTTAGTTTCTAAAGGACCTTTAACTATTAACCACCTGGGGATTGCCCCGGCCCCCACGGAAACTTGCCGGCGCGCGAGAGGAGTTATTGCCCTCTCTCGCTCCGTCCACCCGGGGAAACGAAAGTCACACGAGCAATCGCAATTTGGAGGCGATTAAATTTAATGAACGGCTAGATACAATGGGTTTAATCCGGCTGTGTTTGGGGTGCGGGGGAGTCTTAAGCGTAAACAACATCAATTGGTTGGCACCGATTTAACAACGTTCACGAATCGATCGCAATAACTAGAGAAGATTAGTTCAATATTTAATTAGAATATTGGGGCATCACTTTAAACACATATCGCACTGTGAAATAACAAGTGTCGTAACATACAAAATTAATTTTCACGTTTTCATATTTGTTTTGATGATTCTTATGTATATTTTAACGCTCCTACACCACCAGCCCCTTTTCAATGCCGAGCTTGGATAACATATATTGGACTCATATTACCATATGGGTGTGCATTGTTAATTGATGTGGTGTCGCCAGATGGCGTTAAACTTTCTCTCTAGATAGAAAGTTGCATTACTTTGTATTCGAGATATTGCGTGAATTCATCCTCACAAGCTATACTGGTGATATCTAACAAGATCGAAATCTAGATATATAGATTAATAAGAGATGAATTCACACTTATATAGTTATATAAAAAAAAAACTTGTTGATCAAAAGATTAAGTTGTATGTATTTTCTTTATAAAATATGAATAATATTTAATTAGTGTATAATATGTATATTAAATTATCTGCATTTCTCCTTTTTAGTTCATTAAGTTTATTCCTCCCTCGCCCCGGGTTGAGATTATAATTAAATCGGGCGCGTATAAAAGTGTCACGCCGCTATCAAATTATGAATCATTATGAGCCTCCACACCCCTCGGAGGGCTTAATTGCGGAGGACTATTATGCGCGTTACGCCCGCGCATTTTTCATACTCCACTACATGTTTTAACTTTATTATGAAGGATTCCACGGAACTGAAAGCGCCAGGGTGTGCCTAATTTCAACAATTTACAATACGGACGGGCGGGGTGTGTGTTTGTGAGCGGTAATTTATTGCCGGGGCCCGGATAAATTGTAAAATAACTGTTTATTTTTCATTTTATTACCAAATATAATTGCCGGTTCGGTTGAAATTTGATGCAATAAACGTAATTTGATGTTAATAATAAATAAATTCTGTGCACGTTATTAATTTATAATTGCTTTGAAAGTATGAAATAATATTAAACAGTAATTATGTAAATATTCTCTCGGTTATTAATTGAAATGTAATTTTAAAACAAAAATGGAATGAAATATTCAAATCAGTAAATGTGGAATCCAATTATATTTATGTATTGAACATACTTTATAATTATATTAATATTTAAATAAATCACAAATTATTATGAATTTGTTTCATATATGCATGATATTTAAACCTCTAATGCCCAACTCCGCCTCAAGGCGCGCATATAACGATGTATTTAAATATTTTATACCTTATATGCCCAACGTCTCATATTTTTATCAGGTGTACCAAGTGACAAGTGTATTTGAATGCAGATTCTTTCATACATACATCAGCGGTCTTCAATTATATGAGGAACATTTTTTCACGACGATAAAAATAACTTGGGCATTAACATTTTAAACATATGTAAATGTGGTTAGATCCAATAATTCTAATAATTAAAGTCATAATCAAAATTTAGTTAGTACATAAAAATACGATTATGAACCCATATCGGTGGCCGAGTGGTTAGAGACGTGTCTCGTACTGAGTATTGGGGAGCTTGAGTTTGAACCTCATTGGGGCGTATCACCTTTCACAGTTTTTCAGAGATTTTCTGTGAAGTCAAAGTAAATTCCGGGTGACTACACTAAAGCATTAAAAATATATTGATCTATCTATTACAGTGACAATCAAAAATTACAGTATTATTTGTTTTCATGCTATTTAAATCCAACTTGCGAGAGTTTCAAGGAAATCCATGTTATTATTTACATAAATTCTCTCTTCAAACAATATCTAATATCTAATATATTTATATATTAGATATTGTTGGAAGAGAGAATTGAATGTATACGCGCTTCTCACTGTTTGTAATAGAAGAAACTTGCAACAACAACAAAAAACATACACGGGCACGAACTGAGAGCTGGCAGATTTCCATTAGCCGGTCTGACCTGTTCGGGGGGCGAGAAAAATGAATGTTTAATGAAATCAAATTATGCGTCACGTAAGTTTTCGATTAATTCCGTACGTGAATAATGGAAGGCGCAACAATACGAAATTGATATTGGAAACGTACGCGGTCGACTCGAGCGCGATTTGCTCGCCTTGAATAGATGCAAATGCTAATAAAATATTTATCGGAGGCGAATTGAAATGCATCGCGCATATTGTTTCCGCGTTATAATTACGTAATGAAACATTTACCGTTCACGGATGGGGGGCAGGGTAGAGAGACGCCGCCACCGCCTTATCTATACATCGGTTCATAATAATCCCATCGATCCATGTCCCTGAATTATTCATGTCGCCTTGCACGCATTTAATTCAATATTTCATTACGTTTGTTTAATAGTTTATTATGATTGCGTTAAACTTAATGTTGCAAAATAAAGCAATATTTCTTGAATAATCGCGAATCATTTCCGATGAGCAATTTTAGATTTATATGTTGGTTATTAACCTATAATATGGGTTGTCCATTACGAATTGCAAGTTTTCGGATGTAAAAGCTTTGTTGATATAGACAAATATGCGTTTTATCCATTCTGATGTTATAATATACATATTGGAATCGTCAAAACACAGAGTTACATGATTCACTTAAATTATTTAGCTTCATTTACATGGTCTACGGTAAAAGTTTGTAGATCAATTTAATTTATACTACTGTACTCGGAGAAATAGAAAATTAACTTTTTTTAAAATAATTATATAGATAGAGTGAATTAATTAAATTCAAAACGCTACTGTCCGGTAGCCAATAAATACAGCTCTGTGTGTAATTCATAAACCATTTTTAATTATATTTGTATATGAAATTGTAGACTACTGTTGCTCTGCCTGGCGGTCTAATAATCGAATTATAAATCGTCCGCCGTTTAATATTCCCGTGGCGGTAGGTGTAATTATAACATAACAATTTTTTAATCGCCCTCGTCTAAATTTTATGTTTATCCAGAAATAATTTATACGGCATCCTGTTTCTCCGCAGCGCCGGTCGTTATTTATCCCCATTTACAGGCGCGGAACGGTTTTTATCGAGTCGGAAAAATGCATTTATATAAATGAGTGCTTGCGCTAGTGTGTGCGAGTACAATAAACAAAATTGCCTCTAATTAATACTCTGCACGGAACAATTATAAATACGTGTTTGCGGGGAAAAAAGTGCGGCGGACAAAACGGCGTATAGAAAATAAATATACTGTTGGGGGGATACATAATTATATAGGTATAAACAGCATGACAGAGCAACCTTGTCTGCAAAGCTGCTACAAAATACACAATTCACCTGCATATCACAGTACATCTCGCGCGAGCTTGCGGGGGCCCGCGGGGTGCCGCTCGCGAGTGAATGCCCCTGCAGCCGGTGTTTGGCCTTGAGACAGCCCCAATGCAAATGACGGGACCGCGCGGTCGAGTGCATCTCCCGGTGCTGCACACATTGTGCCCCCCTCGCCACAGCACACCCACTGCTGAGGATGCGGCCTGAAAAAATCAACGGTCACGTCGATTTTTACGTTTTCACTAGCGTGCAGTGGTCATGAACCCACAGCGAGTACAATTAAAATATTTTTTGCAGTTACAAATTACCTTACGATATAAAAATCATATCAAAAACACAGTACCAATTATTTACAAAATATTCATCAGTTATTCTAGCACATTAGATTCTTAAATCTACTTAATCACACACCATTAGATGTTAGAAGATGTTTTTGGTCACAAAAATGATCCTGAGCTATAATTTACAACAAAATTGTCTACTACCCGGTGATCCTGATAGCATGAGCATGTATTACCATATGGGTGTGTATTGGTAATTGATGTGGTGCCGCCAGATGGCGTTTAACTTTCCTCCTAGGGGGTTAGTTATATCATTTTTGTATATAACCACTCGAGATATTGTGTGAAATCATCCTCACCAGCTGAGCTACACTGATGAGATCTAATAAAATCGAAATGTAGATTGCCAAGGGGTGGAGTCACACTTATATGATAAATTTATTTGGACAATTCTATATATATATATATATATATATATATATATATATATATATATATATATATATCTAGAATTGTACAAATAAATTCATGTTTTCCTAAATAAAAATGGCTATCAAACGAGCTTTCAACAAGAAAACTCTCACTAATTTTAATTGCCCGCTATTTACCTTCACTTCACAGGAAACTTTAAAAGTTTTGAACTCTCGTTCGTAATGCTCAGTGCAAGGCGTTGGAAATAACAGACGTAAATGCACGTTTTAAATATTAAAATTTCAATGAGAAACTAGTGGGAAAAAATTATTAATGCCTCACCAATTGAACTGATCGCTGTTCAACTATCTAGATCTGAATTCACACAATTTGCTTTCGAGATATATAAGCCTCACATTTTGAGTTATATGTTGAATCAAAGCTAATTTAATGAAGAATAATATGATGGAAAGAATTTGCCAATTTTCTTAAAATGAAAGAATGGAAAAACTGAGTCTGAATGCACACGAGCTTCTTGATACCCCATCAATTGAACTGATGGATTTTCAACTATCTACATATTAATGTATACGATTTGCTTTTGAGATATTTAAGCCTCACATTCTGAGATATATGTTGAATGAAAGCTAATTTAATGGGAAGTAATATAGCGGGAAAAAATGCCTCATCAATTGAACTGATGGTAGCTGAAATATCTACATCGGAATCCATACAATTTGCTTTAGAGATATTTAAGCCTGACATTCTGAGTTATATGTTGAATAAATAAATACTATCTTGAGAAGAATTTGCCAATTTTCTTAAATTGAAAAGACGGAAAAACTGAGTCTGAATGCACACGAGCTGCTTGATAAATTGAAGTCTATCTTTCTAGGATAAAATTGCATGTAAATTACTGAGTTGAATATTAAATCAGGAGCTAACTTAATCAAGAATACTACAGTAAGAAGACTTTGTAATTTTGTTATATGGTGTTCAATTTCATACAAAATTGGACACTATTTCTTCGTATTGGCAAAAAAGATAGCCTCGTGCATTGTTTGTTCAAGCAATTAAAAACAAATATACTCGCCACCAGCGATAATCTGAAACAATAGTAACGAGGGATAATGAACTGTTAATTGTACTCGTACCACCCTGCACAAAGTATTTCTCTGGAACTACAAATAGTACAAGAGAACTTATAACTTTAAAAGATGCGACGACTGGTCCAGTCTAATCATGCATAGGTTCGCCATCTCTGCCCTAGATAAATCCAAAGGTCGTAGGCCAAAAGTATATCAAATACAGGATAAATAAAACGATTTTTTACTTTTTTTTTGATCACACTTCAGTTACACTTTGCAACTAGTTTCGGCTAAGCTCTAGCCATTTTGAAGCTCCTCCGATGACTCGAAAATGGCTAGAGCTTCATCCGTGTGATCAAAAACAAAGTAAAAAATCGTTTTATTTATCCTTTATTTGATATACTTTTGGTCACGTATTATCTATTATCACAAATAAAACAGGAAATAAAAGAGATGAAGACCGAAATGAACAATAAGGAAGAAACATGGAAAGAAGAAAAGAGAACATTGGAAGTCAGAATAGAAAAACTAGAAAATAACGCAGAAATTGAAGAGAAGAGAAGAAGAAAAATAACATAGCAATAAGAGGTCTAGACAAGATAGATAACATAGAAGAGGTAAGATCACTCATCAAAGAGAAACTGGAAGTGGAGACAGGGGTTAACAAAATACAAAAAATAAACACAGGCCCAGAACGAAATATAATAATAGTGGAAATCCCAAGCTGGGAAGAAAAACAAAAAATAATGAAAGCAAAATATAAACTGAGAAATACAACGATATATATAGACGATGATCTAACGGAAGAGGAGAGAAAAATACAAAGAGAGATAAGAAACATAGCAAAATTGGAAAAAGAAAAAGGAAAACACGTAAAAATAGGATATAGAAAGATAATAGTAGACAATGAAATATACATATGGGATAAAAAGGAGAAAGGAGTCGTAGCCAAAGATAATGGGGTGAAAGTAACCAATCCAAAAAACTACTAGCAAAAGAGAAAACGGACGGAAGCAAAAATACAAAGAATACAGCGAGGAAAGGGATAACGAACAAAGGAAAGAAGAACAAACACATAATAAATGGAAACAAAGAAAAGAGTACAGTAAAAAAAAGAAAAATATGGAAAATTGGGACTTGGAATATCAAGAGTATAAATGGAAAGGAAAAAGAGCTGCAAGAAGAATTTGAGAAAGCTGAACTAGACTTCTTAGTGGTAACAGAAACAAAAAAGAAGGGGAAGGGAGAGTACAAAATGGACAAGCAACATATATTCATATATAGCGGTGTAGATAACAATCGGAGAGCCGCAGCAGGGGTAGGATGTATAGTGCATAAAAAACTGAAATCGAATATATATAAATGGGATGCAATTACGGAGAGGATTTTGTCTATCGAAGTTAGAGATCATAGAAACGGCTACCATAAAACTATCATAGCAGTGTATGGACCAAACGAAGATGATACTGCGTGCAACAAAGAAACATTCTGGGAGCAACTCAACGAAACAACAGAAAAAGCCAAAGGAGAAGTGTACGTGGCGGGAGACTTCAACAGCAGAATTGGCAACGAAGTAAAAGATAATGACGCGATGAGAGGAAGATATGGAGAAGGCGTACTCAACGAAAATGGTAAGAAAATGCTAGATTATTGTAGAATGAATAATCTAGTAATAACGAATACACTATTCAAACACAAGGACATACACAAATACACCAGGGAAGTGATAAGCAGGAACGAAAAATCTATAATAGACTATGTACTAGCAGAACAAGGGAAAAGGAGCAAAATAATAGACACAAGAGTAAAGAGAAGTTACGAAATTGGAAGTGATCACTATCTAGTAGAGACGAAAATAAAGGAAGACTACCAAGATAGCGATAAAAAAAAGCAGAGACCAAATATAGCAATAAACTACAACAAGATAAGAACATACAAACTAAGGGAAAAAGAAATAGCAAAAATGTATAAAGAGAAAATAGAGGAGAAATTAGTAAAGGGCAACTATAGACAAGAAATAGAGGAAATGTGGAATAAATTAAAGAAAAATATACTGGAGACAGCACAAGAGACATGTGGGACAAAGCAAAACACAAACAAGAAGCAGCAGACAGCATGGTGGTCGCAGGACATAAGAGAGAAAATAAAGGAAAAGAAAAAAGCATGGCAAAGATACCTAAATGAAAAAAATAGTCCAAACTACGAAGAATACAGTTTAAAGAGGAAAATAGTAAAAGATAAGGTCAGAATAGCAAAGAGCAGGGAATGGGAAAAGTTCGGAGATACAATGGAGAAAAATGCAAAGGAAAACCAAAAATTATTCTACAAAACACTAAAACTAAACAGAAAAGAAAAAGGACAAGAAGTAAATTATATAGAAGACAATCAAGGAATATTGCTGAAGGACAACGAAAAAATACTGGAAAGATGGAAAGAATATTTTGAAGACTTACTATCACAAAATGGTGTAAATGAACAGAAGACAAGAGACCAGAACGACTCGGAAGCAGATATAGAGATGATCAATGGAAAAGAAATACTAGAGATAATAAGGGAAATGAAAATAGGGAAATCACCAGGACAAGACCAGATCACAACGGAAATGATTAAATATATGGGACCTGCAGGTAATTAAATACTACTAAAATTAATAAACGAAATATGGAGGACGAATAAAATACTCAGAGATTGGCAAGTATCGTTAATCGTACCGATACACAAATGATAACGATAAGACAAAATGTTCAAACTATAGGGGTATAACACTCATAAGCATAGGTATGAAGATCTTAGAAAAAACAATTAACAAAAGAATACTAGCAAAAATAGAGCAGACGCTAGAAGAATCGCAATGTGGATTTAGGAAAGGAAGATCCACACAGGACAACATTTTCACGATAAAACAAATCACAGAAAAAATAATTGCAAATAAAAAAAACACATACCTAGGATTCATTGACATGGAAAAAGCATTCGACATGATACCAAGAAATAAATTATGGAAAATCCTGGAAGAGAGAGGTGTAGAAAGAAAGACAGTCGAATTAATACAAAACATATACAACAACAACACCAATGCAATAATACACAAGGGACAAACATCAAGAACATTTCAGACAACCACTGGACTAAGACAAGGAGGCGGGCTCAGTCCTACATTATTTAACATATACATGGATGAAATAATGAAGAGCATGAAACCAGAAACCAAAAAAGCAAACATAGGATACAAAAACATGCAAGTTGTAAAAATATCGGAAGGAGCATTCGCTGATGTTGTAGTAGTGATAGCAGAAAATGAAGATAATCTGCAGCACAACCTTAGTGTATGGAACAGACACCTAGAAAAGTATAACATGAAAATGAACTATAACAAAACAAAAGTGATGGTAATAGGAAACCGGAAAGAACAAATAAATATAAAGATAGAACAACACACAATAGAACAAGTAGAAGAATTCAAATACCTGGGAGTAGCACTGACAGAAGACGAAAAAATGGAAGGCGAACTTAGTAACAGAATAAACAACACAGCTAAAACATACCACGCATTGAGCAATATACTGATTAACAAGAAAGAGATCAGCAGATGGACAAAAATAAATATATATAAAAGCATATATAGACCTATACTGACATATGGAAGCGAGACGTGGAAGCTAACGAAGAGGGACAAAAGTAGAATACAGGCAATGGAAATGAAATATCTCAGAGGAGTAAAACAAGTTACGAGAAGAGACAGAATAAGAAATGATGACATCAGAGAAGAACTGGGAATTGAAGCTGTAGATAAGTATATAGAAAAGAAACAACTAAATTGGTGGTGTCATTTAATAAGGATGGACAAAAAGAAACAAACAAAACAGGTATGGGAAGCAAGAACTGAAAATAAAAGAAGAAGAGGTAGACCAAGAAAAGAGTGGGACAATATAATAGAGGACATAATAATCAAGAAAGGAAAAACAGCAAGCAAGAGAACTGGCGAAGAACAGAAAGGAGTGGAAAGAATTTACAAATGTATAAACAACAGTAATTGTAAACTATAATAATGTTAATAATGCTAATGTAATAGCCTACACCGAAAGGTAAAAGGCAATTGATAATATATATATATTATCTAAGGAACGCTTTGACCTACGACCTTTGGATTTATCTAGGGCAGAGATGGCGAAACTATGCATGATTAGTCTGGACCAGTCGTCACATCTTTTAAAATGAATTATCACAAAGTAGACGCCTTAACAATCCAGTATATCAAATAGTTTCAGTCCAACCAACCAACAAAGTTTGGCTGCCGTTACTCAATTCGGTATTTATCTTATGAAGTTTTTCCCGGCAGCCACAGAATAATTATTATACATAATCATGAATGGATCATATCTAGAGTTTTCTCGATATCTGTAGTGATGATATAGAGAAAACTCTCACTTATGTGCAAAATTACAGACGATTGAAACTTTTTTACCGAAATACATAATTTTATGTTGATTTCAATAAAATGATCTAATAAAAGCGTATCGAGTAATTGGAAAGCGTTAGCAATAAAGCCACAATCGTGCCGTTAAAACGAGCACAGCTGAAATTTTCATTCCCCGGACAAACAAGGAGCCGGCACGAAACGCAAATAAAAAACCGTGCGCGGGGTGGGCGGCGGCGTACACTGTTTATCCACGGTTAACATTTCGAATGCCCCGGCAATTTCACTATCGCTCCATATTATCGGGCCGTTGCGTAAACAGTCCAATTGCGAACCTCACGACGGGCAATTTTTCGTAATTTAGAAAATTGCCGTGACATTATTGAGGCGCACGCATCGCGGGCGCAATGAAGCCGATCCGAGCCCGTTTTCGTTTTGTCCACGACGCTAATTACGCGCAACTTGTAATATTTATCAGATTAGTCTAAAACGAAGCACCGCAAGTGCCGTGTTTCGTTTGCTACGGCTTCCTCGGTGCATCGGGGCAAACAAAAAAGGAACGGTCTTTAATTGCCGCTGCATTTGTAATTTAATTACGGGGCCTAAATACCGGCCGGAGGCCGAAACCAAATGCAACTTAATAAGTGCATTAAGGGGCGAAAGGGTATCCAATTAACGAACGGACGTAATGCAATTTCACAACAGATTTAAATTTAAATTAAATACATTCACAACAATGAGAATGTTAGTGATTAAACTACGTTTTGCACACATTTTATGCCTTATAAGTTTATATTTCTTCCCTAATATTTATATACTACATACTTCCTTATTACATACTTAAATCACAAATCATATTATACTATATTAATTCAATACTATCTTGGGAGTTTCATTAGGTCCACCTGGCAAGATTATTGTAAAGAATTATTTTTTACTTGCCTAATTTGTATAAGTCATGATATGTATAGAATCATTATTCATCAACTATAGAGAAGATTGTAGATCAACTTTTAAATGTTCTGTGGTGCGATTCCTGGCACCACTCGTTTGAAACTATCCAACTCGCTCGTCAAACTACCGAAAATTCACGATTTGACGTTCAATTATGTAATTTCGGTTTCTTAATGTTTTTTAAGGCTATAAATCGAAATTCGACATATCTTCAGAAGTACAAAATATAGCCTTCTAAAATTAATAATGAAGGGCAACCAAACTATGCCCATTCACTATCCCAAGTGACTTGAATTCTGCACTACATTGTTCCCTATATATTTTTAAAATTTAATCTAAATTAATAAATGAAATTAATTGAATCATAAAATGTTATGGATAAATAGTGTAGTGCAGAGTTCAATCCATTTGTAATAGTAGACGGGCATAGTTTGGTTGGTGGGGGCCGCCCACCCACCCCACCTTTGTTCGCAAAGTTTTTTCATACGATAACACTCTTCTTGGAATAGTTTAAACAATATAAAACATCTATATCCATTGAAAACACTATGCGAGCGAAGGTGGGGTGGGTGGGCGGCCCCCACCAACCAAACTATGCCCGTTCACTATTACAAATGGCTTGAACTCTGCACTACACTATTTATCCATAACATTTTATGATTCAATTAATTTCATTTATTAATTTAGATTTAATTTTAAAAATATATAGGGAACAATGTAGTGCAGAATTCAAGTCACTTGGGATAGTGAATGGGCATAGTTTGGTTGGTGGGGGCCCCCCACCCACTCCACCTATGCTCGTATACTTTTTTCATGGAATTACACACTTTTCAAAAAGTTTAATCAATTCAATCTTGATGCACATTATATTTCCATGAGATAACACTCTTTGATCGAATCGTTTTTTTTTTCATTCGATACAGACATTTAACAATGTTAAAACAATTCCAGCAAGAGTGTTATCCTATGGAAATATAATGTGCATCAAGATTGAATTGATTAAACTTCTTGAAAAGTGTGTAATTCCATGAAAAAAGTATACGAGCAAAAAAGTATACCACCAACCAAACTATGTCCATTCACTATTACAAATGACTTGAATTCTGCACTACATTGTTCCCTATATATTTTTAAAATTAAATTTAAATTAATAAATGAAATTAATTGAATCATAAAAAGTTGTGGATAATAGTATAGTGCATAGTTCAAGTCGTTTGAAATAGTGGACGGATATAGTTTGGTTAGTGGCCCAGGACGAAGGAAATGCTCCTGGTTAAGGAATATAAGGGACTGGACTGGTCTGGACTCCTACTCATACATCTACTAATCCCCTGCGAATCGATATACCATTATTATTATTATTGTAATTATTATTTGAACGTTCCCTTAATATTGCATGATCTAATTATGAATTGATGTATTCGTTGCATATATTTACAAATGTATAGTCATATCAACTAACACCAGTATCACTGAGTTTATTAAAAATAGCTATTTGTAAACCCTCCCAGCTCATTTCCAGTTAAACCAGTGAGATTTCACAGTACATTTTTAACTACCCGTTATTAAATCCTTTAATACGCGACGTGAAATGAGCCGAGGGGTTAGTAATAATAAAAATAAGCGGGTTAATGCGGTGCGGCGCCCGTGCTTTATTTTCCAGACGCGACACGTGATTCTACAAGTTTGTTTCACAACCCTGGTGACATTTTGACGAATACTCTATTTCTGTATCGACACAAAAAAAAACAAAACCACGTTTCCAATACAAAAAAAAACTCACTGTTTGTAGTAAGTATCGTACGTTTTTTGTGTGTGTGTGCGGTTTGTTTTATGAATCGCGGGCATAAACTTCACCCCCCGCGCATCTTATGCAAATGGGAGCTTCTATCATACCATGTTTAATGTATAAGCTATTATGTTACGTTCGGCGGCTGTTTACGGTTTAGTTAGCGGCGCTGGGGCGGCTTTTATGTGCGCTTCTGGCTTCTGATAACGATTCGCCTGCTGTTACATGATTTTTGAGAGGAAAAAAAACTTAATATCGCTGAAGGCATTTCTTTAATAACTGTGTTTCATTTATATTTACTTGACACTGTATGCAGGGATTCCCAAAACTCCCTGTAAGTTTTAAACGAGTGAAGAAAAAAAATGAAAATTTAGGGATGACTAGATAGTTTAGAACTTCTATGCAACGTGGATTTTTTTTAGGGATGACCACCCCAATATTTTTAAATTATAACCCTTGTCAAGTTTTATGTTATTTTAAAGGTTAAAAAAAACACATCCCCATAAACCAAAACTCGATATCTTAATTTTTTGGATATTTATTAAGGGTTGACTACCAAATGGAAAAATAAAATGTTTTATTTTTTTAATGCACCTAAGTTTTTTTTTAATGAATAGCAATTTTTTAATTAAGGAGTTGGTTTTTTACATAGTAATTTTTGATAAAAGCTAAACATAATTTCTAATTGGCACCATAAGAAGTAAGTATAAACCTATAAAGTTGGACTACAACAACAAAATTTTAAAAAAATTCTCTTTTTATAGGGCTGTCAGCCGTGAGGCTTTTCCGCCGCTTAAAGGAGAAGTTCAGAGGAGTTTAATCATCCGATATTTACCTTCACTTAACACAGAAAATCTCTGAAAAACTGTGAAAGGTGATTCGCGAAAATTCGCCTCGCTGGGGGGGCATTGGGGAGCCTGAGTTCGAACTCCCAAATCTTCAGCACGAGATGTCTAACCACTAAGCCACTGAGCTGGGTAACAAAATTTTTTTTTGCAATTTTTTCACTTTAACACAGATCTTAATCTACTAATTGAAACATACTATCACATAGCAGTTTATATAACGTGATAGCACTAATTTCACGGATACTTCAATATAAAACAAATTATAGCTTGCATTCCTCTTGCACGCGAAACATTATCACCAATTACCGTTTCGCACGGCGATAAATTACTTTCAAGCGCAATAAAATTTTAATTACCCCTCCTTAATGATCTGATTACGTGCATACACGTTAAATATGAAAATAATAAAATTAGCGTGATGAATTATGCAGTAAAGTAAGTATTTCAATTCTAAGATAGGTTTAGATTGAAAATACATTAAACAAAAATTGTTAGTGAAAACCTCATACAGAATTTAATCATTTATTTTTTAATCATCCCTATAATATACGAATATAATGTTTTGAAATTTATTATTAATTTTCCCTATAATATACGAAGATATTGTTTTGAAATTTGTTATTATTAATTTTGTATTTTTAGTGCTAAACCCCACGTTGGCACTAAAAATAGAAAATTCATAACAAATTTGAAAACATATCTTTGTATATTATAGGGATGGTTTGAATCGCATCGAGGGTTATTTTTTTTAATTCAATATTTAATTGGAGTATTAAGTGATTTGAATGGATAGCAATTTTTTAATTAAGGATTTGGTTTTTTTACATATTAAAAATTTACTTATACGTTATCTGTTTTACAATGAGCATTTCTAAATTAAACTGGTGTTACAACACGTGCACAAATCACGTGGAAAAGTTTTGTTTTTCTTAAATCATTTTAATTTGAAAATTGATTTATCATACCCCGTCGAACGACTAAATAATTAATATAAATACACCTTAACGTTCGATAAAAAATATTAGATTATAGTCCTTTCTTTGCCGAAAATTAAAAAAATTAAAAATATATAGGGAATAATGTAGTGAAGAGTTCAAGGCATTTGAAATAGTGATTGGGCATAGTTTGATTGGTAGGGACCACCCGCCCACCCCACCTTTGCTCGCATAGCATTTTCAATGGATACAGGCGTTTTATATTGTTTAAACCATTCCAAGAAGAGTGTTATCCTATGTAAAAAAGTATGCGAGCAAAGGTGGGGTGGGTGGGTGGTCCCCACCAACCAAACTATGCCCATTCACTATCTCAAATGGCTTGAACTCTGCACTACACT
This sequence comes from Lordithon lunulatus, assembly GCA_963942505.1. Lineage (NCBI taxonomy): Eukaryota > Metazoa > Arthropoda > Insecta > Coleoptera > Staphylinidae > Lordithon > Lordithon lunulatus. Next base: position 58,383,208 of record OZ012668.1, on the reverse strand, counting down.
ATTACCCTTAACTTTCCATGATTCCATCAATTTTATTTATTAATTTAGACTTCATTTAAAAAATATATAGGGAATAATGTAGTGAAGAGTTCAAGTCATTTGAAACAGCGATTTGGCATAGTTTAATTGGTAGGGAAAAAAATAAAATAAAAATAAATAAAATTAGTTAGGGAGGTGCAAATATTATTAATAAATTACCAGTGCCATACCAAAAACTTTCAAAACCGGCGATGCGGGCGATTGCGTTTACCACGCAGACCCCCGCAATATAATTAATTTCGGTATCTACTTCCCATCGCGTACGGAATTTAATTTAAAAGCCATGTTTCCGTGATTAGAAAAATATATAATGCCTATATAAATAATAAAGGAACGGGACTCCATATCTCACCTGGATCAATGCGGGGGGATAACATAATAAATATGCAAATCGGTTCCCCAGTCTCTCTCTCACTCTCCGCACTTATCTCGGCCGTGTATCTTTATTACGAACACACCGAACCGTAATTTATTGTATTAACAAATTATAACGTTTACGCCGCACATTACATTCACCTCACAATATACGATAAATCATACCGGTTGCGTTGAGGGCACGCTGTGTAAACGCGGAGGAAGAAAGAATGAATTATATGCTGTGTGCGTGTGTACAGGGGTCACAATTTTATTTTATTTATCATCACAGAAATATATTTATCTTATTGTAGATTATTAAACAAACAAAATAATAGTCTTACTCTTCCTATATTAAGTTTTAGGATTAAATAAAAAAATTATACTAAATGTCTTTAAAAACACTTTAACACAATTATTAAAGACATTAAGTATCAATCTTTTATTTAAACTTAATATAGGAAGGGGGAGTGCTGGCCTAGTATGGCCAGCATTGGTAACTCCTCACCCGCCAGAGTTTTGCAGCTTGCACGCAAAATTGACTGGTGGTACGAATGAGCAGCCTTAAAGGAAGGTTTCCCAATGGGCCCATTTTGAGGCCTACTAAGTATCTGTAGCTATGGTGCCCTCCAGCCAACTATCCAGAACTAATATAGGAACAGTAATAAATACATTGTTTTTAAATTTCATATAAAGGACGTTTTAGACAAAACAATTTCTTGATTCAAAAGTTGTTCAAGAGATTAATTAATATATTGACTAACAAATTGTCTTGTTTAGTTGATGAATCTGAATGATACGAAACAAATTCTGGTATAAGTTTTGGTCCGCAATCATGCATGTCCGCACAAAATTTGCTCTTGAAAAATAGAACGCGTTTTATTTTCTATTCAATCTACAATCCCATTCAATATTTCACACAATTTTCTGTATGATACGAGACAATTTAGATTGTCTCGCATATTGACTACAACTTTTGAGTCAGACAATTTGCGTCTTGTGTAAAACGACCTAAAGTAAGAAAATTTGTTATTATCATTAAATAAACCGACATAACGTTAAAATAATATAGGTATGAACAAAGTTGCCTGTTTATCACTATAGAGGCCCCTTAATGGAACATTTTAAATGCTATTTTGTATATTTTGTGTGTAAAATATAGATTAATATCGTTAACAAAAAATATTCATTACGGCTTCTAATATCTTACTATCTAATACATGAACTCATGAGTTAAATTATTCGGTATAATTCAGTTAATAAAATGAATCATACCAAATTGTTCATGACTAATATATTATTTTGGAAGTGTACCAGCAACATCAACAATCCTCTCTCAGTCTTTCTCCTTGGTGTGCTCATTATTAATGCGCACAGTACCCGTGTTTTAACAGTTCCATTTCAAGCCGCACGAAATTGTTACGCAAGATTTACAATGATATAATAGAGTCAAGTATGGAGCCGCCAGCGACGAGTTCCCAAGCTTTGAACTCATTATATTAAATTTATCTTGCTTATACCTGGGATAACATCTGACTGGAATAAGTAAACAGCGCGTCGTCGTCGTCGGCTGCGTCTTCAATCCCTTCCAACCGCATGGACATCTGTGTCAAAACCGACGACGAGTTTCGAATTATTCGTCACATGACTGGAGGTATTATGCAATGAATTACACACAATAATAAAAGCTATATCAACTCAAATAAGAATAAAGATTTAGTTTATCATATTTAATATGAATTAGAAGTTTTAAATGGAACTTTATTCAGCAATTCTAAAACAATACATTAATATGTGCGACTTGTATCTCATACTTCTATTTTCTATTATTCTATTAATTTTGTTGTTACTGTAAACATGTGCTGATATAGTTTTTATATGTATAGAATTATTTATTTCAAGGGAAATAAAAATCATTATTATTATTATTATATACTTCCGCGTATAAATATATACTTATAGTTATAATTCAATAATTATTAGGTTATTCACTGTTTTTTCTTTAAATTTGTGTATTCCAGGATACAAACAATGAGATAAGAACCGGAATTGGTTAAATTTTCAAACATTAATTGTGTAATACCGCCATAACACGAGTTATAAAGTCCAGTTGCACGGTGGGGCCGAATCCCGAAAACTTGGCCAATATTACTAAACCTTCTTTTAGAAATCCAATTTTTATTCCTCGGGGGTTTTCGACGTCGCTGATTACGATGAAAGCTGAAAAATTTACCCTTTTTTAGATGCTCGGACAATCCCTGAACCTGTTAAGATAATTTTCATTGGAAAATACGAAAGTTGGTTTTGCTATTTTTGGTCACGTTCTCGGGAATGAGGCTGTGGGTATTTAGGGTTTCTGTTTGATATTTTCTGTATCAGTGCCTAAAAGTCGTTTTAGAAAAGACAATTTCTTGACTCAAAAGTTAGTCAAGATACATGACAATCTAAATTGTCTTGCATCATACAGCAAATTATTTGAAATATTGAATTGTATCGTAGATCGAATGGGAAAATATAACGCGTTATATTTGTCAAGAACAAATTGTATGGGAAGAGGATATATGATTTAATTTCTTGAACAACTTTTGACCTAAGCAATTATCTTGTCTAAAACGACCTTAAGCTATTTATTGCGATGTGTTTCTCTACTATTACATTTTGATTTTATTGTGTAGCAGTAGGTTTTTAATTTTTAATTTAATCGGATCGTATGCCAGTGATAGACTATTACTATTATTGCATTGATTCTTTATTTATGATGGGATTTGATTGACAATCACATTCGTTTTAAAATTCTCATACTGTCCTTTCAAACAAGAGAAAAAAAACTATATCAAGTTTAAGCGGGATTCCACGCAAAGCAACTGGTGCTGTGCTGTAATTTACCAGTATCATGCATTGTACATTATTCGGAGTGGTTTGTAATAATTCCGCGCCATGAAATTACACACGGCGACCGTTTTTTATTATTTATTCAGCCGCCGCGCCGCTATTACTTCCAATCATTCCGCTTTGATATTTCTATCAAAGCACCAGTATTGGTTAAAACTGCATTTTATGTTTTATTTAATACTAGATTATATTCAATTGGAGCGCTGCAGTTATTTATATTTCATACACCGTTTTATTTTAATTTCCAGCTGTACGAATGCAGTATATATAGTGTCCCGTAATTTATCAATTTAAACATTATACCAGCTAACCTTTTTTATAATTATTATTGATAGTCATAATCAGTTGACTCCACTGCCCCTGGGGCGTCAGTTTCCCGAACTACCTTGATCGGTGTTTTGAGAGGATCAGCCTCTGTTTTCCTTCATTCTTTATTTCATATAATTATTTTTGTATTAGCAAAAAAAAGAATTTCCTTCGAGCTTTTTTTTTAAATGTTTACATATTTCATGTTAATACATACATACATATCATATATATATATATATATATATATATATATATATATATATATATATATATTATTGAATACTGAATTTGGAATACAATAGTATGAAAACTAGCTGCACTATACTTTTTATTATGACATAAATACTAGTGTATTACTACCGCATTAACAATGATTTAAAATTATCCGTGAAAGTATCGATTCGACACAAATAGTGACCACCGAATAATAAAACATCAATACAAACTACGATAGAAGAGTTTACTTCAACTCAAAAGTACCCAACGACAGAGACCCTAACCACAAATATAGACGAATTCCAAACTACATTCAGCAAAAAGCTTGGAAATACAGAAAAACTCAAAAAAATGGGATACACGAACTCTCTAAAAACATAAAACATTCTTTTCCTCTTATTGTGTATGTTGTTCTGTAAATCGATGTAAATCTGTAGAGCAATAAATCTATTATTATTATAAAAAAAAGTATTTATCTGATTTAAGCCTGCAGTCCAGTCGGTATCGATTTTTGTATGCATTATATGACATCCTATAATAATAATCTGAATTATTTACGAGACTGTGTTGGGGGTACAAAAGTCACGTGTAAATATAAAATTAAGTCCACGCACTTTTGTAAGTTATACCCTTCTCGCCTGACCTACCGGTATCTATTACGCGTCGGGGTCATATTTTTTACGCTTTTAATATAGTGCAGCAACCTTCCCGGGGGACATCACAACTCACCCCGCCTGGCCACTAACGGGACTCTAATATCCTGGATATAAATGTGTTCTGTGTAATAAATCTGCCCGCTTTTTGGTCCCTGAAAATAGTTCAATTGAAATTGTTAACAAGAAGAGGGGTAGTTGGGGCGCTTCGATTTGAAGCTTATTAATTATTGGTTACTAACATACATTTTCTATAGTATAGTAGTATAAGTTGAAATTTGTATTATAAAACATTCATGCAAAACACCTATTTAACATGATGCATTTTTAAGATTTTTTGTGTTATTCTCATTTAAAAATGTATGAGAGACTCAATTATACAGACTCTAATAAGTTATCTTCATTATTTTCAAAAATATGGCTTGTAAAAGTTGAAATTTGTATTATCACACATTCCTGCTAAAGCACCTATTCATCATGATGCAATTTTAAGATTTTGTGTTATTCTCATCTAAAAATGTATGAAAAACTCAATTATAAAGACTGCAATTAGATATCTTAATTATTTTCAATGATATGGCTTGTAAACGTTGAAATTTGTATTATCACATATTCCTGCAAAAGTACCTATTCATCATAAATCAATTTTAAGATTTTTTTATGTTATTCTTGTTTGAATATGTATGAAAAACACAATTATAAAGACCGCAATGTATGTATGTCATTATCTTCAAAGATATGACTTGTGAAATTTGAAATTTGTTTTATCTCTCATTCCTGCAAAAATATCTAGTCATCATGATGCAATTTTAAGATTTTTTGTGTTATTCTTATCTAAAAATTTATGAAAAATTCAATTATAAAGACTCCAATGAGATATCTTCATTATTTTCAAAGATATGGCTTGTAAAATTCAATTATAAAGACTCCAATGAGATATCTTCAATATTTTCAAAGATATGGCTTGTAAAAGTTAAAATTTGTGTTATCACACATTCCTGCAAAATAACTTATTCATCATGATGCAATTTTAAGATTTTTTGTGTTATTCTCATTTAAAAATGTATGAAATATTCAATTATAAAAACTCCAATGAGGTATCTTCATTATCTTCAAAGATATAATTTGTGAAAGTTGAAATTTGTTTTTCACACATTCCTACAATTCATTATGATGAAATTTTAAGATTTTTGTGTATTATTCTTGTCTAAAAATGTATGAAATGCTCAATTATAAAGACTACAATGAGTTATCTTCAATATCTTAAAAGATATGGCTTTTAAATGTTGAAATTTGTATTATCACACATTCCTGCAAAACACCTATTTAACATGATGCATTTTTAAGATTTTTTGTGTTATTCTCATTTAAAAATGTATGAGAAACACAATTATACAGACTCCAATAAGTTATCTTCATTATTTTCAAAAATATGGCTTGTAAAAGTTGAAATTTGTATTATCACACATTCCTGCTAAAGCACCTATTCATCATGATGCAATTTTAAGATTTTTTGTGTTATTCTCATCTAAAAATGTATGAAAAACTCAATTATAAAGACTGCAATTAGATATCTTAATTATTTTCAATGATATGGCTTGTAAAAGTTGAAATTTGTATTATCACATATTCCTGCAAAAGTACCTATTCATCATAAATCAATTTTAAGATTTTAAGATGTTATTCTTGTTTGAATATGTATGAAAAACACAATTATAAAGACCGCAATGTATGTATGTCATTATCTTCAAAGATATGACTTGTGAAATTTTAAATTTGTTCTATCTCTCATTCCTGCAAAAATATCTAGTCATCATGATGCAATTTGAAGATTTTTTGTGTTATTCTTATCTAAAAATTTATGAAAAATTCAATTATAAAGACTCCAATGAGATATCTTCATTATTTTCAAAGATAAGGATTGTAAAAGTTAAAATTTGTGTTATCACACATTCCTGCAAAACACCTATTAAACATAATGCAATTTTAAGATTTTTTGTGTTATTCTCATTTAAAAATGTATGAAATATTCAATTATAAAGACTCCAATGAGGTATCTTCATTATCTTCAAAGAAATAATTTGTGAAAGTTGAAATTTGTTTTTCACACATTCCTGCAATTCATTATGTAGTTTGTGTATCATTCTTGTCTAAAAATGTATGAAATGCTCAATTATAAAGACTACAATGAGTTATCTTCAATATCTTAAAAGATATGGCTTTTAAAAGTTGAAATTTGTATTATCACACATTCCTGCAAAACACCTATTAAACATGATGCAATTTTAAGATTTCTTTGTGTTATTCTCATTTAAAAATGTATGAGAAACTCAATTATACAGACTCCAATAAGTTATCATCATTATCTTCAAAGATATGGCTTGTAAAAGTTGAAATTTGTTTTACCACACATTCCTGAAAAAGTACCTATTCATCATAAATCAATTTTTAGATTTTTTATGTTATTCCTGTTTGAATATGTATGAAAAACACAATTATAAAGACCGCAATGAGATATCTTCAAACATATGGCTTCACATTTTCTAAAGCAAAAGTTAGCAACGAAGCTTGGGCGAGAGGGGAGTGGTGAGTTTTCGTGCGGTTTATTTTAAACCGGTATAATTTATAATTTTGTATAATGTTAATAGTATTGTTAAGAAAAATATATGTATTTTATTTCATTAGATTAATTTTGGCACACTTATTGCATTAAATTATTGCATTCAATCATGAAAGCAGCTATAGGGGCGGCATGGAGCTGACTTGACCCTGACCCCCCTCCACCCATTTTGGAACACTTATTGCATTAAATAATTGCATTCAATCCTGAAAGCAGCTATAGGAGCGGCATGGAGCTACTTGACCCCACCCAGCTCCCCTCTTTGACAAATAATTAAACTCTAATATACAATAAAGTAAATTAAAACTGAATTAATATTTTCATTCTCGTTTCCACAAACTTTTTGAACCGGTCTTTTGCTAATGATGTGAAAAGTTGACCTCGAACTCGCAAGAGCAGTGGCTGTAAAGTGCGGGCGGCGCGAAGCTAATTACAATAAATACTCCGGGGGTAGTTATTCCGCCGGATCCAGCGATTCCGGATGGTTTAAGGTCATGCGAGAAAGATGTCACTTAATGTCCCCAGAAGTTCGCTCCGCGCGCCCGCCATCGGCGCTTAATTAAAGCCCGGTTACGACTCACTTAATATTAGTTCGTCGGGATTTATGCGCCCATTAAAGTAAACACAGCTTCAATGGCTATTATCAATTCACCCGACTGCAGGCACACGATTTAAACTGAAATAACTATAACAATAAAAATAGGACACAGCGAAGAAAATTGACAAATATTATTTATATAACGTTGAAACAATTCATATAGTTATCACATATTTCTTGTTCATATAAAAGAAGTATTTACAAATAGTACAAAAGGAATTATATTATATATATATATATAAATTATATATATATATATATATATATATATATATATATATATATATATTATATTAATTATATAATTAATTTTTATATTTGTGTGACTTATTTGACCTCTTTCGACTGTTGATGAAAATGAAATTAAAAATGTATATAAGTGAATCCACTACTTTTGTTTAATAAAGCTATATTATATTAAATTCAAGTTAACTAAGAAATACTGCATTTAATTAAATTTATAAATTTATTATTACCTATCGCACTATGAGATGACAAGTGTTGTAATTTCCAAAATGAATTTTCAGGTCTTGATTTTTGTTTTGATGATTCTTACGTATAATTAAACGCTCCTCTTATCCTTTTTTTAAAATGCATTTATCGTTATTTAATTTTGGAAGTTACGAGATTTGTCATCTCATTATCTTAATTATAGAAAAATATTAGGATTAAAACATATATAAGTGTGAATCCACCTCTTAGCAATCTACATATCTAGATTTCGATCTAATTAGATCTCATCAGTGTAGCTCAGCTAGTGACGATGAATTCACACAATATCTCGAGTGGTTATATACAAAAATTTAACTAACCCCCTAGGAAGTTAGTTGTATCATAAATTAAAAATGCTGTTATTATTTTATAAAATTATGTTTTGCCTAAGGAATAGAACATTTCTTAATATTTTAATACTCCATTAATTATATTATCACTGAACCTTTTTCTTCCTTTCATTTGCAATGAACGCGAGTAGTCGCATGACTAAAGATAGTTAATTATGGAGAAAACGCGCATAAACAGAAATATCGTTGGACTTGAAATTGCAAAAGGGTTTTTATGTAGATAGCAACGAGAGCGTGCCGCTATCGGGGTGTTTATTAAATTTATCTAAAACAGTAAATAGAAGCGGTTTTCATTCGCAATAAAGCCGACGTGCGCCCTTGGGGTGGAGAAAATATGGCGGGCACAATTTTAAATCGCGCTATTATATTTGGACGCAAGCCATTTAATTCTGAGTTCATATTTTAACATATCTTGTGATTTGTTGCGATATAAAACGCAGCAGCGGGGGTGCCAGCGTATAAAAGAACACGCCAATTTCTAGGCATGTACCAGCTGAATTACAGCCCTATGGAAATATTTTCATGGATAAACGAACGTAATAGTAGGACAAATGAAAAATATCGAATCTTCATAAGTAGCAAAAATACAAAAAAGTTGTAATAATTCGTAATTCGAGAGGTCAAATCAGAATTTGAAAAGAAAAAAAAATGGCATGGCAAACGGAGAGAAATGTTCTATATGAAACAATAGAGATACTCGAAAAGAACGTAAAATGTGAAATAAAACTTAAGAGGAAATACAACATACTAGTAAATGGATTAAAAGGTAACTGCTAATCCTGAAGAGAAAATAAAAGACCTGCTTGAACAGAAACTTAAATTCGCAGTAATCATTAATCAAGTACATATTATAAGTGAAGGAAAAGATAATTAGATATTAATAGCAGATATGTTAAACTGCGAAAATATAGACATAGATAGTGCACCGACAAAACAGCCCGCGACAAAATGGTCCGCGACAAAATAGTCCGTGACAAAATAGCCCCGCGACCAAATAGCAAGCGAAAAAATAGCACGCGACAAAATAGCCTGCGACAAAATAGCCCGAGATAAAATCAATTTCATTAATTAATTCTGGATTGATATATAAAAACTTGCAAAAATCGTGTAGTGTACAGTTCAAGTCATTTGAAATAGTGGATGGGTGTAGTTGGGTTAGTATGGGCCATCCGCCCACCCCACCTTTGCTCTCATAATTTTTTTCATGGAACAACACTCTTCCTGAAGTCGTTTCAACAACGTAAAACATTATTATCAATTGGAAAAACTATGCAAACAAAAGTGGGGTGGGCGGGTGGTCCATACCAACCTAACTACACCCATCCACTATTTCAAATGACTTGAACTCTGCACTATATTGTACCCCACAACCTTCTATGATACAGTCAATTTCATTAATTAATTCTGGATAGATTTATAAAAGCTTACAAAAACCATGTAGTGTAGAGTTCAAGTCATTTGAAATAGTGGATGGGTGTAGTTGGGTTGGTATGGGCCACCCGCCCACACCACCTTTGCTCGCATAGTATTTTCCATGGAACAATACTCTTCCTTAAGTTGTTTAAACAACCTAAAACATTATTATCAATTGTAAAAACTATGCAAGCAAAGGTGGGGTGGGCGGGTGGTCCATACCAACCCAACTACACCCATCCACTATTTCAAATGACATAAACTCTGCACTACATTGTACCCCACAACCTTCTATGATACAATCAATTTCATTAATTAATTCTGGATAGATTTATAAAAGCTTACAAAAACCATGTAGTGTAGAGTTCAAGTCATTTGAAATAGTGGATGGGTGTAGTTGGGTTGGTATGGGCCACCCGCCCACCCCACCTTTGCTCGCATAATTTTTTCCATGAAACAATACTCTTCCTGAAGTTGTTTAAACAACGTAAAACATTATTATCAATTGGAAAAACTATGCAAACAAAGGTGGGGTGGGCGGGTGACCCATACCAACCTAACTACACCCGTCCACTATTTCAAATGACTTGAACTCTGCACTATATTGTACCCCACAACCTTCTTTGATACAATCAATTTCATTAAATATTTCTGGATTGATTTAAAAAAGCTTCCAAAAAATCGTGTAGTGTAGAGTGCAAGTTATTTGAAATAGTGGATGGGTGTAGTTGGGTTGGTATGGGCCACCCGCCCACCACACCTTTGCTCGCATAATTTTTTCCATGAAACAATACTCTTCCTGAAGTTGTTTAACCAACGTAAAACATTATTATCAATTGGAAAAACTATGCAAACAAAGGTGGGGTGGGCGGGTGTCCCATACCAACCCAACTACACCCATCCACTATTTCAAATGACGTAAACTCTGCACTACATTGTACCCCACAACCATCTATGATACAATCAATTTCATTAATTAATTCTGGATAGATTTATAAAAGCTTACAAAAACCATGTACTGTAGAGTTCAAGTCATTTGAAATAGTGGATGGGTGTAGTTGGGTTGGTATGGGCCACCCTCCCACCCCACCTTTGCTCGCATAGTTTTTACCATGGGACAACACTCTTCCTGAAGTTGTTTAAACAACGTAAAACATTATTACCAATTGGAAAAACTATGCAAACAAACAAATTCAATTTCAAACAAAATGTTGGGGGGCTATTTTGAAAAGGAATAAATCTCCTTTATTATCTCTTAATAACAGTGATCCATCCGGGACCATTTTGTCGCAAGGCTATTTTGTCGTGGGTATTTTATTTTATTGTGGGCTATTTCGTCGCGGGACTATTTTGTCGTGGGCTATTTTGTCGCGGGGCAATTTTGTCTCTGGCCTATTTTGTCGCGGGCTCTTTTGACGGGTCACGGATATAGATATAAAGGGATACAACCATCATGGAAATAGAGAATTCGAAAGCAGGAGTAGGTAATAGTAATGACAGAAGAAAGAGATTCAGACATAGCCGCTACCTATGCACCTGATTAGAAGAGATTCAGATGTTTATAGGTCCGTTAAATTAATAAAAAAAAAAAAATGTGTATGATTACAATGTTTTACTTCATATGGTAAAGTAAAACTCAAAGATTTAGTTTTCATAATTTAAACAATATAATTCTGAGCATTGATAAATTGATAACCACCTGTACGAATAAATCACTACACTCTCCCCAATATAGTTCCACCGCCGCTCCAAACATAATATATCAAGTTGGAAAGATGTAAACTCGATTCGAATATGCAGCGTCGTGTACGCGTTTGTGTCAATTAATTTCGCATTATTCATCCTGGAGGTTGACGCGCCCGTCTGCCCTCCGGAGAGACATTTATGCCGATTGCGCGATATTTTAACGAGAACGCTTTTCATATATGCATGCGCTCACGGTCTAGACGTCAAAAAACGTTGTTGTTAAGCGATGAACTTTTTGAGCGCATCCTTTCGCCGCGCACACGATAAATCAGCGAACGGCTCGCGCGGGCCACGCCACCGCCGCCCCCGCGAATAACCGTCCGCGTGCTCTCAATTGTTATTGTTTTTGTAACGGAATATTTACGTTCGACTATAAAGAATAGAATTGGTTCAGTTGCTCTTTACGACCAATAACGTTTTACGCCGCATGTTTACCGAGTGTTACGGAAAACTATAAACTGCTACCACTAATAACTAATAACGACTGGTAGGTGTAAATTTTATCTCTGGACGGAATACAGTTATTAGGATTGTAATTGTAGGTTTCTTGTGTTCCTTGCTACGCAGATTATTTGATATGTTACTTGAGCAGCTGATTTGATCCCCATAAGCTGAAGTTCCCATATATACCAAATCAAACATGTAGTTAATATAAATATATTTTAAGTTTTTTTTTTGTATTTTTTTTATAATTATAAATATATTTGTATGTTTGTAAAAAAATGAGGGAATAAACTTATTATTATTATTATTTATTATTTAATATATATTGTCAACAATATTATTTCGAGAATCTTTTTGCCATCTCAATAGAATCGCTTAAGGGGTTACACCACCACCTAAAAGAGATATAAATTTAAAAAATATAATTGACGCAGCCATTGAATTTATAAAATATTTTTTATTTTACATATATAGGCGGTAGTTGTTACAGAACGTTCCCCCAATGTATAACTTGTATATATTTGTATATTTTGTCATGTTAAAAAACTTTTTTATTTTCTCCGATAAGATTTAACATAAGAGAACAGTAATTTTGTGAACAATATGAAAGAATAATGAATAAAAAAATTAATAAATAACGGAGACATGAGTTGTCAAGTAGGACTCTCTTCCTTGCTGATGGTATACATAGTTTTTCTCAGGCATTAGTTGAAAAAAAAAGAAAAAATGTTTTTTTATTTAGAAAGGCAGTAGCTATGAAGTAGCATAGGATAATTTTTTTTTGTACAAATAACAGCTGTTTAAAAAAAACGAAATGTTGACTTACGCGGTACCTAATCAAAAAATGATCTAAATATTTGTTGCAAATTTTAACAAAATCGGTTAATTTCAATTTGAGATATCGTGTAAACTAGTTTGAAAATAGTAATTTTTGTACTCATGCCCTAAGACAAGTAATTTCCCGCATTGATTTGGGTGCGGGACATACCACTTCTCGCACTAGTGCGGGAAGTAGCCAGTGTTGCCAACTTAAAATTCGGTACCAATGTAATTATGTATTTATAAATATGAGAATGCATGCACAGCGTACACCTCTTATAATTCAAATAGCATTAATAATTAACGATATGATATTGAAAAAATACAATTTTGAAGAAAATATAGACTTTAAATTATATGTAATTAGTAGTCACACTACTATAACCTATTTCACAAACACTTTAAATAACTTTAAATATTTAGTATTTATTCGTACAAAAAAATAACATTCGTGCGATAAGGCCGTTTCCCGAATTCGCTCTTAATACAGTACTCGCCTTCGGCTCGTGCTGTAAACTCGTTCGCTCATTCGGGAAACTTGCCTTCCTGCACTAATAATGTAAATTACTATTACATTATTAGAGTTTAAAGAATGTCTTAGGACATGAGTACAAAAAAGTAGTTTAGAGATAAACGTGTGATCGTTACCTGAGTTTCGGACCGGCTCCCAGCCGCGCTCACATCAAATTGCCATAACTTCGGAAATACTTTGAATTTTGAAATGATTAAACGTTTAAAATATTCCTAAAAGTATAAAGAATTTATTTAGTCAAGAAAAATAAATCGATTTTCTGAAAATCTCAAGGTGGTGTTACCCTTTAAGCTTTCACCTATCAGAGTTGAGTAAGTCCATCAATTTACAATAATAATCCTTCAAAGAAATTGCAACAAAAAAATGCATTGCACCGGGATTAAGGTCGAAAACAATCTGGTAAAAGCGAGTGGAAATATTAAAGCGAGGTGAACATGCGATGGAATAATTAATCTGATAGTGGGAGTGCGCCCGCGGCGCTAGGGGACTGCAAAAATAAAAACGGTGCGGTCGCACCGTTTGAAGCGTTCACGTGCTCGCAAAGCGCGCACACACATACACACAAAAAAAACTTTCAGCGCACGTTTCGCTCCCGTAATTAACGCAAACACACGTTGCAGGTTCAACAAGCTGAAGCAACAATACATTTATAAACATGCAATTTATGGAAATTACCGCACGGCGTTAATTTTTAACGGGCCATCGATTGCACGGAAACTGCGCCTTGTGATTGATATTTATATGATACGGAATTGAAATGGCGCAGTAAATTGGGTACTCTCGATTGGAAGCCGTAAAGTCGGGGCCGTAAAATTAAAAGTCCAAGCGGGAGGTGGAACTAACGAAAACTTCTTGCCGCGCCGCACCGTGCCGCGCGGGTAATACATATTTTATGTGATTTATGGATCCCACTTTTATTGCCAATTATTTCACTACTTTACGGGCGGATATAATTCATTCCGTTTTCATATTGTCGCGGATATGGTGGAACGAGTAATTCAAATCTTTTTTTTTAGGCAAAAAGTAATTCTGGTATACCTAGAGTGATATATATTTATAATCAAAGCCGGACTATTATACTAATAAATTAATTTTCACCCAGGCTAATGGTTAGAGGGCGCCGGATTGTTTTTTTTAAACTTTGATTCCAATACATTTCTCAAATTAAAAAAATTATTTTTGTTGAAATTTAAAAAAATGCCGATTGTTCAACTAATCGACAATCGCATGATTGTATTATTGCATTAAGGTCATATAATTGATAACTAGATGATTGAAAACGATTGTTAAATAAATTTAATAAGAACACAAGTCCTGAAAACATAACTATATCAGTATCCAATCATAACAGATAAATAATTGATTTCATTCACCACACCACAACAATTAATTATTGTTAACAAGCGTTGCGGTGCTATACACCGGTGCGCAATGAAATTCGCGATGATTAGGCCATCAAGTACGATATAACGACCCTTGTTAACCACAACAACCGCCATCACAGCCTAATTATCTCCGAGCAAACGACGCAATCAATTTCATTCGAAGTTTACGCGCGTATCTCTGTCCATGTGTGTGCGTGTATTTTATTAAATCAATAAAAGCCACCGGGGCAATTTCCTGCTGCGGGGTGAAAACAAATTCGCTTTCGCATTAAACCCGCGCCCGTGGTCTCCAGAGACTGCGGAAATGGTGCCCGAATTAATGATTGTATACGACAAATTTTAATAAACGCGACCGTCAGTTAACAAACGAAATATTAGCTCGTGCCCCCTTGTCATTAATCTTAATTTTTGACGAAAGCACGCTCAAGCCTATTTTTAATGCGTTCGAAGGGGGCGGCGATTTACAAATTAAAAACGGTGCCACCAACTGGATAAATAAGTCCTTCTTAATGGTGCGAAGAATTTTGACGGATATTTATCTATTCGTCTATGTCAACCGGCGTTGCTGTGCTGTCACTCGACAGTTTAAAGGGGGACTATATATAATAAATATATAATACTCACTAAAAGTGTAAACCAATTTTTCTATGCGTATATTTGTATTAAGCCTACTCCGTAACTGTGTGTTTGTGCACTAAAAAGGCAAAGAAAGATCAAGAAAAAAAAATGTTTCAACTTATGTCGTTTGATATTGGAAATATAGTCTAAATGGCGAAAAACCTGAAAAACTACCGAGCTTGGCAAATTTTTAAAACTTTGAACATTTTATTTCATGATAGTGGATTTTGGTCTTATAGTGTAGGTATTTAATTTCCAAAGAGAAAAATAGAAAAATATTGTTTAAAAATTGTTGTACACGTTTTGGCGGTAACATCGAAGAAGTGAAGAAAAATAAAATAAAAAGTGTACAATTAAGATGAACTCCAGCCTGCTGGATAGATATTTTTGAACCAAAATCTTAAAATATTTTTTCCCTAAAACAAAAAACAAACCCGTCAGATAATAAATTATAAAAGTGATAAACATCGGTAAAAATATAGTCTAGATGGCAGGATAAATGTCGTCTTGGCCTTATTTTGTAGGTCTTTCATTCCCAACGAGAAAAACACAAACATATTGTACCGTTTAGGCGGTAAAGTGGAAGAAGTGTAGAAAAATAAAATAAAAATTGTCTAATCAAATTCAACTGCAGATAGATGGATAGAAAATTTTAAACCAAAATGAAAAATTCAGTATAATTTGATATTTGATAAGATAAATCCGTTAGATAATAAATTATAAAAGTGATAAAAATCGTTAAAAATCCCAAAACTATCCTCCGTTGCGTCAAAATAGGGGCCGCACTAAAAGATAACAAGAAGTAATACTAACGTCATTTGATTGGAATTTTCAACATTTATTTTTTATAGAAACGGGTAACAAGCACTCTTCGTCCTTAAGGCGAATCTTCGAAACTCTTGTTCGAGGATTCGAGCTGAAAATCTATTCGAAAAACGCGTTGTGACACTAACGGAACTGCTGCTACTTCTTTTGCGGAGTGTATAAACCGTGGCCACAGGATAAACTATTTTATATAGACGTGATCCCACCACGTCTATACTTTTCTTATGGTACAAATTGTGAAATTGTAGCCTTTAGCATGAACTATGCAGTGGAATATCATAGAATTTTTACAAGTTGATTATAATACGTTTTGCTTTTGGCTAAGAAACATGATCATTATCATTATCTTCGAAAATCTCGGAAAAACTGGAGGGGTGCGCACCGAGTAATAAATTTATTTCGAAATAATGAAGCATTTTGTGATAATTGCGCGGATGTCTATAAACTATACTACTGTACTTAAGCATTATCAGATTGTATTTATCAAAACTTGAAATATGAAACTGCAATCTCTTAGAGGAATTTCTGTTGAATTTTGATTACAAATCGCAGTAGATATATACTTTTGTGATGCAAATATTGACTACTTTTGCATATTTGTTACAAATATTTCGAGACAAAAAATTAACTTTTTCGTCCTAACAGTAGTAAGTATCAAATCATCCTTAGATTGGAGAAATATCCAAACATATTTTCAGAAAATTATAAAATCTTGACTAGAAATGACCGCGCGTTTAGGTCAACATTGAACCGTATTTCATTTTCCGAGATTCGCCTTAAGTTCTATTGGAACATCAAATAATATGAATGAGAACATTGCGGTGAAAAATGTTACAGCAAATTAATTAAAACTGTAAAATGGTCTCTACAAACTAGATCAATAATAAAACAATATTTACATAAAAGTACGTTGCTTCAGTATGTATCTTTATATTTTGCCAATACCCCATATAAATTAACAAAAAAATCCTACACCCCTAGCTCATTAGAATAATCTAATAATCCTAAATAATTTCCTCGAGGGAGTACAACGGTGATCCCCCGATGGTTGTCCGGGTAATAAAGCCAGAGAAACGTAAACAAAATTCCGTTTTCGAAATAACTTCTTTGTTCGTACCAACCGGGTTCAACATCTTAACTCATTACACATGTGACAAAACAAATCAGTGTCATCTTTTATCTATTTAAAAATGTGTCCGACGAAAAAAAGCGGACGCGCAGAAGAAAGAGGTGTTGCTATTTATAAATTTATTGCGCGTGCGGCTCTGGATTTTTTTTAGGGGGTGTGCTTCTACTGAAAAATCACAGTCATTTGTACATATCCAGGAACAGAAATGTACACTTGAAATACATGTTAATTAATGTTAGTTGTAAATGGGGTGACAAGTTTGGATGATTCAATTATACCAAATGGTGATGGAATTCGATTCGAGTTAAATAACTAAAGAAAGACTGAGGAATTGGGTAAAATGCAAGATCGTCAACGACTATAGATAAGCAATGGATGAAATACGCTATATTTCATCCATTATTTATCTATAGTCGATGCCGATTTTGGATTTTCTAACTCGAACTCGAACTAGAATCTTAACATTTTGGTTGGTTTCTTTTATTCACTTACATGGACCTAATGTAAAGGCAATTTAAGATTTAATGTACATCAACTACGTAGAGTAATAGCCATGCATAATTAAATTTAATTTATTTCAGTCGAAAACATATCATATTTGATTGTATTTTAGGCTTTTCAATCAAAAAAATTGAATTCTTATGTGTAACTTTATTTGTGTATGTGTTTTGAACGTGAATTTATATTTCTTATTTTTGTCACAGTATGATAATTTGGTAGTTCGCAGATATAGAGAAATAGAGGTCAATAAAAAATTTCCCATTTTTCCCCATGGCAGAATAATGAAAAGTTATCTTTTTTTAGTGATTAAAAACCTGTAGAAACCCTAGCTCGGTAAAAAAAATTCTTGAGGGTCCGCGAACACTTTAAATTTTCTCATTTCTCTCAATTACTAACTAATTCTTTTTCCATTTAAATTGGCTGTAAATCTTATTCTAGTACAGGAATATTCATGAAAATTGCTAATTATATTTAGAACATACTAGCAAATCAGTACAATTAATTTGAGAATAATATTTTATAAATTGAATTTTTGACGAATTTTCAAATTATGAAGTGACAGTTCATTCATAAACTTGTTGTACTAAATTGGCTGTAAATCTCATTATAGTACTGGAATATTCATGAAAATTGATAGTTATATTTAGAACATGCTAGCAAATCAGTACAATTAATTTGAAAATAATATTTTATAAATTGAATTTTTGTCGAATTTTCAAAATGTGAAGTGATATTTCATTCATAAACTAGTTGTACTAAATTGGCTGTAAATCTCATTATAGTACTGGAATATTCATGAAAATTGCTAGTTATATTTAGAACATGCTAACAAATCAGTACAATTAATTTGAGAATAATATTTTATAAATTGAATTTTTGACGAATATTCAAAATATGAAGTGACATTTTAAACATAAACTAGTTTTACTAAATTGGTTGTAAATCTCATTATAGTACTGGAATATTCATGGAAATTGCTAATTATATTTAGAACATGCTAGAAAATCAGTACAATTAATTTAAGAATAATATTGTGTAAATTGAATTTTTGACGAATTTTCAAAATGTGAAGTGATATTTCATTCATAAACTAGTTGCACTAAATTGGCTGTTAATCTCATTATAGTTCTGGAATATTCATTAAAATTGCTAATTATATTTAGAACATGCTAGCAAATCAGTACAATTAATTTGAGAATAATATTTTATAAATTGAATTTTTGACGAATTTTCAAATTGTGAAGTGACATTTCATTCATAAACTAGTTTTACTAAATTGGCTGTAAATCTCATTATAGTACTGGAATATTCATGAAAATTGCTAATTATATTTAGAACATATTAGCAAATCAGTACAATTAATTTGAGAATAATATTTTATAAATTGAATTTTTGACGAATTTTCAAAATGTGAAGTGACATTTCATTCATAAACTAGTTGTACTAAATTGGCTGTAAATCTCATTATAGTACTGGAATAATCATGAAAATTGCTAATTACATTTAGAACATGCTAGCAAATCAGTGCAATTAATTTGAGAATAATATTTTATAAATTAAATTTTTGACGAATTTTCAAAATGTGAAGTGACATTCAATTCATAAACTAGTTTAACTAAATTGGCTGTAAATCTCATTATAGTCCTGGAATATTCATAAAACTTGCTAGTTATATTTAGAACATGCTAGTAAATCAGTACAATTAATTTGAGAATGATATTTTATAAATTGAATTTTTGACGAATTTTCAAAATGTGAAGTGACATTTCATTCATAAACTAGTTTTACTAAATTGATTGTAAATCTCATTATCGTACTGGAATATTCATGAAAATTGCTAATTATATTTAGAATATGCTAATAAACCAGTACAATTAATTTGAGAATAATATTTTATAAATTGAATTTTTTACGAATTTTCAAATTGTGAAATGACATTTCATTCATAAACTAGTTTTACTAAATTGCCTGTAAATCTCATTATAGTACTGGAATATTCATGAAAATTGCTAATTATATTTAAAACATGCTAGCAAATCAGTACAATTAATTTGAGAATAATATTTTTTAAATTAAATTTTTGACGAATTTTCAAAATGTGAAGTGACATTTCATTCATAAACTAGTTGTACTAAATTGGATGTAAATCACATTATAGTACAGGAATATTGATGAAAATTGGTAATTATATTTAGAACATGCTAGCAAATCAGTAAAATTAATTTGAGAATAATATTTTATAAATTGAATTTTTGGCGAATTGTCAAAATGTGAAGTGACATTTCATTCATAAACTAGTTGTACTGAATTGGCTGTAAATCTCATTGTAGTACAGGAATATTCATGAAAATTGCTAATTATATTTAGAACATACTAGCAAATCAGTACAATTAATTTGAGAATGATATTTTATAAACTGAATTTTTGACGAATTTTCAAAATGTGAAGTGACATTTCATTCATAAACTAGTTATACTAAATTGGCTGTAAATCTCATTATAGTACCGGAATATTCATGAAAATTGCTAATTATATTTAGAACATGCTAGCAAATCAGTACAATTAATTTGAGAATAATATTTTATAAATTGAATTTTTGACGAATTTTCAAAATGTGAAGTGACATTTAATTCATAAACTAGTTTAACTAAATTGGCTGTAAATCTCATTATAGTACAGAAATATTCATGAAAATTGCTAGTTATATTTAGAACATGCTAGAAAATCAGTAAAATTAATTTGAGAATAATATTTTATAAATTGAATTTTTAACGAATTTTCAAAATTTGAAGTGACATTTCATTCATATACTAGTTGTATTAAATTGGCTATTAATCTCATTATAGTACTGGAATATTCATGAAAATTGCTAATTATATTTAGAACATGCTAGCAAATTAGTGAAATTGATTTTTTCGTTCCACCCTAATGCGCATCTTCAATCCTTTACTGGACAGTTCACTTTTTACGCATAATCCAGCCCAGATAGGGTTTTGTGTAATTTTTAAAATCGCTTTCGATAATAATGTAATAACTAAAAAAACACTACAGTTTTAACGTTGCAGAAAAGTTTATCTGACTAACCATTATTTTTATTCCATATCAGATATCACCTTTCAGTCGATTGTTATTGATAAATTGACCACTTAAACAATACAATTCAACCATCACTAAAGGAAATCGTAACCGAAATATAAAATCGGGATTATTGTAATATGCCTAGGCTGGATTGTATAATATGTACACATTTTCTAAACATATAACTGTGAACTACAAATATTTACAGCCCTCCATAAAGCGCCCATCAAACTCCGAAGGCTTAATTAATATTGTGTCTCATAATCATGCTCCATTATTGCCGCAACGCGGGCGGTTGTTATTAAATCTGCATCCAGTCACCGTTAGCGCGAGCGATTCTCGGGATGGGTTTCAATTATAATGGGATAAAAACGGAGCCGGCGAATCGGTTTCCCACGTAGAAATGTAGGAAATCCGTCTACGTACAAAACCGGGCACGGCGCAGAGTGCTGATATTGAACGGTCATGTAAAATGTATTAGACGGCCGCGAGATTGACATTACATAAGGTTGAGGGAGTAAGGTAAGAATTATGAAATAAAAATGTATAGATATAAATAATGTACAACCAGAACTTCAAAAATTCAGGGTTTAATTCTCTTCATTTTCAAGCCCTAGTAGGTAAGATTATTAAATTTAAATTGTGTCGGCAAATGCCAGGTATTTACTTTCTTGGTCAGTAGCAGTTTTAAATATATAAAAAAAATAAAGTCTATAAAAACACAGCGGAGAGACCTATCTCAAAATCTTTATTAACAACTTTGAAGGTTATTAGTTTGTAATTAACTTAAATCCTTAAATGAAGTTAACAAGAATTGTACAAAATATTAGCCTGTACAAACACCCTGTATTTATATGTTTGCTTTTTATATATTATATTGAATATATTTAATATACATTGTATTTTCATGTTAAAGGTCGTTTTAAACAAGACAATTTCTTGACTCAAAAGTTAGTCAAGATGCGAGATAATCTAAATTGGTTCGTATCATACAGAAAATTATTTGAAATATTCAATTGGATATTTCAGGCGAGTACAGATATTATATTGCTCGTTTTCTTTTACGGTTTTTAGGGGAGCTGCGAATATTAATTACAAGTGAAAATAAGTGTAGGCATTGAGACCAGTTCAATCTCTGATATCTTTGTTCCTATGTATATATTGTATGAATGTACTGGAGGTTACAGAAAATTATTTGAAATATTGAATTGGATGGTGGATCGAATGAAAAAATATAACTCGTTCTATTTGTCAAGGATAAATTGTATGGGAGCAGGATATATGAATTCATTTCTTGAACAACTTTTGAGCTAAGAAATTGTCTTGTCTCAAACGACCTTAAGTAAATAAATAAAAATAAAATAAAAATGAATTGCTATTAAACTCAATATTTGGCAATTTTTTAAACCACAATTTACAGTTATGCAATGAAACTTTTTTGTTTAAACTGAGATAGCTTGAGATATTTTCTATATTTTAACCCAAATTCAAACATAGTAACATATAATTGCGTTATTGTAGTTCAGGGAAAATAATACCGGTCATATTCAATAAAAATGCACGTAAACTATTTTGCCCTGGAAAGCTTTATTTCTTTCTCGCCATTCCCCGTAATCTTAACAAATAAAACAATAAAACCGAGTGGCAATTAAATAATTCTCGCTGCCAGAAAGAAAGAAAGAAAGAAAGAAAGAAAGCGCGGTAAGATAGCGAACGGTAGTTATTACCGCAATTTCGCCGTCAAAATAATTTTCAACCATTTGAAAACAACGCCGCCGCGGCAATAACACACATCGCAGCGCCGATAACATTTGCATAATAATTATAAGCATAATAAAGTAATTAGCGGGAGATTTTCGCCGCAGATTTTCCGGAATGTGTATACCGTGCAGAGATAATGCCGGCCGATTGCGACAGTAGATCAAAAAGCCATATAAGAATATTGCACCTCGCCCAGCGCCACCGCCGCCGCCGCTCGCGTTGCATGCGCGGCCCCTATAATTCACCCAGTGCTCGGCGGCAGCGGCGGCGCCCCCTGATATAAATATGCGCCCGCGGGCAGGAAAAATACGAAATAAAATAATAAACAATATCGCGTTATCTTTCGCCATCACGATATCCATCCGGTCGGTAATGTATGTCAATTAATTTACATTCTGTTTTATTTCTGTGAACACTGAAGATATTTCAGGCGAGTACAGATATTATATTGCTCGTTTTCTTTTACGGTTTTTAGGGGAGCTACGAATATTAATTATAAGTGAAAATAAGTGTAGGCATTGAGACCAGTTCAATCTCTGATATTTTTGTTCCTATGTATATATTGTATGAATGTACTGGAGGTTATAAATAAATTAATAAATAAAAATAAAAATGATACAACCAACCCCCTAGGAGGAAATTTAAACGCCTCTGGCGGCACCACATCAATGTTTTACAAATAAAAATATTTTTAAGCCACGAATATTATTTTCTTCCAATGCCACGGTTTCTTTCTATTTTTTTCTTCCATGATAAGCTTCAGGAATTGGTACTTCTTCTGATGGTGCCCTCTCCGATTCGGACATTGACGATTAACATGGCGATTTTGATTTTGTCTACGGCAAGTTAGATTGAGTTGAGTCCGAACCACTCTCGCAGGATTTTTATCCGCCTGTCTGGACCTCTTTTGTGAATTGAGACGCTAATCACAATCGTAGATTTTTTTTGTAATTTTGTAAATTTCCATCGTAATTTGCTCTAGTTGGATATATTAAAATATTCCATCTCCTAGTAAATTACAATCTGGCTGAATTTTACGGATTCTGTTTTATAATTAGATCGCGTTATCCCCACAGGGCAGGCCAGACCGCCTTTCCATCCAACAAAATAGACTTGTCCGCGCGATAATTACAATCCCGCAACTGTCCCGCATTAGCCACTTAATATGTTAAAACCCATTTATATTAATTTGCATACCGTAAAGATGTCAGCGCGAATGCCACCGGACCGTGGCCGACGCAATTTCCTCCGGCTCTCCCTCGCAATCTGCGGCATCGCCGGAAGACCCGCGTAATCCAGTTTAATCGTCGTTATTATTAATTTATGGTTTACCTTTTTAATTGGCCGCCGAGTTTTTATCTGATATGAGGAACGCACGGCGCGCGTATTTGTACGTGTAAGTTATGTGTGTGTGTATGTGTGTGTGGGTTCCGTGTTTCCGTTTCAACGTGGAAATTATCGTTTCAGGTGTCAACCGCGGTATTTTATATGCGACCGCCGGCGGGAGCGACACTGGGAAAAGTTGATGGAACAGTTTGATCCCGTTTAAAAAAAAAATATCTGACAGTGTAGAACGCACCGTATAATTTTATTGTATCTGTTTTACATATCCTGGCATTTAATAGAAATGTAGTTTTTTTTTAAATGTATTATATTTTTTAATTATGATGTACTAAAAGCATATCTACTTATTTTATTTGCAGGGTTTATTAATTAATTATTAAAAATTTAATTTTCTCGATTTTAAAGAGCTAAAAAATTATAAATATTATTGTAAAATAAATATTTAAAATAATTTTTTTGTAAAACGAAATAGAAAGAAAATTCAACGAAGAAGTACTTAAGTGGATGAAGAAAGAACGGAAGCTCCAGTATTGTAGATTCCGTTCTTTCTCCATATGATGTTTCCTATGTACATAGGACACATCATTAGGGAAGAGCGCTCTCAGATTCTTCGACTCATCATCGATGGGTAGATCGAAGTGTAAAGATCTGGGAAGAAGGCATAACTCGTGGCTTAAGGTACGCCGATGGGGTGTAACCGACAAAACAGTCCGCGACAAAATAGCCCACGACAAATAGCCACCGACAAAATAGCCCGCGACAAAATAGCCCGCGACAAAATAGCCCACGACAAAATAGCCACCGACAAAATAGCCACCGACAAAATAGACCGACAAAATAGCCTCGCGACAATAGATAGATATATTCGTATCAATAATTTCTCAAAAATTTCACTTTCCGGAGGGACTCGAATCCACGTCGGCTATCGAGTCCCACCGGAGAGTGACATTTTCGAGAAATTATTAATTAACATTGATATATCTGGTGATTCTTCATTCAGAGAGCCTTCCGTATACGGCAAGAAGTCCTTCACTATCTTTATATCTTTATATTTATTATCTTTAGAGCTACAGTTTCACTTACCATCATAGCCAGTTGGATTCGGAGGGAGACGGCGCCCTGAAAAGAAGAAGAATGAGATATGGATTGATTTCCTGTAGAAAACAACACAATTATTTCTTATAAGACCCTTTTATTGTACCGTCAATCACTTCCAGATTAATAAATAACTTCCACGGTGGGGTGGTTAATCCGACAGGATTCCAGAGAGAGAGAGTCTTGAGACGTGGCCGCCGGGGCGAGCGGAAACGCGTGCATTGTGCGTCGCGATCCCTGCCAATTAGTCAGACCTGACGGTCGTCCGAAAGGGAAACATCGGATGTAATAATGGCGTTATTATTATTAAAGGCGCCCTACATCAATGGAGATCGCATCCCCGATACGCCCGGATGAAACTGAATGCCGCGCTTTGTTCCCTCTCCCGTGCATGCCACGCCGATGACTGCACAATACCAGAACTAATTGATTAAATTGATTGGGTTTATGCATTGCAACTACACGGGCGCTCGTTTGAATGTTTAATAGTACCTATTGCGGCTTATGGACGAATACATGCTGTAAGCCTCTTAAATTAAAATGTTCAAAATTCGAATACCATAACGGTTTTACAAGTCTAAAGATATTTTTTGAGGGAGTATAAAAATACTATTAGTATTCAGTATTGGATTGTTAAGGCGTCTAATATGTGAACATTCAATTTAGGTATATGTAGCTAATATTGCCCACTCCTCCTGAGGATTGAGGATGTATGGTATTTCGAGAATCCTCAGGCAGAGTGAGCAATATTAGCTATATTTTTTTTATGTAACTAAAATGCATGATTTTTCAAATAGGTTCAATATTGGAATTTTCATATATATGAGTATCAAAAATTCTATATTGCCCCTATAAGAAAAAAAATGCATTTTATGAGAAATATGCGAACCATAATGGCCAAGGACTGGAATATGCCAATCGAATACCCACAAAATATTACACTGCATGCTCAGGAGATGACAAATACCATCAGTACGGAGTAGGAAAAATAGTATCAGAAAAAAACATTATTTTAGTTACATAGAAATAGTGTAGCTAATATTGCCCACTCCTCCTGAGGATTCTCAAAATACCATACATACATATACTCTATGTTTTGGTTTCTAGTTTTAAATATAATACGTAAAGGATAAATAAACCGAATTTTATATACTCTTCTTCCAACAGAAAGCCATCGGGCCGATAGCTGTAAAAGTAGAAGTTTTTTATTTTATTTCTCTAGATTATCGTGTTGTAAACAAATGTAATTCAAAATAGCTACTTTGTTATCATTAAATTCTTGACTTTCATCATGATGAGTATATTTTGCAACATACAATTATAGCTATGAAAAAGTGTACAGGTGTTTTTCTCAATCAAATATGATTTTGCTGCGTGCAACCTGTTTTTTTTTTGTTGGTAAAAGAAATTCCGCGAGTTGAAAAGGTCTAAAATTCCTCACAATAAATAACATACGGGCGTATTAACGTATCAGTTATTCCCATTCGCGTAATAGAAATCCGAATTGAAATATCGCCGCGGCAGTTCCGTTTGTTTTTCAGGACTCGTCGATTTATTAGGTCCGGTTTCGGAATTTATTGGCGTATTTTGAGATTCTAAATATGGCGCCGTGGATTTATAACTTTTGTTACTTAAATATTTGAAGTTAATATATCATGGTGCCCCCGAGTGCATTTACTATAAACTTATAAATAATAAATATCGGCCCCCAGAGTGCATACATAGACAATAACTTCGGCTCGTGTGTATGTACGTGTGTGTATGTGTCTACGTTTGTCCGCTTATTTTTACTGCAGTTTTATTTATTTCCCATGCGCAAACTTTGCGATTTTACATCCGACTTCCGAACCCGGAACGACATACGATATTATAAAATGATGCAGTATGGAAAAATAAATTCTGCTGAAGTATTCGCATATACACGGAATACAATCGGAGTTTTATTAGCTGTGTAAATATTAAAATGTAATATTAAATCTATATTAAATTTTAAGTTATCTTAAGGTTGGTTTATGATGAAATAAAATATGTTATGCGATGCAAAAATCAGGGGAGATAATTTATTTTTATGATTTACATTTCAAACATATACATTTCACGATGTATCCTAAACAGGGCCTGTTTAGGATACATCGCGAAATGAATATTTTTGAAATGAATCATAAAAATAAATTATTACCCCTGATTTTTATGATGTAGCTTAAAAATTCGCCAAAAAAATAATTTAAGGGGAAACTTTGTAATAAACATAATATATTAAATCCACTATGTTAACGTTTTGACACATTTATGTATTTAGTAGTTTTATATACGTCAGTTTTTTGAATACAACATTACAAAGACAATTTTCAACATTCTTATTCATACTTTCATAGCTCATTCTTTATAGATATAAGGTACCAAACCATAGTTTAATATATTACACTATGGTTTGGACCTTTATATCTATAAAGAATGAGCTATGAGAGTATGAATAAGAATGTTGAAAATTAAGGGGAAACTTTAACCACTCGAGATATTGTGTGAATTCATCCTCACTAGCTGAGCTACACTGACGAGATCTAATAAGATCGAAATCTAGATATGTAGATTGCTAAGAGGTGGGTTCACACTTATACATGTTTCATACGATTGGCTTTGTGTTGATATCTCAAGCACTCTGTTGGAATATTATTCTCCAGAGGGCACTACCCGGTGATCCTGATAACATGAGCATATTGACGGTTATTACCATATGGGTGTGCATTGCTAATTGATGTGGTGCCGCCAGATGGCGTTTAACTTCCCTCTACGAGGGTAAGTTGTACTGTTATTACAAAGACAATTTTCTACATTCTTATTCATACTCTCAT
This sequence comes from Lordithon lunulatus, assembly GCA_963942505.1. Classification (NCBI taxonomy): domain Eukaryota; kingdom Metazoa; phylum Arthropoda; class Insecta; order Coleoptera; family Staphylinidae; genus Lordithon; species Lordithon lunulatus. The sequence continues at coordinate 58,355,143 of OZ012668.1, read as the reverse complement.
AGCTTATTCTTTATAGATATAAAGGTCCAAACCATAGTGTAATATATTACACTATGGTCCAAACTAATGTTTGTGGAACTTTGAACTAACCTAACCGATTTATAGGGGGAAGTTATTGTTTCTTAGTGAAAACATGAATATAAATAATTAAAGCCAAAATTACATGATATTAAAAATTCTAATACAAAGGCTGAAAGACCACGGTCGATGGCGTCTTGTATATGTATGTATATCTGGTATGTATCTATGTTACAATAAATATATCTTCTTCTTCTCTTCTAATACAAATGTTCATGTCTAATTGTGTGTTTAAAGTCTTCAAAACCTAACTATAGTGAGATAAAAACAAAATAGATTATCAGCCCTTGACCTATACATCTTCCAAAACATATTTTTGTGTGTTATATTGTAATGGCTGGCTTCACATTAAATATTCAAAGCAGGAGGGTGAGCCAATTTCGCAAAATACAATCGCGTTTTAGAATGGATTGTGCAAATAACGTGGGGTTCGGCCATCAGCATGGCTGCACCGAGTGTGTTCATTATAATTTAAAAACCTCATTATGCACGGTTGTATAACAAAATGCACGGTGGTGGTTGTTGTATGGAAGCGTGCAGCTGTTTTCACAGTTCGCAGCAATCGAAACGAGCAAAAAAAAGGAACGTGACCACGTCCACCCAGCCTAACCTAATTCCATTCCGCTGAAAGGCCTCTTTCGATCTCTCCCGCCGGTATTAAAACCGCTCTTTACATGCTCCAAAACAGACCGACTGAACTGCTCCACGTCGCCCCCGCCGAATGCAACGCTCGCTCGGCTCTAAAACACTGTGCGGGTGCACATATCGGGGTTTATGATCGCCCAGTTGGGGGGATATATATATTGTGCGATCAATTGTCGATCCGCTGATTAAACTCATCGTTCCGGCGTTTTAGGGGCGAGCGCGCGCGCGGCCGTAAAACCCCGATTTTATTTCTGGTCTTAAAACTCTCCCCCCATAAATACTTTAAAACGCGCACGCATTAGTTATTATCTAAATATAATCTCGGCGGCGGGGGGCGCATAAAATTCGTCAATTCCGGACTATCTTAAGTGCGCCATATATTCATACTTTAATTCCATCCCATGCGGAAAACTGAGGCGACTACTCAATCCAGCTCGCTTCACTTTGATCATAGAAATCTATTAAATTTCTTAATAAATTAGTTAGTAACATTTTATGGAATGATTTATTCGATTTGAATTATGCTATCACTACTATAAAATTTAACATTTCTTGCTCAACTCATTGTTTATAGATCTACACTCTTTTATCAGCAGGGTTTTATGTGTTTTTCTGAACTTCATATACTTACATATTTAAACGAAAAAATTACTGTTTGTTAGTGAGAGCATGACCATACATCTCTCTTCTTTCATCATTTGAAATAAAACAATTCAAATGTATACTTTGATACAATCTGTGTAAAAGTGTAGAATTGTTGGATATCACTGATCAGGATTGAGGAAATCGTTTAGAACTGATAATGTTTATTGTATTGTATTTATATTGTAGTTTGAAACAAGAGAGAATGGTTTTGAATTTATAGGATGCATGTAAGCGCATAGTTTGATTGGTAGTGAACAACTGCATAACCAACCATTGTGTATAAGTAGCACGTGTTTTTTAACAAAGTTTCAAACAAGGTACTAAGGGGTATAGTCAATGCGCCGTGTATATCCGAAACGATATATCTACATAGGAATCTTGGGGTGATGTATGTAGATAAAGTAATCAAAACTCGCTAAAAGCCACGAAGAAAGACTTCTTCTACATAACAACACAGCGGCTACCCATTTACTGGTTACATCAAATCAGAAAAGAAGGCTGAAAATTTGCCACCCTTAAATCGGTATGATGCATGGGAGGAGAGGGCGCATAATATCGTCTTAGATGAAGAGTTTTACACCGTAAGCGAGACGAGTAACATGTCTCTCGCTGTATGATAAAGTATTTTAATGTAAAACCAGTGTTTTCTTCAAACAAATCCATGGTCCAAAATTAGAGAAGCTGTAATACAGTACAGTGCGCAATAAAAAAGGCGCCCTAGAGATTAGTAAAGCAAAGTATATATGTTAGGATGACTCTTTGACCTTATACTTTAGATTAGAAAAACGGCTATTGGTCTTTGACCAGATTCTAGCAATATTTATAATAAAAACAATTACAAAATTATACAATTAAGCACTGATTTATTTAACTTCCTTTAAAGCCTTGATTACAAATTATAACTGAAATCGCGGAGTTATTTCCAGCTTGGTCTTATCTATTCAAATCAGCTTCTAACTAATATATCAGATTTGACGTTATTTCTAGCCTGCCTACCATAATTTTGAGTTAAATTAGTAAAGTAGAACTTTAGTTTTGTGTAAATATTCGTTTTAAACTGTGTCAATATCCACCATATCTCTAATTGTGTCGATAAAATCTATTCTTCTCAAGTTTCTTTCAGGAAACCCCCCTATAAACTTTCCCATCCGGTGCCTGCGCACTCGAACGTTCTGAAAACCGGACGATGGCTTTCACAAATAACATGTAAGTACTCTCTCGCGGGAGCACAAAGGGCCAGATATACGCGGGGCCCCGGAGCATTAAATCTTTTAGTGCATCGCATCGTAACGTACATACATACGTTGTTAGAATGGTCGGCCCTCTCTCCGGCACTGGGCGCGGGGGCCTCTCTCGGTCGCATTCAATTGCTCACGTTTCGTGCACGTTTCCCGTCGTTAATTTTTACTGCCCGGGCAATTACACGGGATATGTGTATGTGTGGTGCGGCTCGGTATGTTGATTCGAACAATGCCCCGGGCACATTATCGGGGGAGGATGAGCCTCGATGATGATATTTTCTTTATATCGGGGGGTGGCTGCACTAATGTCGCGCAGCTCTCCGAACCAGGAAGATATAAACGTTATTTACGATATTACTGGACGAGCGCGGAGAATCGCTGTCGAGCGTTTATGCACTATGCCGAAACGGGTAAACACTTCGAGTGACTCATTTACAAATTAACTTTCGACTAGAACATAAAATATTGTTCTGCATACAATTTCTAATTAGTTAAACACACATGTATTTCTTAACATGTGTTGTATATTTAACGTGTTCAAAAGTATTCAATAACTCTGTATTGCGTAAAGACTAAAATGTTTTTCTCAATTATATTAAAGAATATGAAATTATCCTCGATTTGGTATGATCAAAACATAAAATTTCCCCATACAAAATATGTCAATAGATATAAAAATAAAATAATTCAAGACATGACGATTCTGCACTAAAATTTGAAAAAACTTCGAACTTTTTTCTTAAATGTCTTAAAGAATATGAAATTATATTCGATTTGGTGTATCAAAAACGTCAAATTTTCCCATAGATATGTCGATAGATACGAAAATTATAAAAAACCAGCTAATTCAAAATACGACGATTCTACACAAAAATTTGAAAAAACCTGTAACTTTTTTCTCAAATATCTTAAAGAATATGAAATTATCTTCAATTTGGTGTATCAAAAATATAAAATTTCCCCATAAATATGTCGATAGATACAAAAATAACAAAAAACTGGCATAATTCAAGACACGACGATTCTACACAAAAATTTGAAAAAACTTAGAACTTTTTTCTCAAATATCTTAAACAATATGAAATTATCTTCGGGTTGGTGTATCAAAAATATAAAATTTCCCCATAGATATGTCGATAGATACGAACATAAAAAAAAAACTGGCATAATTCAAGACACGACGATTATACCCTAAAACTTGAGAAAATTTAGAACGTTTTTCTCAAATATCTTAAAGAATATGAAATTATCTTCGATTTGGTGTATCGAAAACATAAAATTTGCCCATAGATAGGTCGATAGATACGAAAATTTAAAAAAACTGGCATAATTCAAGACATGACGATTCTACACTAAAACCTGAAAATACATAGAACATTTTTCTGAATTATCTTAAAGAATATGAAATTATCTTCGATTTGATATATCAAAAATATATAATTTCCGCATAGATATGTCTATAGATACGAAAATTAAATAAAAAAACTGGCATAATTCAAGACAGGACGATTCTACACAAAAACTTCAACAAACTTAGAACTTTTTTCTCAAATATTTTAAAGAATATGAAATTATCTTTGATTTGGTGTATCAAAAACATAAAATTTCCCCATAGATATGTCGATAAATACGAAAATTGGAAAAAACAGCATAATTCAAAACACGACGATTCTACACAAAAACTTGAACAAACCTGGAATTTTTTTTCAAATATCTTTAAGAATATGAAATTATCTTCGATTTGGTATATCAAAAACATCAAATTTTTCCATAGATATGTCGATAGATACGGAAATAAATAAAATCTGGCATAATTCAAGACATGACGATTCTACACTAATATTTGAAAAAAGTTAGAACTTTTTCTTAAATATCTTAAAGAATATGAAATTATCTTCAATTTTGTGCATTGAAAACATAAATGTCCATATAGATATGACGATAGATATGAAAATTAAAAAAACTGGCATAACTCAAGACTTGAAGATTCTACATTAAAACATGGAAAAACTCAATTCTCGATACTCGATTATACACAAAAATTTGAAAAAACTTCGAACTTTTTTCTAAAATATCTTAAAGAATATGAAATTATCTTCGATTTGGTGTAGAAATAACGAAAAATTTCCCCATTGATATGTTGATAGATACGAAAATAAAAAAAACTGCCCTAATTCAAGAAAAAACGATTTTACACAAAAAATGGAACAAAACTTAGAATTTTTTTCTAAATTATCTTAAAGAATATGAAATTATCTTCAATTTGGTGTATCAAAACCATAAAATTCATAATTCAAGGCACGATGATTATACACTAAAACTTGAAAAAACTTGCACCGTTTTTCTGAAATATCTTAAAGAATATGAAATTATCTTTGATTTGGTGTATCAAAAAATAAAAAAATTCCCCATAGATATGTCGATAGATAGGAAAGTAAAACAAGCTGACATAATTCAAGACATGATGATTCTATACAAAAGCTTTTTTCTGAATTATCTTAAAGAATATGAAATTATCTTCAATTTGGTGTATAAAAAATATAAAATTTCCCTATAGATATGACGATAGATACAAAAGTAAAAAAACAGTCATAATTCAAGACACGACGATTCTACAGTAAAACTTGAAAAAACTTCGAACTTTTTTCTGAATTATCTTAAAGAATGTGAAATTATCTTCGATTTGGTGTATCAAAAATTTAAATTTCCCCATAGATATGTCGATAGATACGAGAATAAAAACAAAAACTGGCATAATTCAAGACACGATGATTCTAGACAAAAACTTGAAAAAACTTTGAAATTTTTTCTCAAGTATCTTAAAGAATATGAAATTATCTTCTATTTGGTGTATCAAAAACATAAAATTTGCCCATACATAGGTCGAGAAATACGAATATATAAAAAAATTGGCATAATTCAAGACATGACGATTCTACACAAAAATTTGAAAAAAATTTGAACTTTTTTTCTGAATTATCTTAAAGAATATGAAATTATCTTCGATTTGGTGTCAAAAATGATCAAAAATTTGATCAAAAATATAAAATCTCCCATAAATATGTCGATAGATACGAAAATAATAAAAAAAACAGGCTTAATGCAAAACAGGACAATTCTACACTAAAACCTGCAAAAACTTAGAACTTTTTTATGAATCGTTTTACGAATATGAAACTATCTTCTATTTGGTGTATCAAAAACAAAACATTTCCCCATAGATATGTCCATAGATACGAAAATTAAAAAAAGTGGCATAATTCAAGACATGACGATTCTACACAAAAATTTGAAAAAGCTTAGAACTTTTTTCCGAATTATCTTAAAGAATGTGAAATTATCTTCGATTTGGTGTATCAAAAATTTAAATTTCCCCATAGATATGTCGATAGATACGAGAATAAAAACAAAAACTGGCATAATTCAAGACACGATGATTCTAGACAAAAACTTGAAAAAACTTTGAAATTTTTTCTCAAGTATCTTAAAGAATATGAAATTATCTTCTATTTGGTGTATCAAAAACATAAAATTTGCCCATACATAGGTCGATAGATACGAATATATAAAAAAATTGGCATAATTCAAGACATGACGATTCTACACAAAAATTTGAAAAAAATTTGAACTTTTTTTCTGAATTATCTTAAAGAATATGAAATTATCTTCGATTTGGTGTCAAAAATGATCAAAAATTTGATCAAAAATATAAAATCTCCCATAAATATGTCGATAGATACGAAAATAATAAAAAAAACAGGCTTAATGCAAAACAGGACAATTCTACACTAAAACCTGCAAAAACTTAGAACTTTTTTATGAATCATTTTAAAGAATATGAAACTATCTTCTATTTGGTGTATCAAAAACAAAACATTTCCCCATAGATATGTCCATAGATACGAAAATTAAAAAAAGTGGCATAATTCAAGACATGACGATTCTACACAAAAATTTGAAAAAGCTTAGAACTTTTTTCCGAATTATCTTAAATAATGTGAAATTATTTTCGATTTGGTGTATCAAAAATATAAAATTTTCCCATAGATTTGTCGATAGATACGAAAATTTAAAAAAAACTGGCATATTCAAGACACGACGATTCTACACTAAATCTTGAAAAAACTCTGAAATATTTTTCTGAAAGATCTTAAAGAATATGAAATTATCTTCGATTTGGTGTATCAAAAACAAAAAATTTCCTGATAGATATGTCGATAGATACAAAAATAAGAAAAACTGGCAGAATTTAAGGCATGACGATTCTACACAAAAACTTGAAAAAACTAAGAACTTTTTTCAGAATTATCTTAAAGAATATGAAATTATCTTTGATTTGGTGTATCAAAAACATAAAATTTCCCCATAGATATGTGGATAGATATGAAAATTAAAAAAACTGGCATAATTCAAAACACGACGATTCTACACAAAAACTTGAACAAACCTGGAACTTTTTTCTCAAATATCTTTAAGAATATGAAATTATCTTCGATTTGGTGTATCAAAAACATCAAATTTTTCCATAGATATGTCGATAGATACGAAAATAAATAAAATCTGGCATAATTCAAGACATGACGATTCTACACTAAAATTTGAAAAAAGTTAGAACTTTTTTCTCAAATATCTTAAAGAATATGAAATTATCTTCGATTTGGTGTAGAAATAACGAAAAATTTCCCCATTGGTATGTTGATAGATACGAAAATAAATAAACTGGCATAATTCAAGGCAAAACGATTTTACACAAAAAATGGAAAAAACTTAGAATTTGTTTCTAAATTATCTTAAAGAATATGAAATTATCTTCAATTTGGTGTATGAAAAACATAAAATTTCCCCACAGATTTGTCGATAGATACGAAAATAAAAAAAACTGGCATAATCCAAGACACGATGATTATACACTAAAACTTGAAAAAACTTGGAACTTTTTTCTGAAATATCTTAAAGAATATGAAATTATCTTTGATTTGGTGTATCAAAAACAAAAAATGTTGTTATAGGTATGTCGATAGATACGATAATAAAAGAAAGTGGCATAATTCAAGACATGACGATTCTACACAAAAACTTGAAAAAACTTAGAACTTTTTTCAAAATTATATTAAAGAATATAGAATTATCCTCGATTTGGTGTATCAAAAACATGAAATTTCCCCATAGATATGTCGATAGATACGAAAATAAAAAAACTGTCATAATTCAAGACAGGACCATTCTACAGTAAAACCTAAAAAAATTTAGAACTTTTTTATGAATTATCTTAAAGAATATGAAATTATCTTCGATTTGGTGTATTAAAAACATAAAATTGTCTCTTAGATATGTCGATAGATACGAGAATAAAAAAAACTGGCATCATTCAAGACGATTCTACACAAACATTTGAAAAAACTTCTACAGTAAAACTTGGAAAAACGTACAATTTTTTCTGAATTATCTTAAAGAATATGAAATTATCTTTCGATTTGGTGAATCAAAAACAAAAAAAATCCCCTTAGATACGTCGATAGATACGATAATTAAAAAAAAAACTGGTGTAATTCAAAACAAGACTATTCTACACAAAATCTTGAAAACGCTTTGAATCTTTTTCTCAAATATCTTCAAGAATATGAAATTTTCTTCAATTTAGTGAATCAAAACCATAAAATTTCCCCATAGATATGTCGATAGATACGAAAATTTAAAAAAAATGGCATAATTCATGTCACGACGATTTCACACTAAAACTTTTTTCTCAAATATCTTACAGGATATGAAATTATCTTCGATTCGGTGTATCAAAACCATATAATTTCCCCATAGATTTGACGATAGATACGAAAATTTAAACAAAACTGGTATAATTCAAGACACGACGATTCTACAGTAAAACTTGAAAAAACCTAGAACTTTTTTCTTAAATACATTAAAGAATATGAAGTTATCTTCGATTTGGTGTATAAAAAACATAAAATTTCCCCATAAATATATCTACAGGTATGCCAATCAAATCACTGGCATAATACAATTAATAACAAAAACGACTCATGTAATAATAAAAAAATTAAAAAAACTTCTATCTCTATAAGCTATAAGCAGCGAGGCTTTTCCACCAGTTAGAAAAAACCTTAGAGAAATTTAATCACCCGATATTTACCTTAACTTTACAGAAAACCTCTGAAAAAATGTGAAAAGTGATTCGCGAAAATTCTCCCCGATCTTAGGCTCTCTAATGCTCTCAGTACGAGACGTTTGACGCCTCTAATAACTCAGCCACTGATCTAGATAAATAATAAAAATAAATCGGGCATGTTGTTTAAATCCTTATTTAGACGTAATTTAAAAATAAAATCTATTTTATATTGTTTATCCAATATATTTAGCTGAAACTGTAGCATCGTTTCAGTTTTGAGTGTGCATAGGTCAGCACCGCGGTGCAAGCCAATTCAAGCTGTTTATTATTACAAAACGGGCTCGATAGCATAAGCTGAATAAATACAGCGTTGTTTATTATCAACACCGCCAGTGCAGATGTTTTGATATCAATAAAGAGGCGCGCCAATGCTAATAGATATGAAGAGTGTATGTAAGTTTTAAAGTATGTTAATTCAGGAGCGTGTTTTTCAAACACAAAACAAACTTTCGTTGCCGGCGCAAAACGAATCACTGACGAGCCACACGTTAAATTTTATATAATCAATATTGTTTGAGGATAAATAAAACGATTTTTTACTTTGTTTTTTATCACACTTCAGTTACACTTTGCAACTAGTTTCGGCTAAGCTCTAGCCATTTTCGAGCTCCTCCGATGACTCGAGCACAAAGTAGACGCGTTAACAATCCAATATTTGAATATTGTTTGAATTTATTTATGAATTTTTATTTTTCTTATTATAATAATTTTCATTGAAGAAGATGAATAAAACTAATTGTTTGAATTTATTTATGATTTTTTATTTTTCTTATCATAATAATTTTCAATGAAGGAGATGAATACAAAAAACTATTATATTTAAACCCCCTTCAATCCGGTACTGCAGGAACCAAGAAGAATTTATCTAGTTTACTACTATAAATATAATTATCATAGAAATTGAACGATTGTGGCGTTAACTATGTGCTAATTTATATCACAATAAATATAATTATCAATTGAATGATTGTGGCGTCTACTAGCCACAATCATTCAATTGATAATTATATTTATAGTGGTAAACTAGATAACTTCTTCTTGAATCCTGTAACTCCTGCTCAGGAATTGAGGAACTTCACGTGTGTGTCATGTCTATTGGCTATAGTTTTGGAAAACTTAGAACATTTTTCTCCTCAAATATGTGATAGAATATGAAATTATTTTCGATTTTGTGTATGAAAATCATAGAATTTCCGCATAGATATGTCGATAGATACGTTCTTGTATATGCATATAGACAGTCATTGGATGTGTTGCTAAAATATGGTTGCGGCATGTTTCATCATATTTTGTATATTTAATTTACTATCCTAAAAACACTTGTTAGCTATATGCAACCATATTTCCCATTTTTGTAAACGACCCTTAGTGGGACAATCTTGCTACACATGTCGATCTGTGTAGACGCTCAAATATATTATCTCGTCGTAAGTGAGTAGTTTTACTCCTCCATATTCACTGCAACTATACTAATATAACAGAGAAGCTTAGAGAACACTGCGTTCACCTTTATATAGCATAAAATAAGTGCAAACAAGTATTATTAGGATGTTATGATTTTTAATGCTTTCCGTTTGAATTTGTCTATTATAAATTTCGTTTAATAATATAATTAAATTAATATAATATAATATATTTCTAGATAGCATGAATCTAATGAATACGCTCTCCCCAGTCGTTAATATTGTGTTTTACGCGAAACAATTAGTACCCTCTGAACGGACCTAGCCTTGAGCGCACTGGCGCCCCTGATTATTCCCCCCAATTTTGATTACAAACTTGTTAATTTGCGCCTGTAATATTAATGGTTCCCTGCGCTCACTCTAAAATGTTTAAAAGCTTATGCAGGAGTTGCCTTGCAGTTTTTCGTGATTAAACTTCGAGCGGGATTCAATTAGCGTCCCCCCCGTGCTCGCCGGAAAGCGGCCTTAATAAATACGCCGCCGTTGCAGAGCTTGGAAATTCGTGATAAATCTCGCGAGATTGACCCAGAGCCGCTGAGGTCACGGGAACACGTGTGCACTACAATGCACACACGTGCACTGCATTCGTGGCTGTTGTTTTTTTCTCTTTCTTTCTGGGAGTCATGTGTAAAATATGCAACCAGGATATGCGGTTTTTATTTCGACTTATATGGGCTGGCAGTAAAGGGATTTTTATTGTTCAGCTGGTGCGGACGTAAAAATGTAACGCCATATCTGTATTGTGTGTGTGACTGTATAGCGATATTGAGGATTCTTTATATTAAGCGCTTTTCCGAGAAGCTCGCGGTCCTTTTCACGCGAGCTGCCCGTTTCCAATCAAAATGCCGAACAATACGACCGAGGGCATAAATTACGATACCTCACAACGCGACACCTTAAACGCACATTAAAATCACTATTAATTTTAAGTTCAGTCATAAATCACGGGTGGTGTTTTATTTTTTATTTTTTTTGTTCGCCGGCCGGAATTTGGTGTTGCACACAGAAAGCTTTATTACGGGGGACTTTCTTGTGATTGTCATAAAATGACTTTATTTACTACAACAGATGGAGGAAATTAACACACTTTAGCTGTTTATGAAATCATAAAGTAAGGGTATTATTACATATTTTTGATGTTCATGGCAGAATTTATTGGTTTTTAAGGTATGCTGGCAGTGGCTACCATGGAAACAGCAAATAAGTAAGTTATGGGATTTTTTCGCACACAAAAATAGCTAAAATTAACTGTACGCAATGGAGAATTGTTTTGATTTGGATATATTCCACTTATATATATACCTAAGAGCCTACTATAAAAAGGAAATAACTTAATGGAATTACCTACGATCTCATCGAATATTAATTGTACAGGTCAAATCATTATAATAATAAATAATAAGTCAATAAGGCACTTTTCACGGTCAATAATCCTAGTACCGTCAGTATTTGTTTCAATGCTCCTTTTATATTTATCAAGTAATCAATTTTCAGGATAAACATCAGTATTCTCTTCATTTCATCATTACTATACCTTACACGATAAGTAATACTGTCAATATTTTAGAATAATGAATATTTTTCACATATTATCGTACAGTAATACTGTCATTATTCGAAAATATTGACAATATTATTGATCGTGTATGGTGCCTTAATAAGTAGACTCATTTTATTCTTGTTTATAATCTGTCTCTATTAAGTCAATAAGTAGACTCAATAGAGACAGATTATAAATAAAAATGAAACAAAAAATAACAGAACTAATTTTATTTATATTTATTTATATTTAACTGTTGTATTTTCTTGCTGTATTTGGATTGATTTGTAGCAAGTTTTAGACGTGGATTTTTAAATTTGAAAATATTTTTACTTTGTTAACTATTATTACGCTTATTCACACACATCAAAATTCAAAGGATTCCAAAACTTCTCATAGATTTTGTTTAAACTACCTTGTTGGAATGAAATCTAGTGATTAAGAGCAAGGATATGGAAGTAGATTATCCATTAGATTTTAGTTCATTTTCTGCCACCAGATATAGTACCTACTACCTTGAATTGCCCATAGCTACATTAATATATTTACTAAATATAATAAAAATACAATGATATTTTTATTACTTTTTAGAAATATCGGGTGAAAACCAGGGCCGTTATTTTTGTAGTTTCTCACTGAAAAATGTAATTCGAATTCTGCATAAGCTTAGAATTTTCTGCATCTCGCTTTCGTAAGTGTCAAAGATTCGACTCCATAGGTGCTTTTATTTAACCGCCCCATGGCGTGCTGTATTACTCGAAGTTATGATGTCGTGCACCGGTTGTAAGGGGCGAGATAATTATGCGCATCGGGAGCGACAAATAGAACAAGACAACAATAAGCCCGGAGCAGCAAATAGTGATAAATGAAAACAGCTCATTTAGCAGGATTATGTAGCATAGGATTTCCATATTGCAACCAATGATAATTATTTCCATTTTCATTATTATTAATATTATTATAGACCCTCGAGCCAAATAACATTTAACTGTAAAAAGTCCAGCAATATTTAATCGGCTTAAATTCTGTTACATCCTGATAAGATATGGTATGGTATTCTAATTATAATATATACCAATTTTGTAGCATAAATCTGTTAAAATCAAGCAAACCATTAATCATTTCAAAATGAAGTAATTTAATATATTTTTCCAGACACGTTCTCTTGCCTAATAGCAATGATTACCGTCACTTTATTATGGCTATCGCGGATTAAAATTAACCTCCATGCTGGGAATAATCCGATGGCGGGCACGAAAATTAATAAATAAGTACCTGTCAGCTCGCATTATTTAATATTAATGTGTTTAAACGCAGCAATTTGACTCGTATCTGTAGCATAATTGGGCGATTAATTTCCGCGATAATACGCGAAACGCGAGAGCGAAATAAAGAAAAAAAAACGCCGCACCTGGCTGGGTGGGGGCGGCGTGCACGTAAAACATATGTTGCATTTTTATGTTCTATTAAGAGCGCGATATTTTCTAATGGCGTGCATTAATATTTCACCGATAATTTTATAAACGTGAGCCGGGTTTTCTTATTTAGATCGGTCACGTCTTTACTCCGCGTGGGTAAAACTTTGCTGGAAAAATAATAATATGGTTTAAAACTATCATGAGAGTATTATTATTTTATCATGTTTTTCAATTTATACACGAATGGGCATTTTCAAATGTAGCTAAATGTAATAAATAACTTTGAAATATTATATTTGTTAAAAAATTATCAGGGCCACTGAGCTGAATTATTTTAATTAATGGGATAAATATGATAAAGTAATGTCCACATCAGATCATTTCTTATTGCAAAATATCGTCTCATCAAACCCATCCCCGCATCTCTATAAATATTAAACCGCCTCCATCTATAAAAAATGCATTCACCCTCGAATAAAACAACAAATAACCGTCCCCTGAATAACACTAAACCCCTGAATTCTTCATGCGAGCGTTTATCGTTCTTTTTTTTTGCTGCCCCTCTCCGTTTTGTTTGTCCAGCGAAATATTTCCGATATATGTCCCTGTGGGGGTAAGGGAGGATGACATAAGAAAAGCATACGAGATAGAAATCTGTCTCATAATTTGTCATTAATTCGCTTCCTCGCCGAGCGTTTCTTGTCGATATTAAAAACGCCGCCCTCTTTCGTGCGCACATAAATCTGCCGGCGACGCAATAAATATCGTAGTAAGTGGCCGACAAACACAACGTCTTGGGGGTGGCGTACATTCGTCAATAGGTGAAATTAGAAAAAAATATTTAAATATCATGCTGCGGGTGATTAATCGCGGCCGGGGTGGAGGTTGCAGTCTGTTGAGCGGCGGTGGCACCTATCCACTGCAAGGATTTATTTTATTTTAAATATAGTTAAAAAAATATCTGGTGGCGGCATTATAGGACTTTCTGAATAGATCATTATAATTCTGTTTATTGTAATGTGTTAGAATGAGAATTAATATACACATTTTTAGCGCAACCCCTCAAAATGTGCGGTCTATTCTGCTTTTCGATAATTAAGTCCTTTCTGCATTCAACTTGTAAATTAGAAAGCATATTATTTTTATGGGGACACATAATTAGAATGGCAGAGACAGCACCAGCCAAAAGAATATGGAGAGCAAAAATCAAAAACAACAAAAAAGGAAGACTAAAAAAAATGGGATGAAGCTTTATCGGAACTATTAGAAAGGAAGGGAAAAAACTGGAAGCAAGCAAGAGAACTGGCAATAAATAGAAAAGAATGGAAAAATAGAGGTAGAAAAGGCCGGCGGATATATATATATATATATATATATATATATATATATATATATATATATATATTATTGCCAGTTCTTTTGCTATATTATAGCTTCATCCCATTTTTTTTTTGGTGAGTCCTGTCAATGTTTATTTCGTATCCGCAAATTGTTTTAGTAGACGAATTGACGTTAACTAAAAAGAAATTGAGGATACGAAATAAACGCAGGACTCACTCCTTAATACTCATACCAATACATAATATGCTTTCCCTTGTTCTTTATGCTTCATTATTTACTTACTGTGTAGGCAGTAGACAATTCGATTATACACGTGCTACGGTATAAATCTCGCACGCATTTACAGCACATACAAAAAAAACATTGCATGATTTATATTATTGCTTTATTAAAAAGACACAGGTATTAATTTCGCAGTTGGTTTATTTGACATTATTGCGGGGATAATTCCGGTGCGCGGCCATATATAAACCGAGCGCAATCAAAAAATTTATGTGTTAATAAATAATTGGTGGCACGTTCATACTGTGCAGATAATGTTTATGGACTCGCTGCATTGAGCTGCGAACGAATAAATGCAAACTTGCAACTAGGAATATAATTTATGATAACAATGTCTCTAAAAAAAAACTTGTTTTAAAAATGGTTATTATAGCAGGCATATGAATAAGTCGGTGGTGAAATATATATTGTTTATATATTAAGGACTTTTTGTTGAATTAATAACATTTTAATACGGGAAATTTCAAGAAACATTACTTTTTCTATACTAACTTTATGCTAATATATTATTATACAGGACGTCCCGATGAAATATCTCCAAATATTATTGAAAATGCTGACAACAAATTTGTTCTTCGATTAGCTCATTGTCAGACTATAAATGATGCACCCTCTGAGCATTTACTTATCTTTTTATAGTTTAATTAAATATTATCTCGTGTTATTTCTTCACTCTAACATTTGTAATGATTTTTCTCGGAAATTTCCTTATGTCACCTATATCATAATATATATCTCTGATCGAAATAATCCCTTTCAGAATCCGTAATAAAAAATGGGGTTGTTTTATGAAAAAAATATGGAATTGTGACGTCATTTCTAATTCAAAAATGGTCGTAAAATATTAGCAATTTCATTAAAACTTGGTAATTTATAATTAAAAATCAACGTATCCGAGCAATTTAATTTTTGCAAAAATCATAAATAATATGTGACCTATATCATAATATAAATCGCTGATCGCTGAAAAATAATCCCTTTTAGAATCCGCAATAAAAATCAAAAAATCATCGACAATTTTTTGAAATGACAACCCCATTTTTCTGAAAGGAATTATTTTTCTGCGATCACCGATTTATATTATAATATAAGTCACATATTATTTATGATTTTTACAAAAATTGCTCGTCATTACTAATTCAAAAAATGGTGGAAACTTTTTGATACTTTCATTAAAAGTTGGCATTTTATAAATAAAAATCGACGTACCCGAGCAATTTTAGCAAAAATCATAAATAAGTGTTTTATAAAAAATATTCCATACTTTAAGGACACTGCATATATTTCAGTATGCACTGAAGTCATTTATTCTTATTATAATTAAGTCACTGCCACATAATTAAGTAAAGTACATCAATATATCAATAGCATAAATAATGCGATACATAATACAAATGTCAATTAACAAGCTTTAAGGAATATGAGTTCACAAATCGATTTTCTTTAAGTAAACTGGTAAATCAATGTTTTACGGCTGACCACCGCAGTTGATCTGTCACCAAGGTAAATACGCCATGTCTAATATGCTTTATTAGATATTTTCTTCTGTGAGAACCAATATCCCGTTTTTTTTATTGAGAAAAACAGACATAAAAAAACAAATCACTCAATTTCTGCTTGATTTCACCAACAAATTGTAATTCGACAGTTGATTGCAGTATCATAAAGTTGATTAAGGATGCAAGTAATTGTACAGTTATATGAAAAAAAAAAAACAACACTGATTTATTTTATTTTGGTCAGTTTTCAATAAAAACTATTTCCTTAAAAAAACGTAGTAAATACAATTCTTGGAATTAAAATGATGATAATGATTCACTTATTTAGTTTAATTTAATTATTTATTTAATATAATGTATTATATTCTATACTCGTGATAGTTAATTAATATATATATAGTACGTTTAAGAAATAAATTGCTCTTGTTTAGTAATGGAATATAAATTATTATATACCGATTCATAGAAATCAAATTAATTTTCATTAAATATATACAACTAGAAATTGTCTAGTTATTATCATAATTGTTAGAAATCTAATTAATTCGTTTTTAGTATTAGTTGTAAAAGTTATAAAATTCTATCATTTATAGATTTTATTTTGTGTAGGTGTGGATGGTTGGAGCGAAACCAAACCCATCTACCGGTTTATGTTAGTTGTATATGATGAAAAATTGTATAATGTATATGTAACGTAAAGAAAATTAATAATATATTTTATTTACGTTACTTACAACATTTATTATTATTATATACACATATAAAAATAACACAATTCGAGGATCAACAATAAGTTAAATACCAATTCAATAAAGAGAGAGAAAAAAATACCTTCAATCTGGCATGTAAAGAAATAGAATGAATGCAGTGACTTGTGCGATAAGATTGGAGGAGTATTTCAAAAGCGCAGGCATGAAAAGAAATAAAATTTTAAGACGTATCGATGTCATATGCAACTTAAAAATTTCTGAATGCAGCCGTCACGAGGCAACGCAGTAAAAACACGATAATCCTGATTGATTGATTTCAACAATGACATTTCGGCCTGCATAAAAAAATAAACTCGGAATGTAAACGACCGGGTTTATGGGTTCATCATAGCGTCCACGAAAATGCCATATAGCCATAAATTCTTTACGAGTGAATAATAATAATTTGGCAGGATAATTCATTGAAATTTATACGTTTTAGTGGAATTGAATCTAGTGGAACCAACTAAAATTTTATAGACATGAGTAACAATGTGCCAGCGGTTAGTTAACAACTTTGAAATTTGACAATCTTTATTTTTTATTTATGTAATTTCGGGTACATAACAGATACGGTATAGACATACCCCAATCCTATAGACATACCCCAATCCTATGACAATGTACCACATACATAAGTTTTACAGTACATCTATTTACATGTTTACAATTATATACTATAAATAAATAAAAAACAAGACAAATATATTGTCGAAAAGTAAGATTGTTTGAATAATAGACGTTATAGGATAATGATCGTAGAAAATTAATACACTAACAATATAATAATAAGCTTTATTGTCCTACAGAATCCAATTACAGGATAACAACAATAATAAACAAAAAGTTATTATATATATATATATATATATATATATATATATATAATTGTGTTACATATTGAATATATTTTAATGATATGATAATATGACTTAATTAGACAGAAAAACCAAACAAAACGATTATAGCTCTTCACACTCTTTGCCTCGTGTAACAAACCGCACTGATGATGTAAAAGATGCTAAGTTATTCGGTAAACATGTATCAACACGCGGGCTATTAATTAGTTTATTGTCTCGGAGAATGCGCAATGCGCGCGCCTAATAAAACGCCGCCCTTGCAACGTATTAGGCCATAAAGCGGAGTATTTTATTTACGCTTCTTCCACTAATTATGGTCCCGTATAAGGAAGAAGAAAAACTATTAACAACACATTATTTAAAGGGGCGCCTTTTATAGATGCTTGAATAGTATCAGATCTACATAATAAGCACAGATATAAAAGTCCTGAAGAGTTGACAAGAGACCACCTAGGTTGACAACGATACAACCACAGTATACTATGTGATTAATTATATAAATATATAACTTGAAATTTGAATTAATAGATATATATTTTATATATCTAATTAAGTCATATTATCATATCATCATTAAGATATATTCAATATACAGCAAAATAATATATATATATATATATATATATATATATATATATATATATATATATATATATATATATATATATATATATATTTTGTTGTATATTGAGGATATCTTAATGATATGATAATATGACTTAATTAGACACAAAAACTATCATTTGCAAATAATTGAGATATCTGATTTTCTGATATATTTATATATTTTTCAATAACATCCACTTAAATAAAATAACCCAATGCACTTTAAAATGACGACTCATTTTATTGAAGAAATTAAAGAAATTATATAATTTTCAACTTTACAACTTTACTACTGTATATCTTTGGAAATACTGAATATATTTGATAATACTATTGATATCTGATTTGTTGATATATTTTTCAATAAGAAATACTTAGATAAACTATTGTACTTTAAATTGAGCTAGTTTTGTCAATGAACTTAGCGAATAGCGAACAGAATTTACAACTTTACTGCTGCATATCTTTAGAAATACCGAAGATATTTGATGATACTATCAATATTTGATTTCCTGTTATATTTTTCAATAAGAAAAACTTAGATAATCTATTCGACCTTAAAGTGACCTAGTTTTAACGATGAAATTAGCGAATAAACATAATTTTCAACTTTACTGCTGCATATCTTTGGAAAAACTGAAGATATTTGATAGTACCATCGATATCTGACTTTTTGATATATTTTTCAATAAGAAATACTTAGATAACCCATTGTATTTTAGAGTGGCGACTAGTTATATTAATGAAAAGAGCGAATAAATATAATGTTCAACTTTACTGCTGCATATCTTTGTAAATACTGAAGATATTTGATGGTACTGTCGATATCTGATATCCTGATATATTTTTCAATAAGAAATACTTAGATAACTTATTGAATCTTAAAGTGAACTAGTTTTAACGACGAAATTAGCGAATAAACATATTTTTTAACTTTATTGCTGCATATCTTTGGAAATACTGAAGATATTTGTTGATACTATCGATATCTGATTTCCTGATATATTTTTCAATAAGGAATACTTAGATAAGACATTGTAACTTAAAGTGGCGACTAGTTCTATTGATGCAATTAGCGAATAAATATAATTTTCTACTTTACTGCTGCATATCTTTGGAAATTCTGAAGATATTTGAAAGTACTACCGATATCCGACTTCCTGATATATTTTTCAATAAGAAATACTTCACTAACCCATTGTACATTGAAGTGGCGACTAGATCTATTGATGAAATTAGCGAGTAAATATAATTTCCAACTTTATTGCTGCATATCTTTGGAAATACTGAAGGTATTTGATAGTACTATCGATATCTGATTTGTTAATATATTTTTCAATAAAAAATACTTAGATAAAGTATTGTACCTTAAAGTGAACTAGTTTTATCAATGAAATTAGCGAATAAACAGAATTTTCAACTTTACTGCTGCATATCTTTAGAAATACTGAAGATATTTGATGATACTATCAATATCTGATTTCCTGATATATTTTTCAATAAGGAATACACAAATAGCCCATTGTATTTTAGAGTGGAGACTAGTTCTATTGATGAAATTAGCAAATAAACATAATTTTCAACTTCATTGCTGCATATCTTTTGAAATACTGAAGATATTTGAAGGTACTATCGATATCTGATTTCCTGATATATTTTTCAAAAAGAAATACTTAGATAATTCATTGTACCTTAAAATAGCGACTAGTTCTATTGATGAAATTAGGGAATAAATATAATTTTAAACTTTGCTGCGGCATATCTTTGGAAATACTGAAGATATTTAATAGTACTATCGATATCTGATTTGCTGATATATTTTCCAATAAGAAATACTTAGAAAACTCATTGTACCCTTCAGTGAACTAGTTTTATCGATGAAATTCGCGAATAAACATAATTTTAACTTTACTACTTCATATCTTTAGAAGTACTGAAGATATTTGATGGTACTATCGATATCTGACTTCCTGGTATATTTCCCAATAATACTTAGATAACCCATTGAACTTTA
The DNA here is from genome assembly GCA_963942505.1 of Lordithon lunulatus. NCBI lineage: Eukaryota > Metazoa > Arthropoda > Insecta > Coleoptera > Staphylinidae > Lordithon > Lordithon lunulatus. The sequence continues at coordinate 58,334,578 of OZ012668.1, read as the reverse complement.
AAGTAGCGACTAGTTCTATTGATGGAATTCGAGAACAAACATAATTTTCAATTTTATTGCTGCATATCTTTGGAAATACTGAAGGTATTTGATAGTACTATCGATATCTGATTTGTTAATATATTTTTCAATAAAAAGTACTTAGATAAAGTATTGTACCTTAAAGTAAACTAGTTTTATCAATGAAATTAGCGAATAAACAGAATTTTCAACTTTACTGCTGCATATCTTTAGAAATACTGAAGATATTTGATGATACTATCAATATCTGATTACCTGATATATTTTTCAATAAGGAATACACAAATAGCCCATTGTATCTTAGAGTGGGGACTAGTTCTATTGATGAAATTAGCAAATAAACATAATTTTCAACTTCATTGCTGCATATCTTTTGAAATACTGAAGATATTTGAAGGTACTATCGATATCTGATTTCCTGATATATTTTTCAATAAGAAATACTTAGATAATCCATTGTACCTTAAAATAGCGACTAGTTCTATTGATGAAATTAGCGAATAAATATAATTTTCAACTTTGCTGCGGCATATCTTTGGAAATACTGAAGATATTTGATAGTACTATTGATATCTGATTTTGTGATATATTTTTCAATAAGAAATACTTAGGTAACTTATTGAATCTTAAAGGGAACTAGTTTTAACGATGAAATTAGCGAATAAACATAATGTTTAACTTTATTGCTACATATCTTTGGAAGTACTGAAGATATTTGATGTTACTATCGATACCTGATTTCCTGATATATATGTCAATTAAAGTGGCGGCTAGTTCTATTGATGAAATTAGCGAATAACATAATTTTTAACGTTACTGTTTTTGAAAATAACTATTCTTTAACAATTAATGAATAAATAGCAGCTGAAACACACAGTCAAATTTCTATTATATATTGTAAGCAATAATTTAATATGTTAATGCCCCGTTACAGTTGACACGAAGAAAAAAAACACACACACACACACACACACACACAAAACGATTATGTATAAACTAAGCCATCCGTTAGACCGACCGCCCAATCCCAATTATCCGAAATCGTTAGCTCCGCTGCATTAGCAACTAATTGGAGATCAAAGGTTATAATTTGCATGTAATTTAAATCCGCGTAGGAGGTGGGGCAACCATTGCGCCGGTACTTTCATTTATTTAAATAGGCTTTTCTAAAAAGAAACGCGTTGCTATTGCAATGATTTATTTACGCGATTATTAACAACATCGATTCAATTAAACCGGCAACTATTTCATGCTGCGAATATATACGATTAACTTATCTCGGACTGCAGACTGCAGACATAAATGTGTTAAAAGACATTTAAAGAAAAATGATCACTTTAGTTAGGATAATATCAGGTAATTGATTTGTAGAATTATATGGGCTGTTTTAATTTGTTTTATATTACAGGTTGCTATTATATGAGCCTGTGAGAATGAAAATTGTTTTCGTTTATCCCTATTTGCTGCAGCGAACGTATTGTTTCTTATTTTATTTGTCGCTCTCGATGAGCACAATTCTACTTTGTCCCTTACAATCGGTGCACGACCGCAAAACTTGGAGCGATACAGCACGCCACGGGGCGGTTAAAGCCAGGTTAGAACAGCCCGAAACAGCTCCCGATCGATAAAGAAAAGCGATTATAATTACAAAGCAATAAAATATATCATTTATTAATGATATTAAGATTTAAGATACTATGTTTACTTTCTGAATACAGCACTGCTGTGAAATATGAACATGTGAAAACCGGAAAAAGTTATAATGAGAATCAAACTATTTAAGATAGTTCTTAAATAGTTTGATTTAATATTAGTTAATTAATTCGTAAAGTGTGGTGTCCACACCAGCTTTTATTGAGTTGATGTAGTATACTTTTTGTGGTACAGTCTTTTATGTGGCCGCAATAAAATACAAATGTGATATTGATTTAAATAACAAATTCCAACTTTTAATCGCATAAAACATTAAGCAGAACCACCGCGGATATATTTACGAGATCCTAATGGAGAAATATGCTAAATAGAGAAATAAATTACGGATAAATATGTTCACACGCATTCAGGCCGGTTCCCCCAGAGCGGAGAGCTATGCACGCGGCGGCGGCGGATGCGCTAAGAAACCGGGCATAAATCTGCCCTATGCATTGATTGTAATGCAACTAACTGGAATTATGCTTTTTCCCCCGCGGCGGACAATCTGGGCCGGAGTTATTCGCGCGGAAGTTGCAGCGGTTCGCGTAATTTATGCGCGGGTCTTTTTCAAAACACTACGATGCCGGCGACTGGGGTTTATTCGTTCATAATTGTGCACTGAAGCTTTTATTGAGGTTCAATTCTTTGTACTAACCGACTGACTAAAGTTTTTTTAACAGGGCATAAATACACAAAGAGTCGTATAGTCGTATAGTTCAAACGATTTAATTAGCAAGGAAACTACCCGACTTTTCGAGGACCTTATACATTACGAATTAATTAATATTTCATTAATAATAGGTATATTCATCTAAAATATACATACAAGTATTACGTAAGTCATAGATTACAGTTGATGAAAACTTGAACGGTATTGTTTATTGAGACAAAATTAGTAATTATAATTAAATGGTTAATGTACATGTATATATTCTTATTTTGTGAATATAAAGGGTCTAAAAGAATCCTTATTTCTACAGATTTCTTATTTCACTCACTCGTCTCTTGAATGTGGTTTCTAGATGAGGATGAACATCTAGAAACCACATCCAACCTTAACTCACTCGATGTGTGAACCCACCTCTTAGCAATCTACATATCTAGATTTCGATCCTATTAGATCTCATCAGTGTAGCTCAAGCTAGTGAGGATCACACAATATCTCTCGAGTGGTTGTATAAAAATATGATACAACTAACCCCCTAGGAGGAAAGTTAAACCCCATCTGGCGGCACCACATAAATATTGGCGTTTAACTTTCATACTAGGGGGTTAGTTGTGTATTTAGTATTTATATATATATATATATATATATATTAGTAAATCTGTACTCATCTCCCCGACAATGAAGCAACAGTACAAGCTCAAACACTCACCCATCCTGCATTGCATACAAAAATATAATTATATCCAGTGCAACAATAACAAAATTCTATTAGTCGACGTGAAATTTGAGATAAATCAGAGTCGTTTGCAAAAATCCCCGGCGATAGACAATCGTTGACATTTCCAACCCGAACAAACGGTCTTTCAATTATCGGCAAAATGTGTAAATGCCAGTCTCCGATTACAATCGACGATAACTGAATTTATAGACTGGATTGTGCGATAAAACAACGCGGAGGCCGTAAAATCGTCGCGCGATTATCGCCGCGCTATGAAATAGATACAATCGGTTTTGAATGCGCAACGAAAAATATTGAAACTTGCATAAACGTAGATTGTAAATATCGTGACAGTTTCAACATGAAATGCTTCTAGTGGCGTAATAAATGGCATTTTAATATACTCCATGGCAAAAAATATATCACTTTTTTGGATTATCATTGTCAACCCATATCCTTAATTACTTGAGAATTACCAACGATACAATATCTTGATGAATTTATAAAAATTATACCAATAAATTCACCAGCTAACCCTCTGGCTTCCGTACTACATCGAGTGCACCACCTCCTTTTGGAGAGTGGAATAGATGCAAGCTACTCAACTCATTGAAGCTGTTCCTATAAGCCCTGATTCAGCAGTTTATGTGAGAAGCTAACGGGCCTACTGGATCAGCTATAGGTCTTTTAACTTCTATTTGATCACTTAAAGGCTTTATTTGATCAGCTCAAGGGTTTGTAGAATTAGCGAAAGGGCTTATAGGAATAGCTTGGTATTGAAGGTCACATGATGATGGCTTCACGAATCCAAAATGATGAAAACGTGTTTCGTTACCACACTTTAAACATACATGCGATTTTGTGGTTAGACCCTTATGACTTATCTACTACGAGGGAAGAGAGGAAATAGTACTAGGAATGAGGGGTATAGATGTTATTATGCGGTGTTGATTTGTATGTAAAGGTTAAGCCAAGCAAAAGTTGTTTTTTATTTTTTTATTTTTTAATATCTGAAAATTATGATCATCATATTTACTCGATATCCCATAAATATGTACTAGTACCCAGCTCAGTGTCTTAATACTTAGTCCACGAAGTCGTACGAAGCATTGAGGAGTTCAAACCCCATCGGGGCGAATTTTATTTAATGTTTTTGTCTTGAGGGGAGAAGACAGAAAAAGTGATATAAATGAATTAAACGATGATATAAACACATTTGCATATTTATTTTCACAATTTATAATACCCCGCAAATATTTGATAAATTCCCCCATATCGTGAAATTCCACTGCGATTCGCGTTGTGTTTTCGTTCCTTGTATAAACAAGCGAGGCGACGAGTGGTAGGAATAGCAATAGATTCGATCCGCAACTGAATTTGCTAGCAAAATAAATATAATTTCCCAGCCATAGTTCGCGAATGTGTGTATAATCTGCAAACAAATTGCCCAGGCGTAATCCTATAATGCCATTTCACCATTTGCGGAGTTGTTGTAATAATATTAATACGTCCCCGTTAAGAATTCACAGTGATAATCGAGTCAAGCATCGTAAAGTCTCTCCCCGGGCGACGCCATAATTCACGCTCGTGCGCCCACACACATCTGCATTCGCACCCCATTCAATCAATCGGATCACCAATTGATTTATGAGGGATAGCTCGTCCATTCCGCTTGATTATCATCATTAAATGTGCGGGGTGTAAATTCGTTTTTTTTTCTCCCTGTATATGTGTTGTTTGTAACCCACCCCACGCGCACGCACTTTTTTAACACCCCGATCTTCGCGATAATTGAATCACATATGTGCGTACGCTGCAGTACTCGATGGTAATTGCCGGGGGTTTAATGGCGCGATGCTTTTGAAGCAGCGCGTTACTAAATTTTATCAGATGGATAACTTTAAAGGGGTATTAACGCGTTGGGGCGCTTTGACCGGATCGGAAATTTAATTGGAATTGAAAAGGGATTTCGAGTGGAAATTACTCGGTAATGTTATTAAACGTTAAGCACTACCAACTGTTTCTATAAACACGAGTGTGAAAGAGGATTTTAATTTTTGAAATGATAATATTACATTAGTTATAAGAATTAAATAGACATTTTTATAGCTACCAACTCGAAGGATTTCGGACTGGTCAAGGGAAAGGCTCGGAGGACTTTATTTACCGTAACTTCATAGGTAACCTCTGAAAACTATTTAAACCTAATTTCGCCTTCCAACAGGATTTGAACGCTTGCTCCTAATTTTCAGTACGAAATGGATGGATAACACTCTTTCTGAAATGGTTAAAACAATACCAGACGTTTGTATCCATTGAAAAAACTATGCGAACGATGGTGGGGTGGGCGGGTGTACCCTACCAACCAAACTATACCCGTTCACTATTTCAAATGGCTTGAACTATGCACTACATTGTTATCCATTATTCTCTATGATTCAATTAATTTTATTTATTAATTTACGCTTAATTCGTAAAAAAATGCGAGAAACAATGTAGTGTATAGTTCAAGCCGTTTGAAATAGTGAACGGGTATAGTTTGGTTGGTAGGGACCACCCGCCCGCCCCTCCTTTGCTCGCATAGTTTTTTCCATACGATAACACTCTTTCTGAAATGGTTAAAACAATATAAGACATTTGTATCCATTGAAAAAACTATGCGAACGAAGGTGGGGTGGGCGGGTGGCCCCTACCAACCAAACTATACCCGTTCACTATTTCAAATGGCTTGAACTATGTACTACATTGTTATCCATTATTCTCTATGATTCAATTAATGTTATTTATTAATTTACGCCAAATTCGTACACAAATGCGAGAATAAAAATATATACTAAAAATGAGAAAAATAACATAAATTCAAATATAGTGCACCAAGGGAAAATTTGGAGGACTTGACCAAAGCTAATAACCATTTTACGAACATAGTACATGAGTTAAGACAGTAAGAAACCAAAATATAATCAGACCAAAAAATCAATGAAATGGAATAATAAGTCAATTTTCCTAGGTCCTTGCGATGAAGGGGAAATTTCCGAAACAATATTGGAACTTAAAAATAATACAACACCTGGTTCCTATAAAGTATTTTTATCACATTTTAGTTACATTTTGGAAATAGTTTAGGTCAAGCCTAGCCATTTACGACTTCATTTCCAGCTTAAACAACTTTAAACTAAATATCATTTCACCTGAAATTTGGATCAACTGTTTAGCAAGTAATTTATAAAATTCAAATGTTTATGATTCGTTGGAGAAATGGGGCATTAGATCTTAGGAGCTGATTTGTGAGACGTTAATGCAAACAATCCGTTAATTAGTTTAACAATATTGTGTATGAATAATTACTTATTTTTGATTTAATTTGATGATTAATATCTTACACCAGCACTGGTTACAATTTCCGCCCGTAGCAACCCCCATGTCAATGGTATCGGAAGCTAAATTTTCTATTACATAAAAAAACTATACCTACAGAGAAAAGTGGATTAAATTTTTAAGTCGCTTCCTGCGGCCTGCAAATGGGCTTACCCTGTGCAGCCGTCCGCAAACGTGATTATATGTCGATTTTTTTCTCGCTCCGCACTCCGGTTATGGGGGGGTGGGCGTGTAGCCATCAACCGGATTCGGAATTACGCCCGCCACGTACACACAAAATCACACAGTCGAACATTGATGTTAATTATGACTAGTTAGCATGTGTAATAATGTGTGCAAAGCGGCACAATACACATGTTAATTAAAATGTCGTTAGATGGCCGCCGGAGTGATGTTATCGGCCGTTTCGGCCGCGCACCCGACTGTCCCTATCACATACGAATTCATTATTTTTATTATTATTATTATTAGTGGCCGCGCGGTCATTATGGGCGCGCTGAAAAAGCGCCATTAGTTTCGCGGCGAGGGGTGAATTTGTCACAATCGCCCGAATCGTATACAATGGGTCTGGGTTTTCGTAATGAATAAACATGGCGGGCCGGGGGGGTGGTGGTTTGTGGCAAAAGGCGGCGGGCTGGATGATGAATTGCGCGCATTAAGTCAATTAATGCGCGCAAAAATCGCCATAAGATACGTCAAGGCAATAACCCTTGATGGGAAAAGTTAATTGTGTGAATGTTTCGGAATAAAAATAAGATTTCACATTAAGACTTTATTAATCGAACGAGATTAAACTAAACTACATTTTAGTAGCTGTTATGTATTAATAAATTTGAAATAAAATCGGCAAATCAAGTGCATCTTTTGACAACTTTTCTATTTTCTACTGGATATGTTGCCTTTTTTCTGATAGACATACATCGTCAGCTCGGTTTCAGTAAAATATTGAAAAACATGGTCTCAGTTTTCATCCAATATCTCAAAAACTACTACTAGTAACATATATGTTTGTTATTATAATCTAAAAACAGATTAAATATGCTATCTAAATCTGTGTAATATACAGCTTTATCTCATTAGGATATAGTTGTATGGCTTATTGAAAACATGAGGGAAATATTATTTTACTGTAATGATTTTACATTTTATCCTGGATTTTCACTCAATATATCAAAAATATATAGTATTAACATAATTATTTTCTAATATTATATCAATCTAGACTAACGAGGCTATCCAAAACTGTAACGCACATAGTTGTATCCTATGTGGAGCAAGTTTTACAGCTAACTGAAAAATAGGGGATATATATATATATATATATATATATATATATATATATATATTAGAAAGAAATGAAACTAATTTTCAAATCTAAATGTTATGTTGAATCATGTATAATTAAGATTGTTGTCCCTAACAACAGTAAATATTACATAGTGGGCGATTGTATGAATTATTTCCAGATAGCGGTCGTTCGATAAGGCGCGTAATTAATTTAGTTTCTCTAATTGCGTCCCCTCGCTCCGTTGAAATGACCGAAAATAAAATAAATAAAAGAACGGCGTTAACGCGCCCCGTCATGCGATGGGGCTATTATTACTGTATTTTTTTATTCGCACCCTCCCAACAGCCCCCCCGCGTGTACAGATAACTACGGGCGATATAAATAATAAATATCCCAACACTTGTCACTAAATATGACGCCTTCTATCTCTTTGACAGCTGCTTTTTCACTTTGGGGTAAACGCCCGTAAACTATATATGAAATATCCAACCCCCCCTGTTGCCATTTCCTTATATATCCTCCGCCACAATAATTCTTTTATTGCTATAACTATACGGAGTTTATTTCGTACAGTTATATCAAAGCCCAGTGATATACTGCCGCAATATGCGGGGGTATTTTTTCCGCGCCGCCACCGAACAGAAAAAAAATGTTTATGTATTTCTGGATCATATTTATTTATGGGGATTTATCGATTGGTGATTTTATTTCGCCGGCCCGACCATGCACACGCTTGGCATGCATGATGTGCATTAAATAGGCCCCTAGTCGGTATTGTGTTTGTGCCCCGTGGGCCCGTTTGTGCAGCGTGCATCCGCAATGACGAGGGACATCCCCAGTATTTGACACTGTTGAGTAAATATCGCGCGACCGAATACAAACCGCCATCTGGGCGCCGTTAACCACTGGCCGGGACATTTGCATCACACAGATCTATCGCCTAAATAAATAGCGGGGCTGATTAAATGTAAACACGGGGTGGGATGGTTGTATAAAAAAAAATCGGGCGCTTGGAACACGATATGCGGGACGGTACAGGGGGGTTGTCAGAAATAAACAGTTAATTATACACACAAAAAGGCTAGAGGGATAATTAGATACACAAGTGTGTGTAATACAATTAAATATAGTTTAAAGTAATTGTAGAAAAATAACATAAAATTGTACAAACTTCATAGGGCTATCAGCAGTGAGGTTTTTTCGTTGGTAAAGGGAGAAGCTTGGGTGAGTTTAATCACCCGATAGCTACCTTAACACAGAAAAAATATAAAAGGTGATTTGCAATCTGATAGGGTTTGAACCCAATCTTCAGTATGGGGAGGCTTGCACAGTGGGACCAATTGCCTAAAACGTGGCCAAGCATATGAAACCCGATGTATTTTCGAACGAAAATGGACCTGTAAAGGGATAGTCCTAGCATTCATCTGTAAAGGAATAGATTTTGGATGGCTCACAATTTTTTTTCAAATAACTTAGTTTGAAATTACCTACACGGGGGTTGCAGCTCGCACGCAAAATTGACTGGTGGGACGAGAAAGTAGCCTTAAAGGGAGGTTTCATAATGGGCCTATTTTGAGGCCTAAGTGTCTGTAGCTATGCTACCCTCCAGCCAACTATCTAGAATATTGGCCATGTTTTCAGGAATGGTCATACTGTGCAGCATCTCTAAGCACGGTCCGTAGACTATACGGAATATACGGATCGTGGGAGGTAGGTCTGCTTCCAATCAATCTATAGTCCTCAGAGTGTTAAATCAAATTGCGAAAACCGTTCATGTATATGAACCTACAAAAGTTTCAAATATTGCTTTTTTAAATTACCATTCTAAAAACGTAGTTTTTGAGTTGTATCTCAGTAATTGTTGGTCGTATCGACTAAAATAATTTTTATCACCGCTGATTCGTTCTGTCTAATTTATTATTTTATGCCAGTATATATTTCTGCACTTTGTTTAATAATAATTATAATGCACTCAATTTATTTACAAAATAATATAAGAAAAACAAATTGTAATTACACATGTTAATAATAAAGACAATAAACTAAATTAATTTTCCATGGATTTTATTACATGTTATTGAACTAAATGACATTTTGAAAATTTTGATAGCAACCTTATTTTGTTGGATGACAAAGTTAAAAACAATTTTTGGTTGGTCTCATGTGATTTTCCTCGAGCCCAAATATTTTAACATCACATTAAAAAATCTCTAACAAGATTTGTTTTTGTTAAAGTACTGTATTTACATTATAATAACATATAACCTTTTTCTTATTTATCTAAACTTTATTGGCCTTCGATGCCTGGCGTAAGTGATAATTTCTATTGACATTTATAAGGCAATAACGGTAACCTTAGCATACCAATAAAATAATAAGAGGAGAAATTAAATAATAATCGAAATCATTAAAGGTTATTAATAGACCTGAATGCGCCTTTTATGCAGCGCATTTGTAAACGGCTCGGGGATAAATTGCAGCGACATTGATTACGGACATAAATATCAATTCGCATTATTAATCAATAAGTTGACAATACAAAGACGCCTATAAAAGTGCGGCGGCTAGATTGTATTCGCCCGCGCTTGAATGCAAACAATCGAAATGTAAAGTAAAAGAGGTTTTATTATCACACAAAAATTATTAATTTACTCCCACTAGTTAAAAAGATTTTGAAAACTATATTTCTGTGGCTGGCGGGCAGAAATACGTGAATCGAGTTATGTAGTTGTGCGTTTTGTATTCTTTTTCCGACATCATTATTGCCCTAGTATATCCTGAATAAATCTCAAGGTCGTAGATCAAACGGTTCCTTAGATCAGTTTTTCTCAAACATTTTGGCGGGGTTAAATACTCGCATACAAATTAAAAAAATGTATATTTTTATAGGGCCGTGAGGCTTTTCCGCCGGTTAAGGGAGAAGCTCAGAGGAGTTTAATCACCTTAACTTCACAGGAAACTATTGCAAAACTGTGAAAGGTGATTCGCGAAAATTCTCTCCCCTCTGGGGATCGAACTCAAGCTCCCTAATGCTCAGTATGAGACGGACGACGCCTCTAACCACTCGGCTACTGAACTGGGTGCTTATATACAAAAATACTAACCCCCTAGGAGGAAAGTTAAACGCCGAGATATTGTGTGAATTCATCCTCACTAGCTGAGCTACACTGACGAGATCTCATTAGATCGAAATCTAGATATGTAGATTGCTAAGAGGTGGATTCACACTTATAATATGTTTTATAAGATTAGTTTTGTGCTGATATCTCAAACAAATTTTAACTGGTTTGCTTTACCTATGAAGCAAACCAGTTAAAATTTGTTTGGTAGGATCAGTTGTAGCAAATACCACTAGCAGGTCTTAGAAATGAAAGTAGTAATAATGAAAACTTACATTTATTACATTTGGTTTTGGAGTTCTTGATAAGCATCCCATCAATACCAATTAACAATGAAAAAAATATTTTCAATTTTAAAAGCCTGAAAGGGTTAAATAACGTAATTATTTGTTATAAACCTGTTTATTATATGGTATCAGAGTATAATACCGTTCACAAGCGCGGTGTGAGTCCCATTTTTACAATAACGCTGGCATTATTATTATTAATAATAAACAGATTAGAAAGGAAGATAGTTGGGCGCACGTGCACGCACGAAATTACAATAATCCATCCCGCAATTACCATTAAAGCGCGCCCACGCCAATTTCAAAATAACAATTTTCACCTTATAAGCGCCATTGAAACCAATCCAAACAACGAATAGGCCAATGCCGATTTCTCAACTCAACGTTGATTTTCACACACACAACTATGATTCATTCGTAATATCATAATCGAGTTTAATATAATTTAATTATCTATCTACAATAACTTATTTCTCAACTCAACGTTAATTTTCACACACAACTATGATTCATTCGTAATATCATATTCGAGTTTAATATAATTTAATTATCTATCTACAATAAATTATTTCTCAACTCAACGTTGATTTTCACACACAACTCTGATTCATTGTAATATCATAAACAAGTTTAATATAATTTAATTACATATTTACAATTAATAACTAATAGCACATAAAACATTATAATTATAATACAGCCAAGACAATAGCGAACAAAAAGCCCTAATCTATTACAAACCCATAATTACATCCCGTTACGTGAACGGTCGCACTTTAATAAGAAATTAATTTAAATTTCCATTCGTCTGACATAAAATTACTTCTTGCGTTATTACAAATTTCATGCATGAAATGCATTAAATGTCATCCGGAATCGGAGCCATTTGTATGCCATTACGGGCGCTTAAATGCGGCAGCACGTATCGCTATGTTTCTGCGTAAATTAAATATTTAATTTATTTTGTTGTCGCGTTGGCGTGTTTTGAAATTGAATTTATATATATATATATATATATATATATATATATCTTTTATTTCAATTTGATTTTTATTTTTATGTATTTTTGTTCTGGTTGGATATTTTGAAGAGTATTGTGTGAAGAGAATGCAAATAAAGGTCCTTTTATATATATATATATATATATATATATATATATATATATATATATATATATATATATATACATATACATATGCATAAAAGGACCTTTATTGGCATTCTCTTCACACAATACTCTTCAAAATACCCAACCAGAACAAAAATACATAAAAATAAAAATCAAATTGAAATAAAAGATATATATATATATATATAAATTGAAATTTATGGAAACGTACCGATCAAAACAGGAATAATGTGGTCGTTAATTATTAAGCTATTAATTGGCCTTTCAATTCGCCGACAAAGGTTGCAAAATATTTTGTGAAATAAATTCGGCGAAATTCGATATTTTTATTATCATCAAGCGCCGGCCGCGGAACGAACTGTTATAAACAGGAAGTTATTTGGGGGGCGACTATATTAGTCTCGTATAGTAATTAAAATATTTTAATTTGAATAAACATAAAAAATACTAATTGATGACTTACTGAAAGATTAGTAAGGCATTATGTATACAATGTGAATCATATTCACCAGAGGAATAGTTTAATGAAGTTAAAAATATGATGTAATCACCACCTTTTTTTTGTTGACAATATTTCAATGTATGATATATTCAGTACTATTATATATAATTGTTTTTCACAATTTAAACCATGCATTTCAACTGTTTTAACCTAAATAGTCAGTGTCTTATAGAAATAACTATGCGAATAATGTTGGGCTGGGCAAGCTAACAATCAAACTATGCCCGTCCACTCTTTCAAACGACTTGAACTTTGCATTACATTATTTTTCACATATATCTTTTTAATTAGTTTTAAATTAATAAATGACATTAGTTTAATCATAGAACATAACGGATAATAGTGTAGCGCATAGTTCAAGTCATTTTAAATAGTGGACGGGCATAGTTTGGTTGGTAGGGGCCGCCCGCCCACCCCACCCTCGCTCGCATAGTTTTTCCATAGGATAACACTCTTCTTGGAATAGATTAAACAATATAAAACGTCTGTATCCATTGAAAAAACTAGAAGAAGAGGAGTGTTATCTTATGGAAAAACTATACGAGCGAAGGTGGGGTGGGCGGGCGGCCCCTACCAACCAAACTATGCCTGTCCACTATTTAAAATGACTTGAACTATGCACTACACTATTATCCGTTATTTTCTATTATTAAACTAATGTCATTTATTAATTTAAAACTAATTAAAAAGATATATGTGAAAAATAATGTCATGCAAAGTTCAAGTCGTTTGAAATAGTGGACGGGCATAATCAGGTTGGTAGGGGACGCCCGCCCACCCCACTTAGTTCGCAAAGTTTATACTATAGGATACCACTCTTCCTGGCATGGTTTAGACAATATAAAACGTCTGTATCCATTGAAAAAACTATGCGAGCGAAGGTGGGGTGGGCGGGTGGTCCCTACCAACCAAACTATGCCCGTCCACTATTTCAAACGACTTGAACTATGCACTACATTGTTTCCCATATTTTGTTTCAACGAATTAGACGTAAATTAACAAATGGAATTAATTGAATAGAATATAAATTAATGGATAACAGTATAGTGAAGAGTTCAAGTCATTTGAAATAGTGAATGGTCATAGTTTGATTGGCAAGGAATAGTTTGATAAAGCATCAAAGAAACTGCCACAGCCGATACTGGGAAGCTCAAACTGGAATGAAACACTCGGAGAGGTTCATTAAGGCTCCCAGTACGGAAGCGACGGAAGAAATCCTAAAAATAAATAGGAACCAATTAAGAAATGTCGTAGGACTCCTAACAGGACACTGCACATTAAATAAACACCTGCACACTATGGGGATAGATAAATCACCAACGTGCAGAGGCTGTGGGGAGAAGAAATAACCCAACTACATGTAATAACTAGTTGCGAGGCATTTAACTCAGGCACGAAAAAGCTCTTTGGTTCAACGCGAATGAACATAAAAGAGATCCAAGCTCGCCCATTCACACGACTTTATTGAAGATACAGAGCTCATGTATGAGAAATAGTTATGGGGGAGCACAATAGACTAATCGTGGTCGCAGTGCAGTGGGATGCTACAGCGAAACCAGACCCTTCAGGAAAAAAAAGACCTATGGCTTGATAACGAAAATATATGTTCAGGCAAGCTGACTTTAGTTGATCACTCCCCATGTCTTAATTACTTAAGGTAGATATAAGTAATTAAAACATGGGGAGAAATCGACCAAAATTACCGACTTGTTGGCCCTGTTAAGGACACAAGTCGGCTTGCGATATTTGTATAAATATGATTTATTTCAGAATATGTGAGAGAATATTTTGCTGTGCATAAGAGAAAAAAATTGCACAAGTCCCAGAACCAGGTATTCCAACAGCTTTCTCATTGTAGACATGGGGAGAAATCGACCAAAATTACAGACTTGTTGGCCCTGTTAAGGACACAAGGCTTGCGATATTTATATAAATATGATTTATTTTAGAATATGTGAGAGAATATTTTGCTGTGCATAAGAGAAAATAATTCGCACAAGTCCCAGAACCAGGTATTCCAACGGCTTTCTCATTGCGCCAAGCATGCTAAACAATCTGTACACCGATAGGCACTCTACCTGCCTCCCCGGCTATGGCATGAGGACCAGCCTCGCACTCTTCCATAATTTCGGGACTCTTAGCCTAGTTGTATGGCCCCAGGAACGCTTCCGGGTATGTCATTATCACCCACCGTATATGTACGGGTTCCCTCTTCCAGTGTGTTGCCCTCTTCTCTGTTGTCATCCACCGGTAGCTTCCGGTAGGTCTTGAATATAATTATTCAAGTTACGACACTTGTCATCTCACAGTGTGATTTCTTTTTTCTTATTAACATCAAAATATTCTCTCACATATTTCAAAATAAAATATTTTTATGCAAATATCTTCAGCGGTGTGACCTTCCAAACAAACGAATGTATTAGTTACTGTATTTGTTATACGATTTTTTGTTCTTATGCAAATCAAAATATTCCCTCACGTATTCCAAAATAAAATATTTTTAGCAAATATCTTCAGCAGTGTGACTTTCTAAAGAAACGAATGTAGTAGTTACTGTATTTGTTACAATTCTTTAATTGGCTATCGACCTTCGAACCCTTCTGCTGTGTTTTAGTGTAAGTGTATATGAATTTTAGGTCACAAATTTTCTAAAATGTTGTTAATTATATGACATTTCAGGTTTAGATTTTTGTTTTTATGATTTCTTATGCAGAGTAAAATATTCTCTCACATATTCTAAAATAAAATATTTTTAGCAAATATCTTCAGCGTTGTGACCTTCCAAACACACGAATGTAGTAGTTACTGTATTTGTTACAATTCTATAATTAGCTATCGACCTTTGGATCCTTCTGCTATGTTTTAGTGTATGTGTATAATGAATGTTAGGTCACAAATTTTGTAAAATGTTGTTAATTATATGATATTTCAGGTTTTGGTTTTTGTTTTGACGATTCTTATGTATATTTTAACGTTCCTTTCATCCTTTTTTGCGTTTAGAATAAACCAAATTATTATTTAAATATAAAATAGATAACCTTATACTCAATGGTATCTCACAGTGTGTTATACTGAGTGCCGATTGTTGGGTTATAAGTTGTTTAACCAGCAAACAAATAAACCCTATTGCAGCCATGCACCAAGCTCTAGTACTGGCAAACATCCGATATTAGCAATATTCAGAAAATTTGTCATAAAATGATCTAATAAGATATCGATAACTAACCTTATAATTATTGAATCCTCCCTGCTGTGTTTCTTTGGCGCCTGGCTCAGGAAACCACTCACAAACTCACAACACATAACCACGCACTAATTTCGATTGTAATTATTATAGAAAATAGATATTTTATTGCTACGTTCGCGAACGCAGCCATATCTAATGCAGCACTGATTCACATGCGCATTGCAGATGCGGTCATGTGACAGATGACTCAAGAACTTACTTAGCTAATCTAAGGCACTTTTCCATAATTTTATTAACACTCCATGTGCCTAAAATAATTTTATACTTATATTGCTTAATTTCAGAACATTTGGGTTGCTAAATTTGCTAAAAAAACAACATTAAATAATTAAAGAAGAGAGCAGGAAATATTCCGCGGAGTGTAGGTTCGAGTGAGAGCGATGCGTGATTCATGGGCCGGCTAGTGCGTTCGGCATGGGTATGCGAACACGCTTGGACATGTTTAAACTTGATTATATTCAAATTGAGATTATATTAATTTATTTTATATCGAAATTTTTATTTCATAGATTTTTATTTCATTTCATTTTATTTTATAGAGAGAATCAATCTTTATTTTGGCTATATTTAATTTTATAGAGAGAATCAATCTTTATTTTGGCTATATTTTATTTTATAGAGAAAATCAAGCTTTATTTTTGCTATATTTAATTTTATACAGAAATTTTTATTTCGGCTACATTTTATTTTATAGAGAGAATCAATCTTTATTTTTGCTATATTTTATTTTATACAGAAATTTTTATTTCGGCTACATTTTATTTTATAGAGAGAATCAATCTTTATTTTGGCTATATTTTATTTTATAGAGAAAATCAAGCTTTATTTTTGCTATATTTAATTTTATACAGAAATTTTTATTTCGGCTACATTTTATTTTATAGAGAGAATCAATCTTTATTTTTGCTATATTTAATTTTATACAGAAATTTTTATTTCGGCTACATTTTATTTTATAGAGAGAATCAATCTTTATTTTTGCTATATTTTATTTTATAGAGAGAATCAATCTTTATTTTGACTATATTTAATTTTATAGATTGAATCAATCTTTATTTCAACTATATTTTATTTTATAGAGAGAATTAATCTTTATTTGGGCTATATTTTCTTTCATATTTTTTACTCAAACACTGTACTGAGTATCTGATTTTCACTAAAAATTAAACTTATCGCCATTTTCACAATGGTGTGATATGTTCCCTCTAAAAATACC
Source organism: Lordithon lunulatus (assembly GCA_963942505.1). Taxonomy (NCBI): domain Eukaryota; kingdom Metazoa; phylum Arthropoda; class Insecta; order Coleoptera; family Staphylinidae; genus Lordithon; species Lordithon lunulatus. Next base: position 58,317,314 of record OZ012668.1, on the reverse strand, counting down.
TTGGTTTTGTTATAAATACACAACTAAAACATTATATTCCCCCTTTTGGCCCTGTCGACCATAACATTTACAGGCCTCTACTTACGGTGCCTATTCAAAATTCAAAAGATTCTAAAACTACGGATGGGTTTTCTTTAAAATATCTTGTTGGATGAAATTTAGTGATTTAAACCAAACATATGGGGTTTTAATCAATAGATTTCATTCCAACAAGATATTTAAAAAAAATCCATCCGCAGTTTTGAATTTTGAATAGGTCCAATATTTGTTTGTTTAACTGTTAGCCACCCTTTGTATTTCTCCTTAGATTTAGTTTTGTGTCTTTTATTGAATTACCTTACTTTTGTTAACTGTGATCTGTGGATCCAGGCAATACAAAAAATTCTAATAAAATTATATAAAAGTTAATTACCATTCTAATTTCTAAAAATATTCCTGTTATACACTGAAATTATTAGTCCCCAATAAAAACAAATTTAAAAAACAGACCGTTATTTGACATAACCGCACAACAAAAATACCCTTTTATAAAAATTCCCCTTATAAACAATATATATAATAGCTACAGGCTAGTGAGAAAAAAAATCTGTTACTGTGCTATAAATGTCACTGTATTATAAATAAAAAAGGTCAGGTGATTGTAGTAGATTTTTTTTCTAAAACCTATTATAATAGATATTAAAAAAAGTAGTAGGATTTATAGAAAACACTCTGATTAATCAGAAAATGCACATAAAAATAATCCAACAGCCTCTCTGAATTCGTTTACATAGGTAACAGCGACATGTTTCAATGCCCCATATATGATTTTGAGTGATTTTACTATTTATAAAAACCTGTCTATGAATATGAATAATAATATCATATGATTAATAGAAAATACTCTGATTAACAAAAAAAAATCTAATATGAAATATAAAAATAAATTTAAAGTACACAGTTCAATGTGAGACCTATGAACAGACCCTCAGACATCTTTTTATAGAGCAAATTAATTTTAATCAACGCTGCAGACTCCTTAGATTTCTTATGAACCGCACTTCAATTATCGCCGGCAAGTAAAAAGTAAGCAATTTTTCCGGAGCGGCGGTCGCTCATTAGGACCTCCTTCACAATTATCGACGCATCAGCGGTATTCTGTAACTTATTTTTTTTTCTTCTCGCTTTCGAAGAACAATTTAAAATTTCCGCGACGACCACGTTCTCCACTTGCGCCACACGTAATTACGATTTATGCCCGTCGTTTCCCCTTACGAGGATTCCAGCCTACGCACCTTTATTTTTCAATTTAGTACGCGTCAAGACACCGAGGCGACGCATAAAAAATATAGGTATTACTTACATAATAAGTACGGGTTTAGTATGCATGGAATATTGTTGTGACTGTTATGTAACCAAAATTTTTGATTAATTTTATTCAATATTTTTTTAAAAGTTTAATTCATTGGCCCTCCGTCAAGATTAATGTATGTTTATTTTATTATTTCTGCATTACCTCGTCATATGTATATATAAGGTGATTTCGTTTAACATCACTAGTCGCCCAGTGGAGTCCTATATCGCTCCAAGTTAGGCGCTTTCGTTTAGCATAATACAAAAAATTCATAATATAATGGAAATTGTATATGATATAATTTTTCAAGAAAATTCACAGTTGTGACAACCGTACGTTCTTTTATCGTTCAACCATGAGTAGCTCTGGTACTGTTCGGCGCAGTATAAAATTGTACAACTTTCTCTCCATAGAGAAAGTGTAACGCCATCTGGCGGCACCACTAGAAGGAAAGTTGTACAATTTTACATATATAACCACTCGAGATATTGTGTGAATTAATTCTCACTAACTGAGCTACACTGATGAGATCTAACAATATCGAAATCTTCATATGTAGATTGCTAAGAGGTGGAATAACACTTAACATATATTTTTTTTAAATATATTAGTATTTATTTGTAGGAAAAAGAACAGAAAGTAGGATACTTAAATAGAATAGCATTCAATATAGTAGTTAAAATATGAAATATATGATCATTCAATTTATATTTTGTAAATATAAATTACGTGTATTTAATCAATAAGCATATCGTTTAACACGCGTGCCTAAATTTAAAATCCACCGTCAACATAACGCGGGCCACACACACACAAATCAAAATACATTCGCTGTTAGTTTTTAACGCCCCGCGTTTCTGTGTTTATTCGTTGTTGTTTTCATATTTTCAATTGGCCTGTAAACTTTTATTATACACACGACCGGACGGCGGGCGGCAATAAAAATTATACAGCGCTGGAAACGCGTTATGAAATTAATGCCTGCGCCGCCCGTCCACCCGGCCCCACCGCCCCGCCGTTCCCGTATCTACAATCGGAAAACGCGTTGTGCGGGTGAATTCGCGGGGGCGCGCTTTTAAATATTCATGAACCGCTAAACTATACAGATTCGAAATTAAAATTTATAATGGTTTAATTAAAATAGCCGTTGTCGATTTTCAGAAAATGAGTGCATTGGTGTTTTAAAAACGCATGCAAATCAGGGAAATTCATTAGAATTTGAAATTTGTTTTAGTAATTATAAATTAATATAGGTTGAAAGTTTCAGAATGGGAATATAGTTACTTATAAATGCAAAATATTGTAATTGTATTACAGGTGGTATAAACTTTATTAGTTTTTTAGTTTTTTAGATGTAAGAAACACATGACAAATTATGGATACAATAATCCGATTTGCAGACTAATTCGCTTATATATGTATTATATATATATATATATATATATATATATATATATTCATTAAAAAAAACTAGAATCGTTTCGACATATATCGCCGCATGCTCAAGATATCCTGGACGGACCTAGTAAACAACGAAGAAGTCATGCGAAGAATGCATAAAGAAAAGGAGCTGATCCTTACGATCAAAACACGTAAGTAGAGATTTGATACTATGACTGTTTACATTTTCAATGCTAATAATTCCCAGCAATCCATCCTAGATCAATAAAGTAATATGTATTATAATAATAAACGACATTTGTGTATAAAGGTTGGTTTGTGATGTCATAAAATAAAAATTTGTTATAATTTGGGACACATCACCCGGGGAGAGAGATACTCTATTCTCCAACTGATCATGCAAGGAAAAATACAAGGAAGAAGAAGCATGAGACGTCGCAGAACCTCATGGTTAAAGAACCTTAGAGAATGGTAAGGACAACCATAGGTCGGACTATTTAGAGCTGCAGCGTCAAAGATTAGAATCGCCATGATGATTGCCAACCTCCGATAGGACCACAAGAAGAAAATGTATCATATACAATTTCCATAATATAATAGAAATTGTATATGATACAATTTTCCTAAAAAATTCATAGTTGTGACGACTGTACGTTCTTCTATCGTTCCACCATGAGTAGCTCTGGTACTATTCGGCGCAGTGAGAAACGATAAATTAACGTAGCTCATGTATATAGTCTAATATTATGAATAAAAAATGATTTGATTAAAAGAGTAACTGGAACTGAAAGGGCCTCCAAATTATTTTTAAACAACTTTTACGAGCGAAAGATAATAAAATCCGCCCGCCGCATTCATCGCGCCTCTTTTTACGACCTTTTAAGAAGGACATATTTAACTCCGTAACCGTTAATAAATGACGATCATTCTGTCACGTCCGGCGAACACAATAAAAATCGAACACCTGTGGACCTGCCCCACAGTGTGCTCATCATAAACGGGTTATTTTTGTGTGTATGTGTATGTGTGTGTGTTTCATCTCTCTACGGGCGAGGAGTTGGTTTTGGCAATTTTGGCCGAAAGTTTGACAAGTGCACGGAACCGCGGGGGCGTTAAAACAAAGCTTTAATCCTATATAAGTCTTTGTGGGGGCCGTCAGCGCGCGCTCATTTAGCGTGACGCCCTGAAAAGAGCGTTCAGCGCTCGAAACTTTAAAATTGTTCTAATTTCATCTCGGTCATTACTTGCGGTGCACCGACTTCGCTCGCTTTATTACGTTTTTACTTTGTTCGGCAAAGAGTGAGAGAGAAAGAAGTGGGGTGAGAGGTTAATGAGCGCGCGGGGCTGCGCAAATTGGAGTCAATCATGACAACACGGTTCCCATTAATTAAGAAAGAAACTCAATGCTGAAATAAAGTCAATATTTGTATGACAATTTAGTCTTATTTAGTAAACAAATATTTGTATATATTTATCACATTGTTTATGCGAAAATTGACTATGGGCTGGTTCTACAATTAACATTTAAGTGAAGAATAAGGTTATTCGTGGAATAAGTTTGACATATTGGCATTAATATCTTAAACTTACTCCACGAATAGCCTTATTCAATGTCAATTGTAGAACCGGCCCTTAGACAATGTCTAAATCCAAAACTTATCAACTATAATAAACTACTATAACTATAAATATAATGAATATATACTTTTTAAGCTAAAAACTGATAAACTACAAGATAAAGTAAAATTGCTTAAAAGGAATCGATAAATTACATACATCCCTCGATATCGATAGCCCTGAATGAGACAAAGCCCACAAATCCGGAGGTGAAGACAGGGGGGATAGTTAGTTCTTGTTTAATTTTTGTTGTTGTTCTTTATGAGCATTGTATATTGGAGGGTTATGTATTTTTTGAGTTGTCATGCCAAATAAAGTTTAATTTTTTTTAGTTAGTTCTGGATAGTTGACTGGAGGATAGCATAGCTACAGACACTTAGGCCTCAAAATGGGCCCATTATGAAACCTCCCTTTAAGGCTACTCACTCGTCCCACCAGTTACAGTTACAAACTGCAGAACCCTGGCGGGTGAGGAGTGGTGGTGGCCATACTAGGCCAGCACTCCCTTGGTACTAGCTGCCTAGTATTTACTAGAGCTGGGCAGAGGCATATTACATGCTCTGCATGGGAAGGAACACCATGTTTTTCTCTCTTTTTAGACTTAAGTGCATATGTGTATGTATGTGAGTGTGTTTAAATATATATTGTACATATCAAGATGTAATAATAGTGATGGAATAATAGTATAATTATTTCGCTTCAAGATAAGTTTATTTCCCTCAATTATTAAGATTGCATAGTAAGAATAACCATAACAACTTGATTTCGGTCTTAAAAAGTTTAATTAATTATGCATCTGCTGCACAACTCTAATCAAAGCCCAAAAACCGAGAAGATATTAAACTGTTTTAGTTAAAAAAAAAAACTCCATAGGATCATACATTATAAATCCCCCGATAATTGCACCGGCACACGGCACGCAATTTAGATCATAATCGTGCGCAAATAAAATTAAGCGCAGCACGATAAATATCTCTGCAGCAGCAGCATACGCAAATATTGACTGTAACGTGCGCGTTCCAATCGTTCCGATCGGCAAATATTGCGTGTACTTTTTTTTTTGTAATCCACCGGTACATTTCGTGGCCGGTTTGCATGCGGCTCCCGTGACGGCGCGTCGCAATTTATTTTTGTTTGCCCTCACTGTACGGCTGCAGGACTGGCGAACAGATAACGTCCCCTGCGCGTTTCGCGTGTTTACGGCTTTATTTTTAATTGGAAAACAACAAGTTTCAAATCGTTTTAGCGTCATGATTAAAGACAGCATTATCTAGAGTGTCCAAATGGAGAATTTTAGTGTTTCAATCAAAAATTAAATTTTATTTATGTTATACAATAAGTTTAGCTTGTAATAATATTAATAACCTTTATTAGCACAACTAACAAACAGAAAAACAATCTAATCTAAATATAACATAAAAATATAACACAGATTAACCTTCCAGATATATCTAACAATTGCCATCTTAAACTATGCCTACACCTCAGGGTAGAAGGCATATGATTAAATAATAAATAAATAAATAAAAAACTATTCTTCACATTTTCTACATGATAATATTCCCGCTTAAATAACCCAATACCAGAAATCCATTAGAACGATTTTTCTCCATTAGAGTTGATTGCTGACAGCACTGAAAAGGAGCAAGTCAAGATCCATATAAATATAATATGAAGACAATTATTACTCTATTAATTTTTAATTGTAAATTACTTTTTTGATATGTGTTTTAGCAGTAGTTTTTCATTTGAAGTAAACTTATTAAGCCATACCGTATACCATTTATATATTCATAGCTGTTATACCTGTGCATTTTATGTTAGTCACCTTCCTGCAATTCTCTGTAATATTCCAGGTAAAGTGGTGCGAAATTTCGCAAACCCCCAGCCGTAAAAAGGAAACCGCTTTATTTAACTGCGTTATTAATTTTATGGAACACTAAAGAGGGATAATTACGGCCGTACGTTATTATAATGGGTGGTATTTATGCGTCGTTATGCCGAGAGAGTACTTTTCCCGGGCGTCTCGGTTCCGCGTTTGATTGAGACCTTATAAATTATGATATTTATTGGTGACTCACGCTCGTAAAAGGCGCCCGCTGGCCCACGGGGACCTGCCCGTTCGTTACTGTCGAAGGTTGTGGCGTTTGGTATGTTTTTTTTAACCTAATGAAGTGGTCAAATTTCTTTAGTATTAATAATAACAAGTAAATAATGTAAATATGTATTTTAATATATATATATATATATATATATATATATATATATATATCGTAGAATTAAAATTAAAAAAAACTTCTATATATTGGATTATTAATAAGGCGTCTACTTTGTGATAATTTATTTTAAAGGATAAATAAAACGATTTTTTACTTTGTATTTTTATCACACTTCAGTTACACTTTGCAACTAGTTTCAGCTGAGCTCTAGCCATTTTCGAGATCCTCCGATGACTCGAGCTCGAAAATGGCTAGAGCTTAGCCGAAACTAGTTGCAAAGTGTAACTGTAAGTGTGATAAAAAACAAAGTAAAAAATCGTTTTATTTATCATTTAAAAACTTTTATCTTTATATGGCTTTGCCGCCGGTCAAGGGAGAAGTTTAATTATAATTAAGATTAACCCTTATTTAGTTAGATTCAATGAAATATTCACAAACTTTCTTTTGTATATCTTCAGATAACTAATGGTGCAATATTATTATACCAAGAAATTCAGCTAGTGTAGTGCAATGCAGATCTATGTAATCTGTAGTCTGAAGCTGTCTGCACTCAGCAGCACATGTTTCAATGCTTGTGGGAGTACTTTTCAGATCAACTAATTGTGGAGGTTTTAAATAATTCAGTTGTGATGAATATTAAGCCATTCTATATCCCAAGAATAAAAGTGTTAAAAGTTAATATGCTATACTTTAGGCTGTAGTATGTTAATAATACATTACATTTACTATTTCTTTATTAATTATAAGTTAAATACCGAACTTAACTTCACAGAAAACCTCTGAAAAACTGTGGAAGGTGATTCGCGAAAATTCGAAAATCGAAAATGCTCAATACGAGACGAACGACGCCTCTAACTACTTGGCGACTGAGCTGGGTTCGTAGAATTATATATTAAAATTATATTATTGTAATATTGAAAATGAGAAAGTAAAATATTATATTTCTCTTTTATTTTGTTTTTTGTTTCTGCGAAAGTATTGTTTATTGGGAGAATTTTTGTAAAAGTTTTGTGCGGATATGCCAAATAAACATATTTGTTTATATATTTCTCTAACAATCACTGAATTTTCCATAGGGTGCCATATCGCAGTACAATTTGCGCCTTTGGGGAAAAAATGTTGGTAACTGCTGGGTAGGGGCTAAGAAAAATATTTGGTATGAAAAATTGATTACAAATCTTCTATATTTTATAAATTACTATGGATTAATATTTTGAAGAAAAAAATCTGCTATTAATAAAAATTATGGGTGGACAGGGACTTTGTTTGTTTTCAAGTAGAAAAGAAAAATATTTGGGGTGAAAAATTGATTGCAAATCATTTTTCAAATATTTTATAAACTTACTAAGGATTAATATTTTGAAAAAAAAAAAACCTGCTATTAATCAAAATTATGAGTGGGTAGGGACTTTGTTTGTTTTCAAGTAGAAAAGTAAAATATTTGGGATGAAAAATTAATTACAAATATTTTTTTTTTCAAATATTTATAAACTTAATATGGATTCATATTTTTAAGAAAAAAAAAAAACAAAACTGCTATTAATCAAAATTATGAGTGGGCTTTGTTTGTTTTCAAGTATAAAAGAAAAATATTTGGGGTGAAAAATTAATTACAAATCTTTTTTTTTCAAATATTTTATAAATTACTATTGATTCATATTTTGAAGAAAAAAAAACAAATCTATTAATCAAAATCATGAGTGGGCAGGGACTTTGTTTGTTTTTAAGTCGAAAAGAAAAATATTTGGGGTGAAAAATTGATTACAAATCTTTTTTTTTTCAAATAAACTTACTATGGATTCATATTTTGAAAAAAAAAAACAAATCTGCTATTATCAAAATTATAAGTGGGTAGGGTCTTTGTTTTCAAGTAGAAAAAAAAAATTTGGGATGAAAAATTGTTACAAATCTTTTTTTTTCAAATATTTTGTAAACTACTATGAATTTATATTTTGAAAAAAAAAAATCTATTAATCAAAACTATAAGTGGGTATAAGGGACATTGTTTGTTTTGAAGTCGAAAAGAAAAATATTTGGGGTGAAAAATTGATTTCAAATCTTTTTTTTTTTGAAATAATTTATAAACTTACCATGCATTAATATTTTGAAAAAAAAACAAATCTGCTATTAATCAAAATTATGAGTAGGTAGGAACTTTGTTTTCAAGTAGAAAGAAAAAATATTTGGGGTGATAAATTGATTACATATCTTTTTTTTCAAATATTTTTTAAAGTTACTATGGATTAATATTTTGAAAAAAAAAACAAATCTGCTATTAATCAAAATTATGAGTGGGTAGGGACATTGTTTGTTTTCAATTAGAAAAGAAAAATATTTGGGGTGAAAAATTGATTGCAAATCATTTTTCAAATATTTTATAAACTTACTATGGATTAATATTTTGAAAAAAAAACAAATCTGCTATTAATCAAAATTCTGAGTGGGTAGGGCTTTGTTTGTTTTCAAGTAGAAAAGTAAAATATTTGGGATGAAAAATTGATTACAAATCTTTTTTTTTTGGTCAAATTCAAATTCATATTTTGATAAAAAAAAACTGATATTAATCAAAATTATAAATGGACAGGGACTTTGTTTGTTTTTAAGTAGAAAAGAAAAATATTTGGGGTGAAAAATTAATTACAAATATTTTATAAATTACTATTGATTCATATTTTGAAAAAAAAAACAAATCTATTAATCAAAATTATGAGTGGGCAGGGACGATATTTGTTTGTGTAAGTCGAAAAGAAAAATATTTGGGGTGAAAAATTGATTACAAATCTTTTTTTTTTCAAATATTTTATAAACTTACTATGGATTCATATTTTGAACAAAAAATACAAATCTGCTATTAATCAAAATTATGAGTGGGTAGGGACTATGTTTGTTTTCAAGTAGAAAAGAAAAATATTTCGGGTGAAAAATTAATTACATTTTTTTTTTTTAAATATTTGTATAAACTTAATATGGATACTAATTTTGAAAAAAAAATCTGCTATTAATCAAAATTATGAGGGGCAGGAACTTTGTTTGTTTTCTGGTAGAAAAGAAAAATATTTGGGGTGAAAAATTGATTACAAATCTTTTTTTTGACAAATATTTTATAAAATTACTATGGATTCATATTTAAAAAAAACAAATCTGCTATTAATCAAAATTATGAGTAGGTAGGAACTTTGTTTTCAAGTAGAAAGAAAAAATATTTGGGGTGAAAAATTGATTACATATCTTTTTTTTCAAATATTTTTTAAAGTTACTATGGATTCATATTTTGAAGAAAAAAACAAATTTGCTATTAATCAAAATTATGAGTGGACAGGAACTTTGTTTGTTTTCAAGTAGAAAAAAAAATATTTTGGGTGAAAAATTGACTACAAATCTGTTTTGTTTTCAAATATTTTATGAAATAACTATGAATTCATATTTTGAAAAAAAAAATCTGCTATTGATCAAAATTATGAGTGGGTAGGGACTGTTTGTTTTTAAGTAGAAAATAAACATATTTGGGGTGATCAATTGATTGAAAATCTTTTATCAAATATTTTACAAACTTACTATGGATTAACAATTTGAAAAAAAAAACAAATTTGATATTAATCAAAATTATGAGTCGGTGGGGGCTTTGTTTGTTTTCAAATAGAAAATAAAAATCTATGGGGTGAAAAATTGATTACAATGGTTTTTTCAAATATTTTATAAATTACTATGGATTCATATTTTCAAAAAATAACAAATCTGCTATTAATCAAAATTATGAGTGGGTAGGAACTTTGTTTGTTTTCAAGTAGAAAAGAAGAATATTTGGGGTGAAAACTTGATTACAAATCTTTTTTTTTCAAGTATTTTATAAACTTACTATGGATTCATATTTTGAAAAAAAAAAAATACAAATCTGTTATTAATCAAAATTATGAGTGAGTAAAAACAAATCTGCTATTAATCAAAATAATGAATGGGTAGGGACTTTGTTAGTATTCAACTAGAAAAGAAAAATATTTAGGGTGAAAAATTGATTACAAATCTTTTTTTTTTCAAATATTTTATACATTACTATGGATTCATATTTTGAAAAAAAAACAAATTTGCTATTAATCAAAATTATGAGTGGGCAGGGCTTTGTTTGTTTTCAAGTAGAAAAGAAAAATATTTGGAGTGAAAAATTGATTACGATTAAGAAAAAAAAATCTGCTATTAATCAAAATTATGAGTGTTTCAATATAATAAAAAGAAATTAACTCATTATGAATTTAAATTACCCCGCCACCCTCGCGGATATTTTTTTACACATATTCTTCGATGGGTGCTGAAATTTTTAAGTGGAAACGGGGGTTGCGGACCATATAGTTTGAGAAACACTGCATTAGATTACTAATAATACTTTTCTTAACTGATTTGAATGCATGAATACCAGTGGAGTAATGATTTTTGTTACTTACTCAAAACTAGTGGTATAAATTGTGTGAAATTCACTATAGCACCCGTTGCTAATTTTCTATTTTACAATTTTGTTGTTGTTTAGTTTCCTGAATCCCGCGTGTTCGACGGCAACTAATTCGACCAAGCGAGCGCTTATCGCCCGACCAGGTAGCCGAAGTCCCTCCTGTATAAGGGTCGCATTAATAACCTGTAGTCACATCAATCTGGTCGCTGTGAAATGTTTATTTCTACAATCTTTAATGGTGTACACGGGAAAACATGAACTCCCATGGGGCCGGTGTCGGACTGGACAAGTGCGTTTTTTTTACCTTCGCTTATAGACATCGTACAAAAAAAGGCCTAACAAATGGATCCATATAATTTTCATAGCCGGTTTATTTTATTTTGAATGTTGATAAATTCACAATTTACAAAGATTTTAGAATGCTAGTAGCAACTATTGCCCCCTATAGTTGCTACTAGCATTGACTAAAGAGTTTACACTTCACAATCACCGCTACTAGGCACGCCGATTTTGCGAGAAATAGGGAATTCATAAAAAAAATATAAAATTAAATTTTGCTTCAAATTTTCAGAAGCCTAATCATAATTTATGATTAATTAACGTTATATAACAACTATATAGTCGTATATTATAGATATCTACTATACACTCGTAGAATATAGATATCTATAATCTACGACTATATAGTAGTCATATATGTTTAATTAATCAAACATAAATTATGATTTCAGAAGCCTAATCATAATTTATGATTAATTAAACTTATATGACTACTATATTGTCGTAGATTATAGATATCTATAATCTACGACTATATAGTAGTCATATAAGATTAATTAATCAAACATAAATTATGATTGCAGAAGCCTAATCAGAATTTATGATTAATTACACTTATATAACTATTATATTGTCGTAGATTATAGATATCTATAATCTACGACTATATAGTAGTCATATATGTTTAATTAATCAAACATAAATTATGATTGCAGAAGTCTAAGCATAATTTATGATTAATTAAACTTATATGACTACTATATTGTCGTAGATTATACATATTTACTATATAGTCGTAAATTATAGATATCTATAATCTACGAATATATAGTAATCATATAAGTTTAATTAATCAAACATAAATTATGATTAGGCTTTTGAAAATTTGAAGCAAAATGTAATTTTATATATTTTTTGATGAATTCCCTATTTCTCGCAAAACCGGTGTACCTAGTAAAGGTGATTGTGAAATGTAAACTCTGTAGTCAATACAATACATAGGACACTAGGACTATCTAGAACAGTGTGATATCCTAGAGGACACTGCAACACTTGAAGTGTAAACTATTTAGCCAATGCTAATAGGAACTAAAGGTGGCAATAGTTGCTACTATTGACTAAATAGTTTACAATTCAAGTGTTCCAGTGTCCGCTAGGATATCACATACTGCTCTAGCTAGTCCTAGTGTCCCATGATTGAAATATTTTATAATCTCTCTGATAGGCTGATATCTTATGAACTATCCCTCTAGTAAAATAGTATATATACTTGTAAATTTGTATTAAAAAAAACTATACAATTGTTTTGTATTTTCGTTTTTTTTGTATTTGGGCGAAATTAGGCGAATATATACATCATCGATTATTCTTTTGCTGTAAGTAACAAAAATAATCAAAATAAGAGTGCTAATTTAAATCATACAGTGGAGTAACTAAAATAATATTTAGTAGCACAAACAATTTTATCTTACTGCTCGTAAATTTAATTGTGTACACTTAACATCTAATCAGCCCGACGTGGACATTTCAATAAATAACCCCCGGTGGCATTGGCATTCGCCAGATGCAATCGGCCGCTAATTACCCACGCAGAAGGATGCTGGACTGCGCCGCGCGTTCGTTGGCCATGTTTGGCCGCGACATTTTTATTATATAATTAAATTAACACTGGCGGCCGGGCGTTTTATGCGCCTCCGCGGGCATTCCACGGGGGCTGTATAAGGGGGACAGAAATCGCTCTTATGAAAATTTCAAACGATGAGAACAAACGCGCCTATTTTTTTGTACCGTGTCCGTAAAATTAATGTGTATCGGGCGCGTTTTTGCGACGCGATTATGAATGCAACAGCGGACGGCAGACGGAGAGAGCACGGGATATAAAAACAAACACCACCAGCGACTCGCAAACGGCCGCTAATTAACAACACTATAAAGCCTTAACTACAATCAATGATTTTATATTTATGCAATTCTTTTGCCCTCGCCGGAGCCATGTGAACGCGGGTCGTTAATATTTTTTTTATTAATACAATTAATGCGGATCGCCGAACGCGGAGGTTTAACGTTTATTTCAGTTAATTTTTATTGGCGATCGGCATCCGATTATTTTTCATCGCGACGTTTAACTGGTATCATTTGTGGGAAATCTAGTTTTGTTGTTGTGTTAATATTATAGCTGTTCTGTAAGCTTTTTTATAGGGTTAGTCTGATGCATAATTGTTGAAAACTGTGCAAACATAATTTGTAATCCGATATTATATATTTTTAATTTTTTTCGATAAATCAAATCAAATCTCAATGAAAAAAAAACGACTCTGGTTCTCTGGCTATTGCATTGGAGTCTATGAAAAAAAATTAATTCAAAAAAGTTATTGGATTGTTAAGGCGTCTACTTTGTGATAATTCATTTTAAAGGATAAATAAAACGATTTTTTACTTTGTTTTTTATCACACTTCAGTTGCTTTAGTCATCGGGGGAGCTCGAAAATAGTTAGAGCTTAGCCGAAACTAAGTGTAACTGAAGTGTGATAAAAAACAAAGTACAAAATCGTTTTATTTATCCTTCAAAAAAGTTATATTGTGAACATAAACTGTATGTAACAATTTTGCCCAACGGATCGCTACATTGAAGTGGCAATGGGCTGGTCACCTGATGAGAACTGTAGATGATCGATGGACCAAGAAGGCAACGGTATGGAGACCTCGAAAAAGTGCCAAACGAAGTATTGGTCGCCCTAAAGCCAGATGGAAGGACGATATCGTTAAGATTACAGGTGCACAGTGGACACAACGCACAGAAGATAGAATAGCCTGGAGACACATGGGGGAGGCCTTTGCCCAAAAGTGGGACGAAAACGGCTGACAATGATGATGATGATGATGAACAATTTTGTAGGTTTAAATACGTTAAAACTGGAGTTATTACGATTCAATTATATTAGGGTGTCTAATCTACTATAATTGAAGTTATAAGAATTTGCGATTTTAAAAATTTGATAAAAATTCAATTGAGATTGTATGTTTTTAAATTGATCTATAGGTCTATATAGACAAGACAATTTCTTGACTCAGAAGTTAGTCAGGATGCGAAACAATCTAAATTATCTGGTATTATACAGCAAATTATTTGAAATATTGAATTGGATGGTAGATTGAATGGAAAAATATAACGCGTTCTATTTGTCAAGGACAAGTTGTATGGGAGGAGGATATATGAATTCATTTCTTGAACAACTTTTGAGCTAAGAAATTGTCTAGTCTAAAACGACCTTAAGAGCACAATTTGAAAACATACAATCTCAATTGAATTTTTAACAAATTTTTAAAATCGCAAATATTCTGTGATTTTTACTTTAATATGCATAATTTCACTAGTAATGCTTAATTAATATTCTAAAGATGTAGCAATCATTGCCCAAAAATGTTTACCGGCAAAACCTTGAACACAAAAAAATCATAAGAGTGTAGGTGAGTATTGGCCCACCATACCATACGCAGCTGAGGTAGTCACCATACTAACTGAGGTTTAAGCAAAATTACTTTTTGAAATTAGTGGTATTAATTAAATATAAATGAGGCTGTATAGAAATGTGCTCTAAACATGAAATTTGGTTTTCTAAAGTTTCAGTTTCCACTCCTCCATTTCTTCCTAGTACTCTTCCATTTGTTATTTTTGTATCATACAATTGTTGTATTTAAAAACATCATTTGTTAACCTTCTCGGTTTCGATGAATCTCGTATCTGGTAATTATCTGCGAGATATTGCGGGCAATTAGCGGCAGCATTCCGGCCGTGGCGCGGTTCGCCGAAAGGCGCAGGAAGGAAACGGCGGCCGGCAATCGCGAGCACAAAGCGTCGCCGCCGCCGCCACCGCCGCGCGCGCGCTTCCACAATAAATTATTCCACGAACACATACACAAACACACACACACCACCTACCCCCCGCCCGCAAGATAGGCGAAAGTGTTATGACATTAACGCGCATTAATTTATCTCCCATTCTTATGCGCGCGCGGCGATAAATTATCTGGTTTTCCTGCTAGTCGGTCTCTTCAAAGTTTTCCTAATCGCCGCATGTGCTTATATATTTCTATATGTGTGTGTAAGCGTGTGCATGTGTGTGCATGTGTGCGCATGTGTGTGTATGTGTGTATGTGTGTATGTGTGTATGTGTGTATGTGTGTATGTGTGTATGTGTGTATGTGTGTATGTGTGTGATGTGTGTGATGTGTGTATATGTGTGTATGTGTGTGGATGTGGATGTATGTGTGTGTGAATATGTGTATGTACGTGTGTGTGTGTAAGTGTGTGTGTATGCGTGTATATGTGTAGGTGTGTGTGTGTGTGCAATGTTTCCGTTTCCTTTATCGCCTGTTTGTTTGTTATTGTTCGCTTTTTCTCATAACTGTTATTGTTTATAACGTAATATATACTCGTTTATGACAAACAATTTGTTTTATATTTGAGTACTTAAAATCCTACAGCATTATGTACAGAGGAGTGATAAAATCCTACAGCAATTCTACGAATAATATTTATAGATTATATGATATACGACTTTCTGCAGAAACGAGCCAACCCACAAAATATGTTTGTTTCTCTTACCGTTATACGCAAGCTAAACAATTTAACTTTACGAAATAAAAAAATATAATATTGGATTGTGCTTTGTGGTAATTCATTTTAAAGGATAAATAAAGCGATTATTTACTTTGATTTTTAACACACTTCAGTTACACTTTGCAACTTGTTTCGGCATAGGTATGGTGTAAAGAATTCTACGAAAAAGTATATGTGACGTTTGCGTTTGCGAATATTCCAATGTTTCCAGCATTAAAAATGAAGGAGATATTTATTTACCCAGCAATTTTTCAAATATTAATATACTTATGGATGCAAAGGTCCCGGTTATCTTGAATTTTCGATATATGATTATTTAATATATATTTGGAACTGATTAAACTACTAGATTGCTTCCTTCTATACAGTCGAATCTTTAACATGCTATAACTACAAATTTTGGTCATCAATTCTTGACAACTAAGTTTCAATACCAAGGATGAAGTGTTTTTATTAACTTGCATAAATTATATGCCATTCCATGGCGTAGTTTTACCTAAAAGCTGGAAACAATTACACAATTCTCGCCTTAAGGAAAGTATAGGCGAAATCCCAGCCTTAATATATTGTATCTGTACTTTTTCACTTCTTTTTGCTCTTCACCGTCCCATATCTCAACTCCATACATCATACACATATATATATATATATATATATATATATATATATATATATATATATATATATATAGTATTTTATTTTATTTTCAAGGGCCAGGCCCGTATAATAAAGACTATTATTAGAAACCTGGACGCTTACGGAAGACATAATAAACAATAGACTATTTTATATAGACATTATCATGAAACGTGAGTATCATGGGTCAATAACATAATCAACGATGATATACTCAGAAGAATAGCAAAACCCTAGACCCCTAGATGGCCATTAACCAACATCACCGATATTGTTGCATTATGGTGTTGCATTAAGACCGTTTAGAGTAGGAAACTCCGCCATTCGTCTCGTACCAAACATTGTGGAGCAAGAGTTCAAACCTCGGAATTTCGAAAATCATGTTTCGCAGTTTTTCAGAGGTTTTCTGTGACATTAGATAAATACCGAGCGATTACACTGCATTGAGCTTCTTCCTTTACCAGCGGAAAATACTTCAGGCTTTAAGTAGTATTCTAATCTTTACTCATTCTTTCTCAATTTTTTTGTACTTAAAAAATTCAAAGAACCCTACGAAGAATGAGTAGGTGTAGAAAAACATAGAATGATCTATAATCATTTTTTTCTGCGTTTCCCAAAATAGTTTTCGCATTTTCTCACTTTGAGAATCATCAGAGGATTGCCGCCAAAATTGTTATGCAAATATTTTGTTTCGTATCCCCTAAAGTACATAGAAAGCTAGTTTCTCCAATACTAAAAAAATTAAAATATCAAAAGAACAGAAACAGAACAGAACAAGAAATATACAATTTCTTAGGATGCTAGTATAAATTTAAGGCAAGAACTCCACGCATACCACCCCTCAAAATAGTTTTCACGGGCAGCGTCTGGCCCTGGCACGATATTACGCACAGCCGGCACATGCTTCTCGTGTATTTTTTTATTGAGCACATAAAAATTATTGCCTCCCGTGTCAGTTGACGTTTGATGCGCCCGCGGCGTGGCTGGGGGCGGCGGTTGGGTATGCCATGCGACTTAACGTCCACCGCATCTGTCACTATCTCTAAAAATCACACCGATGCGGTTGTAGCAGTAATAAAAATTTTATGATTCCGTCAAAAAAAAAATACGATTTAGTTAAGAAATAAATCTACAAGTATCAAAACAAAAATTTTTAAATACTTAAAAGGACAATGTTTATGGCATACACGATTTTTTTTAAAATTATAGTTTCTATGGTATTTATGAGACCCCAAACGTTCCATAAATGTATCAATAGCTATTGAACCCATAAGTATTCGTTGTTATAACAACAATAAATACATTATCTAGGGAATGTAGTTATTTTAGTTTATCTTTAAACAAAAAGAATAAAAAATCAATATTTTAGATAAACTAATCTATACTGACGGTTCGGTCAAAAACGGTAAATCAGGATACGCATTTTGTGATGTTTCGAACCATATTAAAAAACAGGTAGCCCTTTCTAGTCCTTTTTCAATTTACTCATGTGAATTCATCACCATCAGTGCTCTTACACACATACAACAGTTAAACGGCGACACCTTCGTCTTATTTACTGACTGTAAAAGTATATTAATGAAAGTGTCAAATTTGAATTCAACTCTAAATGAAAACCATTTGCTGGTAGAAATAAATTCACAAATTAATTGTCTTGAAAAAAAACGGAAAATTAATTATATTACACTGGATCAAAGCTCATATAGGAATTTTGGAAAATGAATACGTAGATAATTTAGCAAAGAAATTGGAAATTCATTCGAATTGGAAATGTCCTGTTTCTGATTTTCAGAAAGAATTTAAAAAATCGGCATTCTCACAATGGTGTGATATGTATTTCAGTAATAATAAGGGTCTAAAATACAAACATTTACATGCACTACCTCTCAAAATTCCTTGGGTTTCTCGTAAATATAAATCAAAACATTACATTAAAACTATTTGTAGACTCAAATCCAATCATGGTGCATATGGCTCACATTTATATAAGATAGGTTGTAAAGCAACTCCACTTTGTAGCTGTGATGAGGTGGAAAGTTTTGACCATATATTTTTTCAATGTCCTAAGTATTATATTGAAAGAAGTAGTTTATTATCTGATATAAATAAATTCATAGTAGGGCCTTATAATCTAAGTGTTATCCTCAGCTATAATGATATGGATTTATTCCATATTCTCTTTGATTATTTAAGTAAATGTAGATATAATTTGTAGTATTCACTTCCTCTGTGTTCACTTCCGCACCCTTCCTACTCCTCTACCCAATCTTTGTTTGTTTAACTGTTAGTCACCTTGATAGGTACCTAGGTGTGAAATAAGTATCTTTTATTCTTCCTCCTTAGTGTATCTTATTGAATTACCTGTCTGTATTATAGTTTCATACAGTTTGTTAGCAATAAACTCTACAAACTAAACGTTATAAGGTGATAAGATAATAAAGAATTTATATAAAACTATTTTCCGTATACAAAATTTTATTAATTTTCTCTATTTCAATAAATAATCTTCTCGAAATATACTTATAGTGGATTACACATCCCAATGCAAATTGAAAATAAATGATTTCTTCCCTCTATTTACATATACCGCGTTCGTACAAGCGGATGTCCGCCGCCCAACCCCCAAGTCATGTTTTGATATTATTTTATTATTCCCGCATATATACGCTCGCGAAGCTCCCCAGGGCTGCAGCCAACCACTACTTTCTAAATATATATTTAAAACTGTAGCGCACAGGCAATATGCATGGAAATTACGCAAAAGAAAACCAATCCGGGAGTACAATTATATTGTTGTTTGCGGGGGAAAACTAGGCGACCCCGGGTGGCTGGCGGCGGGGCGCACTTTTTGCTCCCACGCCGGAGGTAAACAAGTTAGGGAAAAAGTAGCTGAGAAGGCGCTTTTCTGCTTGGTGCATTTTTAAAATTTATTTTCCCTGTGGTGCCGAGGCGGGTTAGTTTTAAAAAAAAAGTTTTACTGAATATTACTATATCTTAAGCAGACCTATAACATGTTTAATGTTGACACCACATTTTCGTGATTGATTTCCAGATTGTTAATATAAATCATGCTTCATGAACTTTTCCCACACAAGTCTCTACCATATCTCTACCATAATTATCGTATAGCATTACTGCCCAATTCTGAACGTCTGAATTTTTATAGGCTTTGTAGCCTCTGGGACGAGTGAGCAGCCTTAAAGGGGTTTCACAATGGGCCCATTTTGAGGCCTAAGTGTCTGTAGCTATGCTACCCTCCAGCCAACTATCCAGAACTATCCAGCTCCCTGACTAAAAGGTTAAGAATCATCTAAAAGTCCGCGAAATGTTTTAATCACACCTCGTACAAACAGATATTTTGTAAAAATATTCAATTGTCTTCAGATATTTCCAATTCGGTTGGATAATCACAATTACAGGATAATGAAAATTGCCCCTACAAATTTAGTATAAGGTGTCTGCATCTGGCCCGAATAGTTAGTAATGAACTTGTAAACAACCATTCGTTTACGAATACAAAATAAAAAACACCCATCATATACCATTATCTCTACACTAGAGGTAATAGTTACTGTCTATTACCTCTAGAGTAGAGATAATATAAGCAGATATGAATCAAACAAAAAATACAGTCTGTTCTCTGCAATTACAACGATTTATGCAAGACGAATGGGGTGTAAACCGTGCGCCCCCGGGGCGTGTGCCGAGCGCCGTAAAAGTTATCCCCGTCGTTAACTTTCCAGGTGGCCGGAAGGCGAATTTGACTGCGTAAAATATCGGCGGAACTTCCCGTCGAACTGTTGCGCGCCCCAGTATTTTTTTTTTTTTAAGAAAACAAGTTCGCTGGATGGAGGACGACTCTGCTCGTCCTCGCGGACGTGACGACACCCCCGCCGAGCGTTCAAAATACGATCGCGCTCCATTAGCGAGAGGCGAACGTTTCGCAACTTGTGAAACTCTCGGGGATTAATTTGATCTTTGACGTAAAATCTAAATCCTTGACCTTTGCACTTTCTAATGGCCGTTGCACTCGGCTAGCACAATATATAGGTATATACACTCCTGGTT
Source organism: Lordithon lunulatus (assembly GCA_963942505.1). NCBI lineage: Eukaryota > Metazoa > Arthropoda > Insecta > Coleoptera > Staphylinidae > Lordithon > Lordithon lunulatus. The sequence continues at coordinate 58,296,699 of OZ012668.1, read as the reverse complement.
GTATATGTGTGTGTGTGCAAGATCGACGGAACGTGGGCGACTGTGTTGTTGGCATTGTTGGCGCTGTATTGAAAACTCGCGTTTCGCTACTTTCATCGCTGATATATAATCCCGGCCTCCAATAACAACCATCTCCGGGACTATTCCGCGTTATACAATGTGTTTCCATTACGAGATGCGCGGAAAAAATTGTTAATGTAATCCTCTGATGGGTTGGGTGGGAATCGATGCGTTTAATCTTGCAAGATTAATAACAGCGCAGCATTTCAACACACTTTTTATTTTTCATGAGAGCGAATAATATTAACTAAACCGTATTCCAAGTCAAGAAGTAATCTCTTAAGCGTGAATTACACTATAATAGATACAAATGAAATGATATTCAATATATGTAGGAAGGCATTTGGTATATCCGACTAAAACCAGCGTCTACCCAGCAATATTTGTGCACGCTCTTACTGAAGAGAAGAATGAACAAGTGAAAGATGCGTTTTTTGTCCAGTTAGAGGCAATAATCAGGCAAGCAACTAAGCAGTTTATGGTGTTGCTATGTGGAGATTTCAATGGATAAAAATAACAAGCCTTTAGAAAACCAATAATAGGAATACACAGTCTTCAGCAACGTCAATAGTATGAGACTCATTCAAATAGCAACAAGCAACAACATTGTAATTACATCTACGATGTCTGAAGGACTGAAGGGGGATTCACTGCCCCTAATACTCTTCAGTAGCATTAGCAACAGCTAACACAAAGATGGAAATGTATATAAACACTAAACCAAAAGTGATTAGCAAGACGAACCGGCCCATATACCGCAAAGACGCCACAGATGGCAAAAGGAAAGGACTGAAATGTGCCTCGATCTTGGGGTAGTCTAGGTAGTACCGACGCCAGGAAGATTTGGAATATTAAAGACAAACGCTAACAAGAAAGCGGACAGAAAATTTGCAAATATCGTCATGAATTATAAGTTCAACACCAACCTCCAGAACTAAGAAGACTAACTAACTGACCGACGCTACAAGTACAAGTACAAATGAGCCCCTTGCTCTATCTTCGATCAGTTAGTCGCATAACTTTGTCTTGGTGGGGGATCGTGTCTTTTCGTCCCTTATGACAGAACGTGAGGATAGCTTTAGTCGGAATGCGCCCCGACACTAGAATCCGACACTACCCATACCTCTATCACCAGGAGGTTCCTTTTAAAGATTTTCTCCTCACAGGACAAAAAAAAGGTCTATCAGCTGCGAGGCTTTTCTGCCGTTAAAAAGAGAAGCTGAGAGGAGTTTAATCCTCCATATTTACTCGCAGAAAACTTCTGAAAACTGTGAAAAGGATTCGCAAAACTTCACACCCTACGTTTGGTTAGGGGCATTGTCCGTCTACTGAGTATTGGAGAGTGAGAATACAATCCCTATTGTGGGCGACATTTTGCAAATCACCTTTTTCAAAGAGCTTCTACTTTTACCAGCGGAGAAGCCGTCGCGTCGGCGATATTCCCTAAATCACCTATCAATGTTTCAAAAAGCTTCTTCCTTTAGCAGCGGAAAAGCCGTCGCGCCGATATATCACAAATCATCCATCAGTTTTTCATGGAGCTTCTTTCTTTACCAGCAGAAAAGCCCTCGGATGTTGTCTAAATTATTTTTTTTTCAATCAGAGAAATGAATCAAAAGTTATATGACTTAATCTCACTGATATTGTTGCAATTGTACAAACATAACCCGTGTTTTAGCGATTTAAAATTAAAGAACCTGTAAAACTTCATATAATTTTCTATATTATTAAATTATGCTATAACTTTCACTCATAACGACAGAGCTACAAAACTAGAGTGAGAAAGGGAATGCCTTGTGAGAATTATACGTTCGGTATAAAGTAATCTGGTACCTATCATATAATTATAGTTACAATCTGAGTTAGTGCACGCTTTTTTGGACGCACCTGTGTCCACGAGAATGAAAGGTGTGCGTACCGAATATATTGTTATATTATTTTATTCGTTCACAATTAATTTTTCTCTGATGCGACAGCTTGAGTATAGTTATTTAGTGCTTGTAACTTGTGAGAGGAACGGGCCATTCACAATAAGCCCGGTAGGGGTAGCGTAGCGGTAAGCGAAATTTCTCACATGTATAAAAATGTGGGCGTTTACAGCAGCGCAGTAAAACTACGACAGAACATATGTAATTATCTCTACCATAATTATCGCATAGCATTACTGTCCTATTTTGAACGTCGGAATTTTTATATCCATGGAAAATACCCTTACCACTACCGCGCTTATTGTGAATGGCCCAGAAGGCCTTTAATTTTATAAATTATCTAAGGGTAGGATCACGTCTATATTTTATTATGGCGCGAATTGTGTAATTGTATTGAGCTTTTAAGCCCGTATGACTCACAATTCTACCTCGTCCCTTACAACCGTTGCACGACCTTAAAATTTGAAGCGGTACAACACGCCACGGGGCGGTTAAACGAAAGCACCTTAGGACGATTGGAGCTTACAATACCAAACAACACTAGAGGATTATCAAAACCCGGATGAGAGAAAAAGCAACACTAATGTATTATCAAAATGTCTTAATCATGAAACAGTATACCTCTATCTAGTAAATGAAAGCTCAATCTAAACAAATTCAGTACCTAGTGTTAACTATGCTTAAATTATTGTAAAATCATCATGATAAATAGCCATATTCAACATGTATCAACTAGCATCATAACAATTAACGCTAACCACAGTTTACAACATAAACTACACTTAAACTAAACGATAATAAACTACTCTTGGTAGTACATATTTGTTTAAAAGTAGACATTACACAATTCCGCACAGTGGAGCCCACACTATCTCAACTGTTGCAAGAGAGCGAGAGGCATAAATCAATGATGATGAAAACAAAGCACCGGTATTAATAATGTTATTATCGCGGCGATAAATCAGCTGGGGCGCGCGCGCGCGGTTCAAGGTTGCAGGGACCGTTTCGGAATTTCGGATTTCGAATTACGCACAGGGTGCATGGCTGTCCACCATGCAATTTAGGCATCAAATGCGATCAATACACGGGCTGTGCGTTATTTATTGCTAATTTATGGGCGCCGCGGGCGCATGCGTTTAGCCCTTAAAATTGAATTACATTATTGAAGTGTTGATTATGCGGAGCGTTGTGGGAGATTTACATCAGGTTTTGTTGGTAACGGGTTCAAGTTCAATGGAAGCGGTTATTTTAAGAGGTAGATAAACCGAGAGAGGGAGAGCTTGTTTGGCAGGCGATCAGAAGTGTTGACCTCGTGGATTTTTTTTTAGAGGATTGTAGGAAAATACGTTGTGATTCGTGATTTTTAACAAGTGTAGCGATTTATACAAATTTTGTTTAAATTGTCTCATTTAGCATGTCATAGCTAACTAACTACTAATAAAACAAAATTTATTTTGATATTTTATGATTCCCAAATGTTTCATTCATCCATACCGAAATATTTAGAAATATCTATACTGTGGTTGTTTTAATACCCACAATTTGTAGCAAGTGTTGCGATTTATACAAATTTTGTTTAAATTGTCTCATTTAGCATGTCATAGCTAACTAACTACTAATAAAATTAAATTGATTTTGATATTTTCTGATTCTCAAATGTTTCATTCATCCATACCAAAATATTTAGAAATATCTATAACGTGGTTGTTTTGATATCCAGCAATTAGTAGCAAATGTAGCGATTTATACAAATTTTGTTCAAATTGTCTCATTTAGAATGTCATAGCTAACTAACTACTAATAAAATTAAATTGATTTTGATATTTTCTGATTGTCAAATGTTTCGTTCATCCATACGGAAATATTTAGAAATATCTATACGGTAGTTGTTTTAATATCCAGCAATTTGTAGCAAGTGTTGCGATTTATACAAATTTTGTTTAAATTGTCTCATTTAGCATGTCATAGCTAACTAACTACTAATAAAACTAAATTGATTTTGATATTTTCTGATTGCCAAATGTTTCATTCATCCATACCGAAATATTTAGAAATATTTATACTGTGGTTATTTTAATATCCAGCAATTAGTAGCAAGTGAACGATTTATACAAATGTTGTTTAAATTGTCTCATTTAGCATGTCATAGCTAACTAACTACTAATAAAACTAAATTGATTTTGATATTTTCTGATTGCCAAATGTTTCATTCATCCATACCGAAATATTTAGAAATATCTATACTGTGGTTATTTTAATATCCAGCAATTAGTAGCAAGTGAACGATTTATACAAATGTTGTTTAAATTGTCTCATTTAGCATGTCATAGCTAACTAACTACTAATAAAACTAAATTTATTTTGATATTTTCTGATTGCCAAATGTTTCATTCATCCATACCGAAATATTTAGAAATATCTATACTGTGGTTATTTTAATATCCAGCAATTAGTAGCAAGTGTAGCGATGTATACTAATTTTGTTCAAATTGTCTCATTTAGTATGTCATAGCTAACTAACTACTAATAAAATTAAATTAATTTTGATATTTTCTGATTGTCAAATGTTTCATTCATCCATACCGAAATATTTAGAAATATCTATACGGTAGTTGTTTTAATATCCAGCAATTTGTAGCAAGTGTTGCGATTTATACAACTTTTGTTTAAAATGTCTCATTTAGCATGCCATAGCTAACTAACTACTAATAAAATTAAATTGCTTTTGATATTTTCTGATTGTCAAATGTTTCATTCATCCATACCGAAATATTTAGAAATATCTATACGGTAGTTGTTTTAATATCCAGCAATTTGTAGCAAGTGTTGCGATTTATAGAACTTTTGTTTAAATTGTCTCATTTAGCATGTCATAGCTAACTAACTACTAATAAAATTTAATTGATTTTGATATTTTATGATTATCAAATGTTTCATTCATCCATACCGAAATATTTAGAAATATCTATACTGTGGTTATTTTAATATCCAGCAATTAGTAGCAAGTGTAGCGATGTATACTAATTTTGTTCAAATTGTCTCATTTAGTATGTCATAGCTAACTAACTACTAATAAAATTAAATTAATTTTGATATTTTCTGATTGTCAAATGTTTCATTCATCCATACCGAAATATTTAGAAATATCTATACGGTAGTTGTTTTAATATCCAGCAATTTGTAGCAAGTGTAGCGATTTATACAAATTTTGTTTAAATTGGCTCATTTAGCATGTCATAGCTAACTACCTACTAATAAAACTAAATTGATTTTGATATTTTCTGATTGTCAAATGTTTCATTCATCCATACCGTAATATTTAGAAATATCTATACGGTAGTTGTTTTAATATCCAGCAATTTGTAGCAAGTGTTGCGATTTATAGAACTTTTGTTTAAATTGTCTCATTTAGCATGTCATAGCTAACTAACTACTAATAAAATTTAATTGATTTTGATATTTTATGATTATCAAATGTTTCATTCATCCATACCGAAATATTTAGAAATATCTATATGGTGGTTGTTTTAATATCCAGCAATTAGTAGCAAATGTAGCGATTTATACAAATTTTATTTAAATCTGTATAAATCGCTACATTTGCTAAAATTGCTGGATATTAAAACAACCACGGTATAGATATTTCTAAATATTTCGGTGTGGATGAATGAAACATTTGACAATCAGAAAATATCAAAATCAATTAAATTTTATTAGTAGTTAGTTAGCTATGGCATACTAAATGAGACATTTAACAAAATTTGTATAAATCGCAACACTTGCTACAAATTGCTGGATATTAAAACAACCACCGTATAGATATTTCTAAATATTTCGGTATGCATGAATGAAATATTTGACAATCAGAAAATATCAAAATTAATTTAATTTTATTAGTAGTTAGTTAGGTATGACATGCTAAAGCAGACAATTTAAATTGTCTCATTTAGTATGTCATAGCTAACTAACTACTAATAAAATTAAATTCATTTTGATATTTTCTGATTGTCAAATATTTCATTCATCCATACCGAAATATTTAGAAATATCTATATGGTAGTTTTGATATCCAATTTGTAGAAAGTGTAGCGATTTATACAAATTTTGTTTAAATTGTCTGATTTAGCATGTCATAGCTAACTAACTACTTATAAAACTAAATTGATTTTGATATTTTCTGATTGTCAAATGTTTCGTTCCTCCATACCGAAATATTTAGAAATATCTATACCGTGATTGTTTTCATGTGCAGCAATTTGTAGCAAGTAGTGCGATTCATACAAATTTTGTTAAATGTCTCATTTAGCATGTCACTAACAATCCAATAAAAATATTTAATTTTTTCCCCTGCAATTCCAGAAGATGCTACAATATATATTTATTTCCTCATATTTGAATTATTCGTGTTACTAACGTTTATTAAAGGAATATTGTTTTTGTAGGACCCCTAAGTTTTGTGTTGCTGTCCGCTTCCATCCTTTGTATCTGTCCGAGCCATCTTATTCGCTGTGATTTAATGTGTTTCACTATGTTGTTGTTGTTTATCTAAGTCTCGAGTTTGAAATTCATTCTTATTATGTGTCTCTGGACTGTTTCATTGAAGAAATAGTACTTTTGTATGTCTCCTAGGCTTGTATACTATATAAAATTTAAGGACACCATAGTGTAGGATTCTGAAGAGGGTTGATGGGGTGAGATTTGATTATTTGAAGAAATAGTACCTTTATATGTCTTCTAGGCTTGCATACGATATAAAATTTGAGGACACCATAGTGTAGGATTCTGAAGGTTGAGATTTTTATTATTTGAAGAAATAGTATCTTTATATATCTTCTAGGCTTGTATACGATATAAAATTTGAGGACACCATAGTGTAGGATTCTGAAGAAGGTTGAGATTTTTATTATTTGAAGAAATAGTATCTTTATATATCTTCTAGGCTTGTATACGATATAAAATATAACGACACCATAGTGTAGGATTCTGAAGATTGATGGGGTAAGATTTTGATTATTTGTTTCTTATACTACTACTTCCTGCTACTACCATGTCTTGTTCAATTGACTATTATAATCATTCATTCTTCAAATATATTGCTTCAACAATAGCCGCTTTTGTTTATCGTTCGGGAAATGTTCTGTGCTAGTCTTAGCTAGCTTGGAACAGTCTGAAACAATTCCCGAACGTTAAACGAAAGCGGCTACAATAACTCCCTGAAATCGATGCATTATTTCTTATATATTTTTCATTTTCATACATATTACTGTAAACCCACCCGTATATAAAGATATTGCTATGCAGGATGTATTACAATAGCTTTATGTTACTGAAAAAAAAAATTAAGGATAACACAATTTTATATAGTATATAAAAAATGATTTCATATATGTAAGGTCAGAAAAGTTCTTTGCAAACTGTATAAAGATTTGTGATTATCATTACGTTTCTAAAGGGCCGTGACGGTGGTTTAAAAAATGTTCTCCCACTGGAGGTTACTGAACTTTCTCTCCGTGAATCATAACGATACTATTCACTGAATGAATACGGGCATGATTCAGTCCCGGGGTGGCATAAATGGCTCGTTAAAATTTCGCTGAAGTTATGGCGGTGCGCGCTCGGCTCGCATAATTACCCGGTCATTATTTTAAAATCGAAGAAAACAGGGCAACTCGACGCCGGGGCATATAAAAAGCCTGCCAGCCAATATCATATTCCACCCCGGCAACATACACACACACACACACACCCCGCCACCCCCGCAATGTAACGAGTGTTATTAATTGGAACGCGCACGTACGCGAATGCGGCCGGTTATGTCGCGGGTCGCCCCCGAGAATAATTTACGTCCGCCGTGATATATGATATAAAAATGAGCCCGTCGTAAATGCAGGCGTAATGTTAACGTGCTTGTTCCTCATTAATATTTTACGACGGTCCCTGATTTTATCTCGTCTCCCCCGGCATTTTTAGCCGTCGCCGCCCCCGGCCCCTCGGCCGATGCAGGAAAAAAGACACGTACGTACGCCCGCGTGACAGTTTAATAATAATAGTAAATACATAGACGTTATTGGAATTAGCATAACATAAATGTCGCCGCGGAGGAAACTGAATGGTCCCGTTGACATTTCCATTTAACCATAACGGCGACGGATCTTTGGCCTGACCCGACAACGACGCGCACGGAATATAACGGCCCCGATTGAAAATTTATAGCGTCTGATCTGAAATCTACGTGATTATTAAAGGATTATGTTAAATGCGTAATCAGGCTGGCAATATTTCAAAATATAAAACGCAGGATAATTGGTGATAAAAAATTTGTTTGTACATATATTTTATATAACCCAGTTGTAACCTCTAGGCTACTAGTACTGAGCATTAGGAGGCACGAGTTCAAACCCCGGTATGAACGAAGTTTCGTGAATCACCTAGAATGTATAAAGAAAAGGAACTGATCCTTACGATCAAAACACAAAAGCTAGAGTACTTGGGACCCGGGGAGAGAGACACAATTTTTGCCAGAGAGTTTAATTTTTGTTCCCACGTTTTGAGAATCAACAATATAATAAATTCGCAAAAACGAAAGCTTTTTGATAATAAAAATTTCGTTAAAAAAATAGCCCATAAAAAGTCAAACTTCAATTTTATGTATATAAATCAAGTCTGCATGTGTGTGTGTTTCGAGTATATAGTCTCAAAACGAAACTTAATTCTCGGTTTCTTTTCTCCTTCATTATCTCCGAAAATTCGGTGAGTGATTCGGATTGATTATGACGTATCACCGCGGCGCTTTTACATTAATACCATACAATTTGTGGCGGCGGGCGCATTACGAATTCAGCATGTGAGCACATAATGGGGCCCGACATAACAGGAATATTAAGTCCGCGTGTGTTTTCTGAATGTGCGTCTGTGGAAACAGGCCTATCCATCAGCGTTCGTCTGGACGCGTCCTGGGCCCACGCCCCGAAATTATCATTTAAATGTTAGAAAAAAAAGCACCGGGCATCAAGATTCAACGGGTTGAGCCTCAGTGGTGGTGTGTGTGTGTATGTATGTGTGTACGGCAGGAACGACCGATGCTGGAAGGGTTCTTTTTATCTTTTATAAATAATAACGGCGCGGAGGAACGTGAGGGCATCTTGATGCGGGCCCCCAGACGTTATTCACGGAGATTGTAAAGTATTTGAAGAGGTGGCTTGAGAAATCAGAAAAAAATGGGTGTGTGGGTGAACCACCAGACAGCCAGCTATAGCAACCCCTCTAATAAAATTATTTCCTATTTCAAATTTCTTAAGACAATCTCACCCGAGTGCATTTATATATCATATAACAACAGCAAACAATTCAGTTTGATATAGTGCAACCTATATATCAAAAACATATTTTATAAATTATATTTCAATTTCCCCGAATTATGCACATTCGGGGATAATAATATATAACTACAGTGAAATCTACATATCTTTATTACGAAATTGTAGGCTCGCCAAAATAAAATTATATAAAAACATATTCTAGGAGTATTTACAATTTTGTTATTTCATTATTAATTTAAACATACGTAACAACCATAGTGTGTGTTAAGGGAATTGCAGAAAGATGGTGTACATAGGTATCTTTTAAAATAATTATGTTTGAAAACTAATTTGAATTAAGACCATCACACACACTTGTCTTCAACGAGCGGCCATCATTATCACGATGGCATATTGTTTTCATAGCTAGGTAGATAACATAAAAAAGTCTTCTCTTATAAAATAATATATGCATACATGCATGATTGCTGTGATATAATCACAACAATTAATTGACGACAACGTGTTAATACCTGCCACACTCTTCCGCAGACGTCTAACCGAAGCCATTTGGCGCTGAATAATTGATACCGTTTAAATTGCCGTCTAAAATAGGTGCCTGCACCATCAATTTACGTAATGACAGCTTCGAGTTGAGTCGACGGCTGGGCGAGGGGAGGCGGTGGTTTCTTCCTGCCAGTTCCAACTTACTTACCGTGGGTTGTGCATTAAATTGATTCGTCTTTCGAATTTGTTTTTTGCATAGCAAATGGGGATCAATTATAATTTTCCGAGTATTCCATAATGCAGCGACAGCCGCCACCCCCCCACGGAGCCTCGCCGACATGCACTTCATACGAAATTGCGCGAATGAAATATTCACGGCCCTGCGTCGGCGGCGTCGGCGTGTGAGTGCCGACGCCGGCCTTATTGTGCATTTGGGAGACGGTGCGATGTAAACGCTCCCCGAAGGTGCATAATTCGGGGAAATTGAAATATAATTTATAAAATATGTTTTTGATATATAGGTTGCACTATATCAAACTGAATTGTTAGCTGTTTTGTGATATAATATATAAATGCACTCCGGTGAGATTCGAAACCATGGCCTTTATCTTTTGCAAAAATGAAAAATTATGTACATTCCATACTTGTCTTATTAATTGAAATAAATAAAAGGATTATTAGGAGTAGTAGTAGTTACTATATTTCTTACAATGTAGCCAACTTTGGGTCTTTCTGCCATATGTTAGTGTATGTGTATGTGTTAGGAATTGCTACATCAGAAAATCGTTCCCAAGTTTTCAAAAGTCATGTTAATTATACCCCAACGACATTAGATACTGACTACCCGGATCGAGATTCGAACTCTGCGGTTGTATAAAGAGTTGAAATAGGACTAGTACAAATAAATATATACAAATACTAATATATATTCACCTCCCTATAATACTATTTTTTGTAGATATTAGCTTATAATGATTATTAGAGATGAATTTACTCTAATTCTAGGTAACCTCATCGTATTGTTTTTAGAAATATTGACACCATTGATATAATATAGGGCATTATATCAATGTTGTTTAGGCAAAAGGGCTTAAGTCATAATTTTTACGAAAATAAGGTTTTTATGTCTTTTTAACCAAAAAAATCTGCTCTTCCTATTGGTATAAACAGCTTGTAAACTTTACATTTCCTGACTTAAGCCCTTTTGCCCAAACACCAGTGATATAATACAATAACAATTGTTTAGCACCAATAAAATCATGAATTATACATTATATACCCGTTACTACCCCTATAAGTTATATCACTGTTTTTCTAATTATTCATTATTATTAATATTTAAGAATGTACATGATTTTGAGAACTAACACCCAATCCTATATAAAAAAATCCAACTATATTTACATTTGTTTATTGCTATAATATAAATGCTGCAATAGTAATTTACGATCAGGGCTCTCGGACCGGATTCGTGATATAATTTCCACGGTATCTTACGAATCTGGCTCGCGGGCAAGATAAACACAATTACTCTAACAAATTGCACGCCGGATTACAAGTAAATGGCGGTTGTCAAACTGAAACTGTGGCTATCGATGGCAGCACAGTTATTCCAAACTGTTGCGCTGTTATTAATGAGCACTGAAGACACCTTCTTTGTTTTTATATATAGATTAGTGCAATGGATAGCGTTTATTTTACAAACTAGTTTATCGAACGAAAGAAAAATGAAATGAAAAGAAATTAATTTGATTTAATATTGGATTTTGAATGCGTCCACTTTGTGATAAATCATTTTGAAGCATAAAATTATGAATTCTCACAAAGTAGACGCATTAACAATCCAATATTTGAAAGATGCTAGTACAATATAATAGGCCAAAGTAAAAATTATTTTATTATCGCAACCAAGTACACTTTTATCGAAAGAAACACCATACTGTTCTGAGAATATTTAACACACTTCCTAAATCTCTTGGGCATGAGCGTCCAAAAGTACTAAAACAAAAACTAAAGGATTTCCTGGTTCAAAAATCGTCCTTTCCATAATATATATTATTTTGAGTTTTATCCGTTTGGATGTTAAACCCCTCAGTATTATTTATATACAGATATAGGTTAGAAGTTTAAAAGTTAAAAACCGGCTCATTTTTTAACTTATAAACTTTTAACCTATATGTGTATATAAAAAAAATGAGGGGTTCAAGATCCAAACAGATAAAACTCAAAATAATATATATTATGGATAGGACACAGATGTGTACTGTAAACTGCCACAAAATGTATGTATTTTGCCTTTAATTTCTTTTATTTTTCATGAAATTTTGTATATAGCTTGTTTACTTACAAAATGTTTATAGCCCAGTAACCTAGTACATCATAAGTTGCATCAAGTGAGGGTTCTAGATAGTTCTGGATAGTTGGCTGGAGGGTAGCATTGTGAAACCTCCCTTTAAGGCTGCTCACTCGTCCCACCAGTCAATTTTGCGTGCAAGCTGCAAAACTCTGGCGGGTGAGGAGCTGCCAATGCTGACCATACTAGGCCAGCACTCCCCTAGTATTAGATGCCTAGTGTTTACTAGAGCTGGGCAGAGGCATATTACATGCTCTGCTGTTTCTAGTTCTTCATGGCACCCTCTACATAATGGGCTGTCCACCAGACCCATCGTGTGTAGGTGTTTGTTTAGCCGGCAGTGGCCAGTTAGGATGTTTGTCAATTGACAAACATCAAGTGAGGGTAGTTAGTTACGTTTTTTTTTCTTGTATGGGACGTACCTGACATGCAAAATCCAAGGTTTCAACCTCGGCAGCACTTTTGAATATCTTAAAAACTGCTAAATGTTTGCACTTTTTCGGTTTCTTCCCATTTTGACCATGAATGAGCACGTTTTCGACAAAGACCTCTCTATGCATTTTTAAACTAGATTAAATTATCTACAATGGGCTCGGTAGCCCTAAAAGTACAGGTTTTCAAATGTTGGCAAAATCTCTAAACTTGAAAATTGTATGCTAAGTTTCATGTTTCATCATATACATGTATTTATATCTTCAATAACCTGTCTAACTTGAGTCAGTGAAGTAAACAATTATTCAATCTAACATTTTGAAAGAAGTGAGGGGAAATGAGGTTTTATTGTATAAAATTATAGTTTGAGGTGAACTAATAAAAAATATCTATCTATCTATCCTTTGAATTTGATTTAATTTTCATTTATTATTTTCGGACTTTTCACCTGTTTACGTCATACGGGCTGGGCTTTACACGAGCTTTAGGTACGGGCTACCCTTGATTGACCAATAATAATAAGCAACCCATTATGTTTGGCAAATTTTGTCATCATCGGAATGCAAACCAAAATATAGCCCTGAATTGTTTGTAAGTATATGCAGTCTGTGGTCTCGTATATAAGAGTTGGCCTCGTGGGTGCGTTCTTGTGGTATCTGGTGGCCGGAATCAGGCGTCGTCGCCGTCTCCCGGCACGTATGTAAAGCAGGTACCGCGAACGCTAAGCGTGTGTGGCCCAAACCGAAATAACTGGTTCCTAGAAACCGCGGACACATACGACATTAGTTGTCTTATTTTATGCACGTCCGCCGGCATTGGCACGCCGCCACCGCGCCGGAAGTGCAGATCCCATTCGGCACCTTTCCGTTTCAAGGTTGGCTCTCTAGCCTGCTCGCTGTTTACTTTTTCGGACGGCGGCGCGTCCAAACACCGCCGCCGCCCGCACTAATTACCCAATTCAAAAAGCGACAGTATTTAGACTTTCGATTTTATTTATGTACCTGCCATCGCGGTGAAGTTTTTTGCGGGGTGAGGACGGCTTACGGGGCGACAGGATGTGATTTATTTTATTTGCCGGGGCCCCGAAAATATCGGGTAACATTAGCGGCCGCAGATGGCAAGCGGCGGCACGACCGGGGGGACTTCGGGCAGGGTTTGAATTCCGCACGAATGCCCAGTGGCGGCGGATGATTTCTCGGAAAGTAATATTGAGTTTTGGGAAGTTGTTGGGCACAGAAAACTTGGCAGCTTCAACCAATAGGGTTTCACATACATTTTTGAAAAAAAAAACACTTAATAACCCATATGTAATTAAATATTAGGCAGGATTGCTCTTAATTATAAATTATATATTTTAATTTTTTTAAATTAAATATAAATTATAAATAATACCCCTATAACATAAAAACGAAGACACTGTTTTGAAGCCGGCCAACCTGTTACATATGATATTTTGCGCTGTTAGTGCTACAGTTCAATAGTGGGGGTCGTGGAAGCGAACTGGGCCATATTTTTCCAGTTGGAATTTATAGACATTAGTATCAGTTTCAGATAGCTTCTAGTACGACCCCAATTTAGATCAACCCTAATTTTTATCACATTTATAACTTATACAGTGACGCATTTGTTTAGGAAAAAATTGTAGATTTTTTATTTGTTTATAAATTGTCTATCCAACTGGCTGAAGTTGATTTTGATTAGACAATTTGTATGTAAGTTTGCTTCACTTCTTCGGCCACAACGGTATATATTTTTATAAGAATATTATTTTGTAATTTTCTTTGGAATTACACCAGCTACAAAATGAGAACACACACGACTTTCTATCTTGAAATAACATTTTAAAAGTTTCAAAAATTTGCCAAGCTCTATAGCTTTACCGGTTCAATTTAAAACAATCTCGACATTTTCCCCGCCATCTAGACTATATTTCCAATCAAATGACATTAGTATCAGCTTTAGGTTGCTTCTAGTACGACCCCAATTTAGATAGAACGGAAGGTATTTTTGACATTTATACTAATTTTTATCACATTTATAAGTGTGACGGATTTGTCTTTTGTTTTAGGAAAAAATTGTGCTAAGAATTTTCATTGGGTTCAAAATTGTCTATCCAACTGGCTGAAGCTGATTTTGATTGTACATTTTTGATTTTATTTTTCTTCATTTCTTGTGGCTTTACTGCCTCAGCGGTAATCTTTCTATAAGAATTTTTTTGTTGGTTTTCTTTGGAGTTAAACGGCCTATAAAATGAGATCAAACACCACTTTCTATCTTGAAATGAAATTTTAAAAGTTTCAAAAGTTTGCCAAGCCCTCTGGCTTTCCCGGTTCAATTTGAAACAATCTCGACATTTTCCCCGCCATCTAGACTATATTTCCAATCAAACGACGATAGTATCAGTTTCAGGTTGCTTCAAGAACCCCCCCCCAATTTGGACTGAAGATAGTTTTGGCATTTGTACCAATTTTTATCACTTTTATAACTTATCCTGTGCCGGATTTGTTTTTTGTTTTAGGTAAAAATTATACTAAGATTCTTCATTTGTTTCAAAATTGTCTATCCAACTGGCTGAAGCTGATTTTGATTGCACAGTTTTTATTTTATTTTTCTTCCCATCTTCGGCTTTACCGCCACAACGCTAATCTTTTTATAAGAATATTATTTTTTCTTTCGAATTAAACCACCAACAAAATAAAACCAAACACGACTTTCTATTTTAAAATAAAATTTGCAATGTTTCAAAAATTTGCCAAGCTCTGTATCTTTCCCGGTTAAAGTTGAAACAATCTCATTTTCCCCGCCATCTAGACTATATTTCCAATCAAACGACATTAGTATCAGTTTCAAGTTGCTTCTAGTACGACCCCAATTTGGACGGGACTGAAGGTAGTTTTTGGCATTTGTACCATTTTTTTTTATCATTTTTATAATTTATAAGTGTGACGAATTTGTCTTTTGTTTTAGGGGAAAATTCTTCATTTGGTTCAAAATTGTCTATCCGACTGGCCGAAGTATTTTGTTTTATTTTTCTTCACGTCTTCGGCTTTTATTATTCTGTTGGGCAATAAATACATTTATAAACATTTATTTATTTATCGCCACAAGGTAATCTTTTTATAAGAATGTTTTCGGCATTTTCTTTGGAAATAAACGACCTAAAAAAAACTACACACCACTTTCTATCTTGAAATTAAATTTTAAAAGTTTCAAAAATTTGCCAAGCTCTGTAGCTTTCCCGGTTAAAGTTGAAACAATCTCGACATCTTCCCCGCCATCTAGACTATATTTCCAATCAAACGACGTTAGTATCAGTTTCAGTTTGCTTCTAGTCCGGCCCCAATTTGGACAGGACTGAAGGTAGAATTTGTACCATTTTTTTTATCATTTTTATAACTTATAAGTGTGACGAATTTGTTTTTTGTTTTAGGGAAAAATTGTACTAAGATTCTTCATTTAGTTCAAAATTGTCTATCCAACTGGCTGAAGCTGATTTTGATTGCACAATTTTTATTTTATTTTTCTTCACTTCATCGGCTTTACCGCCACAACGCTAATCTTTTTATAAGAATATTATTTTGTAATTTTCTTTGGAATTAAACCACCAACAAAATGAAACCAAACACGATTTTCTATCTTGAAATAAAATTTGCAAAGTTTCAAAACTTTGCCAAGCAAATCCACAAATCTCCACATTTTTTCCCGCCATCTAGACTATATTTCCAATCAAATGACATTAGTATCAGTTTCAGGTTGCTTCTAGTACGACCCCAATTTGGAAGGGACTGAAGGTATTTTTGTCATTTGTACCAATTTTTATCTCATTTATAACTTATACTGTGATGGATTTATCTTTTGTTTTAGGGAAAAATTGTAATAAGATTCTTCATTTGGTTCAAAATTGTCTATCCAACTGGCTGAAATTGATTTTGATTGCACATATTTTGTTTTATTTTTCTTCACATCTTCGGATTTTATTATTCTGTTGGGCAATAAATCCATTTATTTACATTTATATATTTACCGCCACAACGGTAATATTTTTATAAGATTTTTTTGGCATTTTCTTTGGAATTAAACGACCTAAAACATGAGACTACACACCACTTTCTATCTTGAAATATAATTTTAAAAGTTTCAACAATTTGCCAAGCTCTATAGCTTTACCGGTTCAATTTAAAACAATCTCGACATTTTCCCCGCCATCTAGACTATATTTCCAGTCAAATGACATTAGTATTAGTTTCAGGTTGTTTTTAGTACGACTCCAATTTGGACGGAACTGAAGGTAGTTTTGGCATTTGTACCAATTTTTATCACTTTTATAACTTATCCTGTGACGGATTTATCTTTTGTTTTAGGAAAAAATTGTACTAAGATTCTTCATTTGATTCAAAATTGTCTATCCAACTGGCTGAAGTTGATTTTGATTGCATAAATTTTGTTTTATTTTTCTTCATTTCTTCGGTTTTACCGCCACAACTGTAATCTTTTTATGAGAATATTTTTTTGGAATTTTCTTTGGTATTAAACGACCTACAATATGAGACCAAATACGACTTTCTATCTTGAAATAAAATTTTAAAAGTTTCAAAAATTTGCCAATTCTTGTAGCTTTACCGGTTCAATTTGAAACAATCTCGACATTTTTTCCCTTCATCTAGACTATATTTCCAATCAAATGACATTAGTATCAGTTTTAGGTTGTTTCTAGTACGACCCCAATTTGGACGGGAGGGAATGTAGTTTTGGAATTTGTACCATTTTTGATCACTTTTATAACTTATAACTGTGACGGATTTATCTTTTGTTTTAGGAAAAAATTGTACTAAGATTCTTCATTTGATTCAAAATTGTCTATCCAACTGGCTGAAGTTGATTTTGATTGCATAATTTTTGTTTTATTTTTCTTCATTTCTTCGGCTTTACTGCCACAATTGTAATCTTTTTATAAGAATATTATTTTGTAATTTTCTTTGGAATTAAACCACCTACAATATGAGACCAAACACGACTTTCTATCTTGAAATATAATTTTAAACGTTTCAAAAGTTTGCCAAGCCTTGTAGCTTTCCCGGTTCAATTTGAAACAATCTCGACCTTTTACCCGCCATCTAGACTGTATTTCCAATCAAACGATATGAGTTTTAGTGCCAGGCCATTTTTGGGAAGGACTCAATTTTGACGCATAGGAAGGTAGTTTTTGCATTTTGACGAATTTTTGCACTTTTATAATTTATCATGTAACGGGTTTGTCTTTTGTTTTAGGAAAAAATTGTACTAAGATTTTTTATTTTGTTCAAAATTGTCTATCCAACTAGCTGAAGTTGATTTTGTTTCGACAATTTTTATTTTATGTTTCTTCAATTCTTCAGCTTTACCACCAAAATGGTACATTTTTTATAACAATATTTTTGTACCTTTTTACCTTTTTCTTTGGAATTAAAAGCCCTACAAAATGAGATCAAACACAACTTTCTAACATGAAATGACATTTTACAAGTTTCAAAAATTTGCCAAGCTCTGTAGCTTTTGCGGTCCAACTTGAAAAAATCTTGGCATTTTTTCCACCATCTGGAGTATATGTACAATCAAGCAACATAAGTTTCAGTGTCAGATCACTGCTGGGATGGCCCCAATTTTGACCGATCGGAGTTTTTACCGATTTTTAGTTTATTATTTTTATTATCATCATCATTTATTATTATCGTTTTTAATTTATTATCTCACGGGTTTATCTTTTGTTTTCGAAACAAATTGTACAAAGATTTTTCATTTGGTTCAAAATTGTCTATCCAGCTGACTGAAGTTAACTTTAATTAGACAATTTTTCTTTAATTTTTCTTCACTTCTTCGGATTTACTGACTGAAGTTAACTTTCATTAGACAATTTTTCTTTAATTTTTCTTCACTTCTTCGGATTTACCGCCACAACGGTAATCTTTTTATAACATTATTTATATTGAATTTTCTTTGGAAATAAAAAATCTACCAAATAAGACTAAAATAGACTTTCTATCATAAACTAAAATTTCCAAAAATTTGGCACGCCCTCCAGCTTTAGCGGTTCAATTTGAAACAATCTCGACATATTTCCTGCCATCTAGACAATATTTTCAATCTACCGACATACGTTTCAGTGCTAGACCTATACTGAAATTTTTATTTCATGATAGAAAGTTGTGCTTGATCTCATTTTGTGAGGCTTTTAATTCCAAAGCAAAAAAATACAAAAATATTGCTATAAACATGTACAGTTTTGCATGTAAAGCCGCAAAAATTAATAAAACAAAAAAAAACAATTTTCTAATCAGCCGAAGTTGATTGGCTAGTTGGATAGACAATTTTGAAAAAAATAAAAATTCTTAGTACAATTTTTCCCTAAAACAAAAGACAAAACCGTCAGATGCTAAATCATAAAAGTGATCAAAATCGGTAAAAAAATGCCAAAACTTTCGTTTGTCCCTTCAACATTGGGGCCATGTTTGCATTTTTGCCGATTTTGATCACTTTTATGATTTAGCATCTGACGGGTTTGTCTTTTGTTTTAGGAAAAAAATTGTACTAAGAATTTTTATTTCTTTCAAAATTGTCTATCTAGCCAATCAACTTCGGCTGATTAGAAAATTGTTGTTTTCTTTTTCTTCATTGCTGCGGCTTTACCTCCAAAACTGTACCTTTTTATAACAATAGTTTTGTATTTTTTGCTTTGGAATTAAAAGCCTCACAAAATGATATCAAGCTCAACTTTCTATGAAATAAAAATTTCAATGTTTAAAAAGTTTGCCAAGCCCTGTAAGTTTTTTGGTTGAATTTGAAACTATTTCGACATTTTTTGGGCCATCTAGACTACATTTCTAATCAAATGACATTAGTTTCAGTGCCACGGCACTTCTGGGACGGCCCCAATTTTGATGCAACGGACGATAGTTAGAATTGTTTTTGATATTTTGCATTTGTGCTTTTTACAGCTTTGCCAGTAAATTTAGATTAGAATTATAATTTAACTTTTATCTGTCAGTTTGCGATTATCTATCCAATGAGCCCAAACTAATTTTTTTCTTTTTGCACTTTTCCGGCAGTACAGGCCTACTGGTTGAAATTTCTAATAATTTCCCGATTTTTCTTTTTAGCCCACACAAACTGACACTTGATTTTTTTCTCTGTAATTAATTCCAAGCTTCGCGCTTTCCCGACTTTCTACGGTTCCACAGCTTTTCCCACCGGCACAACAAAGCCCGTTATATTGTTCCCAACGTCTGGAAGAATGACGCTTTCAAATGGCATCTTTCTCAACGTTCTTCTATCCTCCCTCTGTTCCCCACTATTCCAATGGTATGCGCCCAGTTTTTTTTTCCTTAGCTAATTATATACTAGTGTCCCTAAAGTATGGAATAAATTCGATAAAACATTTATTTTTGATTTTTTCAAAAATAGCTCGGACACATCGACTTTTAATTTAAATTGCCAATTTTTAATGAAACTGTCAATTTTGTCCACCATTTTTGAATGTGCAATTAAATCGACGACAATTTTGTCAAATCACAACCCCATTTATTATTACAGATTCTGAAAGGGATTATTTATCTTTATTTAGCATATATGTATATTATGATACATGCTACCTCAATGCAGTATACCTTTTCATTACCATAACCACAAAAGCTGTACATTTCCAAGAAATATGCCCGTTCCTTATAATGAATACATAAATATTTTGGCACCATATTGCCACACAATCATTACCCGTGCAACAACAGTATTATATATTATTATTATTCTGTACAACAATACGTCCATTAGCATACCCATTCAAATTACCCCCAGCATTGTATGTCCCTCCTCCCCCTAGGGCACCCACAAGTGTTACACATACCCCCGACCGTGTTTACAGCTATTAATCTCCGGGTGCCCCCAAAAGCAACCCCCCGGCCTCACATAAAATCAAGACACTAATTCATGCCACCTGTTCGGGCAAGGTAAATTGAAACTGCGCAGGGGCAGCGCTTCAGAAGAAGAGACAGGTGGTTCGGGTGCGAGACGAAAATAGAATGGTCCCCGCGGGCGAGAGAGGAGCAGAAATTTTATCCCTATAATTCAATACTGATTGGATGACCGAGGGACAACCACTTGGAAAGGTCTTCATATAATGATTGTTAACCTTAACAGCGCGCAAGCAGTGGATCGGCTGGGGCCTTTGGATGGGCTGAATTCTGGGATATGTACGGAAAAGCTGGTTGATTGTAGTGCACCGCGCCTATATGGAATAGTATACAATACTACGTTATAAGATCTGCCCCCCTGCATGCGTAGTACAGTTGGACGAGTAGAGAACTGCATGGGACGGCATACAAAACCGAGCGGTACCGAGATGGGGGGATGTACAAACAACCGGCATGGGCCAGGTAACATTTTTAAGGCAGGGGTACTTTTTTTTCTGTCATCGCCGTGCTTTATTTTTCATCTCGTAATGAGTTGCAGTTTTTGCCCGGTGATGGGATTGTGACATGTGTACGGGCAACGCTAATTAATTATTGATTACTGGAGTGAAGTGGAGGTGTGAGATAATTAAAATAATTTTTGACTCTCATGATATACCTGTTGTCAGATGATGATAAATCAGAACATATCATACTAGGTGAAATTCTTTCTCGTCGTTCAACACGGTATGCTGAATCAATTTTCAAATTGAAACTGTTTAAGAAAAACCTCTGAAAATATTTATTAAAGCGACAATACTATAGCCTAAATAAAGATGGATTCACTCTCTATTTCTAAATATAGTGCACCTCGAGTAAGTTCAGTTTAATTCCTAAATGCTTATTGTACAATGGATAATCAATAAATTATTTTTTAACATGTAAAAAATGTAAAAGTTTGGTTGCTATTTATTCTAATCACTTATGCCTATATTCACCAACATCCCATAAACTTTATAGGTTCCATAAGGTATTGAATGTATAAATTGAAAATGTCATTATGACAGAAATGATCAAAATAAATGTCAAAATCTTGAATAGCGTTTGTGATTGGAGCTTTGATGACACATTTTCAGTGTTTCCAATAGAGCAAATCTAAAGTAACTACAATCCCTAAATAATTTATTTATTGTTGCTATAACAACGAATACGAATACATTCTGGTTTAATAGCGGTGTATTTCTTATTTATTAAAGTAGTGCATAGTTCAACATCCGCCCACCCCACCTTTGCTCGCATAGTTTTTTTAATGGATACAAATGTTTTATATTGTTTCAACTATTCCAAAAAGAGTGTTATCCTATGGAACAACTATGCGGACAAAGGTGGGGTGGGCGGGCGGCCCCCACCAACCAAACTATACCCGTCCACTATTTGAGACGACTTGAACTATGCACTATACTATTATCTGTTATTTTCTATGATTAAATTAATGTCATTTATTAATTTAAGACTCATTAAAAAAATATATGTGAAAAATAATGTAATGCATAGTTCAAGCCGTTTGAAATAGTGGACGGGCATAGTTTGGTTGGTAGGGGCCACCCGCCCACCCCACCTTTGCTTGCATAGTTTTTCCATAGGATAACACTCTGCTTGGAATAGTTTAAACTATATAAAACATCTGTATCCATTGAAAAAAGTATGCGAGCGAAGGTGGGGTGGGCGGGTGGCCCCTACCAACCAAACTATGCCCATCCACTATTTCAAATGACTTGAACTATGCATTACACTATTATCTATAACTTTTTATGATTCAATTAGTTTCATTTATTAATTTACGTCTGATTTGTAAAATAAATGTGAGAAACAATGTAGTGCATAGTTCAAGCCGTTTGAAATAGTGGACGGGCATAGTTTGGTTGGTAGGGACCACCCGCCCACCCCACCTTTGTTCGCATAGTTTTTTCAATGGATACAGATGTTTCATATTGTTGAAACCATTCCAAGGAGAGTGTTATCCTATGGAAAAACTATGCGAGCAAAGGTGGGGTGGGCGGGTGTCCCCCACCAACCAAACTATGCCCGCCCACTATTTCAAATGATTTGAACTCTGCACTACACTGCTACCCATTACTTTCTATGGTTCAATTAAATTCATTTATTAATTTACGCCTAATTCATAAACAAATGTGAGAGAAATATAGTTCAAGTCGTTAACTTGTAATATTTTCTATTCGCATTGTTAATATTATACTTTTTAGTAATTTAACTTAACGAAATAAAAAATATATACCTCTAAAGCTATAGAAGTTCATAATTAACCTGAGATGAATAGATTTATATGAATCTTTGTATAAATCTTTATATAAATCTGTTTTCTCAACTTTAACATTAGGTCCTTTCTGCAGAAAGACGTTCAATTGTCCTTGTTGTCTTTAAAAAAAAAATTGTCCGCAAATTAGAAATGCAGGTGTTTTTTTTTTCAATCACAATCAAAGCAAGAACATTTCTAAAATAACTGCGACCTGCAACCCGACATTTATGCCACCCGATAAAAAGAAACGAGGTGAGCACAGTTTGAAACCCTTTTATAACAACCCTCCCCCCCACACCGACTTTATATAGGTGATTGATACCCATAAATCGTTAAACGGCGAAATTTTTGTTATCTAAAATGCGCCCTCGCCCGGCCCCGTTACTACTGGGGGGCGAACATAAAACGCGGCCCTTAAAACTTGCCGGTATCTGCGACGAGCGAAAAGCCGATAGTCCGATCGCGCAAAATAATAACCGTAAAAAGCGGCCCCTGAAACGATTAAATGCAGCTTTTATTGTTATTATAACTTTTTTCTGTTCGGTTTTGGTGAGACGCGGGGTGGGCAATTACGCCGGCTCGGGGAGCGATAAAAATTATTTTACGGTGCGATTCGAATGGAATTAGCTAGCTAAAAATTAGCGCAACTTTTTAACCGTTAGATGTAATTACAATTGCGATAATTGCGGTTTTCCTGCGTTAGTATTATTATAAAACCCGCGTATATAAATTAATTCAGCCGCGTATATAATTGTTTCTTATCGGAATTACGGTTATAAATCGTGGCCGGGGACATAACATAAAACATTCAGTGCAAATTATATAAATAAAACGACGCCCGTTTATTATTCAGCGGGTATCACCTGCGCCTTCCGGTCCTAATTGCCTAATGATATAGGGGAATATGATTACAATTATTTTTTTGTATTCGCGCCAGAATGATACTTATTTTTTTGCAGCGCGATTCCGAGAGATGTTTGTTGTTTTTATTTTTTTGTGCGGGATAATGCACACGCGTCGAAATTGCGACGCGGTTTATTGGCACCGGGTTTATTTCAAGGTGTATGTGTGTTTGTGTGAGCAGACGACGACCTACGGAGTGTACGGAGGGGCTGATTCACTCGCGCGACCGCCGCCGTGAGTAATGCCCCCGGGTTCGTTGCTTTACAGTCGCCTTGTAGAAAATCGATTTTTTCGCACACAGACTACCCATGAGTAATCGTTTCTATTTATTAATATATGCACACGCATAAAACGGCACAGTTCCTGTAAACACACTGTCACTGGCATTGAGAGTGTTTTGTTCGTTTACTTTCTTCCAAGCAAACATATAAACAGGATTTTCTAGACATTTTTGCAGGATAATACAGTTTTATTTTCTATACTGGTTTGATTGTTATTGCAACTTTATTAAAAAAAACTTCTACCTTCATATATATATATATAGAAAGATAATAGTAGACAATGAAATATACATATGGGATAAAAAGGAGAAAGGAGTCGTAGCCAAAGATAATGGGGTGAAAGTAACCAATCCAAAAAACTACTAGCAAAAGAGAAAACGGACGGAAGCAAAAATACAAAGAATACAGCGAGGAAAGGGACAACGAACAAAGGAAAGAAGAACAAACACATAATAAATGGAAACAAAGAAAAGAGTACAGTAAAAAAAAGAAAAATATGGAAAATTGGGACTTGGAATATCAGGAGTATAAATGGAAAGGAAAAAGAGCTGGAAGAAGAATTTGAGAAAGCTGAACTAGACTTCTTAGTGGTAACAGAAACAAAAAAGAAGGGAAAGGGAGAGTACAAAATGGACAAGGAACATATATTCATATATAGCGGTGTAGATAACAATCAGAGAGCCGCAGCAGGGGTAGGATGTATAGTGCATAAAAAACTGAAATCGAATATATATAAATGGGATGCAATTACGGAGAGGATTTTGTCTATCGAAGTTAGAGATCAAAGAAACGGCTACCATAAAACTATCATAGCAGTGTATGGACCAAACGAAGATGATACTGCGTGCAACAAAGAAACATTCTGGGAGCAACTCAACGAAACAACAGAAAAAGCCAAAGGAGAAGTGTACGTGGCGGGAGACTTCAACAGCAGAATTGGCAACGAAGTAAAAGATAATGACGCGATGAGAGGAAGATATGGAGAAGGCGTACTCAACGAAAATGGTAAGAAAATGCTAGATTATTGTAGAATGAATAATCTAGTAATAATGAATACACTATTCAAACACAAGGACATACACAAATACACCAGGGAAGTGATAAGCAGGAACGAAAAATCTATAATAGACTATGTACTAGCAGAACAAGGGAAAAGGAGCAAAATAATAGATACAAGAGTAAAGAGAAGTTACGAAATTGGAAGTGATCACTATCTAGTAGAGACGAAAATAAAGGAAGACTACCAAAATAGCGATAAAAAAAGCAGAGACCAAATATAGCAATAAACTACAACAAGATAAGAACATACAAACTAAGGGAAAAAGAAATAGCAAAAATCTATAAAGAGAAAATAGAGGAGAAATTAGTAAAGGGCAACTATAGACAAGAAGTAGAGGAAATGTGGAATAAATTAAAGAAAAATATACTGGAGACAGCACAAGAGACATGTGGGACAAAGCAAAACACAAACAAGAAGCAGCAGACAGCATGGTGGTCGCAGGACATAAGAGAGAAAATAAAGGAAAAGAGAAAAGCATGGCAAAGATACCTAAATGACAAAAATAGTAAAAACTACGAAGAATACAGTTTAAAGAGGAAAATAGTAAAAGATAAGGTCAGAATAGCAAAGAGCAGGGAATGGGAAAAGTTCGAAGAGACAATGGAGAAAAATGCAAAGGAAAACCAAATATTATTCTATAAAACACTAAAACTAAACAGAAAAGAAAAAGGACAAGAAGTAAATTATATACAAGACAATCAAGGAATATTGCTGAAGGACAACGAAAAAATACTGGAAAGATGGAAAGAATATTTTGAAGACTTACTATCACAAAATGGTGGAAATGAACAGAAGACAAGAGACCAGAACGACTCGGAAGCAGATATAGAGATAATCAATGGAAAAGAAATACTAGAGATAATAAGGGAAATGAAAATAGGGAAATCACCAGGACAAGACCAGATCACAACGGAAATGATTAAACATATGGGACCTGCAGGTAATGAAATACTACTAAAATTAATAAACGAAATATGGAGGACGAATAAAATACCCAGAGATTGGCAAGTATCGTTAATCGTACCGATACACAAGAAAGGCGATAAGACAAAATGTTCAAACTATAGGGGTATAACACTCATAAGCATAGGTATGAAGATCTTAGAAAAAACAATTAACAAAAGAATACTAGCAAAAATAGAGCAGACGCTAGAAGAATCGCAATGTGGATTTAGGAAAGGAAGATCCACACAGGACAACATTTTCACGATAAAACAAATCACAGAAAAAAGAATTGCAAATAATAAAAACACATACCTAGGATTCATCGACCTGGAAAAAGCATTCGACATGATACCAAGAAATAAATTATGGAAAATCCTGGAAGAGAGAGGTGTAGAAAGAAAGACAGTCGAATTAATACAAAACATATACAACAACAACACCAATGCAATAATACACAAGGGACAAACATCAAGAACATTTCAGACAACCACTGGACTAAGACAAGGAGGCGGGCTCAGTCCTACATTATTTAACATATACATGGATGAAATAATGAAGAGCATGAAACCAGAAACCAAAAAAGCAAACATAGGGTACAAAAACATGCAAGTTGTAAAAATATCGGAAGGAGCATTCGCTGATGATATAGTAGTGATAGCAGAAAATGAAGGTAATCTGCAGCACAACCTTAGTGTATGGAACAGACACCTAGAAAAGTTTAACATGAAAATGAACTATAACAAAACAAAAGTGATGGTAATAGGAAACCGGAAAGAACAAATAAATATAAAGATAGAACAACTCACAATAGAACAAGTAGAAGAATTCAAATACCTGGAAGTAGCACTGACCGAAGAAAAATGGAAGGCGAACTTAGTAACAGAATAAACAACACAGCTAAAACATACCACGCATTGAGCAATATACTGATTAACAAGAAAGAGATCAGCAGAAGGACAAAAATAAATATATATAAAAGCATATATAGACCTATACTGACATATGGAAGCGAGACGTGGAAGCTAACGAAGAGGAACAAAAGTAGAATACAGGCAATGGAAATGAAATATCTCAGAGGAGTAAAACAAGTTACGAGAAGAGACAGAATAAGAAATGATGACATCAGAGAAGAACTGGGAATTGAAGCTGTAGATAAGTATATAGAAAAGAAACAACTAAACTGGTGGGGTCATTTAATTAGGATGGACAAAAAGAATCAAACAAAACAGGTATGGGAAGCAAGAACTGAAAATAAAAGAAGAAGAGGTAGACCAAGAAAAGAGTGGGACAACATAATAGAGGACATAATAATCAAGAAAGGAAAAACAGTCAAGCAAGCAAGAGAACTGGCGAAGAACAGAAAGGAGTGGAAAGAATTTACAAATGTATAAACAACAGTAATTGTAAACTATAATAATGTTAATAATATTAATGTAATAGCCTACACCGAAAGGTAAAAGGCAATTGATAATATATATATATATATATATATATATATATATATATATATATAAATGCAAAATTTTTTTTTCAGGTTTTTCATAATACCCGAATTGCTCATAGATGGGGGCAAAATACTAATGGAGAAACTTAAGGACTTTTCATTCAATGCTTGTGTAAATAACACATTCCAGATAATTGCAACAACAGTACTGCAATACGTTTATACAAAAAAAAGGAGAAAAACAAAACTATCGGTCTATAAGCCACATCTCTCACACATTTACAAATTACAGACGAAAATAATCAAGAATACACAAAATATTCCACGAACTATAAGCAGTAGCAAAACAATATAGTCTGCGCGTTAGAAGACATTAACATTAACATTAAATTAAAACAAAAATAATGTGCGACAACCTGAATAACTGGGACGAGAAGGTGAATAAAGATCAGAGGTGGCCTCCTATGTGTGAATTGGGCCTTAGAGGGATCTGTTTAGCAAATTATAGACAGCGTATGTATTAAGTGATCGCTGTATGTGACAGGCATCAGAGATATGTACATATCAGACAGACGACTAGGAAGAGTTATGCGGTCGACTGGTCGATGCTTTAGCCACCCCTAACATAGATGGTCAGGAAATAGAAAAGGTTGACCACTATATCTATCTGGGACAACGAGGTTAGTTTCGTTATGAATAGCCAAGAACAGGAAATAAAGAAAACTGGCTGGGTAGTCTTCAGTTCATGCCAGTAAATACGCAAACTGGACCAACAACTAACGATAAAATTGTTCAATCAAAGTATACTACTAGCACTTACCTATGATGCCTGAATCTCTGGATTCTGACAGTTTCCTTGTCCTGGGTCAGTAAACCGTCTGTAAATTTCTGGCTGCATCCTATTATGAATTATTTTGCATTTCTCTACCCTGGCTGGTTTGTCCACCTGACCTGAAATTTTATTATTTATTATTACTCCCTAATATACAATTATATTATCTACCTAGCTATGAAAACAAGGAGTTTGTATAAAAAAAACTCCCTTGGTATATTAGTGAGTAGCAATTATTATATAAATAATTTTGAATTTACGATATGTTGAATTTACCATTTACATCACTGTAATGAAATTACGAGGTACAAAAACTAGAACCTGCATTGCGCCCTGCGTTCCTATTTATTAGTTTAAACTCCCTATTCACTCCCTCTCTCGCACAAATACACACACATGCCCATATTAACCCGCACTGACCCAGTAAATGCATTCGTGAATTGCGCTCGTGTTACGCATGGCTCGCTCTATATTACTTTGTCATTTCACATATAGTTTATGGATTTAGTCACAGCTCACTTGTTTCGAAACACATCCATGTATTTTCCGAGCGTTTTATATAACAACACTGCGCTCGTGTAATTTCCAAATCATTTTATTTCATAATTGCAGCGGCGGAAATGTTTTGCGAAAATACAATACGAAGTACCATCACATTCAATTCATATAAATAATGAATTGTTATTTTTAAATATCTGTAATATTGTGTTGGTATGTTTTAAGCTATTAAACCACTCTTAAAAAAAACAACTTATTCATACTTTTCTAATTCAAATACACCTCTTAAGATAATTCAAGTGCATTTTTAAAAATTAATTAATGAAAAACACATGTTGCTATGGGATAGCAACATCAAAGTCATTCTAGTTGAATATTATTTGCTTGTTTATTTAATATGTTTTATTTTTTATAATTGAACGCCTTTCTGCAGAAAGGAAACAACCCACAAAATATGTTTGTTTCTTTTACTTTTATACTCAAGGTAACCAATTTAACGAAATAAAATAAATTGTAATTGAAAAGGAAATAAAGACAGTTTATTATTATTATTATTTCTTCGTAAAATTACAGGGCGTTATCCTGGTAAAGTTGACATCTGAGAGAGAAATCACTCTGACCATTTGTCAAGTTGCTGTTACATCATTAAAAATCTTCTATGTTGCAAGTTTGCAATATTACGGCTTTCTGCATTATGTCTGTCAGACCTTTTCGAATTTGTAATTGATTTATTATTATTATTATTATTATAATCAGATAGCAGCTCTAAAAATTTCACTCTCCGGTGATAATAATAAAATATAATGTTAGAGCAATAATAGTCACCAAGAAAAACTTATTAAACAATTGTCTATAAGGATAGAAAAAAAAACTATTATATGTCTAATACACGAAAAGGATGACAAAATCAAATGTCAATGGATACAGACGTTTTATATTGTTAAAACTATTCCAAGAAAAGTGTTATCCTATGGAAAAACTATGCGAACAAAGGTGGGGTGGGCGGGTGGCCCCTACCAACCAAACTATGCCCGTCCACTATTTCAAACGACTTGAACTATGCACTACACTATTATCTGTTATTTTCTATGATTAAATTAATGTTATTTATTAATTTCAGGCTAATTAAAAAAATATATGTGAAAAATAATGTAATGCATAGTTCAAGTCATTTGAAATAATGGACGGGTATAGTTTGGTTGGTAGGGGCCACCCGCCCACCCCACCTTTGTTCGCATAGTTTTTCCATAGGATAACACTTTTCTTGGAATAGTTTTAACAATATAAAACGTCTGTATCCATTGACATTTGATTTTGTCATCCTTTTCGTGTATTAGACATATAATAGTTTTTGTTTCAAACAATTGAAATTATGTCCATCAGTTGTTTCAAAACAATTAAAGTTATGCTCATCAACAACAGAAAAATTGCATAAATCAATAAATATCGTGTCAGCGAAATATTTTGAAATTATTAAAAATTAAAATACTTGACAGCGTATAAATATTTTTTTCTCGAATAGAGGCAAGTGGACAAACATTTTCTCTTCACATTTAGACGCCTTTCTGCAGACAGGAACCAACATCTAATGTTAAAGTTGAGAACACATATTTATATAAATATTTTTAGAAAGATTTATTTAAATTACAAATTATCTATTCATCTCATTCGACGTTTATTTTATTTATTAATTATTATTTTATATATTACCATAAACTCACACACCCACATAGGCTAGTAATATTTATGAAATATTGAGTTAATAACTAATCATCACGTCAAATATTCCTCCAAACGACTCTTCCGGAGTTCAGAGTTTAAGGATGCATGGAAAGCGCATACGACCTCCCCAATCACCTTATTAAATTTAACGGAAATGAACTTAAAACGTGCTTTATGCTTATTAAAATCCCGGCGAAGCCGACACTAACCGAAATTCCGCCATGGTTTGGAATAAAAGCTACTGTTATTGCTAATTTGCAGAGCGGGGGGCGCGCGCGCGCGCGCCCGAAAACTATTAAAACAGGCGGCAGGACGGGGGCGGCCGAATAAGGGGCCCGTAATTGTGCAAGTTTCGATTCGGAATTCGCGTGCGCCGTTTTCCCATCTAAACTCCGTCTGAAAACGGTTTAAAGTTCCAAAACGCCATTCCCGGCGAGTGTGATTATTGCACGTGTTTAAGTTTCCGTATCATTCCAGATTTAAATCCACCCCCGACTCCAATTACATCAAACATAATAATTACCAATGTTTCAATGATGTTAAAATTCTTATTATATAAAAATCAATCTGGTGTGACTGATGTGCATTACATATCATACGCATTTTGGAAAATAAAAATAAAAAGTCACATAATGCATAGATTAGTTTTTCCCCTTTTCAGCTCAAACATTAGTCAGCGCCCCCTTATTTCAGCAGTGATTAGTTACACCTTGAATTTTGTGCGTTTAATTAGAAAATGAATTACCTGCTCACTAAGACTTCATATTTAGGCCACAGATAAAACATTTAACATTTTCATTATTTTTATTCAGTGTCCCCCAATTCTATATCGTCCCTCTGAAACGTTCCAGTGCCCACTAGGGGGTGGTATCGCACAGTTTTTGAAACACTGACATAATGCAATTATAAATCTTCATAAAATCATTTAGAAAATACATATGAATCGTATTTGAAACAAGTTCTGAGTATAGGTATTGATTTGGATTAATGGAAGGACCACCGATGTCACCAAAATGATGTGTAACGATGTAAAGATCCTGCCGATGACGCCAATACTGAGGTCCAGTTGCCGAGTCGATGCCGCCAATGCTGAGGGGAACCACCGCTGGATACCAACTGGTTAGCTCTTGGAACGTCGTCGGAAGGAACTGGAAGCATCGCTGCCACCACCTCAATGACTGAGGACTAAAACTATTGCTGTGGTGTTGAAAAGTTGTGGATCTTGTTTGGGTGAAGACTATGTTGTGTGTGGCTTCTTGGTCCCTCCGTGACTGTCTCGTTGAAGGGTACTCTTGCCACTCTGTCCTCTTCTGTGTCGTCCCAATTACGCTTTCTAATGGGTTAGTAGGTCATTAAGGTTTCGTTGTGACTAAACGACCGAATGGCTTATCTGCCCAGACAATCGGGCGTCGCTTAAAGGTTGTTTTAGACAAGACAATGTCTTGACTCAAGATGCAAGACAATCTAAATTGTCTCATATCGTACAGCAAATTATTTGAAATATTGAATTGGATGGTAGATTAAATAGAAAAATATAACACGTTCTATTTGTCAAGGACAAATTGTATGGGAGGAGGATATATGAATTTGTTTCTTGAACAACTTTTGAGCTAAGAAATTGTCTTGTCTAAAACGACCTTTAGTACACACAACAGTATGTAAGCGACGCAGCCCAACCAGCTCCCAGCCCAGAACTGATAAACTTGGTGGAACACTGTGAAAAACTAAAGATTGACCTCATCATCGAGTGTGATGCTAATGCTCACAATGTGGTGTGGGGCAGCAGCAACATTAACAGCAGAGGAAAAGCTCTAATTGAGTACATAACCAGTATAAAAATAGAGATATTAAACAGAGGGTGCCAACCAACGTTCGTAACACAAAAACCAGCCGAGGTGATAGACATCAGTCTGACACTGGGCAATATCTCAAGCAAAATAAAAAACTGGCAAGTATCAAGTCAGGTATCCATGTCTGATACGCTACGACCTAGATTCCATACCACGTGAACTACCGTCCTACAGAAATCCACAAAAAGGTAATAAACAACTATTTTGCAGATACCTATCGAATAAGATGGAGTATCAAGCAGCAGACAAAATTCCAGAATCAGTGGATGACTTGGAGGCCTGTGTGAAATACCTCCAAAAATCACTGATTTCATCATATGAAGAATCCTGTCATCATATGAAGAATCCTGTCTCATGAGAAAGGCGGGCATGAGAGCCTCTGCAACCCCTTGGTGGAGTGCAGAGATCAACTGTCTCCGATTCAAGGCCAGGAAAACTTTCAACAAGGCCAAAAACAGAAATGATATAGTTCTATGGGAAACTTTTCGTGAGGCCCGTAGACAATTCAAAAATGAAATCAGGAAGCGACAAAGAAATACACGGAGAGCCTACTGCAATGGCATTGAATCCACATCAGCAGCTGCTCGTCTGAAGAGAGTGATCTCAAAAGACCCTGTACAACAACTTAACTCGCTAAAACGGGAGAATAACACCTTAACGGTAACACCCTCCCAAACTATCGAGGTACTCCTAGACACCCACTTTCCTGGCAATCAACCTGGAGGTCTCAACTTAGCAACTGATCCTCATCTACCTGATGAGGAAGATTGGCTGCTAGCTAGAATGATAAGTATAACTAAAATAGAATGGGCAATATCTTGCTTTTCATCTTTAAGTCCCCAGGACTAGATGGAATATTCCCAATGGGAGTTAACCTACATTATAAACATATTGGTATATAAATATTTAAAGGTTGCATTGCTTTTAGGTACATACCCAATACATGGAGAGAGGCTTTTAGGTACATACCCAATACATGGAGAGAGGTCAAAGTGACCTTTATACCCAAACCAGGCAAAGTAGATTAGACACCAAGTCATTCAGGCCTTTCAGCCTAACCTCATTTCTATTGAAGACGTTGGAAAGGCTTTGTGATCGTGAAATCAGGGACGGGCCGCTGAGAACGTACCCCATACATCCGAAACAGCAAACCTACCAACTAGGACGCTCAACGGAATCAACCCTACATCTGGTGACTTCTAAGATAGAGGAAACACTGGTTTCATCATATGAAGACTCCTGTCCCATAAGAAAGGCGGGCATGAGAGCCTCTGCAACCCCTTGGTGGAGTGCAGAGATAAAACTGTCTCCGATTCAAGGCCAGGAAAATGTTCAAGAAGGCCAAAAACAGAAATGATATAGTTCTATGGGAAACTTTTCGTGAAGCCCGTAGACAATTCAAAAGTGAAGACAGGAAGCGACAAAGAAATACATGAAGAGCCTACTGCAATATGAGCATAAAAGTTCGTTGCTTGCCACCTTCATTGATATTGAAGGTGCTTTTGACAAAACAACATTTAAGAGAATTGATAATCCTCGAACATCTCACGGGATTCACCCCACTATTAGGGGCTGGATAAAAAATATGCTTGGTCTAAGAACAATCCAAGTAACACTAGATGACGTAACATCAAGAAAAGTTGCATGTCTTCCAGGTGGAGTCCTCTCACCTCTTTTATGGAACCTTGTTGTAGTTGATAGTCTCCTCTTGGAATTAAACAACTCAGGATACTATGCCGTTGGCTATACCGACGACATAGTGATCATGATATATGGTAGTTTTGAAGGTGTACTCTGCAATCTCATGCAGAGTGCCCTAAAGATTGTTGAGAACTGGTGCGATAGCCATTCGCTAACAGTTAACCCAAAAATGACAGAGCTGATATTGCTTACGAGGAAGAACATGAACATGCCAACTCTCTTTAAGGTCTGACACAGATAAAGTAAAATATGTAGGATTAATCATAGATACAAAACTGAACTGGAATGAGCATATCCAAGCTAGAAAAGTTGGCATCTCATTTTGGCAATGCCGCAGGGCAGTTGGTAAAACATGGGATCCCAAGATCACCCAATGGATATATACCGCGATCATAAGACCAACTATCGTATATGGTGTAATAGTCTGGTGGTCGAAAACCAAACAAGTCACAATAATCTCAAAGCTATCACACATCCAGCGGATGGTGTGTCTTGCCATTACCGGCGCTATGAGAACAATGCTCACAGCAGCTCTTGAAGCACTGTTATGTCTACAACCACTCGATCTTCTTATAATGGGGGCTATAATAAAAACAGCATTAAAGCTATCTTCACTCAACCTCTAGCATGATAAAGGTAGAATCATTGGACACAGGAGCATACTGAGTGAAGCTATCAAACTAGAGCCCCTCATAGAAGGTAAGTGCGACAGAATTCTACCCAAATACAGTTTTGTCAAACATTTTCAGAACATCATCACAATGGATGGTATCCCACAAAACCAACCCGAGAGCTGGATCTCAAGATAAGTGCACCACTTGGAAGACTCACGTCAGTCTTTCAAGCTGAATTAACAGGAATTCTAAAGTGTGTTCAAAATTTAGCTGAACGGAATATTAAGGATAAAAATATCCAAATGCTCACCGACAGCAAAGCAACTCTAAATGCATTAAATGTCAACACATTTGTGTCGAAAGAGCTATATTCATGTCTACACAGTCTGGAGGAGGTAGCTAAATATAACAAACTAGAACTCTGCTGGATAAAAGGACATAGTGGCATCAAGGGGAACGAAATAGCAGATGAACTTGCAAAGAAGGGATCCTTACATCCTCTAGCAAACCAAGAGGATGAAATACTTTGTGCAGGTACTCTGAAAAAAATAATAGAGCATAGGACACATGCTCTTCACAAGGTAAGATAGCGAGAAACGTCGGGCTGCAAGCAATCAAAGGTAGCAATTAGGCCCGCCTTAACTATCTAGAACTAATCTGAGATTATTGACCAACATCCAAACTGGCCACTGCCCTACACACAATGGGTCTGGTGGACAGCCAGTTATGTAGAGGATGCAATGAAGAACTAGAAACATTAGAGCATGTAATATGCCTCTGCCTAGCTCTAGTAAACACCAGGCATCTAATATTAGGGTGCCTAGTATGGCCAGCATTGGCAACTCCTCGCCTGCCAGAGTTTTGCAGCTCGCACGAAAAATTGACTGGTGGGACGAGCGAGTAGCCTAAAATGGAGGTTTCACAATGGGCCCATTTTGAGGCTGTAGCTATGCTATCCTCCAGCCAACTATCCAGATAGATATGTAACAATCTGCCGTTTTCAGCTAGTTAAATATTAAGCCATATTGGCGGACAATTTCAATATTAAAATTTTATTTATGTAATAACCACACTAACTATAAAAATAGCTAAAATAGTTAAAATCATCATCGATAGGAATTCGAACCTACGACTTTTGTAATGACAGCACACAAAAAAATAGTAACAAGTCGGTCGGCTTGAAAACATTGACTTGGCTTTTATATATAAATCCCTGCAATTTTTAGCTCAAGAAATTCAGCACTGTTCATTACTTTTATCTTATTAACGCATGCAAATTTGCAATATTGCTTAACTTTTTAATTTTAGATTACTATGTAGTTAAAGCACTCTTTCATAGTAATAATAATAATTTTATAATAGAGAAATATCATAACACAATGTAACCCAGTTCCTGTTTAGTACCGACTAGGGTAGTAAAGGATCGCCGTCATGCTGTGCTGGACCACCCTGAATATCACCCCACACCATTATAATTATACTTTTACGGGGAGCGTTTGGAAATAGTAATCACGTGTTTCGGCCGTAAAGAACGCGACTTTCTGGCGAGTCCTTGCAGTCGTCGTGCATATATATGTATTTCGTATAAATTATTGCGCCCGATTCCAATTCATAACTGTACTCGTGACATTAAAATACAGCGTGCGCGGCGTTTATCGGAGATCTTGAACTGTTTTAAATAGACCGCAGTTTGAATCCTGACATCAATCCGGCCCCGAATACATTATATATCCTGAGCGCTATCGAGACTGGTTTTTTTTCCTTCTCCTCCTGCTGGCCCGTCCGAGACGTCGGCCGCAGGATGTCACACACATACACACACACGGGGAACGGAGCTAAAGTCGTGTTTTTGCTTGTTCTACAAGCCTTTTGAATCGATCTGTCAAGGGGCACGGTCGCGAATTTATGGCGCATCAACGCGTCGCGATGAAAGCCCGACTCGTACGGGAGAGCTCTTTTTGCATGTGTGTGTGTGTGTGAGTGTGTGGAAAATATTAGCTGTATGCAAGATGACGTAGTGCTGCAGTTACTATAACCATTTTTCTTATTTATTACGGGATATGTCTTGAAGATGCGCCCATTTTCAGTGGATTGTTTACAAAAGATATTTACCTTGTTGGCAAGCTTGGACTAACTATACGAGCAATAGCGAAGTTTAACTACGGCTCAGTACATATGAACATAAGTATTTGTAAATACAAAGTATTACAACTAGGGTGCTTGAGTTGAGCGTGAATTACATGGTATTAGATTCGTCAAGAAATTACACCACTGCTATTGTTAAGTAAAGGATGGACGGTGGCGCATATAGTGGGGATCTGCGAACTAACAAATTATCACATATTATAAACTAACCGAGACAAATTTAGCGTGATATCAATGAATTCACGTTTAAACACACACACACACAAAAAGTTACACAGAATTTATTTATACCCCCAACAGAACAAGCCCAAGAAACGGAAATTGCTCATTAATAATAGAAAGAATTTCTCATTAATAATAGAAAGAAAAACTAACGTCTGGTTTCTCTAACGAATCTAGTAACTAGTATAAGATCGTCTTAATAATAAGCACAATATATCGCGAATTTAATTTCTATTTTCATTCAGTGGAATTGTTACTATAATTGAAGCTTATTCTATCAATATAGCGATTGATAGACGTACGCTATTATTGCTAATGGTGTCGATTTTTGGGAAAGGTAGATCTATCTTTCATCGAAGTAAATGCTGGACTGTAGCTTGACGTTTGAGTTAATGTTATGAATTCACCGCTAGACAGTAGTTATGTTTGACGTTAATTTTTGAGTTAATGTTGTTAATCCATGGCTATGAAATGTGTACGTTTTATAGCGCATGATCTCAAAATCGCTCAAATTCGAACGACAGACCCCTACATCTATATCTTTCTGTCCTATTATATATCGATATCTCTACCTTTCTCTTGACCTGTAACTATTAATTTCTCTATCTTCAATATCACCCTAACCATTGTTCCACCTTCTCATCTCTTCATGTTCAGATTGAAAAATCTCTACATGTCTCCATCACTCACATCTTTTCATTTCTACATCCTTAGAGCTCCCTATTTTCCATGTATCTTTACTATAGTGGGAATAATTTGTAAACTTGCTAACAATCTTAATTTTATATAGCAAAGTATTTGTGTATGTGTGTGTGAGATATATATATATATATATATATATATATATATATATATATCTCACATACACATACACAAATACTTTGCTATATAAAATTAAGATTGTTAGCAAGATAACTTAAAGCACATTACAATGTACATAAAAAGTTCGTAATCTTCAAGCACAATTTCCACCGTAATAAACCAATCCTCGCCTCGAAGTCATTGTTGTATATTTTTTATGGCGCCCGCCCCTTGTGCGGAACCACTAAAAATTCCGAAACGTAAAAATCTTTACGGCCACACTAAATTACCACAATTTATATATAAT
Source organism: Lordithon lunulatus (assembly GCA_963942505.1). Classification (NCBI taxonomy): domain Eukaryota; kingdom Metazoa; phylum Arthropoda; class Insecta; order Coleoptera; family Staphylinidae; genus Lordithon; species Lordithon lunulatus. The sequence continues at coordinate 58,258,560 of OZ012668.1, read as the reverse complement.
TATTATAAAGGCCCCGATAATTCGTGAAGGTAGTAAAAATGCGATTTTGTGTTAGCGTGCGCGCATAAATAAAACAATGGTTCCGTTCTAATGCCCCTAATGGCTTTATTCGGTGCCGAGTGGGAAGAATAATGGGGGGGCGGCATAAAAACAAATCGTAAAAATATCTCTCAATTTTAACACCGGGTCTATAAAAAAAATTATATATAGTGTAAGAACAAATAAAATTACGCACCGGAGCGGCCGCTCAGAATAATTCCAATTATGCAAATGTGGGCGGGCAGTAAAAAATATACGCCGAGAAGAACGGACGTGTACTTGTTGTAATGAGATGGAAATAAAGTGTTTTTTTTTTCAGAGCGACGTTTTATGGAACGATTAATTTTGGGAACCGTCAGTGCATCGAGATGTGAAGACATAAAGAGTTATATGGTTGAAGGTTTTATCTATGAATATTTCTCAGTTAATGTAAATATATCTGATATAGTTATATAATGTGTGAATTATGAAATTATAAACTACTTTACGACAAAAATTAAAAGTTTTAGAGATTTTGTTGTTGTTAAGTATATAATTAATTTTAAAACAGCATTTTTATGAACCTTTATATAATATGCAAACCCTAGACACACCTGTACCGGTTTAAAATTATATAGCCAACAAAAATTAAACTATTAAAACGTGCACATGATAAAGCAGATTAAACCCTGAATAAAACAACGCGCTTAATATGGATGACCTAATAAAACAATAATAAAAGCGCATTGTTTGTGCCGCACCATTATTCTGCATTCACTAAACCAAATCGCGATTAATTTTTGTGGCGCATAGTAATTTATTAATAACAATATTGTTATCTGGCGCACATCACGAGTATTGTTTATTGTGCATGCATTATTTATGACAATCACTTCCTAATACGTGTTTGCAATTTTTCATGATTGCCATCGCATTGTGTTTGCGTATTCGTTTCATAAACAAGGCCATTTGTTTTATACATAAGGTGCCTGTTGGAGGGTGTCGTTAAGATTTCAAACAACCCCTCGATCACAAGTGCAAATCATACAAAAAATAAACACTTTGAAGTCATCTGGCGGGAGATAAATCGATCAACATGTATGTGTGTGTACATATAAAACACGTTCGCAAAAACAGACGGGGCACGCACCGAGTCACTTATCTGGTTTACCATAAAAAAAGCAAGAAGTGGAGAGTCCGCGTACCATATTTTAAATCCGTCCCAACCTTAAAGTATCCAATGACAGGCCGGTGTACGTCAGGGTCCATAAAGCATTGCCTAAGCCATATATCCTCACTAATTACAAGCAGAATTACAAGAGGACTGGTGCAGCAACACTCCCGGCTGGATGAATAACATCCCCTGACCTTGAACTGTTGCCAACGCATATTTTCAATTATCTTATTTGCTCTAACCGACTGTCAGATTAAAGCAACAGCCATTAGAATTTCGTCGGGACAGGTACTGCGATTACTTAATTTTTTCGCAAAGCTCTGCCAAATGAAGCGCCTGCATATTTATAGAGCATTCGAATATCGGGCCGCCGCCGCCGCCGCCACCGTGCGCTGTTGAATAAAAGATCGCGCACGCTATTAAATTGTTGTTAAAGTTTCAAACTGTGCGCGCTAAACTTAAATTGCAACTAGTTTCGCGACCGCTGCGCGTTTTATACAGCAAATTAGGGCTCTTGTTTGTATGAATTATATATTGAGCGAGAAACAAAAAAAAAACCACCCACGCAAATTTTTAATAAACCACTTATAATATACACGAGAGTTTGAAACTTTTAGACATGACAATGTAATATTTTCTTGGATTAGTTAACTCGAGTTACAGACTATATTTCTGTTTCAGTATAAAATATTTTAAATATACGCTACTTAAGGGTGGCTATTTTTAGGAGTAGTAATTTGACCTTCCATTACATTTCTATCTAGATTATGAAGAAACAAAAAATCTATTCTTCATATCATCATCATCATTTTTCAACAATTTTGTACCTTCTAAACTATAAAACGTACAATGTAATTTCTCGGATATTACGGTATTATAAACAGAATACGAATGTAGATGTTTCCCAGATATAAGAAATTATTCCCTGGAAACTTTTTCATCATATTTTTCGTAAAACTTACATTTGTCAGGGTGTAACTCAGTTTATCTTAAACAGTAATAATCAAGCTATTTCAAAATTATGCCCTGGAAACTTCAATTATGGTTTTTGTCATATTTTTCGTAAACAGTAAGTTTCCAAGGGATGTAAATAAGTTTATCTTGAAGTGTCATAATCTGGCTACAAATCCACGTACTTTTCTGGTTTCAGAAATGCCCCCTAGGTACGTTTGATAGGTCAAAACATTAAAATTTTCAAAATTATGCCCTGGAAACTTATATACATATTTTTATCATATTTTCCGTAAAATGTAAGTTTCCAAGGGATGTATCTCAGTTTATCTTAAAGAGTAATAATCAGGCTATAAATCTAGATACTACCCTAATATCAATTTCCCCCTATGTACGTTTGATAGATCAGAATATACAATATTAGAATTTTCAAGTAATGCACTAGAAACAAGTAACATTAGTCATGGTTTTCAGCATATTTTTCTTAAAATACCACTTTACAAGAGATTTAACTCACTTTATCTGAAAGAGTTATAAACAGGATACAAATCTACATATTTCCAGGATATAAGAAATTACCTCCAATGTACGTTTTATAGGTCAGAAAGATACAAAATTAGAATTTTCAAAGTGTTACGCTGAAAGGTATAGTCGTGAGTTTCACCATATTTTTCGGAAATACAACCTTTCAATAAATCCCTTGAAAAGTTATATTTTACGAAAAATATGGTGAAAACCACGACTATACTTTCCAGCGTATCACATTGAAAATTCTAATTGTGTATTCAATTTATCTGAAAGTGTAATGATCAGGATATGTATATGACTTATAGCTTCATCATTACACTTTCGGGTAACGAAAAATATGGTGAAAACCATGACTAGTTTCCAGCATATCACTTTGAAAATTTCTAATTTTGTATCTTTTTGACCTATAAAACGTACGTTGGAGGTAATTTCTTATATCCAGGAAATATCAAAATTTGTATCCTGTTTATAACACTTTCAGATAAACTGAGTTAGATTTCTTGAAAAGTTGTATTTTAAGAAAAATATGGTGAAAACCATGACTAATGTTTCTTGTTTCTAGTGTATGACTTGAAAATTCTAATATTGTATATTCTGACCTATCTAACGTACATAGGGGGAAATTGATATTAGGATAGTATCTAGATTTATAGCCTGATAATTACTCTTTAAGATAAACTAAGATACATCCCTTGGAAACTTACATTTTACGAAAAATATGATAAAAACATGAGTGAAGTTTCCAGGGCATAATTTTGAAAATTTTAATGTTTTGACCTATCAAACATACATAGGAGGTCATTTCTGATACCAGAAAAATACGTGAATTTGTAGCCTGATTATTACTCTTTTAAGATAAACTGATTTACATCACTTGGAAACTTACAGTTTACGTAAAATATGACAAAAACCATGATTGAAGTTTCTAGGGCATAATTTTGAAAATTTTAATGTTTTGACCTATCAAACACACATAGGGGCTCATTTCTGATACCAGAAAAATACGTGGATTTGTAGCATGATTATTACTCTTTAAGATAAACTGATTTACATCCCTTGGAAACTTACAGTTTACGAAAAATATGACAAAAACAATGTTTGAAGTTTCCAGGGCATAATTTTGAAAATTTTAATCTTTTGACATATCAAACGTACTTAGGGAGTAATTTCTTAAACCAGGAAAGTACGTGGATGTATAGTCTGATTATTACTCTTTAAGATAAACTGATTTACATCCCTTGGAAACTTACAGTTTACGAAAAATATGACAAAAACAATGATTGAAGTTTCCAGGGCATAATAATTGAAAATTTTAATCTTTTGACATATCAAACGTACTTAGGGAGTAATTTCTTAAACCAGAAAAGTACGTGGATTTATAGCCTGATTATTACTCTTTAAGATAAACTGATTTACATCCCTTGGAAACTTACAGTTTACAAAAAATATGACAAAAACCATGATTGAAGTTTCCAGGGCATAATTTTGAAAATTTTAATTTTTGACCTATCAAACATACATAGGGGGTCATTTCTGATACCAGAAAAATACGTGGATCTGTAGCCTGATTATTACTCTTTAATATAAAATGATTTACATCCCTTGGAAACTTACAGTTTACGAAAAATATGACAAATACCATGATTGAAGTTTCGAGGGCATAATAATTGAAAATTTTAATCTTTTGACATATCAAACGTACTTAGGGAGTAATTTCTTAAACCAGAAAAGTACGTGGATTTATAGCCTGATTATTACTCTTTAAGATAAACTGAGTTACATCTCTTGGAAACTTACAGTTTCCGAAAAATATGACAAAAACCATGATTGAAGTTTCCAGGGCATAATATTGAAAATTTTAATGTTTTGACCTATTAAACGTACTTAGGGGGTAATTTCTTAAAACAGGAAAGTACGTGGATTTATAGCCTGATTATTATTCTTTAAGATAAATTGAGATACATCCCTTGGAAACTTGATTGAAGTTTCCAAGGCATAAATTTGAAAATTTTAATGTTTTGACCTATCAATCATACATAGGGGGTCATTTCTGATACCAAAAAAATAAGTGGATTTGTAGCATGATTATTACTCTTTAAGATAAACTGATTTACATCCCTTGGAAACTTACAGTTTACGAAAAATATGACAAAAACAATGATTGAAGTTTCCAGAGCATAATTTTGAAAATTTTAATCTTTTGACCTATCAAACATACTTAGGGGGTAATTTCTTAAACCAGGAAAGTACGTGGATTTGTAGCCTGACTATTACTCTTTAAGATAAACTAATTTACACCCCTTAGAAACTTACATTTTACGAAAAATATGATAAAACATGATTGAAGTTTCCAAGGCATAATTTTGAATATTTTAATTATTTGACCTATCAAACGTACATAGGGGATAATTTGTTATACCAGAAAAGTACGTGAATTTGTAGCCTGATTATTACTCTTTAAGATAAACTGATTTACATCCCTTGGAAACTTACATTTTACAAAAAATATGATAAAAACATGATTGAAGTTTCCAGGGCATAATTTTGAAAATTTTAATGTTTTGACCTATCAAACATACATAGGGGATAATTTCTTATACCAGAAAAGTACGTGGATTTGTAGCCTGATTATTACTCTTTAAGATAAACTGAGTTACATCCCTTGGAAACTTACAGTTTACGAAAAATATGACAAAAACCATGATTGAAATTTCCAGGGTATAATTTTGAAAATTTTAATCTGTTGACATATCAAACGTACTTAGGGGGTAATTTCTTAAACCAGGAAAGTACGTGGATTTATAGCCTGATTATTATTATTTAAGATAAACTGAGTTACATCCCTTGAAAACTTACAGTTTACAAAAAATATGACAAAACAATGATTGAAGTTTCGAGGGCATAATTTTGAAAATTTTAATGTTTTGACCTATCAAACATACATAGGGGTCATTTCTGATACCAGAAAAATACGTGGATTTGTAGCCTGATTATTACACTTTAAGATAAACTGATTTACATCCCTTGGAAACTTACAGTTTACAAACAATATGACAAAAACAATGATTGAAGTTCCAGGGCATAATTTTGAAAATTTTAATCTTTTGACCTATCAAACGTACTTAGGGGGTAATTTCTTAAACCAGGAACGTGGATTTATAGCCTGATTATTACTCTTTAAGATAAACTGAGTTACATCTCTTGAAAACTTACATTTTACGAAAAATATGACAAAAACCGTCATTGAAGTTTCCAGGGCATAATAGGGGGTCATTTCTGATACCAAAAAAATACATGGATTTGTAGCCTGATTATTACTCTTTAAGTTAAATCCCTTAGATAACTGAAAACCATGACATGAAGCACTCTTTAAGTAGATACCGTAGTTAATTATTTCATACGTTTTATACGTAAATATTTGCAAATGTGGACATAACTAAATATGATAACAAACTCTAAATATGAGTAATTTTGTGACACGAGTAATTTCACGCCGCCGCCGGATTATACCGTCTCGTTCCCTTTTTTTTCTCCATTTCTGTTGTCCCGTTGCTCCCGTTTTCCGTCTTATACGTGTTGACAAATAGGTAGCGAGTACTTAGTGTAAAATCTGCGCTTTAATCTCGCCTCTTTTGTGCTTAAAAAGTTCAGCGCAGCTTCATGAATAAGGGATTACGTTAATCCCTTTATTCCGAGACAGGTGTCTACAAGTATTACGTTTAACGGGCCGGATGGAGAAAAAATCACGCGCGCCCCGGTGTCCCGCCGCCGTGACTTTTCCGGACCGCGAACCCGTCCACTTTTTTTTTCAATGGTGATTTTATGCGGCGCGCAACCGTCAATTACCGGGCGGGGATTGATTTGACGTGGCGGCGTGGGCGAGGAAAATTGATTTAATTGCAGGATTATAATTGGTGTGGCGTGGGGTGCACCCGCAGATAGACTCGCCTTGTTTGCTGGATGCATTTCATTTTGAATTTCAATTTTTTTTTTATAAAATTGTAAATGTATCAGTATGAGTAAACTATGAAATCATATTTATTTTTATTTTTTATCTAAATATATCTCTATTATAAGTGATTTCCCAAAATGGGTGATACAGCCCTCTATGAGGACCTGAAATGTTTCAGGGGGAGATAGCTGGTGGCGAAATTGAGAGGGAACTCAAAAAAAATTTCTTCTCTTATTTTTTTCAATTTTTTGAAAGAAGCGAGGATGGCGGGAAGGAATGTAAAATAATGCATGGATGAGGATGGAAGTGGCCTTTTTTACTACATAAAACTTTGAAATGCAATCGCGGAAAAACTAAAAATATCCACAGTTTTTCATTTCCTGAAATCTTAACATGTTAGCTGCAACACTGGTAAAGATCACGTCTTTAAACGGTTTTCCTAACATTGCCATTATATAATATATTGCCAATAAATAAAAATGCTATATCTCTCTTCTGTCTAGGTATAGGAAGAAAACAAGGTGCTTGATTAAAGAACATATAAGAGTGGGCAGTCGTATAAAACGTCGAAAAACTGTGTTGCGGAGGACAAAAACGTTTACTGCAGTGATCGTCAACGTCGGAGAGACATGATACGGCACATAGAAGAAGAAGATAATACAATTGTGGTATTGTCTTTCTACGAATATTAAAGTCGTGAACATAAAATAAGTAGACTATTACCAATGATAAAGAATTACATATTAAATTACTTTCATACTTTCATAAAAAGCTTGCAACTTTTTTTTTATTCGTCAGATACCATTATTTCTTTCCATGATAATTAACGGGACAACCACCTATAAAACCATCACTGTATTAAACGCTGTTAATTGCGACAACTTCCATCATTTCGGTCTACCGTGAAGGCAAACACGCGCGCGCTCGTGAGCCTTTATGTGCGCGATTTTTCTCCCCGCGACAAGGATTTCGCGTCTTGAGCAGCTGTCGCGCACCGCGGACGTTTTTATGGTTCTTAAAACGGTGCAATAATGCGTATACAAATAGTGCAAAGCCTCGAGTTTATGCGGTCGTTACGTGGGGCGGCGGCTGCGGCGGCGGGGCCCCGAGCTTAATTTAAGGTTTTAAAAATGCCTGCGCGTTCGCGTTCTTTATTTCGCACTGTGTGCTCGGCAAGCACCGCATAAAAATGCACATGATGACAGAAATAGACAGGTTTTGTGTGAGGTGGGATATTTATTGTTAAAAAAATGAAATTAGCATGAAGTTAATTATTTAAATTATTGAGTTTTTCATCTACGAGGATCGTCGCGCTCATCAAAGTATGATGTATGAGTTTTTCATCTAACCTGATACAATGATAGATTTATTAAATACTTTGCATATATTTAGTGAAACTGGAAATAAAAGAAGAAGATGTAGACCAAGAAAATAGTGGGACAACATAATAGAGGAAATAATAATCAAGAAAGGAAAGACAGTCAAGCAAGCAAGAGAACTGGCGAAGAACAGAAAAGAGTGGAAAGAATTTACAAATGTATAAACAACAGTAATTGTAAATTATAATGTTAAGTAATGTAAATGTAATAGCCTACACCGAAAGGTAAAAGGCAAATAGATACCACGGAGGGTGGTAGTAATATAATTAATATAATATAATTGGACATAAGAACATCTCAGGCGCTATCCACTACCACCCTCCGTGGCGCAGTTGGTAGCGCGACGGCCGCGATAGCCGGAGACGTGGATTCAAGTCCCACCGGAGAGTGAGATTTTATATATATATATATATATATATATATATATATATATATATATATTTAGTGTTAAAGCGAGCAACTCGTCTCAGAACAATAATGCAACCACTCTGGGCTGGTACAGGCTTATTGTTTCTTGTTCTATTTGCCTATTCCGATGCGCATAATTCTACCTCGGCCCTTACAACCGGCGGCGCACGACCGCAAGACCTGAGCGATACTGCACGCCACGGGGGCGACTAGCAATGATAAACGAAAACCCCTTATGTGTGCAAATAACAAATAATGCAAAATAGCATGCAACTAATAAAGAAGCGTTCCAAGTTTTAGGCTAGTACAACTGCAGTAAGGGACGAGGTAAAATTGTGTTTCAGGAGCGACTTGCAGAGAACATCGAACACCAGACAATCAGTCCGAAGCCACCAAAGCCCAGAGCAATAAACGAAAACAACTAATATCTACTACAGGCGCTTTCGTTTAACATTGCTAGTCGCCGTGCAGTATCGCGGTCGTGTGTCTAACAAGAAACAATAAGCCCGTACCAGCCCAGAGTGATAATCGAACGGAACTATTGATCTGCCAAGGGCTGAGCTTTCTCGGTGCCGGCACCAGTCCCAGCTACCGACACCATCCGAGTTTTGCTTCTAATGTTCATTACAATTTTTATTGTCGCATTGGAAGGGGTGGTGTAAACCCGACCAATATTTACTTGGTTTTATTATAGGTAAACATGACAATCATAATAATAGCGTTATTAATATACACAATTATAATTATAATTATTAAACTGTAATGATAAATTAGTAACCATCCATATCAAGTCCAAAACGTGCCACCTTTATGGAATTTAAACACAGCAAAACGAATTAAACTAAAAATAAATAACAACATTTGACCCGGATTCCGTTAATGTCGTCCCACCAATTACAATTAATATTTTCCGTTTCCACCCAATTCGTCAAAACGCAGTTAAAATTGAAACCACGGCCATTTAGCACGTGCTTTATCTCAAACCGTTTGTTAAGTTTATTGACACTTAATAGCTGTTATTTACGGCCGCACATCTCATGTGTGAAATCAGTTTTTACATGCAACAATGCTTAATTAAAACGTGCCGTAATTAATGTTTGGAATATAAACGAGGATCGTCGCGCGCGCGTCTTGTTAAAGTATGATGTATCCTGCTACATCGCAAAAAAGCAACAAGTAAACAAAAGGAAATAAAAATTTCAGCAATCGGCGACGATCTTAATTACTTAATTACCGCCGGTTAGATGGCAAGAGGTACTAATAATATGCACGCTTAATAAGTTTATAGATTTAAAAAGGCAACGTTCATAATAATAAATGTTAATTTCCACCTCGCATGCCTGTCTGGGTGGTCAAGTTTCGTATGATATAATCATTTAAATGTAATATTTCAAGGCGAGCATAACATTTCCACTAATACCGCGGCCAATTAATGGCGTTCGTCCCGTGAAGTCGTACGGAACATGTTTGAACTTTTAAAGCGTTCGCATCTCTCTGAAATATAAATGTTCCGTTTGAAAGGGCGGCGCGGCGCGCGGGGAGCGGCTCATAAACTCGCCGCAATAATTACCGCCGCTGACATTTATTATAACGAACTATCGTATTACGGTAGCCCCGTTGAAGAGAGAGAGAGGCAGAGGGGAAAAATGGACGAATTAAAAAATAACGAGTTATGGATTTACGACTGTGCTCTCTCGCGGCGAGCTGAGTGTTGTGAGTATGTGCGCGTTTTTTTTTGGGTTAAGTGCGAGCTCAGAAATGGGGTAATTGTTCTTCTACAACTGTTAATTGTTTCATAGGTCACTTGTGTGTTAAACACTATGGCTGGATTGAGGATATAAAGGATATACAGAATTTTAGATAACATATTATTTAATGAAGGAGATGAATCAAACTACTATGTTTATTACTACATTCTTTCTGTTTAAAACAACTAGTTTAGCCTAAGCTTCTAAAAAACATAGTAGTTTGATTCACATTCTTCATTGAAAATGAATTAAAACATAGTAGAGGCCACACACGAGGGAAAAAAATCAGGGAGGGTTTAAAGAATCGCAGACAAATAATGTGTATTCATTATGAATGAGAAAGAAAGAAAATTTACGATACATAACATTTTTGGTTTTTTGGTTAAACCCCCAAAACATTGTTAGTTGTCCACGTCTGTGTGTGAATATATTGTTATATTGTTTATACATTCATTTGAGCAAATTTTTTTTTTTAAGAAATTACACTGTTAATATAAAAAACAAAATAAAGATCCTTTAGTATTATTTAGAAAATAAACGCGTCGAAAGTTTAAATTTAGTTCTCACACAATTTTTCCCATGTGATTTATTGCCCTGTTTATTTTCTCAGCGTAAACACGAGGCTGTATGGAAGCGCACACAATTTTCGGTATTAATTAACGAGGAAGCAGTTCGTTGACGTGCGCCGCCCGCGACGGGGGTGTGAGAGGCTGTTGATGTATAGGAGAGAAACGACGAAAAATAAAAAAGAATAGGAAGAAGAAAAAAACACATAAAATAAGGCGTCCGCCCCGTTTCGTCTGCCGCGGGGTTGAGAGCGATTCGCGCTGGAGTAATGATCCCCGGCTATAAATAAATTCGCACATGGTTGCGCTAGGTAATTTTATTGCGACGATTTATGATTTTCACATTTGCGCTTACTAATTTGGATATTTAATTCTCATAGCTTATGATCGTCTTGAAAGAGCGAGGGCTAAAATTACCCAGGCGTCAAAGTTAAGCCGGGCTGTAAATTTGCAGTTTGCGGCGCGATGAGAGAGTTGCTGCGGCCACGGAGGTTATGCTCGAATGTCTAATTATTTTTGATTTGACATGGTGGAATATGTATATTCAGCACGTTCCAATAATAGTTGCATTAAAATGTATACTTAACCATACAACTGTTGTAGCATCATTTTGGGAATTCCAATGAAGCTATAAGTTTGTTGTGCTATTTCTGATATTCATTTAAATCTGAATGCCTTAGAACTCGATGAGTATAGTGACCAAACATTCAGTGTAATGCATTAAAATTTGTCTGAGGTTATAACTCTCTGACAGCAATCATTTTCATCCCACATTCTATCAGGTAGTTTTAACGACATTAAAAATTGCATAATGCAACAAAGAAATGTTTTTAAAATACACTATTTACATTACGATTATAATTTACAAAATGATATAAATTAGACGTATCTTTAATAGCTATCAGCCCGAGGGCTTTTCCAATGGAGCTCAGACGAGTGTAATCACCTGGTATTTTCCGTTACTCCGAAAAACTGTGAAAGGTAATTTGCAAAATTTCGCCTACAATGGGGTGCGATAGCAAGCATTTCTAGCTAACTACTTGTATAACTCGGGTTTACGTATGTAATTTTCAAAATGCCGAACTTCTAACTTCGAAATCTGGTCACCTTACTTATACATGTTTCTTGACGAATCTAGTGCAACGTAATTCAAGTTTTAATCATTAAGAGAAATAACATTGAAAACAAAATCCCAGCGCCTACTTTGTAGATGCTTTAGGTACATAAGATACATGCCTATTAATAATGAACTTCACCTAACTAAGTAATTAATGTATGAAACAGAAATACGCCAGCTATTGCAGTTTTATTTATAGCCCCACAGAAGAAGTCGAAATAACTGCAATGCATTAAAAAAGAGAGCACGTAAAAAGACTTGCGGCATGTCTCAAATAGCCGAAACTAAATATAAAGTACCCGTAAAAGAGCGTCGGATTTTACAAGAAAATTTACGGTCAGGTGCGGAAATCTTCAGAATCCCGAGTGTGATTCGCCGCGTAATACCGTGATCAAATAGTTTCAACGGCCGAAGGATCTGACGTCACATCCTCCGATACCAGATTGACTGTTGTGTGCACGCGGCGAGATCTATCGAAAATGATAATAATTATAAAAGTTTACAATGTTTGCGCTCGTGGCCACCGACGGATTTACTGTGCGCGGCGGGGCCTTTATTTTCGGTTAATGCTTTCATTACAAACAATTATTGCATCACCTTCTTTCCGTGGTTTTGTTTTATCGCCGGGGCACAAATATTTGGACGTCCTCAGTGCTCGTTTTATTTTTTTTTCCTGCTTCTGGTGAGCGTTTCGTAATTAATGGGACGCGTTAATTTAACGCCGGGCCGTTTATGGGTGTGTTTGTAAATATTGCATTAATCTGGATTGCAGTTATAATAATAATAAATGTCTGGTATGGACACCTTTCCAAATCTATAATAAATCATAATTTGACATTTTTTCATTCAAATTTGTTTAAAGATCGTTTTAGACAAGACAATTTCTTGACTCAATGTTAGTCAAGATGCGAGACAATCTAAATTGTCTCGTATCATACAGCAAATTATTTGAAATATTGAATTGGATGGTAGATTGAATAGAAAAATATAACGCGTTCTATTTGCCAAGGACAAATTGTATTCGAGGATTCATTTCTTGAACAACTTTTGAGCTAAGAAATTGTCTTGTCTAAAACGACGTTAACAAAGAAATGGACACTATTTACTAGGTTATGGGACTTTGAAGAAGTGAAAAACACAACTAAAGATTTGAGGGCATAACAATGAAAAATATGAATTTGTAAAAAAAAGCTTATATCTTTATAAGGCTATCAGCCGTGAGACTTTTCCGCCGGTCAAGGGAGAAGCTCAGAGGAGTTTACTGACCCGGTATTTACCGTAACTTCACAAAAAAACCTCTGAAAAGTTGTGAAAGGTGATTCGCGAAAATTCGCTCCCCGTTGGAGATCGAACTCAGGCTCCCTAATGCTCAGTATGAGACGCCTGTAACCACTCGGCCACTAAGCTGGATTATGAATTTGTATTTTCTGATTTATAAAACTAACTTTGGGCTGATAGCCCAATATAGATAATTTTAGAAGTTTTTTCCATACATCCACAAAACTAAAATAAATAAAAACCTAACATTTTAACATGCTGTTGGTTGGTAGTATTAAGATAAACCTTCTGATTTTGTGTAATTAGTAATTAGCTCGCCGCATCATAAAAATTTCAAGTGTACTGGATTACTTCCTGGTGACCGCCTCGCGACGTCGTCTGCAGACGATAAATATTTCATTGGGCGGCGACACATTCGCGCATTCGGAACGACACGATTCCATATTATATTCGCTTCATTTCTATTAAAATATTCCATAACCGGGACGGGCGCGAGCGCGCTTTTATGTAACTCCTTTCATTTCGATCGCGTACGACCGGCCGTCACTGATTTACAAAAAGGATTTTATCACTTCTGCAGTCGTAAATAAAGCTCTCGCCCAAGACCGATACCGGCGAGATGCGAATACGGGGAAATATGATGCATATGGATTTGGAATATGTTAATATTAACTCAAGTTGGAGTGAGTCAAAATGGTATACGTATGGAAATTTAATATTACTACACGCCGATGTAGTGCAGTTCTAAGCACCCCCGATTAACGAACGGGCGGCCCGGGTAGTCGGTACCATTTGTCGACCCTCGACAATTTGTAACTGGCTATCGACCTTAAAATCCGTCTGTCGTGTTAGTGTAAATGTATGTCAGTGTTAGGACTTGCTACTTTTAGCAATTTGTAACTGGCTATCGACCTTCGAGTCCCTCTGTCGTGTTTTAGTGTATCCTCTAGGCGTTTTCGTTTAGCATTGTTTAGCATTGATAGTCGCCCCCGTGGCGTGCAGTAACGCCAGATTTTGCGATCGTTGTAAGGGCCGAGGTAGAATTGTGCGGAGCGGATGCGGCAAATAGAACAATAAGCCCGTACCAGCCCAGAGTGATAAACGAAAACGGCTTATATCGTGTGTTGCTATTTTTACCAATTTGTAACTGGCTATCTACCTTCGAGTCACTCTGTCGTGTTTTAGTGCATCCTCTGTCGTGTGTTGCTACTTTTAGCAAGTCGGACACACTCACGCACTCACATACATATACACTAACAAACGACAGAATGATTTTAAAGTCGATAGCCAGTTACAAATTGTCGAGTTTCTTTAATTGTATCCCAACGAAAAATGGTACCGACAACCCGGGCTGCCCGTTCTGTCGTGTGCTAGTGTATATGTATCTGAGTGTTAGGATATGCTAGAAGTATCAACACACAACAGAGGATACACTAAGAAGCGGCAGAGAGACTCGAAGGTAGATAGCCAGTTACAAATTGCAAGAAATACAGTAAAAACTACTATAATAGTACTGGTATCATGTAATACAGTTGTTTTTATTTTTGATTATTTTTATTATAAACTAAATTCGTTTATCGTCAACGGTAGATGTTTCAGGCTCTTCGCCTTGTGTTCGATTAACCGTGCGGGCCGCTCCTGCAACGCACAATTTTGCTTCGTCCATTACCGCGGTTGCACCTACCTAAAAACGTTGTATACCCAGAACGGGCATACGCATTACGGATTTCATTAAAATACACAATTACAAAGTATTTAAATTTACAATTTTGCATAATACAATTTTCTAAGAAAATTTCCAGTTGGGATCACCGTATGTGCGTTCTTTTATAGTTCCGCGCCAAGTAGCTACCTGGTGAATTAGCTACTTTTGTATAGTCAAAGTGAGGACAAAACAATGAAATATCATATTACAGCCAATAGTGTGTTTTACAAATGCTGTAATAATTCAAATTTGAGGATTTTGAAAATTACAAGTGTAATCCCGAATTATACAAGTACTTAGCTACAAAATGCGATAGCAACTGTTTATTAGCTACTTTTAGTAAGGTCACAGTAAGAACAAATAGATGAAATGTCACATTACGAAGAATATTGTGTGTTATAAACGCTGTAATTATTCAAATTTTAGGATTTTAAAAATTACAAGTGTAATCCCGAATTATACAAGTACTTAGCTACAAAATGAGATAGCAACTGTTTATTAGCTACTTTTAGTAAGGTTGCAGTGAGGACAAATAGATGAAATGTCATATTACGAACAATATTGTGTGTTACAAATGCTGTAATTATTCAAATTTAAGGATTTTAAAAATTACAAGTGTAATCCCGAATTATACAAGTACTTAGCTACAAAATGCGATAGCAACTGTTTATTAGCTACTTTTAGTAACGTCACAGTGAGGACAAATAGATAAAATGTCACATTATGACCAATATTGTGTTTTACAAATGTTGTAATAATTCAAATATGAGGATTTTAAAAATTACATGTATAGTCTCGAATTCTAAAAGTACTTGGCTACAAAATGCGATAGCAACTGTTTAGTAGCTACTTTTAATAAGGTCACAGTGAGGACAATAAGATGAGATGTCACATTACGAACAATATTTTGTATTACAAATGCTGTAATTATTCAAATTTGAGGATTTTAAAAATTACAAGTGTAATGCCGAATTATACAAGTACTTAGCTACAAAATGCGATAGCAACTGTTTATTAGCTACTTTTAGTAAGGTTGAAGTGAGGACAAATAGATGAAATGTCATATTACGAACAATATTGTGCGTTACAAATGCTGTGATTACTCAAATTTGAGGATTTTAAAAATTACAAGTGTAATCCCGAATTATACAAGTACTTAGCTACAAAATGCGATAGCAACTGTTTATTAGCTACTTTTAGTAACGTCACAGTGAGGACAAATAGATGAAATGTCACATTATGACCAATATTGTGTTTTACAAATGCTGTAATAATTCAAATTTGAGGATTTTGAAAATTACAAGTGTAATCCCAAATTATACAAGTACTTAGCTACAAAATGCGATAGCAATTGTTTATTAGCTACTTTTAGTAAGGTTGCAGTGAGGACAAATACATGAAATGTCATATTACGAACAATATTGTGCGTTACAAATGCTGTAATTACTCAAATTTGAGGATTTTAAAAATTACAAGTGTAATCCTAAATTATATAAGTACTTAGGTACAAAATGCGATAGCAACTGTTTATTAGCTACTTTTAGTAACGTCACAGTGAGGACAAATGGATGAAATGTCACATTATGACAAATATTGTGTTTTACAAATGTTGTAATAATTCAAATATGAGGATTTTAAAAATTACATGTATAGTCCCGAATTCTAAAAGTACTTGGCTACAAAATGCGATAGCAACTGTTTAGTAGCTACTTTTAATAAGGTCACAGTGAGGACAATAAGATGAGATGTCACATTACGAACAATATTGTGTGTTACAAATGCTGTAATTATTCAAATTTAATGATTTTAAAAATTACAAGTGTAATCCCGAATTATACAAGTACTTGCGATAGCAACTGTTTATTAGCTACTTTTAGTAACGTCACAGTGAGGACAAATAGATGAAATGTCACATTATGACCAATATTGTGTTTTACAAATGATGTAATAATTCAAATATGAGGATTTTACAAATTACATGTATAGTCCTGAATTCTAAAAGTACTTGGCTACAAAATGCGATAGCAACTGTTTAGTAGCTACTTTTAATAAGATCACAGTGAGGACAATAAGATGAAATGTCACATTATGACCAATATTGTGTTTTACAAATGTTGTAATAATTCAAATATGAGGATTTTAAAAATCACATGTATAGTCCCGAATTTTAAAAGAACTTGGCTACAAAATGCGATAGCAACTGTTTATTAGCTACTTTTAGTAAGGTCACAGTGAGGACAAATAGATGAAATGTCAAATTACGACCAATATTGTGTTTTATAAATGCTGTAATTATACAAATTTGAGGATTCTAAAACAATATTTCTCTTAAGAGCGCCGAATATCGACAGAGACATTATTCAACAAGTGAATAATCACGGAACTAATACATAAATAGAAACCGCGCCCTCTATATAAGAGTACTATTATTACGATTATAAGGTATTGCACGTGCAGAAGAAAACGCTTTTACGCATCGTAACGCACCCCACCACACCCCACCCGCTAACAGACGAAAACCACATTTATAGAATGTGAATTCATTAGCTAGCTGCAGACGGGCGCACTATCGGACGACTTTGCTATTTGAATTATATCGAAAATAGAATAAAAAAATATTTGCATATTACTCGGCAATCGTTGACGAAGTAGGAGAGTATGACATAGATGCGTCAGAAAATATATTTTTATGAACTTTAATCAAAAGTTCGCTAGTAATAATAAATTGGGATCAAATTATGTAAATCTCGGTCTACCTAAACCGATGTCGCATGAAAATAAGAATTATATGAATGATAGCTGCAACATGTTTTGCGTTAATTTAACAATGCTTTATTGCAACTACGCAGTTTTCTTTTGAAATTGTTATTTAATATTTACATCCCTCGAAGCGTTCCACTCGATATGGGTACCGATGTGGTCGCCTAAAACAGGCTGGACACGCGATGGGTCGGTTTATAGCCTAGAAACCGCCGAAATCCTTTATTTCACTTCAATATCGATAATATAGTAAATAATAAACAAATGCGCTAAACGGTTTCATCTGAATATTGTACCTTGCATCTAGCGCACACTCGTGCCCCCAAAAAATATATCCCCAAAACCATAAACAAGCGCAAACAATAATAATACTAGAAACTGAGAGAAAGTACCACCATTAAAATCTTGGGTACATTTCCGCCCAACTAATCATTAATACATCTCATTGGTAATTGAGTGTAGCCCTCTGAATATATTTTTACCACCACCATTTAACGTAGTTCACAAATTTTGGATAATGTAATTATGTGTTAGTTCTTTAAGAGGTTTAGGCCCGTGAACTACCTTTAAGAGCGATAAATTGTTTTAAAGCGTGCTTTTGTGGAAGTAGTTTCACAAAGTAACCATTCTAAACGCGAATTAGAAAAAAAATAATATATAAATAATTGTTAATATGTCGTTTGTATTTGGAAAAAATAAACGATCAAAACAAAGTCAGGCAACACGAAAATACCATAAACAAAAAAAGGAAAATAAATTGTTTTGTGGACGAATTAGTAGCTTCGGCTACGAATGAATATCACATTCCTTCTTTCTATCATAATAATGAAAGAATATTATTTTAAGAAATACTATTTTATATAATTCTTTATATATATATATATATATATATATATATATATATTTACGCGTGTGCTATGCGAATCTGGATATATATATATATATATATATATATATATATATATATATATATTCACTGGACTCAAAATAAAAATTAGGAAGATGAGCCCAGTGAACATTTCATTATCATATGTATTCAAATCATTATGGTCACTTTCTATACGAATTGCACTATGCGCAAGACAACCTTATTGAAAGTGCAGTTTTTGTAAGGCCTGTACACTTACTACTATTATTTTGAGAACTAACAACTCCATTCGTGGTTAATGTTGATTCCTCCCAAAAAAGAATTCTATAAAAATATCTATCGTCCATAATTAATTCTCCTATAGACAGACACAATTCTAGACGAAGGGCATAATCTCTTTCCTCAAGCATATGTACTTTTATTGCTTTATATAGATGAAATTTTACATCAGATAAAACTTTTTGCAAATAACTTATGTTTAAATCTTTTTAACTTTCCCTGCGCGTTTTTTGTCTAATCTCTTACCGAATTCAAAGCTACCAATACTGCTGCATCATTATCATCATGAATTTGTTTTTCTTCTTAAGATTCTTTACATCCCCAGTGGTATCAAATTTAATTTTTACCGTCGAACACAATTTATAAATGCATATTTTCCCGGGTATATTTAAATCGTTCAATACAATGGTGATTCTATATGTCTCGAATACGTAAGTAAATTCATTATTATTGAATTGTCAAACTAATTACTGTTATAAGATGACTTAAGGTCGTTTTAGACAAGACAATTTCTTGACTCAAAAGTTAGTCAAGATGCGAGACAATCTAAATTGTCTCGTATCATACAGCAAATTATTTGAAATATTGAATTGGATGGTAAATCGAATGGAAAAATATAACGCGTTCTATTTGTCAAGGACAAATTGCATAGGAGGAGGATATATGAATTCATTTCTTGAACAACTTTTGAGCTAAGAAATTGTCTTGTCTAAAACGACCTTTAGATTAACAACTGCAATTTTCCGCTTTTGAAAAAATATTCCTATGTTTTGTACAAAATACTTAATAAGTAATTTTATTAGAAAGAAAAAATGTACCGCTGACTGAAATGTCACCTGTTATCTGTGCCATTTTTTCAAAATATACATTCCATTTAGGTACAGTATGTTTTTTGTTGTTGAAAATTTCGAGAATAGATAATTTAATCAATATATCAGACTTAAATATTAGGCACGTATACAGATTTTCATAACATTAAAAAATTATAAAAATCCTACAAATAAAATCATATTTCATAACAACAAAAATTCCAAGATTATTATGATACGTAAAGTAGTGTGAAATGTGTCCCTGTGAAATTTTGAGTTATGAGTGCTACTTATAGCATTTTTGTATTCAAAATCACCCTCTATGCGTGGAGAATGAAAATAATACTGTAAACCCTGGAAGGATACAGAATTGTGGAAATTGACTATTTCCTTAAGAAGTGTTTGATTCTGCAACAAGAACATATTGCACTAGTGGTTCATTACAACTGGACTAAATACGGAAGGGAATTAGCAGCACATTCATATTGAAATGTAGTGGATGTCGTATATCTGAACATATACAATCAGAGAAAGTTAAGGTTGCGAATAAAGCTATTATTTGGGGAACACTATCTATCGGAGGGTGCTACAGTCACACTGAAGAAATGATGAGTGTATTAAATATACCAATAATGACCAAGAGAACATTGTATAAATTACAAGAAGGCAACTGTCAGACACTATATGAGGAAGCAAGAAATATATTTTTGACTCAATTCCAGAGTTTTCGTACTAATTATAGTTAAATAAATAAACTTTTAACTTTTAACACTTCCAAAATAATAAGTCTAGTTGAAACAAATTGTTTCCTCATATAGCGTCTGACAGTGGCCATATAAATTAACATTTCATGAGCGTAATTGCACATTGTTATTCGTAAAACATTAGTAATCAATTTTATAGTTGTTTTACTTACCGTGAGTAGTCGCTACACAACGGCAAATAATTCCACACCTTTTTAGCCATTACTTGGCTATGGACATTGAATGGAACCATTATCATATATTAATTTAAACAATAGCAAATTGTTACCTATCTATTAGACTATATCATTTAGCAAGAAAACACACGGAAAAAATGTCTCAGTTTGTTAATATTTTTGGTCTTTGTAGGTATTTAACATTACAACAACAGCTTAACATATTACTTTGTATGGTCTTTAACTGACCATACAAAGTAATATAAACATCATTATTACACTGATATGTTTAAGCTGAGGTGAAGTGGAATCCTGTCCCTTTTTTTTCAGATATTTGGGAATTTGAAAATCCTTTCAACAAATATTAACAACAAAATATCTTTGTACAGTTGTTTATCATCAGTCTTGTATTTAAGAAGCCTACTGAGAGCAGGAATAACATGAAACCTATAATATCTGGGTTATATGCTTCATATGTCATTCAATAATTATATGTACATAATATTATATAATGTATGTTATATGTCTATTTAGTTTGAAATTGAAATATTCCATTAAATCATATATATATTTTATTTTTACCCTCAAATACAAGCTATTTGTTGATTTTAATTACATTGAAAATCACAAACTAAAATAATATGTTAGTTGTGATTTTAAATGTATTTAAAATAATACATCTATCCGTTCGTTTTCAATATAGTTCGTAGATCGGCACAGCTGCACTATCGCATACTCAATTCAAGGTCACGCGGACTGCATGGTCCATATTTTCAGCGCTCTCTATTGCCAAACGGCTAAACAAATATCTCGATATAATTGCGGAATTCTGCATGAATTTGCTTCGAATGTAAAATTACTAATATTTTGTTAGTATTTTAAGACTTTCTCAAAAACTACTTGACCAATTTCAAAAAACATAACACGGAAATGTAGTTCAAGTAATAGCGCGTATAGTGACACTGAGCAATATGTAGAAATATAACTATATACTTGTACATTGGTAAAAGCATATACGATTTTTTCATGTACTGACTTTAACAATAACATACAAAATGTAGAACCATATTTCAAGTAATTAAAGTACCTTACTATTAACTACAATGATTCAGGAATTGATTAGTATATATTTTGAAAATATTACTTTGATACAACTTAAGAAATGCTCAAAAGAATTGATGCTTGTCGCCCCATAAGCAACACATTGTAACATAAAATCATGGTGGGGGGTATACCGCCTTCTTAATGATTAAAACTTGAATTAAATTGCACTAGATTCGTCAAGAAACATGTATAAGTAAGATGACCAGATTTCGAAGTTAGAAATTCGGGACTTTACCTTACCTTATATTATATATTTTCATCATTACATGAATTTTCTTATAAAAATAAATTTTGATGAATGTATATATATATATATATATATATATATATATATATATATATATATATATATATATATATATATATTGCGATGTAAGTATGTGTGTGTGTTATCCGGATGTCTGTGAACAAAATTCTAGGAAAACGGCACACTGGTTAAGCCAAAGAAAGGTTGTTTATTTTTATTTATTTTTTGTTTTTACAATTCACACTGTTGTTACTAAAATATTTTAAAGTCTTTTTTGTTTGTGAATTTCAATTAAATACTATTTTCCTCTTGGCACTAATCATTTTAAGATCTTTGAAACGAATTGTCAAAATCGAGTAGCATGATACGATTCTCTATCAAATATTGGATTGGATTCTCAGTTTAATCAGATCAGTTTAATTCTTATTTATTATCTCACTCATCCCCACATTTCCCATCGCCCGCCAGAGTCAACTAATTTCATTCGAAAATATTTCACTTATCCACTCACATCACACGTACAAATACTTTTTTTATCAGTTAAACCAATCAGCCTTCCAAAAAAAAAAATTGTTGGCGCGAAAGAAAAATATTGCCCCAGCGGCTAATCCGGCCTGTCAAAACATCCCGATAGATCAGACCGCGGGCCTCTCAACCCCGCCGCCAATATATCAAATAAATTGCCGGCCCGCATAATGTAATTAAATAATTTCGTGGCCGCGCCGGGGGTAGCGGAAAATTATACGGATCCCCCTGTCGGGCCCAATGTTATTTATCGCCGGGTGGAGGCGAAAAAAAATGGGCTAGAGGAAATGACTGTCATTGAATGGGGCTGCAGGTGAAGAGTCTGCCTGATAATATAGACACCTTAATTTAATAGTTGAGGATTATCAATTAACTAGGTGTATATTAAAAAAACACCCCCCTTTCCGACGACTGCAGTCGGAAAGGGGCTGATTTTTAATTCCAAAAAAAGAATTAAATTGATAGAATTATCGAAAACAATGTATATGTATAGTGCGTTACTTGAATATTGTATATCTTTCTTTAGATTTTCTCTAAATTTATTAATTTGAAAAAAAATAATTTGTATTTTTGTTGTGGGTGGTGATGTTGAAGAGCAATTTTTTTATGGAAATGCCAATAAGGGTCTTTTTTTTAAATTTTAATTTTTTTTATATATATTTATTCAAAACGAAATAATTGAAACTCATTAAAGGTCGTTTTAGACAAGACAATTTCTTGGCTCAAAAGTTGTTCAAGAAATGAATTCATATATCCTCCTCCCATACAATTTGTCCTTGACAAATAGAACGCGTTATATTTTTCCATTTGATCTACCATCCAATTCAATATTTCAAATAATTTGCTGCATGATACGAGACAATTTAGATTGTCTCGCATCTTTTGAGTCAAGAAATTGTCTTGTCTAAAACGACCTTTACTTGTTTAAATTTCAATAATCAAAACATTTTGTAGTATATACCATAGTTTGGGGCAGAGGGAGGATGTTACTAGTGACAAATATTGTAAATAGGAATACAAATTTTCAAGGTTGTCATCGATTAATTAATTTAAAACACTCGCCCGCCTTAATACCCGCTATAACTTCGATTCGAACGGATGATAAAACGTATAACACTAATCTATTTTTTTTGTATCCATGATTAGTTTTGTTGGTGTCTGTAGAAAAACTCATCGCATCGATGTGAAAACAATTGAAATAGTCACGGTCACAAACGTCCCACACAATTTCCACCTCAAACACTGTACGGTCGCTTCCAAAACGACGATCCTTTAATGCGTTTTTTCTTTCTTTTTGCAGCGCCGCAGAAACAATCGCGTCGGGAATTAGAGAGAATCCTCCGCTCGTCTTCCCACAGCGCGGCGTTTTATGTCGCCAAGACCCGTTTATTACTTCTTGGTAAGGAACGAATAAGAAACGCATTAGCAGTTACCCTAAAATTTACAAAAGGCAACGAGACCAATTTTCCAGCGCTCTGTAAGTGGCGCGGCTCACGCCACAATAAAATTGTGGTGTGTGTGTGTGCTACCGCGCTGCGCGTCGTCCGCCTAATGTATATTTAATATCTTAATAATTCCCCGCTACCCGGTAATGAAGTGATGGTGATGGAAAAAATTGAGACCCTCGCGATGACATCTCGCACGACATAGTAGTGGAGACCTTTAAATTAATAGCTCGAAAATAATGCAGAATAATACTAGAATTACTTTACATTTAATATTTATATCATCAAAAACTTTACATTTAATATTTATATCATCAAAAACTTTACATTTTATATTTATATCATCAAAAACTTTACATTTTATATTTATATCATCAAAAACTTTACATTTTATATTTATATCATCAAAAACTTTACATATAATATTTATATCATCAAAAACTTTACATTTTATATTTATATCATTAAAAATTAGAAATCGAAAAGATAATTGATATAAATAATATACATTTCCCTTATAAACCATCTCTCTAGTCTATGAAATAGAGACGTTACAGAGCCATCATGAAATTTCATGAAATTCACATTTTCTCAGCGCTCCAACGCGAAAACAGATGGAGCTAGAGAAAAGCGTCTATCAACAGTATGTAGAGTTAGGAATATTCTACATTGTCACTTATAAAGCATATCTCAAGTATTTCAAATAGAGACGCTACATATTCCGGACTGCTCTAGCTGAATGCAAATAAGGAATAAAAGTAAACGGAAGGACAATGAAGAACGCAGTTATCCTAGCCAACACTATTGAGGACTTCAAATTTTAACCAACTAGCTTCCGAGTGAGATATTCATAGTGTAATATATGTAATATATTATATATATTACACTATGGATATATTCAATGACAGTAGAAGAAGTATACTTTTGGCTGTAAATCAACGTGACCAGTTAAAGACGTGAAATCAATTTATTCATAAATAAAAATGTAACTGCGTACGTCGATTTACATAAATACTCAAAATCTTCTCCTTTTC